>OZ004594.1:4924795-6124795 GCA_963924555.1 Crambe crambe | reverse complement strand
GCATCATATCAAACCAAGCCATGTGGCCCCAAAACCTACATCTTCTGCTCTTCATACTTGAGTTCTAGCATCATGAAGGTGTTCTGTCTTCAAGTTAGGAGTTGTAGGAGGGAAGGAGTTATGAAAGAAAATACCAATGGGGCAATCTATGCCATCCCTACTTATCGTGCTCTCTGATATTACACTCCAAAAATGTTGTTAACCAGTTCAGTCTAATAACCACCTGTAAATCCTATTTGCTCACATGATTCTATGTGGAATTTTTGGCTCTGCTGCCATTTCGAGTGTGGCAAATGTGGAGGCTCTTTCTGGAGAAATGCTGTATCGAAGTAGATTTTAGACGCTACAGTGAATCTAAAGTGGCTGCTCTTCATCTTGGGATCCCAATTTCCGAAGATCTTGCCGCTTTTTCTGAGCGACCAAGTTTTTATTGAAATTCCTTGCTCAACTTTAGTGGCTTCAAATGCTGGAATGGTAAGTTTTACAGTGACCTTTTTTAGTATGAAATTAGCTCTGGGCATATGACCTATTTGTGTGTACCTGTCTAGCGAATGCTGTGTCCCGAAATAAACCAACTGAATATCCATAGTGTAGAAATTTTCCTTGTCATTATTTATGGCTATAGCATATTCACACTGCCCATTCAATACTGGCTTGATTTGATGCTGAATGTTGTATGTAGAACGTCATCCATGTGTCCGTCATTACTTTTTTTTTCTTTTTCTTCTTGGTAAATGTGGAGGCTGTTTTTGATAGCTTAAAGTAGTATTCTTCGTCTTGGGGCTTCAATTTCCTGAAAATCCTAGGGCGGTATTTACCAAGAGAGACAAATTTCTCTTCAAGGCAAGTTTTGCAGTTACCATAGTTCAGTTGAAGTTAGCTTTGGGCAGATATTTGTGTGCTGCTATATAGCAAATCCAAATTAGGATGTCCATATAGCTGCAGGGCATTGACCTAACTGAGTTGTCTTAAGATAAAATTATTGGGTCATTGGATGAAATATTATATTGTCATGGTGTCATCTCAGCCTCCTCCAGTAGTGGAGATCCTATACTTATAGTTTATAAGAATGGATGAATAATTGGTTTGACTCATTGTAAAAGTCATCGTCCATTTCTAGTTCTTCCTCTTCTGCAATATCCATGTCTGATTGAACTTTGTCTCCTTTTTATTTAAAATGTATTGTCATCTCTAAAGTGCTCCATTCAGATGGTATGTATTCACTAATTTGAAACTTTCACTGATCCACATGGGTTCTGGTCCCAAGCTATTCGAATCAGTGAGGGTCCACTGACTGTATAATAGTACCACTCTAGATACACCACTGACCTTATCATACACTTTCTTGTAGTGCCCTTCGCAGAGACTAATATGTGTAGCTAGATGATGTTTGAGTATCGGGCCTAACTTCCAATCCTAGTAATTTGGACACACTATCTATGGTGTGAATGATGCATTGTGCTGCAGAATGCAACCATCTTGGTATGTATTATTACTGCCAATGTTTTCCATACTTCACTTTATATCCTTTTCACACTTTCTATTTATTGAGGTTACTTCCCTCAATTTTGTTTTCCCAGGTTACTAAATGGCTGAAGTACATGGAGTTCTGATATCAAAGGAGGCAAGGACCACCTGACCTGGATGTATTTCCTTCCTCTGGACATTATTAATCTATTCAATACCATTTATCTTGTACTGATGGTTATAAAGTATTTTGCAGTTACGGTTCTTAAATGCTGTGTACTATAATAAGTGTTCTTTATATTGCAATACATGTTATGTGTGTACATACATACCTAGTGAATGGAATGTCCCGAAATTAAGTAATTAGATTCTGTGAGCTGTGCACTCTCTGTTGCTGACCTGGAATTTTTGGTTTCAACTTTAACTTCAACTACATGGACTGGTACACATCTTACAGCAAAAATTATAGCTATTCTACGACAAAAATCAACCCCCACGCATTTTGCATGTAGCTGCATACTAATTGAAATGTATTACTCGTATAACACTTCTAGTCGGGTGGCAATAAGACTGGGTTGGAAAATGATGTGCTATTTCGAATAGCTATATGTTGTATAGTCAAGTTAAAGGTAAAGAATTACATTATTGAATAATGTGAAGTATTCTGGTGTCATGAAAGAAAATACTCCAATAGGCCATCCGTGCCATCTATACTTAGAGAGTACTATAGTATCCAAATTATAACACTTAGTTAGCATGGGGGGATGGGGGGACAATGTACACTATGACATAATCTAGACCTACATCATATTTTGTTCCATTTTCCATCGCTGCCTCTCTTGCACAGCGCAAAACTTTGATGATAGAAGAATCATTGGGATGAATTATCCAAGTGCCATATAAAGTAGCACCTCTAATGAATTCAGGAGTCTCAGGTCGGGCTTGAATTATATATCCTCTGTTTATGGTGACGTTCATTTTAACTGCATGAGACAGCATAATATTTAGTTATAAGTAAATGAGCAAGCTTATTAACTACTCCTGATATAATCATCAGAGAGAGCTGTAGCTCTCTCTATGTAGGGATGATGCGGACGGCTGTGTGTGCTGCATATTGACTAATACAAATGTGAAATTCTAGTTCCCCCACTTAGACTTAACAAAAGCTACTGTGACAATGATTATCCAGCCTACTACAAAGTGCAGGTTTCAAGACCAGGGCTTACCATAATTTTTAGAAATACAGCAAGCAGATAAGTCGCTGGGTTCTTCTTCTTGTATTATTCTTCTTATTCTTCTTAGATAACCATATCTCTCAACCACTCAAGCTACAGCTATGATTTCCACTACCAGCTACAATCTTTTGTACTTGTTAATCCTCAAAAGAGTCGATGTAAAAGGAGACACTATGAAGCACAGTACTTGACTAACTTAAATATTGAAGCAATCTTGTTGATAATACGCATGCACGTGTATCCAATATTACTCAGCTAGCTAAGCTAGCTCTATAGCTCTAGTTCGTAGACAACTCTTAGTCTATCAACTTGGGGATTTCAGATCTACCAATGCATCTACTGGTAGACTCTATTTCCGATTCATCTACATCCTCGACCTCCAAGTATATAGCTCAACACTTCAAGCCTAGACTCGATCGGGCTGCTTAGCCTCGTACCCAGGCCCACTTTTTTTGCAGGCCTGGGTACGAGGCTGCTATGCTATTGGAGTCCCATACATCTCAAGAAACTTCTGTCCCTGCATACACATAGAGAATGAATTCTTGCATCAAGACTATGAACAAGTAAGGGAAATGAAAAAAAAATGTAGGTATGACTATTGCTCAAAAAAGTAAGGAAACAAGGGTAGGGATGAAGGATGCAAATAGGATCAATCTTTGTTCTGCATATCCAGCCAACAATCCCTACATATACGCTTCACAGTAAGAATTATGCAGAACAAAGTTGTTTCTTACTTTTTTGAGCAATAGTCATCACTACATTTTTTTTCATTTCACAGAAATGTTTTTTCCCTTGTGATAGGGGGAAAGTATTGTTAGGCCAAAAGTAGCAAGCTTTCTTGGCTCCAATGCTATGATAATAAGATTCACTCTATTCTTTCACTCACTCACCTAACATTACACATAATTGCCAGCCATCTTTAGAGCATCAAAGTTCAAGTTCAGCGTGTATAGTGCTACTACTGGCCTGTTCTATAATAATTATGGACTCATGCAATCACAATAGCTACCAGCTTTTGGATTCTCAAATCTACAGTATGCTTGCATGTTACTTCAGAGAAGCTCAACAAAATTAAAACTGATGAAGGTTAACCTTTTGACTCAAACAGTTACAGTCTTTTTATGACACTATAGCTAGCTTACTTTTTCAATTGTTCTTTAGAACTCACAGTGATAAGTGCAGCCACATGTATAATAGTTAGTATCAGCACATGGTCCATTTGTAACTGGTATAACTTCATTCCTTTCCTGTAAAGCACTTCCATTAACTGCTTTCTGGAATATGAAATGTTGACAATTGGACGTACAAACTCTTTTAGGTAGTAACAGATTAGTAAATCTGGAACGGTGTATAATTTCATGTCCATAGCATGACTCAACAGGGGCCCCTAGACGAAAGGCCAGGGAGAAGGGGACAGAGAGGATAACCAGGAAGACCACGGATGTATACACAGATCTATCCATGACATGCTGTAAAATTATAAATCCTAAATAATAATTTATTTAATTTACAGTTTGGGAGTAGCAGCTCTTTTAAAAGTGAAGTTTGGGCAAGAATTGAGAAAGTTAGAGCAGATAATTACAATAAATGATCAAGGAATGTAAATAGCTACTTTCTTTCGAGTGGAACCGCATACCAAGTCGAAAAAATGGTATGCCATTTTAGGCAAGGGGCAGGGCTTCCAAGTGCATGGAGAATTTAACAACAGAGAGTCTGGAAATCACCACAAACTAAAGTAGGCTTTCCAGTTTATACACTTGGAAATATAAACTCTCTCTGAAATGAACTGCATGTGCATTGATGAGGGACAGGTAAAGCATAGTCAACATTCAAAAGAGAAGTATATACGGATATGCACAAAAAAGAGTTGGAGGCTGTAAGTTTGATTGAAGTACATTACATTTTGTTTGCTTGTTGTTGATTTTTTTGTTTTGTTTTATTTTGTTTTGTTTTATTTTGTTTTTGTTTTTGTTTTTTGTTGTTTTTTCATTGTTTGTTTTTTTCTTTTTTTTTTCCCCTACTTGGAATGTCTTTTTTTTTTTTTTCAAGGACAACCATACTACAGTGTAACCTCAGTTATCCGCAACTCTTATCCGCAACTCGTTTATCTGGAACCTGTGGTTTATCCAGATTAGGAAATAGTGATTAATACATGCACTACAAGCATGTGTAATGGATTTTTACTTATTTTCTGGGAGTGCTTTGCACAGGCACATAATTAGCAACTGCATAACAAGCACTGTTCTAAGCTGTTAGTACTAGCTTTTAAAAAATTCCAAACAGCCAACATAACTGCAACACTATTATTTCACTTATCCAGGACTAATTCACTTATCCGGCAGCCTGGAAAAAATGCTTGGACAAAGGTGTTCGGATAACCAAGGTTCAACTGTAAGTAGAAATGCATTTACAGAAAAGGCTGACTAAGTATTATTTCCAGTCACACCCACACATAAAAATCTGTGGGCAGAATTTCAAATTTGAAGAAGCTAGTTTCTTGCTTCCTGACAGCACAAACACCTACCAAACACAAGCTTATGAACTGGAAAGGTGTTCTGGTGATTCTCCACATCAATTCTCAGCTGTTGATTCTCCATGTATGAGGCTTTCATAGCTCTACTCTATACACATATAATAGCAGCTACACTTGCGTAGCTGGGGCATAATCTTCTGAAGTGCAAACTAGTAGAATTTTTCCTATACCATATTCACCAACATGGCGGCTGTGTCACTTAACTTTTGAGGAGTAACAATGAGTCACCGATTATTGACCAGCATCTATTATCGACTGTTGCAGCACTTAGAAGTCTACGGTAATAAACGTAAAAGGAGTCTAAGAAAATGGCTGCATTGAAAATATATGGGAAAAACTTACAAGCTCTAGATAGAAAACAGGACTTCAATAGCACGTATTTTATCAACTGCAGTATGAAAGTGAGTTACTAGCTCACGTTACCCATCACCATGGCTCCGGAAGATCGCTTAAAAGGTACGAAAGCTATCGACTTGAAGTCGAATTTGGTGCTTGTTTAGTGAGGACTGTACAGATAGATTATGACTGGAATATGTAACGCAGACTGATGAAGACTGTGTCACCTGAATCCAACAAAAAGGAGAGCTTCTGCAGAAGTTCCATTCCACTGTTAAATTGTGAAACAGTTTATGATAGAAATACTTCGTTTATTTTTTATAAAATTTGTTATGATGATGTATTTCATAGCATAAAAGTATCCCTAACATGGTAGTGGAGAAAAACTGTAAGAAAGAATGGAATGGACGATGACTAATATTATGATTTTCAATAGGAGTCGATTAATGATTTTTCAGTTGATGTGGTAGATTTAGCATAGCAAAATCCGATATATATGTAGCTATGTCTGACACATTTTGCTATCATATTTCATACTTAAATGTTTTCTTGAAGCCATAATGCTGCTAGCATAAAGAACGCTCTCTTGGTGGCTGTTGTTCTGCTGGCTCTGCCTCCACAGCTATCGATCCTAGATCCTGCCGGATATCACATATTAAAATTAATGATCCTTACAAGGTTGTGCCTAGGCTTGTGCCCACCAAGTAATTATGCTTCAACCAGACACTTTACAGGCTTATTACAGTGGGGCATTGAACTCTATGACCTCTAATTTTTATGCAGCAACTAGTCTATTGGTATCTAGCTATCATGTCACTAGCCTCGTACCCAGGCCCACTTTTATTGCAGGGTGGTGGAAAAGCAAAGGGCCTGGTATCAATTGCATGTGCATGCACTTATTAAACATATTATAATTATGTATATAAAATTTCACGCATGATGAATGATGTAATCATCAAAACATATGTAGCACATGTGCGTTCTATCAGCTTAGCTAGTTTTAACTAGCTAGCTAGTCCAGAGCTGATCCACATCAGTGAAATAAAGTGAGACACAATAAGAACAGCACTAGCTATCCCTCTCAAGCCAAGCTTATGGTCAAAAACAAAAGATAATTTGATAGGAACGACTCTTCTCGTCTAACCAGTTGGTAGCAACACAAACTTTCATAAGCAGCTTGCCACAGAACGCTTGTGAGAGTTGAATCTAGTACAGAAAGAGCAAAAGCGAAAGAACAGTCTCTAGCTAGAGCTGCTGACTCAGCTCTCAAAATTATGATGATGTAACGTTTATTACGATTTGTGTAATGGACATGCCCAGAAGTATAGCGAATCCCTTTAATTCAAGGGCTGGAGCACATGCACATGCAATTGATACCAGGCCCTCCACTTTTCCACAGGAAGTAATATTTGCTGGACTGGATTCTGGAATCTAGATACTAGACTCTTGTCTATTACAGTATATATTACACTGGCAGGATTGGTGAGGGTAGTAGAGGGATGGAGAGGTTGGAGGGTGGGAGTAGCATAGCATTCCACCATTGGCACATGTGTGACCTGCTGCAACAATGCTGTTACCTAGCTGCATCAGTAATTTCTGCACCACCAACCCCCCCAAAAACAACAACAACAACAACAACAACAACAACAAACAAAAAATACAGTAATGTATAGCTGGGATCCAGGCATATAGAGCATTTGCATTGTTTTCTTCTTCATAGTGACAGCAGCAGTTTTGGAGGACAGCAGTTCATAGGCCTAATACATTTTGTCCCCCAAAATCTCTGATAATTATTGTCATGGTATCACCTCAGAGAAGTATAAAATGCAAGCCTCTATTGCTCAAATGTTCCTACAGCCAGCCATGAACCATCACAAAGTGCAAAATGGACAAAGTTCAGTCTAGAATCCAGATTCCAGGATCCAGTCCAGCAAATAGTACTTCCCCTTTTCCACTGCATCGCGAAAAAAACGGGCCTGGGTACGAGGCTATCATTAGGGACTGGCACATTCTGTAGACATAGTTTTTGGTCTATCAAAGCAGGAAGCATAATGCTGGCATAATAGGTGAACTTCAAGATCACTTCATAGTTGATCTTGAAATGTGTGCCTACATGTACTTCTTGCATGCATGCACTAGCTAGCCTCGCGCACGCAGCCCCCTGTATTAACCTTAAAGCTGCACACACGAGACTATACATTTGACCAAACTTGTCTGCTAGTGATAGTGAGATAGCAAATAGCTATTTAAGCTACAAGCATAATTAAAGAATAAAAAAAGAATAATGACTTTATACAGCTGGAATTAAAGTCCCTAGCTATCATGTCACTAGTTCAACAGAGCTAGTCCGCATTTGCATTGAAGCCTTTTATACTGTAGACACGTCCTCCAGATGTCCACCAATATGGTAGCTTCCTGTGTTAAGCCCTGCCCATTCTGGCAGTTTGGGAATGGTGAACAAATTGATACTGAAAGCCAATTACTGACTAGCAGAAAATACAGTTATAGCTAGCTTCTGTTTGAGTATAAAAACAGTTCATTCATTCATTCTTAATTCAATAATAGACCAGAATAGCTATTGACTATAGAGTCTTTTTTCATTTGACGTCACTATTGATTGACCCCACCTCCTGGTGTACAACTGATACAGCAGCTCTGTACAGAAGCAGTAAACAAATGCTCTAGTTCTTGTCACGCTAGACGAATCATAACTTCTGCTGCAGGTATAGCCAAATTCACTGTATAACTGCCTATTCACTTGTACAACAATATTTCAGTGTAACTTTCCATGCAAGTCCGTAATTTTCAGCAAGAGATCACATGATAAAAAAGCTTTATAAGAGTTCGAACTAGTTTGCATGTTCTGTAATTAAGGATCTAGACATCATTGTATATTCAAACTATACACTAGTCAAATATTTTTTAAGCACACTACTTTACAGTAGTCATCATCAGTGCGAATGATTTGAATGATACAGAAATAAACAAACAAATTAGGCCCCTGAAGGAGGTTGCTATGACACAGCTTTAACATCTTACCCTTGGGTCATAGTGATAGCTAGCTAGCTGACTATATCAACTCTTGGCAATGCACCATCATCCCTGTTCAGGATTGCTTTCTGGCTTCTTATGAACCAAGATTCCAAAAACCTATACTATACCTATCACTCTCCTCCACCTTTTTGGAAAAGATATGTTGATGACATTTGTACAGCTGTAAGGGAAGATTCAGTACAAGAATTCCAAGATCACATCAATTCTATAGAACCATCAATAAAGTTCACTAGTGAGTTGGAATTTGAGAGGAAATTGGCTTTTTTGGACACTGAAATTACCCATCATAAAGATGGCAGTATGAGTACAAACGTTTACAGGAAAAAGACACATACAAATAAATATCTTTCATTTGATTCCCATCATCCCATGGCTCACAAAAATGCAGTAGCAAGAACTCTTTTTCATAGTATGTAGTTCTCTTCCTGAAAGAGTCGCTGAAGAAGTACACATAACTTAGGGAGAATGGGTATCCTTCAATCATCATTACAAAGAATAATAGAACTCACCCAAAATTACCTAGACCATCATAGGAGGTAGATAAACCAGCACCAACAGTTATATAATAGGAAATACATCTGAGAGGCATCGTTGAACATCAGAACATGTTTCAAACCTCATAAAACACTAAGAGAGTTATTGGTCCATCCAAAGGATTTTATTCAGGACAACAAGAAGAAAGGGGTGGTTTATAGCATTCCATGTGAGGATTGTGATAGTGTTCATGGGACAAACAGGACGAACATTGGAACACAGAGTAAAAGAACATAAGAGAGCCTTGTGTTCATTAGATGATAACATTTCTGCAGTTGCAGAGCATAGCATCAAACATGAACACAGGAAAATGCTAAAGTGGTAGCAAAGAAAGATCTAGATGTTTTTTGGAATCTTGGTTCATAAGAAGCCAGAAAGCAATCATGAACAAGGATGGTGGTGCATTGCCAAGAGTTGCTAGCTATCACTATGACCCAAGGGTACTTATTTGTAAGATGTTAAAGCTGTGTCATAGCAACCTCCTTCAGGGGGCTAATTTGTTTGTTTATTTCTGTATCATTCAAATCATTCGCACTGATGATGACTACTGTAAAGTAGTCGAAATGTTTGTGTTTAAAAAATATTTGACTAGTGTTACGTGTATAGTTTGAATATACAATGATGTCTAGTGCAATTCCTAGTCACACAGGACTTTAACTTCAGCCCCGAATCAAAGCTATGTACTCCTGTGCAATGCAATGTTACTACCAAAAGCTATGAGCTATGCATGGCTAAATTATTTTGTTGCCAAAGCAGACTTACTAAGTAGCTAGCTACATAGTTCCGCAATAGATCCGTTTGTTTTGTTTTCACATGGGTAGTTACACGACTAATTTTTTTTGCAAAGAAGGGGAGGAGGTTCTGCCAGCTATCTACAACACTAACACTGTATTTGTAGCTAGTTAACACCTTATCACTCACCAGTCGAAGCTCGGACGTAGAAAAAGTGCACTGTCTGTTTCGTTGGGGGGCTCCGACATGACTACGCGCGCGCGCAACTAACGAGCGCTAATAACAGGATCATTAATTCATTATTGTGGAAAACGAGCTGAAAAACCACAAGAAGGTTAGGAATGCAACTTTGTGCAGGTGGCATATGAGCCATACAAGCAGGAAAAGTAAAACTTATTTTCCCATCAGGTGCAGTATTGGCTTTTCATTCCATTAATACTATTTGTGCTATTTCTATTAGCTATTATAGACTATTTTCAATAATAGTATGCTACTACTACTATAATCCTACTATTCATGCTATTTTGCTAGTGTGCTATTTTCTATAATAGCATGCTACTACTAAGTCCTGCTATTTGTGCTATTTGTGCTATTTTGCTATTGTGCTATTTTCTATAGCATGCACATAATTACTAAATCCTGCTATTTATGCAGCTATTTTGCTATTTTCAATAATAGCACATTATTACTATAGTCTTACGATATATTTTGTTCTTTCACCTCTTTTGCATGCATGCAGGAGCTATTATGCTATTTATAAAGGGTTAGGGCTAGGGCTAGGGCTACAAAAATAGCACAAAATAAAACAAGAGCGAAAACAATTATAGTTCCTTGCATGCATTTATAGGCATAGGTTATAGGCACTTTGGGACTGCAGGAATTACATGAGGGAGATCTCTAGTGCAGGCTTTGGTAACATCATTAATGATACTCCTACTACAAGGAGATCATTAATCTTCAGAAAGCGATCCTTTGAGGATTTGGAACCAGATCAGCAGGACACTCATAAAAAAAAATAAACAAGTTACGATTCTTTCTTATATTCCTCTGATTCCAGCACTGACATGCAAACACCACTAGCTACTACTGATTGAATACCCCAACCTCTGCAGCTGATGACGTGTCTGAAGATGAATCCCAGCATTAAAAATCTTACAATACATCATCACAATTAACTTATACTTCATATCATGCTACTAATAATATCTTATAATTGTCAATCTCATCCTCATTTTCATCATAACTTCTTGGTTAGATAGTTGAGAAGAAAAAAACACGGTGCTCCTGTATAAAGAAAAAAAACAGCTCTGGAGTTATAGTACCCTATAGCAACGCAGTGTGTAGGCAGGTTGCGAGCACCCTTAAGAGAAGAGAAATAATAGCTAGCAAAATAGCAGACTCCTGTAAGAGAAGAGAGAAAATAGCAAAATAGCACAAATAGCAAAATAGCAGGCTCCTATAGAGAGAGAAGAGAAAATAGCAAAATAGCAGACTCCTGTAGAGAAAATAGCACAAATAGCAGGCTCCTGTAGAGAAAATAGCATGAATAGCATGCTTCTGTAAAGAAAATAGCATGCTATTATAGTAGTTCTATTATGCTAAAAGCCAATACTGCACCTCACTCTGTTTGCTGATGATATGTTGCTTCATAAAGTCGACATGAGGGACCAGCTTGAGGTTCAGCTGCTACATAGACCTCATTTTGGAGTACTCCCTTATTTTGTAATTAACAGTACGCCCCTGGACTTAGTCCCACTTGGGTGTTATAATTTCGTTCGACCAGTCATGGTATAGCTATCTAAAATTTAATGCAGCCTCAAAATGAAAGCTATGTGGATCAACAAACCCTACTAGCTACTCACCATATTCTGAATGTGTGTCCAATCTCACTGTCTCAAGAGAGAGAGATTCACTTGGTGACACGATAGTGTCTTACAACATCTGGCACAGAACATTGCCAGTTCCTTACCATCAGACTGTTTATTATAATACGCAGATCTCCCTGGCCTTTGTGCCAGTGAAAACCCTCCGGCTATAACTCCATCCTCCTTTCTAGTCACTACAGCTAGACCAGAATTGGTCCTTATGCAAGGGAAAGAACTTCATCTGCTCGAACTTACAATCCCATATAATTTGCCTGGAGCCCTAAGAAGCCCTAAGTGAGAAACCAATCTATCAAAAAGCTCTTAGTGAAGGTACCTTAACCACAATTGAGATTGGAGCCTTGGGTCACTTACCTACCAAGCACTTATCAAGGCTATAAAAGATGGCCTTGATAAGGGCAGAAGTTGAGGGATCCTTAAGGCTATACCTATAGGACCTCTGGGGGCACATTCTGCAGTTCTATTTGAATGTCCAAGTGGTCAGATACAAAGTGTTGGGGTAGCTAACTATTGCTAGCTGTGAGTATAAGGAAGTTTTTAAGTATTGTGTTTTTATTTTTGAGACAGAACTCTGAGGCTTCAAGATAATGGGACTGTGGCATCTGGCAGACTGCTAATATGTTATCATTGGCCGGTTCCAGCCGCCTGCTGCCAGTGGTCTCAGGAATACCTCATACTATTATTGGTTTATGTCAATCATTCCATAACTCTCTTTTATGCTGATGATTTGAAATTATTATCAGAGTGCCTATAGTGATAACAGGAAGACTTGACAGGGCCAGATCCAGAATTTTTAGATGCAGGACTAGGAGTGTGCACACATTGGGCCACGGGGAAGGAATAAGTTATTTGGAAGACCTCATGTTGGCTTCACTTGCAGGCAGACTTATTTTAATGTCACAAAATAGCACACAAAATTTAATCCAAGAAGTCCAAATCTTATAGCTAGCTAGCTATTACACTCGACTCTGAAGTGATACATACAAGGTCACAGGTGTTCATTAAGGAAATCACAATTATGTTATGCACTGAGTTATCTAATGGAACCTGCTAAAGTTGCTACGTCAACCCCCCCATTTCAAAATTCCTAGATCCAGCCCTCAGGCTAAAATAAACACAAATAAGTTGCTCAAACAAGACGACAGTCACCAACAAGAAAGGGTGGCATCCCCAACTTTAAGTGTAAAAACAGGTGCTCTCTTCTTTTCCTGTGTCTTGGCTCTGGCTCACCCAGGCCTGTATAATCGTGTTAAGTCAAATAAGTCACAGGCTTCATTCCTGGTGGTGCCCTTCCATCAATTCCTTCAAGTTTCAGACTTGTGAAGACCAAAAGGTACTGATGGAGTCAAACACTGAAATTGTACCCAGTGGCCCCCATTTTTCCAAGCTAGGTAGAGCATGCCCACACACCTCCCTGCATGAACGCCACAATTTGCATGCTGTGTACAGATGCGATCTCTTATCTAAGAAGATAATAATGATTGCATGTGTGTCTTAATTATTAGAAGTTCTTATAATTGTGTGCACAACATAAATTGCTTATAATTATAGTGCTCCATTACTAATAAATGGCCATTGAATTATATATAGCTAAACTATACAACCTAATAAGCTAGTACGTAAACTCAGTAATTACTCGTCATCAATATTCTTATCATTAACTGGGTCCATGGTATACATATTTGTATCAGTCTTGGTGTTTATATCATCAGTCTTCTTTGTACCACCAGTCTTACATTTTCGAACACATATCAGGACTACAAGTACTATAATGATACAAAAAACAACTCCAACTCCAACTCCAACTCCAACTGCAATTCCAATTATAGCATCTGCAACCAAACAATAACACTGTCAATGAAAGACTACTTCGCCCAGCTTAAGGACAACTCAAACTATTTCTTTGGGGGAGTTAAGAAACAATGTTTTGCAAGAAGGTTTTGCTACATGAACTTCTTGTTTGGCACCAAGTTATAGATTTTTAAGATCTTGAGTTATGATGTAAACCATGCATATAGCTAATCTGTGTTTAGGTTAGTAATGTTGCTAGAGAAACAAGTATACAGAGAACTAGCTAGCTACATTTAAGTTTCATCATAATTAGCGCTAGTTGTACTCAAAATAATGGAGTGTGGCTATAAGAGGAGCTTAACTGGACTAGTCTTATATATTGATTCAGCTAAATGCATGCTGTATTGTATTACTCTTGCACATGAAAATAATACCAGTAAGACCAATGCTGCAAAGACATCTGACTACACTTAAGGCTACTTCTTGTGATCTAATTGGGCCGCCATACACAACTGGTCTATGCTAGACCATTTCCCTCCCCCCGCCCCCAAGGTAAAGGGTTGGCACCGCAATACTAACTTAAAGGTGGCAAGTTAGCTACTTCCTGGAAAGTGCTTTTTTTGAGATTTTGATTCGTTGCAGAGACTAATTATATAGCTCCCTCCAGGAAGTGGTTTTAGTCCAATCGCCACTTCATCACCTTCTCTGTACAGTTGGAGTAATGAAGGAGCAGGAAGCCAATGTGGCAGGAACCAGAAGTCAGATACTAGCTTGTTTGAGTTAAAGCTTCCAGCCCTCAGTTCTATTGTATACATCGCAAAATGAAACTAACCATGTAAGTGGTTAACTGTTGGAGCTAGTGATTAGTTCTATGACCAACATCTCTTGAGACATATTTTCTTCTCATAGAAATACACTTTGAGATCCCCCATTATGCTTCTACATACATGCCCATGATCAAATATCAATAAGACATTTCTGATGATAATAACCTTGAAACATCAGTAGTAATCTAGATGGAGTGTTTCTAATGTTTCAAGGTTATGCAAATAAGACATTTCCAATATTTCAAAGATTAGTATAGGTTATGTACCAAGTTGTAGATACTCAGGACCATAGGCCCGAGGCTATATAAATCACATTGAAACTGTAAACATAAATGACTTCAATGTCTTTTGGCCACAGGCATGCTATTTATTTAATCAGCTATTCTTGCTCCAATATTACTTTTATCAACCACTTATTACAGCAATCCTATTGTTGAGGGTATTATTTTAAGACTCATGAAACACACTAACTACTTTTTCCACAGTGGAGTAGGAAGTTGGGGGTCACTGGCCCCCCCTCCCCCCCCCCCCCCCCCCCCCAATAAAACAGAAGAAATAACCACTAGCAGTGCACTGTAGTGTGTAATTAACAATGAATGTACACATTCCAAGCATCTTGTGTCTTTTTTAACACTTTATTGTTGAATACTATAACCATGCTGTAGTATTATAAGTGAGTTAGTAATATGTCAACATGGCCAAGAGAAAGACATCCTCTATGTTCTTTCCTCCCTAAGAAATAGCTTTCTTCCCTCTCTAAGAAGTAGCTGAGGAATTTATTCAGAGGAATGGATATTTTTTAGACAGTTTTAAGTCTTATCTAACACATAATTATAGTGAATAGCTATTTTTGGGGTTTATTATTGTTTGTTTGTTCTTTTGATCATGACTTTTTAAAAAATATGAACATTAGTAGTCCAGGTGGCTGGCCCTCCCAATATTTTTTAGCTTCCTACTCCACTGTTCCATGTCATGTCTACAAAGAAACTTGGACTATGAAACACTTCATTGGCAAGAAATCTTTCATGGTGGGTAGTGAAAAGGTTATTTGTATGTAAGGAGATATCAAAACCAACAAAAGTAAGACCCCATCCAATGATTTGGTGCATGCACAATAGAATAATCTGTTTCATGAGATAGGGTCCCTGAGCTTATTCATTCTGTTTCATTCCAAATAGTGATGGCAGTGACACAAATGACCTACCACCTTTTAGTTTCAGCATGTCATGATGAACTTACTTAGACTTAATGCAGAGGTTGTATTTCTCCTTTCTGTAGTAGCAATAGTTGTGGCAGTAGTGGGACCCTGAGTATCAGTGGTACTATCTGTATCAGCAGTAGTAGTATCTTCTAAATAGAGCAGTAGAATTAGGTGCATTAATGACTCCCTAAAACCCCATCACCACCCCACCCCCCCACACCCCATCCACAACAATAAGTGGCTTCACATTTGAAATTTCAATGAAACAGTCAGCATCACTCTCACAATCATAGCAGCCTTAGAGCTAAAGCTGCTTCATATTATGATTGTGGGACGGTATTAATTTAAGGCATTATTTTATGCAAACCTGTATCAGTTGTACTATCTGTGGTAGGGGAAGTACACACTTGGGGACGTCTAAATTCCTAATAAATATATAGAAACACTAATAAAGGTCCAGTCATGGAACAAATGTATAAAGCTGCTTACACGAGGTTCACTCTGTCTTGGAAAATAGAATAATTCCACATTATCAGCTACTGTGAAGCTGCAAAAGAAATGAGTGATATCAACATGTGTTTACAACACCATGACCACACCAGCTAACCTAAAGAGAATCAGGCAGTGACTGTATACTTGCATACATACGTTGACTTAGACAAAGTAAATCTGTCTACAGAAACTACTAGGGCATGTGCAACATTAATTTTGACAGTGAGTAAGCCAAGTAGCCTAGCTATGAATAGGCCAGCTAATAGGGCTTCAGACTTAGCTACACAAGTGAGCGCCAAAAATTTCTTCTACATAAAAAATGAAGCCCTCCTAATTTCAATAACCACACCTATATCATCCAACTTAAATCCCTACTTCACTCCCCCTTCAGCAACAAGTGAGTCAAGTAACCCCTTTACCTGTACCCATCACCAAACTCAAGAACCAACAGCAGTATTACAAAACTACTATTCCTATTTTACTCCTAGGCCTCCTAATTTCAATAACCACACCCATATCACCCAACTTAAGCAAACTATCCCTACCTCACTCCCTCCATGAGGCCAGAGAGAAGCAAGGATAGTTTGCTTAGTCATGTACAGGGTTTTGCAGAATCTTTGCAACAGAGCTTGAAGACTGAAGACCCAAGACCATTCCTATAGCAGAGTCGTGGTTAGCCTCTTACCCAGGCCCGCTTTTTTCACAGGGCAGTAGAAAGCGAAGGGCCTGGTATCAATTGCATCCGCATGAGCTGAATTAAACCAAAAAACTTCGTGCATGGTCTAATTGTATGTAGCACGCGCATGTTCTATCAGCTTAGCTTTAGCTACCTAGCTAGATCTGACTCCAGACCTGATCCACATCAGTGAAATAAAGTGGGACACAACAAGAACAGCACTATCCCAAGCCAAGCTTATGGTCAAAAACAAAAAGTAAGACATGATACTTTGACAGCAACGACCCTTCTTGTCTAACCAATTGGTAGCGACACAAACACATCACTTCTTTCATAAACAGCTAGCACAGAATGCTTCTAAGAGTGAGGCGAGTTGAATCTATTAAAGAGCAAAAGCAACCGAACAGTCTCTAGCTAGAGCTGCTGACTCAGCTCTCAATGTTTATTACAATTTGTGTATCAACGGACATGCCCGAAAGTATAGTGAATCCCTTTAATTGAAGAGCTGGGTACGAGGCTAAGTAGTGGTAGCTAGAACGATAGGCCTAGACCACAGCATTCTTGCCTGTAACTGGTGGTTCTAACCACCTACATAGAAAACTGTAAATGTTTTACCACAAGCACTTAGATAAACCAAGTGCCTACAATCTTTGATTTTGCTAGGCCAGCCCACATATTTTTTTCAGGGTGCGGTAGAAAATAAGGGTCTGGTCAAACTTGCATAGCAACTTCGTGTAACGTAGTCCAGGAATTTCTGGACAGGAAGTTAAATAATTACACTGCGCATAAAATGCAGAAAAAGAAATGGCCCTAGCTAGCATTGACATAATTGAAACACGTGAGTTTGAATTAACCACACCCAGTTAGAACCACATGCATCCTTCTTGGCCAGTGTAATGACCCTACTTCATATTATTGTATCATTGCACATACGTACTCAGTGTTGTATCACATTGCACATCCTCAGTAACTAGTGTTACATAACAGTGTCCATTTTCAGAGTAAGACCTTATTTTTCTGAGTCTCTCGAGTGTCTTCAGTTACGCTAGTTCTACCCTTTCACACATCCAAAGACCCGGACATGACACCAGTAAAAATTGCTGACAGCGCAACATGAAGTTGCTATGCGAGTTTGATCAGACCCTTATTTTCTACTGCCCCGCGGAAAAAAAAAATTGTGGGCTGGCCTAGTGAGACTAAGCTACTACAAATAATTATAGTTACCAGGTTACTAGTAACCTGAGCATCAATGCAAATTAATGACCGGTATCCCCACTACTGTATAATTATATATCTACAATTTCAATGAGTCATGACCTGAGAGTCAGCTCACTCACTCCACTCTCTCAGTGCTTGTTATGACTGACATCAAGACCCTCTAGAAAGATAAACAGATCTATAGCTATTATCAGAGAGTGCGGTAGCACACTCTATGTAGGGTTAGTCCGGAATGGGTATGGCTTCTCTCATAGAACATACAAACTATGACTCCCTGTATCTCTTCTATTCGACTATATTTTGTATAGGCTTGGAGCACTATATAGATCACTGAGCTCTGCTAATTACACCAAATATCTATAATGGATCCGTGTGTTTTCCACAGTTTCAGCCTTATCTTATCACTGTATTTTTATTGACCATTGTTATCATCATTGATACTATAGAACCGTGTATCTCACCAATATTATTTACTTGTTATCTACAGAGGAGTGATCCAAAAGTACAACTTACAAGAACGTTAAGTTTGATGGGCACTGTTCTTCATATACTGTAATTCCTCTGGTGTTGGAGCTTGATAATAGAAGTCAAGAATTGGCAGACTGTTTGCATTGGCATGAGTTACTGTATTCTGCAAAATTTCAATATAATTATACGATAATTTTGCATATCTGATCCAAAATGAAATGTGCATATAAAGAGTGGCAGTGAGTGGTGGTTGCACTCTGGGCTCATAAGGCAGGTGACCATGAGTTTGAGTCTTGCCAGTGACATTATATGACATTATATGACATTGTATGACATTATTATATGGTGTTTGGTGTGAATATTCAATACCATGCCACAACCAACCAGTGGCAGTGCATTTTCAATTTTTGTAGCCATCTCCTCAAGTGCTTAGAGACCCTTCTCCAATGAACTGAAAAAGTGGGGGACTTTTTTCACTGGAGAGATACTAATTACTTGTGTGTCATTGGAACTGGATGCTCACTGGTGTGGTTCAGGTTGTTCACCCCTGGTATCCTATCTTCATACATCACATTCTATAGAGTCTAGTGTTGAAATGGTCTCTGGCAGAAATGCTAATGCATCAAAGGTGTAGTGCAAACAATAGAATGGCATCGTAGTCAAAGTCTTGAATGAAGGTTAGTGAGAGTTACTTTTTATAGTTCTGAAAGATGACTAAAGTTTGTCCCTAATTATACCTATGCGAGATTTCATTGGAGATATTGTACAAGCCAGAGCTGAAATGAGTCTGATCCTTGTTGTATACTAATGAATGCTGATGGAGTTCACATGTCTATAGAGTTTAGAATAATTAAGTAATAGTAGTAATGGTGTTGTGGTATACTCTGGGTATTGCAGCAATCATCCACTAAGCTCTGAGCAGTGCCTATAGGGTTCATATCAAGTGACTAGCCTTAAGAGAGAAAGTTCACTTGTAATGGCTCCTCTTTGACCAAACATTACAACATCCTGGGTGACAGCAAATACAGTAGAGATTATCTGCTTCTTTTTTCAATCATAAACATGCTTGGCAAGAAGGAATGAGGTTGAAATCATAGAAAGAAGAGTGAAAGAAGCCATACATCACTCTTGTCCCCCAAAAATTAACTATGAACAGGGACACAGGATTAGAAATCTCCCAGTTATTCGTCGGATGGCAAAAAATTGTGTAATCCCTGATTTATGTAAGCCCGATGATGGCTAAGGCATTTCAGCCGAAACATTTAGGCAATATCCATGTTGTTTACTTCGAAACAGTAGAGATTGTTCGCTAGTTAGACACAAGATGAAGGTGCGAGGGGTGGGATATATTTCTATAAAGGAAAAAATATTTTATTCTAAATAAAAGGGATGGCTGTATGCATTTCAACTTCAGTCGAGTAACCCCTTACCCATCACCAATATTACCGAACTATGAGCTAACTTTGGCCTGTCATGGGAGTGAAGTAGGAATAGTTAGCTCGTAGTTTGGTAATATTGGTGATGGGTAAGGGGTTACTTGACTGAAGTTCACTTTATTGCTGAACTTTTTTGAACTGCATACAGCCTTCCCTACTTCTCTTTTTAATTTTTTTCCTTTATTGCATCAAGGCTTGATTCATAACCTGACTAGTGCCTAGCTGAGCATCAAGAGACCAACATCAAGAGAGAAAGCTAATGACAGATTCACTAGTCAGTCGTGAGGTCAAGGTCCTAGAATCATGTGTACAAACTGGGGGCATAAAAATGTCTGCCACGTTGTAGGTTGAAAACTAACAAGTTGAAAAATGACATGTCATTTTTTAACATGTCAAGGTAGTGTGGTAGCATTTGAATTAACAATTTCTGAAATAAGATGATGATGATGATGATGATGATGATGATGATGAACAACCAGATGAAAACGGCAATTTTAAAGTCCCTGTAAAATGATACTGCTTTGTCTTCTGCTCTTCAATACTTGTGAAGGTATTCTGTCTTCAAATTAGGAGTTGCTGACTATAGGTATTCTGGAGTTATGAAAGAAAATATACTATTATTCCAATGGGGCAATCTGTGCCATCCCTACTTATCGTACTCTCTGAATGTCTGCCATGTTGTAGGTTGAAAGTTGGAAATGACAAACTATTTCGAATAGTGATGTTGTATAGTCAAGTTAACGATAAAGGATTACATTTTTGAATAGTGTGAAGTGTCATGAAAGAAAATACTCCAATAGGACATCTATGCCATCCCTATACTTAGAGAGTACTATTGTATTCACTGATTTTTTATTATGCATACATGTACACATACTGAAGGACAATTCTACTGGGGAGATATTTAAATTCTCCTTATAATGTAGGGGACACTTAGCATGGGGAGACGATGTACACTTATGATATAATCTAAACCTACATCATATTTTGTTCCATTTTCCATCGCTTTCTCTCTTGCACAGCACAAAACTTTGGTTGGGATGAATTATCCAAGTGCCATATAAAGTAGCACCTATAATGAATTCAGGAGTCTCAGGTCGGGCTTGAATTATATATCCTTTGTTTATGGTAATGTTCATTGTAACTGCATAAAATAATAAGCAATTTTGTATTAATTTTGTACACAAAAAAAATTGGATGCTTCATGAAAAGTAAGTGAGCAAGCTTATAAACTACTCCTTAATATTCAGATTACAACTCAGTCATGCTATAGGGGGAAAGCATTGTTAGGCCAAAAGTAGCAAGCTTTCTTGGCTATAAGATTCACTCTGGTCTTTCACAACACTACACATAATTGCCAGCCATCTTTAGAGCGTCAAAGTTCAAAGTTCAATAGCTACCAGCTTTCAGATTCTCAAATCTACAGCATGCTTGCATGCTCACACTTGCCATAAGCATCATTGAAAGGTATGCATTGACTGTTTGTTAAGAGCAATTACTTCAGAGAAGCTCAAACTGATAAGTATTACTCATCATAATGGGACTCAAACAGTTACAGGCTTTTTGTGACACTATAGCTAGCTCACTTCATATTCAGCTTTTCAATCATTCTTTAGAACTCACAGTGATAAGTGCATCCACATGTATAATAGTTAGTATCAGCACATGGTCCATTTGTAACTGGTATCACTTCATTCCTGTCCTGTAAAGCACTTCCATTAACTGCTTTCTGGAATATGAAATGTTGACAATTGGACGTACAAACGCTTTTAGATAGTAACTGATTAGTAAATCTGGAACGGTGTGTAATTTCATGTCCATAGCATGACTCAACAGGGGCCCCTAGACGAAAGGCCAGGGAGAAGGGGACAGAGAGGATAACCAGGAAGACCACGGATGTATACACAGATCGATCCATGACATGCTGTAAAATTATAAATCCTAAATAACAATGGCAATTTATTTAATTTGCAGTTTGGGAGTAGCAACTCTCTGCTGGTGTTTAAATGTGAAGTTTGGGCAAGAATTGAGAAAGTTAAAGTAATGAATGATTAAGGAATCAAGTGAACTAAATAGCTACTCTAATCTTTTAAGTGGAACCGCATACCAAGTAGAAAAAATGGTATGCCGTTTTAGAATAAGGGGCAGGGTTTCAGTGAGTCCATCAACTCCAATGGCCATCCCTATTTAGATTGTACTCACTGATATTACATGGTACATATATATATACCATGATATCTTCATCGAGCTATATTCAAAACGAGTAGCTAGGTAAATAAGTACTTTTATGTTCCATAAAACATTGCCTATCTCTTGTTAGCTATATAGCTAATAGCAACCACAATCAAGCGGCTGAATTCCATTGCCATAAACATATCAAGAAATGGTTAGGACTTACACATTCTAGACATCAGCTATTGTCTACAATCCAATTCTGTGCTGAGCCCTTGATAGTTGCACTACTACTTTTTATCTGTCAGCAATCTCTCTATCCAGTGATCCTTTGATTACGGAAATCACCAGCCTTGCCCAGACTGAGAACTTTAGAAGATCTAATGGTATATCAAAAGATGCTAATATAGTATCCCTGGCTAGACAATCTATAACAAGCAAACATTAAAGAGAGAAATTGGTTCTATGCTCACACCGATCGCTGGAATAAAAGCTAGAGAGTCTCTCAGTATAATCTAAGTTCAAAATGTAGCTATGCTCGTTAGAAGAAAAGAACCAAATATGGTCCAGAATAATGTTGGGCATACCCTCCAGGCAGCTCGCAGAATCTGTATCACTCAATCTAAAATGCTGGAAATTTCGTGCAGACTCAAGATGCAAGCTATGTGGATCAACAAACCCTACTACTCACCATATTCTGAATCTGTGTCCAATCTCACTGTCTCAAGAGAGATTCACTTGGTGACACGATAGTGTCTTGCAACATCTGGCACAGAACATTGCTGATTCCTTACCATCAGACTGTTCGTTAGCTAGCTATATGCAGATCTCCCTGGCCTTTGTGGCAGTGAAAACCCTCTGGCTACAATTCCGTCCTCCTTTCTAGTCACTACAGCTAGACCAGACTTGGTCCTTATGCAAAGGAAAGAACTTCATCTGCTCGAACTTACAATCCCATATAACTCGCCTGGAGCCGTAAGAAGCCCTAAGTGAGAAACCAATCTATCAAAAAGAAGGTATTAAATCTACCTTAACCACAATTGAGATTGGAGCCTTGGGTCACTTATACCTACCAAGCACTTATCAAGGCTATAAAAGATAGCCTTGATAAGGCCAGAAGTCGAGGGATCCTTAAGGCCACCTATAGGACCTCTGGGGGCACATTCTGCAGTTCTATTTGAATGTCCAAGTGGTCAGATACAAAGTGTTGGCTATTGCTAGCTGTGAAGTTTTAAGTATTGTTGTTGTTTTTTTGTTGTTGTTTTGTTGTTATTTTTGTTTTCAAGACAGAACTCTGAGGCTTCAAGACAATGGAACTATGGCATCTGGCAGACTACTAATAATTATGTTACCATTGGCCGGTTCCAGCCTGCTGCCAGTGGTCTCAGGAGTACCTCATATTGCCATTGTTTATGTCAATCATTCCATAACTGGTGATTTGAAGGATACCATAATCTATATTATCATATAGTGCCTATAGTGATAACAGGAAGACTTGATAGGGCCAGATCCAGAATTTTTAGATACTGGGGTTGCAGGACTAGGAGTGTCCACACACTGGGCCATGGGGAAGGAGCAAGTTATTTGGAAGACCCATGTTGGCTTCACTTGCAGGCAGGCTTATTTATGCAGTGTAGCTAATCTTTTACACAAAATTTAATCCAAGAAGTCCAAATCTTCACATGAGTGTAGGAAAGGGGTGCAGCACCTAAAAAATTGTGTTATAGCTAGCTAGCTATTAAGTGGCACATGCAAGGTCATAGGTGTTCATTAAGGTAATCACAATTGCTGAGTTATCTAATGTGTGACTTTGAAACGTAAGCCAAAGTCCTCCAAAAGATATCTTTAAAGTGACACATGCATGGTCAGGTGTGATCTTAAGGAAATAACAGTTCGTATGCACAGAGTTATCTCTAATGTGTGACCTTGAAAGAAATGTGTCATGTATACATAGACTGTTTCTTTCTTGACCATAGCCTTAGATGATGATGGCTGTAGTAGTTAAGTTAGCTCATAATATGTATAGAAGAAACATAATTAACTGTAGACACAGCTAAGCAAGTAGGCATGGTCAAATTGCATTATAGGGCTTAGCTTGGGAACAAAGGGGGGTTGCAACCCCTCAACCCCACCCCTGGATCCTGCCCTGCTTGAACTCTTTGAGTAACTGGAGCCAAAAATTGAAGCTAAAGTTCAAGGAGTCGGAATGTGCTCTATTGGAGAGTCCCGCAAATCAAATTAATCTTAGCTATGTGTTCAGTCCCTGAAGTCTCCAACTAATTAATTAACATTCAGGCTAATTTTTTTAAAATGCTTTTCAAGCCAGGTTCCAGCAAATCTGTCATCGAGACAAGTGTTATAGCTATAGCTGTGTCCTGTAGCTTTATGGCTCTGGGTGGTCAAGACTCTGGAAATACATGATCATGGAAATTTCCATGGCTTAGGTGTATACAGGCTAAAACAAACAAAGAAGTTGCTCAACATGCTCTCTTCTTTTCCTGTGTCTTGTATAATTATAATAAGTCACAGGCTTCATTCCTGGTGGTGCCCTTCCTTCAAGTTTCAGACTTGTTGATTTATCAAAAGGTACTGATGGAGTCAAACACGGAAATTGTACCGGTGGTCCCCATTTTTCCAAGCTAGGTGGAGCATGCCCATACACTTCCCTGCATGAATGCCACAATTTGCATGTTGCAATCTCTGATCTGGGAAGATAATAATAATGATTGCATGTGTGTCTTAATCATTAGAAGTTCTAAAAATTTGTGCACTGCAGTACAACAATTATAGATAATGCTCCATTACTAATAAATGGCCATTGAATTATAACAATTATATATAGCAACCTAATAAGCTAGTAAGTAAACTCAGTAATTACTCGTTCTTATCATCAGTACCTATTCTTATCATCAGTCTTCTTAACTGGGTCTATGGCATTTGTCTTTTTCTTATATTTTTGTTTCCTTGTTCGATAAACAATAAGTATCAGGACTACAAGTACAATGATACAAAGAGCACCACCACCAACACCAACTCCAATTCCAATTGTAGCATCTGCAACAAAATGTATGTATGAATGAAGGTTGATGATCTGAGGATATTGCAATCAAACCAACAAGGCAAGTAAGACCCCATCCAATAATTTGGTGCATGCACAATAGAATAATCTGTTTCATGAGATAGAATCCCTGAGCTTATCCTTCTGTTTTAGTTTCAGCATGTAATGATGAACTTACTTTGACCCAACTCTATACTCCCTTTGTTAGTTGTCCTTTCTGTGGTAGTAGTGGGACCCTGGGTATCAGTGGCACCAGAAGCAGCAGTAGTATCCTCTAAATGGAGCAGTAGAATTAGGTGCATTAATGACTCCGTCAAACCCCATCACCACCCCACCCCACCCCATCTCCCCACTCATCACACCATCCCACCCCACCCCACCCCATCCCATCCATAACAATAAGTGACTTCACATTTGAAACAGCACAGTCATGACTCTCACAATCATATGAAGCAGCTTTAGTTACAAAAGAGCTAAATGTTATGCAAACCTGTAATACTATCTGTGGTAGGGGAATCACATACTCCGGGACATCTAAATTCCTAATGAATAGAAACACTAATAAAGGTCCAGTCATGGAACAAACGTATAAAGGGCTTACACGAGGTTCACTCTGTCTTGGAAAGTAGAATAATTCCACATTATCAGCTACTGTGAAGCTGCAAAAGAAATGAGTGATATCAACATACACCAGCTAACCTAAAGAGAATCAGGTAGTGACTATATACAGGGGTGTAATCTTGCAACATTAATTTTGACAGCTAGCTATAGGCTAGCTGATAGACTTATTTGTGCTTCGGACTTAGCTACACAAGTGAGCACCAACAATTTCTTCTAAATAAAAAGTGAAGTAGGGATAGCCATAAAATTCAGCTGCATTATTACTATTCCTAGATCCTATCACTTCTAGCCCTCCTCACTCCTCCTTCAGCAACAAGTGAGTCAAGTACAGTAGACCCTTGATTATCCGAACAGCTCCAGACAGAAGAGTAGTAAAAGCGCAGATAAATGAATGTTCGGATAATGAAATTACATAACCACACCCACTTTGACACGACCACACCCCCGTTACGAAGTGCTACAAAGTGAACAGCTTCATTTAGCTGGCAACTAACTATGACAAGCACTCTAGCTAGCTAAAACCTATGATAGACACTACAGCTAGGTAGAAAACTGATTATAGTAGACCCAGAATGAAGTCTTCCACTCTTTAACCTTGAAATCGATCAATAGAACAGCTTCAAAAAAATTAATTGAAGCACTGCACACGTGCAACGTATATTCTGAACTTTGACCTTCAATATTTTCAATCCAACTAATCGAGGTTTCGGATAATCAAGCTTCAGATAATCGAGGTTCTACTGTAACCCCTTACCCATACCCATCACCAAACTCAAGAACCACAGCAATATTACAAAACTACCATTCCTACTTCACTCCTAGCCTCCTAATTTCAATAACCATACCCATTCTCCCTTAAGCTAACTATCCCTACTTCACTCCCTCCATGAGGCCAGAGAGAAGAGGGATAGTTTGCTTAGTCATGTCTAACTGCCTACATAGAAAGCTGTAAACTGTAAATGTTTACCACAAGGAATTAGATAAACCATAGATATACTAGACTATGTACACAGGATTGGAAACAGGTCACGTGCGCCCATAACGACAATACTGACAATCCGTGTAGGCAGCTGTTCGTGCTAAATTGCCCCAAACAAACAGGGGAGGAGAAGTAGTGTGCCAAATTTCTGCTAAACTATAGCCAATTGGTAAGTTCAAAGAATGCAAAGAGTGGGCTAGTATAGTGCTAAACAAGCATAGTTCTTAAAAAGGCTGGTTTCTCAAGTGTTAGAGGGTATAATTGCAAGTAACAATGGTAGTTCGACTTTGTGGACCTCTGGAGCTTGGATGTTAAAAGTATAGTCTCTTTTTCCCCACTAATCTGTTAGGTAGTGATCATTTATATGTACATATGTACTTTTTAAAGGTGCCTGTAAAAAAAATCATGTCGATGTTACTGTTCTTCAGATTACCCATGGCTGGCTGTCAAGAAAAGCTATAGTAAAGAAGGATACTATAATGTAGCAACTAATACTGTCACTTTACACATATTTCCTTTCATGTTATAATAAAAAAATGATAATAACAAGTACTGATAGTGCACTGCTGAACATCCAATTCATCGAGAGATTTGTTGTGATATACTTGTTTTGAGGGATAAAGATGAAGAGTAAAGCTGCCCCAGTGTATCCTTTTCTGCCCCTGATACAAGAAGGTATCTCATCTCCTCATATACGAACAACAACATAGTGAAATGGCTTCTTAAACCATCAATGGCAAATGGCATGCCATCTCCAGCCCTGCACAAAATTAAAACTACTTGAGTACATATGGTCAACTAGTATCTTTCATTTTATACCAAAAGTAAGGCAGCTAGACTTCTATTTTAGTAGTAGGAGTGCCACAAAATTTTTCAGTCACCTGTTTCCACGTTTTTCTTCCATAGCAACAGTAAATAGACTAAACTGACATGATAAACTACTACAGCTATAGGTCATTGAGCCTTTTCACTTATAATCATAATTATTGCTGCGCTAAATACCTTGCCTTTCACCCTCTTTCTTATTTTGTGTAAGATTTCTTTGTTCGCCAGGTACCTACACGGATGTATAAATTCTACGTGCGCATGCCCTGTTTCCAATCCTGTGTACGTAGTCTAGTATATCTATGGATAAACCAAGCACCTACAATCTACTTTAATCGAAGCATGCACAATATCACAATATGTACGTGCAGGCAGCTACTAGCTATTAGTTTCGCTAGGCCAGCCCACATATTTTCTTCGCGGGGCAGTAGAAAAATAAGGGTCTGGTCAAACTTGCATAGCAACTTCGTGTAACATTGTCCAGGATTCTGGGCAGGAAATTGAATAATATTAGCGGGCATGGCTAAGATCACTTTGCACACAAAGTGCAGAAAAAGAAATGGCTTTCTGTTGTTTAGTCAAATCGAAGTTCCTCTGCAGTATGGCATCTCTTATCCATCACAGCTAGTCCAGCTAGTCCAGCCCACTAGCTACCATTGACATAATTGACACACACAAGTTTATTCGAATTGACCACACCCAGTTAAAACCACATGAATCCTGCTTGGCCAGTAAAATTACTGACAGTGCAACAAAGTTGCTACACACACACACACACACACACACACACACACACACACACACACACACACACACACACACACACACACACACAAAATATGTGGCCTGGCTTAGTGAGACTAAGCTACTATTGCACAACACATACCTATACTTATGCCTGGGGCACTTTGGAGTGTAGACTTAGATATTTACTTATAATTATATATCTACGATTTCAATAAGTCATGACCTGAGAGTCAGCTCACTCGCTGCAATAATTATCTTGTTATGGACCCTCTAGAGATCATAATACTAGAAAGATAAATAGATCTATAGCTATCATTCAGACTATAATATTATAGGCTTGCAGCACTCTATTATAGATCACTGAGCCATACACAAATATCTAGTAAGTAAATCTGTCTACAGAAACTATAATTAACTTGTTATGGACTGGCATCAAGACCCTCTCATGATCATAATACTAGAAAGATAAATTATTATACAGACATGTTTGTATAGACTTCTGAGCTCTGCAATACACACCAAATATCTAGTAAGGGATTTGGATGTTTTCCATCATTCAATACAGCTTCAGCCTTATCGTATCACTGTACTTTGTTATCATCATTGATACAGTGTATCTCACCCATATATTTACTTGTTATCTACAGAGGAGTGATCCAAAAGCAACTTACAAAAACGTTAATCTTGATGGACACTGTCCTTCATATACTGTGTTTATTTCACCTTCTGTTGGAGCTTGATAATAGAAGTCAAGAGTTGGCAGACTGTTTGCATTGGCATGAGTTACTGTATTCTGCAAAATTTCAATAATTATAATTATACGATAATTTTGCATATCTGATCCAAAATGAAATGTGCATATAAAGAGTGGCAGTGAGTGGTTGCACTCTGGGCTCATAAGGCAGGTGACCATGAGTTTGAGTCTTGCCAGTGACATATATATGGTGTTTGGTGTGAATATTCAATACCATGCCACAACCAACCAGTGGTAGTGCATTTTCAATTTTTGTAGCCATCTCCTCAAGTGCTTAGAGACCCTTCTCCAATGAACTGAAAAAGTGGGGGACTCTTTTCACTGGAGAGACACTAATTACTTGTGTGTCATTGGAACTGGATGCTCACTGGTGTGGTTCAGGTTGTTCACCCCTGGTATCCTATCTTCATACATCACATTCTATAGAGTCTAGTGTTGAAATGGTCTCTGGCAGAAATGCTAATGCATCAAAGGTGTAGTGCAAACAATAGAATGGCATTGTAGTCAAAGTCTTGAATGAAGGATAGTAAGAGTTACTTTTTATAGTTCTGAAAGATGACTAAAGTTTGTCCCTAATTATACCTATGCAGTATTTGGAGATTTCATTGGAGATATTGTACAAGCCAGAGCTGAAATGAGTCTGATCCTTGTTGTATACTAATGAATGCTGATGGAGTTCACATGTCTATAGAATTTAGAATAATTAAGTAATAGTAGTAATGGTGTTGTGGTATTATACTCTGGGTATTGCAGCAATCATCCACTAAGCTCTGAGCAGTGCCTATAGGGACTCATAATGTTCAAGTGACTAGCCTTAAGAGAGAAAGTCACTTGTAATGGCTCCTCTTTGACCAAACATTACAACATCCTGGGTGACAGCAAATATAGTAGAGATTATCTGCTTCTTTTTTCGATCATAAACATGCTTGGCAAGAAGGAATGAGGTTGAAATCATAAATTCCTCAAAAAAAAAGGTAGAAAGAAGAGTGAAAGAAGCCATACATCACTCTTGTCCCCCAAAAATTAATCATGAACAGGGACACAGGATTAGAAGTCTCCCAGTTGTTCATTAGAACAGTCGGATGGCAAAAAATTGTGTAATCCCTGATTTATGTAAGCCCAATGATGGCTAAGGCATTTCAGCCGAAACATTTAGGCAATATCCGTGTTGTTTACTTCGAAACAGTAGAGATTGTTCGCTAGTTAGACACAAGATGAAGGTGCAAGGGGTGGGATATATTTCTATAAAGGAAAAAATATTTAATTCTAAATAAAAGGGATGGCTGTATGCATTTCAACTTCAGTCGAGTAACCCCTTACCCATCACCAATATTACCGAACTATGAGCTAACTTTGGCCTGTCATGGGAGTGAAGTAGGAATAGTTAGCTTGTAGTTTGGTAATATTGGTGATGGGTAAGGGGTTACTTGACTGAAGTTCACTCCATTGTTGCTGAACTTTTTTGAACTGCATACAGCCTTCCCTACTTCTCTTTTTAAATTTTTTTTCCTTTATTGCATCAAGGCTTGATTCATAACCTGACTAGTGCCTAGCTGAGCATCAAGAGACCAACATCAAGAGAGAAAGCTAATGACAGATTTACTAGTCAGTTGTGAGGTCAAGGTCCTAGAATCATGTGTACAAGCTGGGGCATAAAAATGTCTGCCACGTTGTAGGTTGAAAGCTAACAAGTTAAAAAATGACATGTCATTTTTTAACATGTCGAGGTAGAGGTAAAGGATTATAGTGCAGTCAATTTGAGTAGTGTGGTAGCATTTGAATTAACGATTTCTGAAATAAGATGATGATGATGAACAACCAGATGAAGACGGCAATTTTAAAGTCCCTGTAAAATGATACTGCTCTTCATACTTGTGAAGGTATTCTGTCTTCGAATTAGGAGTTGCTGACTATAGGTATTCTGGAGTTATGAAAGAAAATATACTACTATTCCAATGGGGCAATCTGTGCCATCCCTACTTATCGTACTCTCTGCATGTCTGCCATGTTGTAGGTTGAAAGTTGGAAAATGACATGCTATTTCGAATAGTGATGTTGTATAGTCAAGTTAACAATTACATTTTTGAATAGTGTGAAGTGTCATGAAAGAAATACTCCAATAGGACATCTGTGCCATCCCTATACTTAGAGAGTACTATTGTATTCTCTGATTTTTTATCATGCAAAAAGAAGCATACATGTACACATACTGAAGGACAATTCTACACTGAGGGGAGAGTGTGCTTTATCCATTTAAATTCTCCTTATAATGTAGGGGAAACTTGGCATGGGGAGACGATGTACACTTATGACATAATCTAGACCTACATTATATTTTGTTCCATTTTCCATCGCTTCCTCTCTTGCACAGCGCAAAACTTTGGTGATAGAAGAATCATTGGGATGAATTATCCAAGTGCCATATAAAGTAGCACCTCTAATGAATTCAGGAGTCTCAGGTCGGGCTTGAATTATATATCCTCTGTTTATGGTAATGTTCATTGTAACTGCATAAAATAATAAGCAATTTTGTATTAATTTTGTACGCAAAAAAATTGGATGCTTCATGAAAAGTAAGTGAGCAAGCTTATAAACTACTCCTTAATATTCAGATTACAACTCAGTCATGCTATAGGGAGAAAGCATTGTTAGGCCAAAAGTAGTAAGCTATAAGATTCACTCTGGTCTTTCACTTGCTCACCCAACACTACACATAATTGCCAGCCATCTTTAGAGCGTCAAAGTTCAAAGTTCAATAGCTACCAGCTTTCAGATTCTCAAATCTACAGCATGCTTGCATGCTCACACTTACCATAAGCATCATTGAAAAGTATGCATTGGCTGTTTGTTAAGAGCAATTACTTCAGAGAAGCTCAAACTGATAAGTATTACTCATCATAATGGGACTCAAACAGTTACAGGCTTTTTATGACACTATAGCTAGCTCACTTCACTTTTCAATCATTCTTTTGAACTCACAGTGATAAGTGCAGCCACATGTATAATAGTTAGTATCAGCACATGATCCATTTGTAACTGGTATCACTTCATTCCTGTCCCGTAAAGCACTTCCATCAATTGCTCTCTGGTATACAAAATGTTGACAATTGGACGTACAAACTCTTTTAGATAGTAACTGATTAGTAAATCTGGAACGGTGTATAATTTCATGTCCATAGCATGACTCAACAGGGGCCCCTAGACGAAAGGCCAGGGAGAAGGGGACAGAGAGGATAACCAGGAAGACCACGGATGTATACACAGATCTATCCATAATATGCTGTAAAATTATAAATCCTAAATAACAATGGCAATTTATTTAATTTGCAGTTTGGGAGTAGCAGCTCTCTGCTGGTGTTTAAATGTGAAGTTTGGGCAAGAATTGAGAAAGTTAAAGCAGATAATTATAATGAATGATTAAGGAATCAAGTGAACTAAATAGCTACTCTAATCTTTTTAAGTGGAACCGCATACCAAGTAGAAAAAATGGTATGCTGTTTTAGAATAAGGGGCAGGGTTTCAGAGCTAGAGAGAAGCTAGTTCATGCTATGAAGCGCCAACTAAAGCCTAGGGAAGAGCAACAAGGTACCGAAGGTAGCATAGATAGCTTAGTTAGTTTATATTTGCAAGCATATAAACTGGAAAGCCTACCTTAGTTCTTGTTGATTTCCAAGACTCTCTGTTGTTAAATTCTCCATGCACGAAGCATTCATGGCTGACTAGCTAACTTTAGTGCTATATTTGAAGCCTTTTAACCTCACCAAACTAGCAACTCATGAAAAGTAACTCTGAAATGAGCTGTACGTGCATTGAAACATCGTCAACATTCAAGACAGTAGTATATCTCTCACACAGATGTGCAGTCCAAAATAAAGAAGAGTTGGAGGCTGTAAGTTAATAGCATGGAAAAGGACAAAGATCTTTTAGAGATTGGCAATGGCAGCGAAGTTGTAGATACTCAGGGGAGATACGTATGTGTTTTGATTACATTACATTACATTACATTACATTTGTTTTTATAATTTTTTTCAAGGACAACCGGATTTTACAGAAAAAGCTGAGTCACAGCTCACAGCTAGTCTGCATTTGCAAACAACTGTAGACACGCCTCCAGATGTCCACCAACACGGCAGCTTCCTGTGTTAAGCCCTGCCCATGCCACACCTACCACAAGGGTTACAGTCTATTACCTATTTGGGAATTCTGGCAGTTTGGGAATGGTGAACAGATTAATACTGAAAGCACAACTGCTGTCTAGCAGAAAATACAGTTGTAGCTTCTTCAAACTGTTCATTCATTCATTTTTAATTCAATAACAGACCGGAATAGCTATTGACTGAACCCTAGTCTGGTGAACCATCCCCGGCCACTTCCGCAGCACTGGATGTATTGGCCGGGCACTGGATGTATTGGTGATGCAATACATCCAGTGCTGCGGAAGTGGCCGGGGATGGTTCACCAGACTATTTGAACCCAGAGTCTAGTTTGCATGTGTAATTAAGGATCTAGCTATATTATTACAGCTAACCCCAAATCAAATCATTAAAAGCTATGCAGCTAGCTGCTCCTGTGCAAGATTAATACGTTACTACCAAAAGCTATGAGCTTGCATGGCTAAATTATTTTGTTGCCAAAGCAGACTTACTAAGTAGCTACATAGCTAGTTATACAGTTCCCCGCAATAGATCCGTTCTGTTCTGTACTTCTTCAGATTTGTTTTCACTGGGTACTATTACACGACTCGCATTATAAAAGTTTTTGAGGAGGGGAGAAGGTTCTTCCTACGATACTAACACTGTATTTTGTAGCTAGTTAACACCTTGTGACTCACCCCAGTTGAAGCCGTGTGAAACTCGGAGCTCGGAGAATGCACTTACTAGCTACATAGTGGGGGCGTGACCACAAGTAAATAAATACAGCCCGCCCCGCGCACCCCCCCCCCCCCCCCCCCCCCCCGCGGATCATTCACCTGTAATTTAATTATCAAAAAAGTTTTTTTTGCTTAAAGGTAGGTTTGTGTTGGTGCTGTTTTTTCCTCTTGAGATGAGTTCTCTCTCTTGCAAGATCTTCATCATCTTCCAACTGCCCAATACGAGCACTGCATTTATAGATTTGAAATCATTACTCCAGCTCAGCAATACAAAAAGGTCAGACACTTGCAATTTGGAACCTACAATACTCTAGAAAATTTTTCTAAAATAAAACATATATGACCCTTGAGATTAAGTGGTCAACACAAGTCTAATTGCAGGACTACAGCTACATAGCTACATTCTTATTAGCTGACCTCCGCATTTCTTCATACTGTTGTTGAGCATAACTTGACTCCATTGCCACATCATCATCATCAACATAATCTCCAAATCTACATACACAGATAATAAGCATCATTCAAAAGGGGAGGAGCTTTTAATTGCTTCTTTCATGGCCACAGAGACATACTAAACTACCAATTCAACTTCTTTGGTACAGTCTCTCCAGGAGGTTATCAACCTCAAATGCAAACTTCTAACCATGATGCAAGTGATGGTCAGTATGGCAAAGCATTTCATAATGAAGTTTCTACTTGGTTGGCATAAGTATACACTCAAGAATAAGCAAAGTTATCAACGTTTAACCCCAGAGGCTATGGGGCCCACATAGAGACCACAAGATCTGTGGCTATTAATAGAGACCACAGGGCCTGAGGCTATTAGTTACACAGCAATCACTACCCCCACTACCCCACTATCATAAATAGAGCAATGTGCAAAACTTCCTACACCTAGAGTGTAAACCTTAATAGATATCTCATCTGAAGTGTACACCCAGATATAAATCTCGATGAGCCATGACATGACCTGATATTGATGAACCCCACACAGACAAAAATCTCATTATAACCTATCAAATTTCACACCCACTCACCCCAGGCACTACTACTGCTATATAGCAATCCAAACCCACCCACCCCAAAAACCACTAGCAGTCCACACCCAAAATGACTCGCTATAATTGTCATTGGCTGCCAAAAGGCAGTGCATGGGAGTTTGCAGCCACTCCATACCACAGAGTGTCCATTCCCCACACACTCTTGTAACCCTGATACTTATAATTGCATTCCACATAAGTACTCTCTGATAGTGATACGGAGGCATATGGCAGAGAAAGTCAAGAATAGTATCAGTTTGACATTGATGATTCTCTTTAGCTGCTTGTTTTCTTTTACATTTAAGGGGGGGGGGGGAGCAAATGCCCCCTAAATGTACCCCTGTAGTGGCAGTATTGTTATATGGGTATGTAGTTTAGAAAAAGGCCATGGGAATCTTTATATTTTGCAGCCATTAGATTTTAAGCCCTGACCATATTTCTGAAGCTTTAAGTGTAGACAATGCTCAAATTTATAGCCTGATAATAATGTTATTATGCATGCATAATTATTTATGTACAAATGTCATTTATGGACATAATGAAAGTAGAGCATTCTTAGCTTCAATTTTTAAACAACATGTGCCCAAAATAACATTCAACCATCCTTCCTACCTGAGCTAGTCACAGGAAAATGAAGGGCAGGACACTCAAACAAGGAGATACCTCTCAAAGGGACTCCCCTAAAGTACAATTATCCACCAAGAGGTGACCTGAATTTGAGTGTGAATCAGAGAGTGCAGTAGCATTCTCTAAGTAGGGATGGCAGGTCAAAAGTCATAGGACTGCATGAACTAAAAACTCTTCTTTCTCTTCTACCCTTACTCTACAGGTTCTCAGAAGGCTATAATGAATCATTACAGAAGAGTCAAAAACCTAAAATTCATTTCCTAACATAAGAAAAAAAATTGACTTTTTGTTCTATTACAATAAATAAGATCGATGCACTCTATAGTCATCAAAATTCTGTTCAGGCCATCTGTTAGAGCAACAAATAGAGGCTGATCTTTTGCTATTAGTTTTGACTACAGTTCTATTTCACAATTCAGTGATATCAGTAGCACTCAGAACACTAGCTAATCTTTCTTTGTCAAACCCGTGCATGTGCTAAGGGGTGAGGCCACATAGAAGTCAGGTGCAAGCTAGAGCTGTTCAGCTTCAGTTTAACTGTTTAGCTAGCTATCTGTTCTGGTCAGATGGTGTTTCAGTCATTCCTCATTACAGATTCTCATCCTACATACCTCCAACCTGTCAGTGCGAACTTTGATTTCAGACTCTCATTTTTGTTAGTCAAGCTAGCTCTTCATTTAGCTAGCTATCTGTTCCGGTCAGATGCTGTTCCAGCCTTACCCATACCCATCACCAAACTCAAAAACCACGGCAATATTACAAAATTACTATTCCTACTTCACTCCTAGGCCACATCCATATAACTATCAACTCAAGATATTACAAAATTACTATTCCTACTTCACTCCTAGGCCCAATAACCACACCCATATCACCCAACCTAAGCAAACTATCCCCACTTCTCATGGAGGGAGTGGCGAGTAAGGGGTTACTTGACTAACTTGTTGTTGAAGGGCAGAGCTAAAATAACAGGCGGACATCAGTCATTGTCCTAACAACAGTTTCGGACTAAAATGATCAAACTTCTGACCAAGTTTTGGAACTTAGAAGTAGAAAGGCTTCAAATGAAGCACTAAAGTTAGCTAGTCAGCCATGAAAGCTTCGTGCACGGAGAATCCAGCAGCTGCAATCACCAGAACTAAGGCAGGCTTTCCAGCTTATACGCTTGAAAATTAACTAACGTTACTCTTGGTTTCTCTCTAACTCTAGTTCGAGACTCCACCCACTTCAATGTATTAGTGAGCGCATTGCACATGCTCCACGTGGACAGTGCAGTCCTTTGCCACTAAATGACCAATCAAATCTCATTTTGCTAGGACAAGTTGTCCTGGCAACATTGAACCCTTATTTTTAGCCCTGGAAAGGGGAGTGAAGTAGAGATTTGATATAAGTGTAGTTATTGAAAAAATTAGGAATAGTTATTCTAGTTACTGGGCCCAATTTTCTGCATGCAACTATTATGAGGTTAAGGGCTAGGGAACAAAGTTTCAGTTAACAGTTAACTGTAGTAACTGTTACACAGCACTGTAGTGTAATTACCACATGATGAGTATATCTGTAAGTGTATTACAAAATGTATACCTTCAAATAGAGGTGGAAATCTGGAGAGGCTAATATATATATGGGGGGCCATGGGCTCTCTGTCCCCATACGTAGGTTCCCCCACCTATGAGTTGTTTTAGGGTCATGATCTGCTTATTGAGCAGCTATGAATCACAGTCAGCCCACTGGGCATCCCCAAAATGCTTGCTGCAATATGAATTGATAGACACAGCTAACTACATACTCCTCAGCATACATGAAGGTCACAGGTTAGTCCAGTAGTCCAGTCCAGTGATCCAGTCCACGTTTACACACTCCCCGAGATGGAGCTGCTTGACGGCAGTTACTAAAATAGGGACTGGACGGAACTGGACTGGATTTGTATAGGTTGGCGCATTTGTTATGTAGCAAAGGCAGTTGCTAATTCTGAACTGCATCATAAATTTCACCTGCATCTAGCCATAGACTACGTACACAGGTTAGGAAACCAAACTGGGCAGAAGAATGAATAAGGCCATGACATAGTATAGTTTTCTTGTAGCTGGTACTTAGTTGGTTGTTGTTCTTCATGTACACTGTATGTATAACTAAGGCAATTACACACATGTGCATTAACACAGAGCACTATTATTACAAACATGTAGCCCACTATTAAGAATTTCATTAAAATAGCAGCATATTAACCTCGTCCTCCTATATGTGCCCATTATAGTTTGATAATAACTGATAAGCAACACGAACGAATTCTCACATGATTGTCTACTTTCTGCTGTTGGATTTTCCATACATGAAGCTTTTCATGGCTAGCTTTAGTGAACTAAACTTTTTCATACACAGCATAACATATACCTGCTAGCCTCACTGAATTATCTGTGTTTTCTTAGCAATGTCTAAGAACTAGAATAGGATATTGCTCCAAGTCGAGGAGTTTTTGGAGACAGAGGGCACAGCCTGAGGTCAGCCCAAAGGTCCTAAATAGTGCAACTCCAAGGCTAAGGACATTGTTAATAACCGACTTAGACTAAGCGCTGTAGTAGTGCTTACAGTATAATGTAGATTCAATGAGTCCCTTTTATACTATCAAACATTCAGTAGTATTACTGGGTTTCTTTTTTAATCATAGGCAATTCAACTATAGTCAGTAAAGCTTATTGCATTTTGCATTCTTTGAAAACCACAAGAAACCCAATGACACTGCTTAAAGTTTGACAGCCCTTTGAGAAATCTCAAGCGTTACTATAATATGGTGTTTATGGAGCCCAGGCTGGTATTGATCTACTATTAGTTCAGAGCCCTGATGGCGGGTCATTTCATTTTTAAAAAGCCTGGCTAATACTTCAAAGCATATTATGGATGCCATAGTCCAATTTGTAGTAAGTACTGAGATGGGAAGAATAAAGCTCTAGAGGAGCAGAAACATTCAGAGTGACCATAATACAGTATGAGAATGCATTTGCAGTTTAACATCAACTATCTCAGCCCCTCCTTAATGACCCATTGCCAAAAACACTCATTGACTTGTTGCTATGTAGACTAGCATGCTGTGTACACTGTGACATGAACATTGCATGTGTGGTGATATTCCCCTCTCTATCCTCCCTATCATTCGTATTACTTATAGGAGTACCATGTTTGATCCCGTATTCTACCACCACTTCAGCACAGGTATAAGAACTCTGGTACAACTGACCTTGATTTATCATAGCCAAAGATTTTTCTTATTTCTGAAGAATAGTCAGCCTCTTGGTCAGAGAACTCCTCGTCTGAAGCCACAAAGCCATCCAAGTCATCCTCCTCCTCCTCCTCATCATCATCATCACAGTAAGCACTCCCAGACTGCAGATAGTCAGTCATCTCATCCACCCACGTACTCCTATACTGACCACTGCACAAAAAACAAGAACAGTGAGTCATCTCATCGTACTCCTATAAACAATACATTTCATCCACCCATGTACTCCTATAAACAATACATCTCATCCACCCATGTACTCCTATAAGCAATACATCTCATCAACCATCCACCCATGTACTCCTATACCACACCAACAAAGAAGTCACCCCTTCCACTATCACATTCAACACAGACTATAAATCACCCCCTTCCACTCCCAATGGACCAGTCACAGAACAAGTTCTTAAATATACATACATACATATATGTACATGCAGTATTCTGTCCTAAGACATATTTGTCTGTACAATCGCCATTGTGGATGTTTGCCATTATGGATATTTCCCAAAAACACTATTACATTAACTAGTATGCAATACTCCTTATTGAAACAAGACAGTTGTTTTTGCAAACCGGCACTCTCAGGTAAACACATATCCGATACACACCACATTCTTGATAGACACTAAATAATAGTAATAATACATTTTTCCTGTACAGCCATGGTTAACAAAACACCACTCCATTAACATCACTGGCATTCCATAGTAACAAGCAAAAAATGTAAGGAAACCTTTCTCCCTTTTCTTGTGAAATTAGATATCTTCCTCCTTGAAAATAAGAGTATAGAGGTTTTCAGGTTGGTTGACACAAAATTTGCCAACGGTGCAGAATTAAATTCCTGCTCGTAAAATTTAAGACCATTGCATTAGTATGACAGTATATTTTGCTCGCTTGAATTTATCTTGCACATGTGCAAATTTCTACTGGTCAACCAACGTTAAAACCTCTGTACGCAGCCCATGCTTATCATAATAGCATAGGTACATTTGCACTACACATGTCAAAATAGACACAATGCACTTTAAATCACATTTGGCCACACTCCAACTACCACTCCATTTACAGCTCTACCATGGAATATGGCAATGACTGCACCATTTGACTGTACAGTACTCCATTTGACTGTACAGTATGTACAGCACTCCATTTGACTGTACTCCATTTGACTGTATAGTATGTATAGCACTCCATTTAGCTCCATTTAGTTGGATTACAAACTCCATTTCACTGTCTAAATAATAGTATGTACCTGAATGAGGAAGCCTGGGATTTCCTGTTCTGATTTAAAATGCGTGCAGCTGCTGCCCCATAAAAGTCTGTGGCACGTGCCCCCTTCTTAACACCACTCTGTTTAGACACACGTTGTACTTTCTGGAGACTGCGGTCTTTTGAATTGAGTATACTGGCACTAGCAGGAATTCTTACATTCACCTTCCCTGATAGAATAGACCTCACATATAAAATTATATAATGATGACCTATGACAATCTCCATCAATCTCATTCTTTGACTACACTCAAGATGAGAACTAAGATCATGCTCTTACTCAATATCAGTCCTACAGCAAGCTCATTTACTATGTGCATGGAGTGTTTACTATGTGCATGGACCATAGGCCGTTTACTATGTGCATGGAGCATAGGCCGTTTATTTACTATGTGCATGGAGCATAGGCCATTTATTGAGTATAGGCCATTTACTATATATGCATGGAGCATGGGCCATTTACTATGTGCATGGAGCATAGGCCATTCACCATGTGCATGGAGCATAGGGCATTTACTATGTGCATAGAGCATGGGCCATTTACTATGTGCATAGAGCATGGGCCATTTACTACGTGCATAGAGCATGGGCCATTTACTACGTGCATAGAGCATGGGCCATTTACTACATGCATAGAGCATGGGCCATTTACTACGTGCATAGAGCATGGGCCATTTACTACGTGCATAGAGCATGGGCCATTTACTATGTGCATAGAGCATGGGCCATTTACTATGTGCATAGAGCATGGGCCATTTACTATGTGCATAGAGCATGGGCCATTTATTATGTCATTGTGCATGGAGCATAGATCATTTACTATGTGCATGGAGCATAGGCCATTTATTATGTGCATGAAGTTACCTACCTAGATTTGGCCCCACCCCTTTCCTGGAGGTGGGTGTGTCACCCAACTCTCTGAGTGGACGGCGAATTAGCTCAGATGAAGTTGTAATAGGAAGCTTCCCCACTTGTTGAACACCAACCTTCTTCCTACCAGAACTACTGCCATCTTTCTCACTCCTGGAATGACTTTTCACATTGTCAGTAAGTTTATTGACAGACTTTTCTTTGGCAATTTTGGCTTGCACAGTTGCAGAGTGACTCGCTCTACTCCGCTCCACTAGAGACTTGCCTAGTGGTGAGGAATCTCTGGACGAGGGACCAGATGAAGATAAACCTTTAGACTTCACCTCTTGTGGTCGTGATGGTGTCCTGGAATCTGCAGTAGAGTTTTGTTGGGCTAGCTTCATCAAGTCTTTGAAGTTGGCAGACGGTTTGCTAGAAGTTTTTAGTTTAGAAGAAGTGGAGGCAGTTGGGGGTCGTTTTGAGGCGGAGACCATGAGAGGAGAGAGAGAGCGGGACTTTTTTTTGGCCCCTTGTGGTACTTTCAAGTCTGATCCTTTGATTTGCTGGTGTATTGAAATTTGTTTATGTTTGCCTTTCTTGGTGTTTGTATTGGTAGATGTGGCTTGTTTGTGACTTAGAGTTGTTTTTGGTGATGATGGTGCTGGTGATTTGCTAGTTCTGTTGCTTGAATGCTGTTTATCTCTGCTACTCTTATTAGAGGACTGATATGGTGGGTGTGGTTTGGGATCGGGGGAGGGCGTGATGGTGACAGGAGAAGGACGGACTTGAGGGAATGGTTTACCTGAAGAACAAAAACATACATTTCCTATTTTCAAGGGAAACCACATACCAAGTAGAAAACACCTTGTAGAAGAAATGAAGACACACTAACCTACTAACCTAACAATATTAGAACATTTGGTAAGGGTCACCATCATTGTAGGCACTTTTTGGGTAAGGGTCGTCAGTATTCCTTTCCAGCCTAGCCTACACAGTATTTCTGCTTTCTAAGCTATGGCTGAAATACCCACTCTAGTAACTGTGAAGAGGTAGCTTTAAAACATGTAGAGAACCAGATACTTCTGCAGTGTGTATTAATGTATTCAAATCATGATTCGGATATTGCTATAGATTAATTAAAGCACTCTAGGACTGACAGGCTCACACTTCGCTAAGGTATTGTTCCCACACTGGGGGTATTGTCCCCACACTCAGGGACACTGACTAAGGTACTCTGGGACACTGGATAAGGTACTCTGGGACACTGGATAAGGTACTCTGGGACACTGAATAAGGTACTCTGGGACACTGGATAAGGTACTCTGGGACACTGGCTAAGGTACCCTGGGACATTGACTAAGGTACACTGGGAGGTATTTTTCCCACACTATGGATGGACTAACAGTTTCTGGGAGTCGGGTTGACTAATCCTTTATATTTCATCTTTTCCTTATGAGCACGCTCCTTGACTTGCTTGAGATGAGTAGCAGCTTTCCTCCGCAATTCTTCCCCCTTCAACTCCAACTGCTTCCTCTCATCTTCTTTGGCCACTCGTTGACGTTCATACTGCACACACACACACAACAGTCATCCCCTAAGCACTTTAAAAACTTTGATTCACTGTAACCCTTAACAAGCATTGTGGTACAGAGCTCTTACCAACAATTCTCAATGAACTAGAGCCTTATAAAAACTACCATCAGAAGTTCAGAACAAGTATAGATTACAGTTCCCTCATGATGCTATTTGAAATTTAAAGATTGAGGGGGAACAATCATAATGCTTCTTAGAGGCAGAGCACTGAGTGAGCTTGCCCGCTGCCATGGACAATGGGCACTAAGTGAAAGCAGTGGGCACTAAGTGAAATAAGAGCCCTGCAACTGTCACTCCATTCAAATCAAAGCACCACAATATATTGAGGGTGCGGCACTTGGTTAGGACCAGAAGTTCTTACATTCAAATAGCACTAAAGTGGGCCAATTAGCAGTTGACCTGACATTTCACCACTGAATTTTAACAGACCAATAGGAAAATGGCTGGAGTTTTGCCTGGATATTTGTCCTGTGTCAAACTGATATAATTCTCGGACCCATTTTCCTTCATTCAGGTCGCACACTATCACATTACCACACACTAATATATGAACAGCAAAACAAAGACAGTCATAGTCTAGTAAAACGACTTCACGGGTTACCGCACCACTCCCACTTTTTTGGCTAACTAGCAAGGATTACTGAGACCCGTCTACTCACTCACAGTTCTTTGAGCAGCTACTTGATTAGTGGCTGCTCGCTGAAGAAGCTGATCAAAATCCATACACCACTAAGAGAACTCTTAATAATCCCCACCAATATCGGATTTTGGGTGCGCGTGCGCACATATCCGCTTGAGTTTCGCGTTCGACGCTCTGATCTGAAAGTAAGCAATACAATCTCACTGAACCTCTGAGTGTCTTGAAACTATTTGATTGGTTATACTTTAATACAATAGTAGCTATGAATAAATACCTTTCTCTGGTCCTGGTTGTCTACTCTAATCCTTTCTCCCTGGCCTACACTGATGGGGCTCGCAATGAGTCATGCTATGGACATGAAATTGTGCATTATGGATTTGATAGACTGCCTAAATCTAAAACAGTTTGTATGATGAACTGTCAAGTTTTATCTTTGGAAGCAAAAGTTAATGAAACAACACTTGAAGAGATAGAACGAAATGTTTCCACTTACGAATGTGGTTCTACTTATAGGTGTAAGTTCCAGTTCATAGTTCAGAAGAGTGTAACTACTCAAATAATTAAATAGGGGGATTTTAAAAAGTGAAAAAAGGGGGGAGTTCATCTTTTTATAGCTATAAGTTGCAGCAATAATTGCATCAATGAACAATTACAACATAGTTATGGTGAATTGATCGGGGTAAGCTGAATACCTTAATGAATTAGTGCCCTCTAAGAGGGCTAACTGGTTAACTACTTGCTCACTAGTGAATACTGTCTGGGGGGACTAATTTCGTAAACACTGTCTGGCCGGGTGGACAGTTTCACTATGACAATGGCATTCTTTGCCTGAATCAATGGCCACTAGTAACTGCTGGTGTTAATGGGCTATGAATGTGGGTAAAATACCTCTGTATGAAAATAATAAAAGAGGAACTCATATTTTCCTTAACAGTTAATCTCAGCCGAACACGAAATAGAGGGTTTATTGTCCAGGCAAGAACTAGTACTCCTACATTTGACAGAAATTCCTCTCTCTGGGGTACCTTTCTACTTCCTGCCACTTCTGACTCTGCCATTTTTCAGAAAATACTTGGGTGTAAAAGAAGTGAATCTGCGGATGAGATTTATTATGAGGTGCTCATTATTTACTAGCTAGCTATTGCAGCAACAGAAGCTAGCTAGCTACATAGTGCACTTGCAATAATAGCTAATATGTAGATAGCTAGCTTCTAAGTTATACTCTCATTTAACAGAATTCAGTGACACACAGTAGAGTTGTTAATGCAAGTAACTTGGACATATACTGGAAAGCACCAAGTGCTGAAGATATCATGAATGGAGACTACCCATCAGGCAGGCACATCACACTGATGTAAGCAGCTGCATGGCATTTTTTATTATTAATAGTCTATTATGTACTTCCCCAGCTTTACTGTGGCAGATACTTTGGAGGTATTTTATTTTCCAAGGACTACCAGTGCAGGACCGGTTGTAAGTAAAAATCAGTAGCTACTTGAGAATTTATGATAGCTTGTTTCTATAAGAGAACTACTGGATACTGTAGGAATTAGTTTGTCCTGGTGTTATTTTCCCCTCTTCAACGACAACACCCACTGAAGCTACCACTCGGTCTGAAGCCAACACTCAGGCTGAAGCAACCACTCAGGCTGAAGCAACCATTGAGGCTGAAACCAACACTCAGGCTGAAGCAGCAACTCAGACCACTATATATGAAGCAACCAATGAAGCAATCACTACTTCACCCATTCCTACTTTACCTTCTGAGAATCTAGATTCTGTGGCAACTGATCTTAGATCAACGACACCAGTGGCATCCTCTAGAGTCAGTGATCAATCAGCCACTAATACAGCTTCAAGAGCTGTATCTAATAATATCACAATCCAAGTCAGTTGGACTTCTGCTATAAATAATCTTATGATATTTTCTAGAAGTGCTTCTATGAGTACCCAGTCTTTATCTCCTGCTGCACAAGGTAAGCATTCACTGCATGCTTCGTGCAAGCATCATGTGCTATAGCTAGTTTCAATCTTGTTGTTTGTTGAGACCTACATGCATAGTTAGCATGCATGAGTCATCTTTACTATATTGAAATCTATTTCCAGGTAGCATCATAGGTGTTGCTGTACTTTTCGCTATGATTGCTACAATTGTTGTAACATTTTTCATTATAAAATCAATCTTTAAGTTCAAGATCACTGATAAAAATCGTGTCAAACCCTTCAGTAATACAGCATCAGTTAGAAATTATATAAAAGTCTAAGAATCATGGAGCACTATAGCTACATAGCTTGCACTTTCATTATCTTTTATTAAATGAATGAGTTCAAGAATAGCTACCAGATCCCTAACCATAATAATATACATATAATATAATTTTTATAGCTCTATAGCCATAGCTAGGTAGCTGTCACTAACTAATCCATGTTTATAACTCAATGTCCCCTCGGCAACCAACCGAGGGCTTAAGCATGTTCAGTCCAAGAGCTTTAGATCTCAGAGCTTCATAATCATTAGCATATAGCTAGGCATATAGCTAGAGGTCATTCTGTTTACGAACCTGTCTAGAGAATGTTGGCCCCTGTCCACAAACATCTTGGATCTCTTTCCATTCATGGACGCATAACTAGTGCAGTAGAATCTAGAATGCCATAACTTATTCCATTTTGCACAACTTGCAAGTTTTAGACATTCTGGATTCAGCTACAGCCATTCCAGTTGTTAGAATTGGAAAGCATGCCTAGCTTGCCTTACTGGGCTTACCTGTACCAAACATCATAATAAACTAGCTGTGCAATCTTCTCCATGGGTCTCAGCTATTCTGTTCAATAGTGTGTCTTTGTTCTTTCCTGTAGAAATTTTTGACCTCCATTAATAAGGTTAGCTAGCTAAATTGTTTTCTGAACTTCCATTGATAAATTGCTCTTTGAACATTCTTTCAAATTGCTGTGCCACTAGCCCTGTGGAACATCACTGTATTCCAGACACTAGATTTTTTTCTAGCTATTAACTAGTCAGAGATTAACTTCAGCATCAAGTCTCAGGCAACAGTATCAGGTGACCTTGCAGTACCAATTATTATTAGACAAAACTTTAGTTAGAAACTTTATGAACTTTATTTTACCTTCAAACTTTATTAGCTAGAGTAGTGAACTGCATGGGAGATAGTTATGTCAACTCATAGCAAATGTGGGTTTACAAATTAATCTCGGTTTGATCATGTGACCCTACAGCTAGCTATAGTTTAGCTCAAGCTGTGATCTCGTCCAGGTCATGAAGATCCTAGTGCCTGTGGTGACTGCTATTTTCGTTCTACTTCTAACTTGCAACGTTAATGGAGGAGGTGAAAGGTCTGCTAATGCAGAGGTGCGAGTCAATCAAACTCTAAACGGCTTGATAGAATATTATTGGAACAATGACCCAAAGGAAAAAGATATCATGTTCTTCTTTGCATGTGGACAGATAGGAGGCCAAGGGTCTAGCAACTGGAAGAAGTGTAGCTGTTATGATAAGACTTCATGTCTGAATTGCTATCGATGGTGGGATGCAGTTGCAATTGAATCATTGGCCACTTATGGGATCTACAGCAACACAACAAAGAACTCTCAAGTACCAGAGACTATTTTTAATCATTCACCATACAATGCTAATTACTATGGAAAAACATTCATTGATGATTTTGCCTGGTATGGAATTGCATACCTTCGAGTGTATGAATGGCTCAAGGTGAGTTAGTAAACCTCATCAACATTATCCGATAATAATAGTCGATGCACCTTCACGCATGCAATCCACTTGACTATATTAAACAGGCTGTAGTACCATATACTATAACCACATGCCCATTTTAGATATGCATAAAGAGTATAGCAATAAGCATGCTATTTACAGACATGGCATAATATATCTTGTGCACTGGCTGCAGGATGAGAAATGGCTGAACCGTTCCATAGATCTCTATAACTGGGCTTGGGAAAATGGCTGGGATGACCCATGTGGTGGTTTTTGGTGGAGCACATGGCCTGGCCAACAATTCAAGGATTCAGTCACAATAATGGAAATGTTGCACTTCTCATCGAAATTGGCCTTCATGTACCCAAAGGATAGTGATTATATTAAGCATGCTGAAAAAATCTGGAATTGGATCTACAGTTTTAACAATGGTACTGGTCTACTGACAGAGAAAAATTTGGTTTCAACTGGAGCTATGCCTGAGCTCTGTTGCAATTCCTCCACTAAAATTCTCCTTAAGAAATGCTACAGCTCAAAGTTGTCCGGCACATCCTACAACCAAGGACTGCTTTTGAGTTCAAGTGCTTATCTTTATTCCTTAACAGCAAATGAGGTGTACTTGGATACAGGTGTAAAACTACTCAACGCGGTCTTACAGAACTATACTACGACTGATGGTATTCTTATCGATGAGCCTAGAAGTGGACAAACCTTCAGAAGTCAGTGTGTGGGTGGAGCTGACCCTGGAGGTGATTGGTATTCTTTCAATGGCATATTCATGCTCCACTTGGCCTACTTCTCAGATATATTATCTGCGAAAAAAGCACTCAATGGCAACATGTTAGCAAAGATTAAAATGTTTGTACAGAATACAAGTGATGCTGCTTGGGCCAGGTCAGCTGTGTGGCCACCTTTTAAAGAGGAAGATGCCTGTGATGCTGGTGTTAAAAGTAAATCCAACTTTCCAAAGTTTCATTGGTGGTGGGGAGAAGAGAAAACCAGGCAGATCTTGCCACCAGATTCTGGACTTTACCTCCATAAGACTTACTTGCGTTGTGTTGGTGCTGGCACCCAGCTCTGGGATGGTCCAATGTATACTGAAGATAAATGTGAAAAGAAATGCTCCAAGAACAAACTGTGCTCAAAATACTTATTCTCTACAGATCAATATCACTGCTGGATTTGGTCTTACAATCGTACCAATCATATATGCAATCAAACTGATTCTGATTTCAATGTTGGAGTTAAGCGTCCTCTCGGACATGCAAGTTGCAAAGGCATCTGTGGGTCACATAAACCACAGAAACTAAAGCATGGAGTTTGTTACTGTGACTCTAATTGTACCAAACATCTTGACTGCTGTCTGGACTATGCAGAGGAATGTGTCCAGGATAGTGACTATCTCAGCTGCCAAGGATTTTGTAAGAAGGCTCATGCTCAAGCCATTCGAGGTGGAGGGTATTGTTGGTGCTTTGATGGATGCAATCCTAATTTCACTGATAACAACAGTATGGGAAGTTGTTGTCCTGATTATCCTGAAAAGTGTTTGGGAGTTAATATGCCCACGTGTATGGATGCCAGAAGTCAAGGTTCAGCATTGAACTTATTCTTGGCTCACTTGAAAATATCAAATTTGTGATTAGTTACAAACTACAGGGTTTGAATTTATTGTTGTAGCTCACTATATTGATTGCTATAGTTACATAAAATCAACAGGTTTGCCAGGAAGATAATGTAGTTATAATATTATTAGTTATAACATATTCATTCACTCATGCATGCAATGATTTTTGTGTCCATTAAGAATCCGACAAGTTAACCAGCTAGTGGTGAACACATTGGGGAGTAGAGCCAGACTAATGACCGGTTGACATAACTTCAAGACATAGCCTTTGCTGCGGGATTATAAGACTCGTGAACCTTTTGTGGTTGAACTGAACTTGACAAATCCATTCCTCACAGCATGTTACCTATACACATGATATCAATGAAAATTATTATTGCACAGCTATGCTATTATCCTTGTTGCACAGCTATGCTGTATCCTTATTGCACAGCTATGCTATTATCCTTGTTGCACAGCTATGCTGTATCCTTATTGCACAGCTATGCTATTATCCTTGTTGCACAGCTATGCTGTATCCTTATTGCACAGCTATGCTATTATCCTTGTTGCACAGCTATGCTGTATCCTTATTGCACAGCTATGCTATTATCCTTGTTGCACAGCTATGCTGTATCCTTATTGCACAGCTATGCTATTATCCTTGTTGCACAGCTATGCTGTATCCTTATTGCACAGCTATGCTATTATCCTTGTTGCACAGCTATGCTATTATCCTTATAGTTTGTTTTTGTTTTGTTTTTTTTCTTTTGGTAGAGATTTATGTAGTTTCATCATAATAATGGTAAGACTAAAATAATTATTGCAAATTAACTATAGCTAATTAGACTTACGCATGCAAGTTGGAGCTTTTCCAGTTCACTGTCCACTTGACTGACACTTTCTCCATGCCACTCCCACATGTTTGAATCTAGTGTTATACTTGTAGTCAGCTCTGGATCCAGGAGTGTTTCCACTGACACACACAGAACCATATTTTGGGGCATCAAGTGTAAAACAAGTTATTAAGATATTTTAGTGAATTAGTGTTGGTCACATGATTTGTGACCAATCATATTCTCTGAAAAGTGTGCTTTAATTCTCTTAACACACTTTTTATGTGCACTAAATGTTTAGTGTGCACTGTGCTGAAGGTACACAGGAGCTAGTGGAAGATCCACTAGGACTATGACCTTCCAGCCTCAGTCCTTATAGTGCTTACAGTAAGTGAGAAGCTTATAGACTTTAGCATTTCACATTGGGTTTCAAACAGGAAAACCTCAGGAATTCACCTCATTTAATTAATTTGATCAATAATTCCATACGTAACGTGTGTCAGAGCTTGCTAGGTACTAGGGGCTAGGGTTCTGTAAGGACCAACTGGAATTTGGTTGCGTCCAAGTCATGTGATCAGCACTAAATTGTTTAGATCACTCTGATCTAGCTCCATGTGTTTTATATGCATGGTGCACTCGAATGATGCTGTAATGCTTGTGGTGGCACATTTGTGATTTAGCTACTTATCTGACTTACGCATGCAAGTTGGAGCTTTTCCAATCCACTGTCCATTTGATCCACACTTTCTCCATGCCACTCCAAGTTTGAACCCAGTGTTACACTTGTAGTCAGCTCTGGATCCAGGAGTGTTTCCACTGACGCGCACTGAACCATTATTTTGGGGGCATCAAGCTTAGGATAAGTTATTCCTATAGGAAAGATGATTTTAACTGCCTTATCTCTGACTTACACATGCAAGTTGGAGCTATTCCAGTCCACTATCCATTCGACTGACACTTTCTCCATGCCACTCCCACAAGTTTTAACCCTTGTAGTCAGCTCTAGATCCAGAAATGTTTCCACCGACATGCACAGAACCATACGTATTTGAGGGCTAGGACAAGTTATTCCTATAGGAAAGAAGATTTCAACTGCTGGATTAGTGCTTATCACATGACTTGTGACCAATCAGATCCTCTGAAAAGTGTGCTTTAAATTTCTTCAAGCACACATTTAAATGTTTAGTGGACACTTGAGGACCTGTGCTGAAGGTACACAGGAGCCTAGTGGAAGATCCACTAGGACTAGCCTCATTCCCTAGTGCTTACAGTAAGTGTCTTCTTTTATAGACTTTAGCATTTCACTACATTTGGTTTCAACCTCTTTGAATATAATCAATAGCTAATTCTATTCTTACTGAACCCAACGTGTGTCAGAGCTTGCAATGCAAGGGCTAGAAATTGTTTAGATCACTTTCTGATCTAGCTCCATTTGTTTTAAAGCATAGTGTACTAGAATGTGTTGCGTATAATGCTTGAGGTGAATGTAATGTGCGAGCCAACTTAAAGCTAGTGAACTAGATCTGACTTATCCATGCAAGTTGGAGCTTTTCCGGTCCACTGTCCATTTGACTGACACTTTCTCCATGCCACTCCCACAAGTTTGAACCGGCTCTAGATCCAGGAGTGTTTCCACTGACATGCACTGAACCAGAGCTTGGAGCAATTAACTTGGGACATGCATGAGATGGCTGCTACATAATTAATAAAATTATTATAATAGCTCATTTGCTGACTTCATAGCTAAATTTACGCTTGCATATTGCAGTGCCTCCAACCTGTGAACTCTGATAATGGTTGGAGGCTCTGATATTGGTGTCGGATGAGCCCACTTACCATTTATCTGATGACGATTGTTTGGAGATGCAGATTGTCCATCTTGCTCCAACTAATATGAATCCTGAACTGACATGTGAATTCAATGCTTTTTCCCAGTGTGCACAACCTATAGCTATTTAGGAGAAAAAATCTCCACAATGTGTAGGAGGTCTACAGCCATAAAATGGAATAGTGCTTGAGCTGAACTGAGGCAATACAGCCACCAGCAGTAAACTTAAAATGCACCCATTGATTTATCGTGTTAACCTTAGAGCTAACAGCTTGAGTATAGCTAACTAGCTAGTGGCTACCTGGATTAACTACAGGGTCCTTTATAGTCCTAGCTACATGGATGTGAAAGAATTTGAAACGATTTTGTTACATGTATCATGATTCTTTGTCTCTTTGTTATTGGAACTAGTGTTTAAGCTAGCTACCCTCATGTTATGATTAAATATCCAGTATGGCTTTTACTATCATAGAACAATAGCTACACAAAATCCTTGAACTTTACACACAGCCACCTATTTTATTTAGTTTCCCCTTGTTCACCACCTTTTTTGATGTAATGCAAATTAGAGATGAAATATAGTGCTCTAAACTCAGAGATACTTATTATTATAGGCAACTGGATGCTGTGATCCTCCTATCAAAGTTAAAGTTCTTTCCAAACATATATTGTAGGTATGCAGTTCATCGGAGGTTTCATCTTAATGTATGAACCGAATCTGGAAGACAGGCTACGTTGGAGCACTTGAGGGAGAGTGCAAGTCAGTGGTCAATGTCAGAGACAGCAGAGGAAAGAGAGGCCAGGCTCCAAATCCTGAAAGAGAATGCTTGTCTTTAGAAATAACTGAGGATTCTCACTGTTTCACTTTTGCTAAAGGAACCTATTGCCCTGGTTGATTTGTTTATCTCTGAAAGAAAATAATACTTTTGTAGTATTTTCAAAAGTGAAATTAGAGCCTGCCCAGTCCTCCACAATAACTGTGTAGGAGAAAGAAATTTTGGAAAAGACCCTCTGATGTCATAGTCAATCAGGTGAACTGACACATCTGGTACTATTATTGTGTATTTACCTCTATAACTTAATTACTACAGCCACAATAATCATTCTAAACAAAGAGAAAATAATGCTGATATTTCAAGTACTGTATTATTAGGCTACATACAAACATAAAGCTGCTCAATATTGCAGTGTTAACATTAAGTTTGACCTGATTGAGAGCTACGTAAGTGAAGTCTGAAACCAAAGGTTCCTCAACTCTTGTCACTTTCCAACTGTTTCCCTAAATACTCCCTACATACAAAAACAGAGAGATAATAGCAGCAAAGTGGGAGTGAGGAAAGGGTTCAACTGTTTTCACACTTAGCTAACTCCACATCACAATATATAGTGCTGAAGGAAAGTTCAATAGTTATAAGTAAATGTAGTTAGTTGTAGGTACATGTAGTTAGTTGTAGACCTGTACATGTAGCTAGTTGTAGGTTGTGGAATTGATTAGACAGACTTGGTTGTGGACTTCTTGTGGAAGTACTTACCAGTTTTGGACCATCATCTTCTGAATGGCAAGCAGTGCTTGCATTCTGACATCTGAACTGCCATGATTCACTAGATTCATCACCAGATTCTTCCCTCCAAGACTCTCCACAGCTCTACAAATGAAAAGTACATTATTGTGCCCTATAGCATATGTATTACAGTAGCATATGTACAGTGGACCTCTAAATGTGAACATTTTGTGGGTCCTGATTAAGGAGATGTTCTTAAAGGGCTGAATTAATATTGCAGAGTGAGCCCTGAATATAATTGGGGCGAACCTGAGCGAGCCCCACACTAGTGGGTTGGCATTATATTTAATCGTATATTAATATGTTTGTTCATACGTCCATCATAGTTCAAAGGTCAATTGATAAAGCAGATTCATGTCACTCATGGCAACAAGACAAGAAAGGGCGGGTCAAGCCGCTCCATGCCCAAGCACTTGTTTCTAGCTATGGACTTGCTCTAAGAGTCCAACAGAGGTGAGAGGAGAAAAAAGAAAGAAATATGGTTCAAAGGTCAATTGATACTGTGACTGCAGCACTGCTGCAAGCTTATTAGCCCGGCAAAGATAGAAACAAGCAAGGGGCCGGAGACTGCAGTAAGTCTAGGCCAGCAAAGAATGGAGTGGAGTCAAACACTGCAGCAAGCCTAGACAGCAAACAAGGTGCTAGAAACGACACAAGAAATGCCTCACTGAAGAAAAAAGAGCATAGCATAGGCTTAGCTAGAAGAAACCAGCCCAACAGATGCAATTTCAAGTGCAAAATAAAATTGTCACAGATTTTCTGCAGGTACAGGCTAGTATATATATATATAACATGTGCTGCCCTTGTAAAGAAAGATAATAGACAAACTAAAGTGAAAGAGAGTGAAAGTAGGAGATAGAAGGCCTATGTTGGAGTGCTAGAGGGAGAGTATAAGTCAGTGGTTGATGTCAGAGACAGCAGAGGAAAGAGAAGCCAGGCTCCAAATCCTGGGAAAGAATGCTTGTCTTTAGAAACAACTGAGGAAAGAGAAGCATTCTCACTGTTTCACCCATGCTAAAGGAACATGCATCACATTCAGCTCAACAATGCATTGCTGCAATTCAGGGGGTGGGTGGGGGTTTACTACGATACAGGGAGTTCAGATAAATTAATGCCCACTTTATAACCAAGGAAAAACCCTGTTGCAGTATATTACTAGATTTCTTCGTATTTCTATGCCCACATACTTTTTTCCTCTTGGGTAATAGCGCACATACTCCCCGAGGTCATGAGCAGCAACAGCAATGGCCACTGGATTCTGTGACTCCTGCAACACTCCCACAAGAGTGCGCAGCAGGTCATGGTTGTTCTCATTCAGACGCATCACATTCTCCCTCTACACATCAACACAACATCAACACACCACTATGACAACACCCCAAGACATCACTATGGATAAAATATCGACTGACCCAAAACTTGTCAGAGCGATGGACTGGACTCCACTCCAAACGACCAGTCTTCACTTCTGCTGCATAACCATCAAACGAACTGAAAACAGCAAAATTTTAAACCACAAAAATCACTAGGTCCCACAAATTATGGTACGTAAGCTATCAGATACCTCTCTCTCTCCCCCACCCCAAGAATTGTTATCCTCCTTCCATAATTAGTCTTGCTGAATACACCCATGTGCACTCATCTCTCCCACTTTAATAATCACACCTTAATAAACCTTCCTAAATACAACACACCTCACCTACCTACACACACCAACCTACCTACCTTAAACACCCAGCCCCCTCCCAAGACACCCACCTCAACCTCAACCTTTGATACAGTGGAACCTGGTTATAATGGTCACTGTATAAGCAGGTCACTTCTCCATAACAGCCAAGGGTCCAAGTCCCAAGAGGGCTTTTAGTGCAGGCCACTTCTTTCTTGCTGGCCCAATAACCAGGTTCCACCGTACACCTTAACCCTACATTACACCCACCAACCTTAACCTCAATTCATCTCAATTCATCTTGATATAACACACCCACCTGAGATCCTGAAGACTGGCATTCAACTTTTCATGGAGGAATATGATATCTTCTTCCAAGTCTGTGTCCTCACGTGATTGTTTGACGAGCACATTCAGCACTGGTACCGCCTTGAAGTGGATCATTTGAGTGGCATATTGCTCTGATACTGATGGTGAAGGCTTCTCTATAAGATTCTAAGGGGGCAGGAAAGGTGTCATCAATGGAAACAATCTATCCCTTCATCCTGGTTAGTTACTTACCCTGAAAGTGGCAAAGATCACACGTTGTACCTTTTCTCTGTTAGTTGCACGTAAAACATCACACAGCACTACGGCAACTGGGAACCTACACACACATACCATCACTATGTATACTGTAGTAATTCAGCAACTGAATTGTCATGATCAATACATCAGCAGTTGGGAGGCTATGATCATGCACTAAAGACTTACTCTTTCATTTTCTCCACAACAGTGACATTGAAGGAAAGGTTCCACAAGCAGAAGATGAGTTGATACTGAAGTTGAAAGGAGATCCTTTTGTCCAAAATATCCAAAATTCTAAATAAATCAATTGCTGTGGTCATGTGATTATGCTGTGGTCATGTGATCATTATGCTGTCATGCTAGTACATACATACATGCAAAAATGCAAATCATCTAGCTGCCGCTGAGCAGTCACACACACCTGGTCAAGCCAGGATGCCTGTGCACTAAGCAGGCACTATGAGCCAGTGCTGGCAACCTCCTGGAGCCCGGGCTAGGAACTCACAGGAGGACTAACTACCTCTTCTCAGCAAGTGGTGTAGGCACCCGAAGTCCCACCTGGACCACAGCTGATATTAGAGAGATAGCCAGTTTAATTTGCACCCCAGGTACCCATTTTCAGCTGGGTGGATATTCACAGCAAATTAATGCTGGTGAAAAGGAGGATGGATAAACACCATATGTCACTGGTGGGACTCGAACTCACGGTCTCCCGCTTATAAGCCCAGAGTGCAAACCACTCACTGCCAGTGACTCCATACATACATACATACATACATACATACATACATACATACATACATACATACATACATACATACATACATACATACATACATACATACATACATACATACATACATACAATCTTATAGAGTGTATGTATGTAGTAACTTACGGCTTGACTCCATTGGCAGTAAAGAAAGGAAGTCTGTACTCGTCTTTCTTGAGGAAAGTCATGAGTGCCCTGGACACACACTCCAGATACTCTATCTAAAAAACAGTAACATGTTAGTCTTTAAAAAGACTTATGCCTCAGCACTGGTAGCTAGCTATATGGAGCAATGACACTGTTGAAACCAAATCTTTGTAATCAATGGAGGGTCTAGGCTTAATAAGTCAGATAGTGTCAATTCCTGTGATGAGTTTACTTGTGTGTCTCAGTGCCCTTCTCAAATGCTCACTTCCATGCAAGGCCTGTATAGTCAGTGGTCACACTAAAATCCTGGCTTTCTTATTCAACTATAGACTATTGTCTCCGCTGTTACTTTCTGGCATGTAGTTGATGTTCTCTCATGCTCTTGGCTTTCCTGTTGAGTGTTGTCTCTGCTGTTCTGTCCGCTGTCTCTTGATCGATTCTCTGAGATTTCTACATGTTCTACTCAAATCTATAAAGGCCTACTCCAATTTTTTTTCAATTGCACATACATGCAATGTATTGCGTGGGTGTACATGAACGTGCGGTGTGCTACTATTACGACGTACATACCACGCACACATAGTCGATCCCAGCACTGCACCTCAGCACTTCGGAGGCAAAAAACAGTTCAAATATCAAGTGTGTGTGGTTGTGTGCGCAGACATACCATACATACCTGAGAGCCGAGGTTTGAAATGGACCAGCTGAGGAACTGATTGAGATCATCAGGTTTCATAGTGTTCTTGCTGAATGCTGCCAGTCTTGAGATGATCAAACAAACCTGCGAAGATGGCAAGTGCATGTATGTCAACATATAGGCCATACCTAGGGTGTATTAAGTACATAGGGTCAGTGTACCAACATACCTAGGGTACATGGGTCAGTGTACCAATAAAGCCATACCTAGGGTGTGCTACGTACATAGAGTAGGGTAGGGTATATTATGTACATGGGTCAGTGTACAGTACCTAGGAACTACATATATTAAATTTTACCTGAAATTTGCTGTAGTTGTCATTTCTGAAGAGAATGTGTAGTAATGGTTGAATGAGTTCGTCCCTGCACAAGTACATACACAATCAATGAGATTTATACTGATCAACATCAATATTTCTGTATTACCCTTTATGTTCTCTCACTAGTAGATTGGTGATGGCTTGATTCTGCAAGGAGATAAGGGGAGGAAATACTAATACTAGTTCATACCAGTACTGCAACAGTGTAGAACACAAAACTAATGACCTCCATGGATGAACCATGCATGCAAACACTGACCTCAGTGAGATCACTGAGCAGAGTGACGATGAATCTCACTGTGCTGTCCTTCCTCATGTTGAGTGACATGGTGCTAAACAACTCAATGCACTGCATAAACACATAGTAAGTCACTGATAAAGATAACCATTCTACTCAAGTGATAAGGCAAGGGCAAGTCAAGGGGCTGAATGCATAAACGCAATAGGCCAGCCTTATTCTTTGTTTAACTTCCCTATTTTCATGAGTGATTAACATAATCTACTTTTTTGGTTTGTTTGAAGTTGTTTTTTGTTTTGTTTTGAATACCTAATAATTATGTATGACACTTTCACTCTTCTGAAGCACATGCACATTATACATGTACACCACAGAGCTACGCAGTTCCAGCACATTCATTCATTGCTTACAGCTTTTGGATTCTGCTTGACAAGGACAGCTCTTTCTCCTGCATCGGCATTCAGAAACTGGTCACCAAAACTATAAGCCGAATCTGTGATCAGCTGGTTCCTGCAGAAACAATATTACATGCATCTTGTTGAGCTGTTCACTTCCCTACCCATACTCACTTGGAACCATCTCTATACCCCACCCCACATCCACCCTCCCACCCACCCCACTCTCCAACCTCATAGCCTTTCAGCTTTTTTATGTTCCTTCATGCTAGGCCACACCCACTCACTAGGCCACACCCACTCACTTGTAGTATTCCCTGAAGCTGAAGGACTTTTTGCGTATTTCCTGAGCCTCCACTGCTATCTGGTTGAATCCAGCAGACACTGCACACACAACAAAAATGATCCTCCACATGTGCAAACAACAAAAATGATCAACAGACACTGCATAACTCTAAAGGGGGGTTCTTCAGCTCAGGCCACGAGGGAGAGAGAGAGAGAGAGAGAGAGAGAGAGAGAGAGAGAGAGAGAGAGAGAGAGAGAGAGAGAGAACACATTCCCAAGTGACTAGCATGGATGCTTGATGACGAGATGGACATAGTTACATGGTGCATATAGGAGATGCTGGATGATGCAATGGATGGTTGCATGTAGGAGCACATGAATGGATGCTGCATGATGTGATGGATGGTTGCATGGTGCATGTAGGAGCACTAGAGAGAGACATGAAGTTCTCAATGGACTGAATATCATGTCGTACTCAAACTCTGAATAGAAAGTCACCAATCACTTCAAGTCTATCCTGACATTCTCAGTGTCCACAGTGCTCATAGTTCATAGTGATGGATGCAGGGGCTGCAAATCAGCTTTATTCTGTAGGGACTGCATTCCATTGTAGACCTATATACATCTCACACAGCTCGTTGGGATCAAGCTACCCTCAACCCATGCACAGTATTTAGTCAAAAGAGATATTTGTGTAGACATACTAACCCTTCACATCTATAGTTATGCAACAAAATAAACCTGGGCACTTTAAACCTGACCAGATGGCTATTCAAAGACAGGCCATAAGATGAATGGGCTGGATCAATGCACGTTACTAAAGCTAGACTTACCACTTCGCTCCTCCTGGACAGTTTCTATCATAGCATCTAACTTCTGGTAGCCTGCCATGTCCCTAACTGCCACGGATCTGACTGTACTAGTTCACAGTAGTGTCATGTGACGAAAAGTCACATGATCGCTTTGACGATCTGTACCAGACACAATCAGCCCCGCCCACCCTCACGCTTCAGATCAGGCGTCGCCAGCTCCCAGCTTTCTTCCCCTTCCCCCCAAAAACTGGGCTGGCGACGCCAGACTAACAACTCTTCGTGCATTGATATAAACTCTTCTCCACTGAAGCTGACTGAAGACACGACTGCCAGTGTAGCTGCCAGCATAGATATATGAACCGTACCGGGATTGGAAACGGGGTCACGTGCGCCCGTAGGGCTAGTATAATTATTGAAGTACAGGCTCGTTTCACCTTAGTTACGCGCATGAGTTACTGTCTTCCCGAGTACAAAGGACCGCAAACATATCAGAAAATCTTTGCGACTATTGTAAAACAAGCCGCGAGAACGGTACTACAGTTTAGCCCAAACAGAATTCGTTCAAATCTCTTTAGGGGAGAAATTTATAAGAAACACTCTCAGCTCCTTGCCTGAATCTATCTTGTGTACCATTTGCAAGTAAGTGCTATATAATGCAGAGTTAGCATATAGTGGATAATGTAAAGCTACCAAATGTGCAACTAAATCCATTGTCACTAGAATTAAATAATGAATAGTTTATATCTACTGCCCTCATCTTTGTAATTCAAAGGCTCAATTTTGTGTACCATAAGCAACTGTGTGTTAAAGGATAGGACTTGTTTTCTGATTAGCAGCAATTGCTTACCTATTAAAGTAACTAAATGTGCTATTTTGCTGAATGCAAGCTGTTTAGCATCCGACTTATGCAGGGATAAAGTTACAGCTAGCTACACTATAGCTCTATAGCTTAAGGCATAATATTGAGTCCCACATTCCCAAACCAAATTAATAGCTATACACTTTGTGATGAATATAGCTATATCACAAAGTGTAGCACTAGCTGACATGGTACTGTAACATGCATGCAGAATGCCTCGGAAGAAAAGATTTACTCATTTCAAGAATGGAGAGAGGAAGAAACAGGCTGCTAAGAGGGCACAATTAGACATGAACCAATTATACCTGGCAGTAAGGGAAGATATAGATGGATGGGTTGATTTAACTGATCAATCGAAAGGTAGTATGTCTTTTCGTTGCAAATCATCCAATGCATATGAGCTCACGATTCATAATGATTTTTCATGGGAGATATGCATTCATGGACGACAAATCAACCACACAATGTTGGCACTACCCAAGCTTCTCAACAAAAAAGAATTAATAGTAAATGTTACGCACATTCTCAGTAATTCAAAATTATGCCCAGGAAATCCAGACAAGAAATTCATTGATATGATCTTGTCCCCAACTTATGAAGGCAAAATAAGAACAAGTGCCGGATCGCTGGTAGCAGAGGTGATTCAAGGGTTCTCTGTTTGGTATAACGGTAAAGTATTTAACTCAACAGTTCGAACTACAGATTGTACATTAATTGTGGGTGATGGTAAATGCAATATTTGTCAGAAATTCCGATCAAATTTAAGATCGATGTATAGTCGATTCTTAAAAAAAAGAAAACAAAATCTAAATATTGCAACAATCGTTACCTTAGTTCAGCAGAAAAGTTGAAAAAGTTGAAAAATCTTCAATCTAAAGCTAGTAATTCAAAATACAATCTCAAGAGGCTAAGAAAGAAAATAAAACAATCGTATGAAAGAAATAGTGTTATTGTGGATCAAGAATTACACTCTGACCTCCACAATATAATGGAAGAAAATAAACACAAAATTAATGATATATATCCGAAAGGATCATTTCGCAGGCTATTTTGGGAAGAACAATTGAAGGTGGCCAGATTGACGAATTCTCGTCAGATGCGTTGGCACCCGATGATGGTGAGATGGTGCCTCAATCTGAAATTCCTATCCACAGCAGCATATCATGCATTACGAACATCAGGCATGGTCAAGCTTCCATCGGAAAGAACCTTGCGTGATTACACCCATTATATCAAGAGTGCACCAGGATTTTCTGAAGAAGTTGACCAAATGTTGGAGGAAGAGGCAAAATTATCCGAATTACCTGAGTGGAAGAGACATGTGACATTGGTTTTGGATGAGATGAAGGTGAAGGAAAGCCTCGTGTACAACAAACATCAGACGAAAGTGATAGGTTTTGTCAACATGGGAGATATTGGTGATCATCTTGATCAATTGGAGAGAGATATTGGTAATGAAAAAACACCACATGTTGCTACCCATGTACTGACACTAATGATTCGTGGCATTTTTTTCCACCTACATTTCCCATATGCAACTTTTGCAACCACTACAATCAAAAGTGATTACCTTTTTTTAATAGTATGGGAAGCTATTGAAAGACTTGAAAAATGTGGATTTAAAGTAATCGTAGTGACTGCTGACGGTGCATCACCGAACAGAAAATTCTTTCGCATGCACCAGAGTGACAAAGATGATGGCTTGTGTTATAAAACCAAGAATCCATATGCCTCCGATGAGAGATATGTTTATTTCATGTCTGATGTACCTCACTTGCTCAAAACGACAAGAAATTGCTGGTCTCACTCTTCAGGCCATGGCAATACACGCAACCTGTGGGTAAGAAAGCAGTTAGCAATATAGTGCAAGTAAATCACATGCATAATTTTTAGATCAATGGAAAGGAAATCAGTTGGCAACACCTGTGTAAGCTGTATCATGCAAAGATTGCAATGGGGAACAGATCACATGGCCTATATCTATTGCCAAAGCTGTCACTAGAGCATATCAAACTCACGTTATACTCAAGGATGCGGGTGGATCTTGCTGTGCAGGTATAAGCTACAAATGTTTAAATAGGGTGTAGAATACAATGAGTGAATTCTAATTGTAGGTATTGAGTGAGAGTGTTGGGAATGCACTTAAATTCTATGGTGATCCAAAGACATCTGAGACTGAGCGCTTTGTGCGCATATTTGACAAATTATTTGATTGTTTAAATGGTCGGAACAAACTGGAGTACATCAAGAGGAGGAAACCAAATTTAAAACCTTATACTGACACTTCAGACGAGAGATTTAAGGTACTGTACTGCAATTTAATATTGTAATTAATGGATGGCAAAGTGGTATTTTTGTAGTGGCTCAAGGAGGATTTTCTGGACTACTTGAAGGAATGGGAAGATAGCATTGAGTCTAATTCTGAAGTATCAGATGGTTACAAAGCAACTATGTGTCTCAGCACAGAAACTCTAGAAGGCCTACGAATAACAGGTACATTTTGCAGATAGCATGCATGCATACACACTCATTCTCTCTCTCTCTCTCTCTCTCTCACACACACACACACACACACACACACACACACACACACACACAGTTAAATCATTCGTTGAAGTATCTAAATATCTGCTCTCTCTTCCTGGATATCCAGAGAAGTATATTCTCAGTGAATGTTTTTCACAAGACCCCTTAGAGAATTTCTTTGGCCAAGTTCGTGGAAGAGGTGGCCGCTCTGAAAATCCATCTGTACAGGCATGCCTTGAGTCTACTCAATCTCTAAGAGTACAAGGATCTGTTTCTCTGCTACCTGTTAGAGGTAATAGTAGTCGGAAAAGACGGCTCTTGCACAACAAGGAGGTGATTGATGATACACCTCTTCCAAAGAGACGAAGACAAGCAAAAAAGTTGAATAATCAAGATAATAAATGACTGATATAGCTAGCTACAATACATATTTTGTTAATCATCACTGGAGTCCAAGTCTGTTGATCCTTTCTTGGACTTTTTTTTGGCTAATTCCTTTCTCAATGCTTTTTTCTTACTTACTTGCTTTGCTTTAATATCCTTATATTCTTGTAACCAAGAAGATGTTATGGTGAATCCTCTAAGAGTGACCCACTTTTCCACTATTGTGCGTAAAAGATCATCAGAATACTTGGAATCGATGTTTATGGAAAGCATTGACCAGAGAAAATTGACATCTTCATCATCCATGATGAGGGTGAAAAGTTGCTCCTTTGACATGGTTCCACCTTTTAGATGATGAGGAAGACACTCTTGTATTTTAAGCTCAAGAGCACGAAAAAAGAGGAAACAGCTGTCATTGATTTCAAATAGGCCACCTCGGTTTATAGTACTTATCCAAATTTTAGTATATTCATAAAAATTACTTCCATCACCCTCAACTGACATGTTAGCGAGGCATTCTACAAACTGCCTGGCTTTGTTGGTATGTTCCTGTTCGTAAATTTTCTTCAATCGCATTGTGACAAATCCACTTGCATATCTAATAGCATTTTCTTCTTCCGAAGACATATGCACTGATAATGGTCTTGATGACATAGCCGATGATGCATGATTAGTGGAAAAATGTTCAGTTAGGATTTCATTAAAAATTAGTCTGTTAATTGATTGAAGTAACACTGGAGTGCTTGTAATTTCAAGCTCAGCTAAGCTTTTGTTCCATATTTCAGGTAGCGTGTTCAGTCTGAGCTGATGAAATTTTTTTATAGCCCTTTCTCTTGCATGTGCCATACTTACTCTTCCCAACTCCATTATACATGTCTTGATAGCAGAAATTAATTCACAAAATAATTTGTCCACAACTTTTTTGTTGCTACTTGCAATTAAAAGGGACATTATTTCATTCTTCCCAGCTGCTTTAATGACCCTTTCAATCATTGGGGTACTGGCTGCCATGATCTATAAGATTAAATTATTTACTATTAGGTACCTAGCTTGTATTGCATTCTAATTTTAGCACAATATCTAGCTAGCTAGAAATAATAATAATAAGCTCAGAGGTTTGGAAAGAATGTAACCCTTGTATTGCACTAATTCAATCATACAGCAAATTTAAACGTACATAGATACATGTGTTTGAAACCCAACAAGACTCTCAAAAACGTTGACAGTATAAAAACCACAGTCCTTGAACATACCTTGAACAAGTCAGGCGGTTACTTAGCTATTAGGCTAATTATAGCTAGCCTATAGCTATCATGCTATCATACCTACTGTACACAGGGACTTTAGCATCCACGAATCCAGTTCTCTAGCTTGCTGCAAGTCCTGCTGCCGGTCCCGCGCCTTACGCGCCATTGGTTATACGGTGAGTAGGGGGTTAATTTCCTGCACTACCGAGTTAATAGCGAAACGCGCCTAATATTAATTTCAAAAGTATTACGTTTCCAATCCCGGTGTCATAAAGTTTCGGGGACCCCCTATTTTAGGGATCCCCGTCCCCAAATCTATGCAGATATGGGGATCCCCGTCCCTAAATCTACGTAGATATGGGGACCCCCGTCCCCATATCTACGGTAGATTTGGGGACCCCTATGTAGATATGGGGACCCCAGCCTGTTTTGTCTAGCAGACTAGCGGAGGTGTAACTAGCAGTGTTTTGTGCATTGGTCAGGCAAATACTCCCACTGGTCAGCTAGGCTCTCCCCCATTAACTGTAACCTGAGTGGTATGAAGAATCTGGAGGTGTCGGTAGCTATCAAAATTACCAATTACTGAAGTTATGCAAACTGCATTAATGTTGTAGCTAGACTCTCCCTGAAGTGAGGCCATCAGGATGTGGAAGATATGTTGGCTTGTATAAATGCCTGACCTGCCCCAGCACTACACCTATGTCTAGGGACCCCCAGCTCTTGCAGCTTTTATATCAGAGAGTGCGATTGTTCAGTACTTTTGGAAATCCTTGGTAGCTAGTGATGCAGTTATTGGCTCGCCTCCATAATACCTCAGTTATCATGATGCAGTTATTGTGGGCTACTTGCTTGAAATAGTGTTGGCTATTTGAAGAGCTTTGGCTTTGGCTATTTGTATAACTATTAGCCTATGATAGGTGGGTTAGTTGTGCTATTTTGGTTCTGAAATTGCCCTTTGGTTGCCAAATTGTACTTGCTTCGCTCGCACAATTTTGGCAACCATGCATGGACTATTTCAGAACCCTATTTTATCCAAATAGCACTACTACTACTACTACATGGGCGTAACCAGGGGTGGTTCGGGTGGTTCGGTCGAACCACCTTTTCAAAATGAATAAAAATTTTAAGCGCGAGCGCGTGCTATGCACGTACTCGGGTTCGTTCGTGTAATCACTCTAAGCGAGAGAGAAACAAGTGAGACTTATTAGCTATTTTCGTCCAGAAAAGGTCATTTTTACTTATAACTCAGCCCTACTGAGCAGTTAGTGGCTTAGTGCCTGAGACTATGACTATAAAGTATAAATCTTGCTGTAAAAACTGTACAGGTATAGCTAGCTAGCAGATTGTGAAGAAGTTGTACCATCTTCATCATCTACTCATCTTCATACTTTCCCTACCTTCATATCCTGCATTGCAGCTGCTAGCTAAGTCATTGTTTTTATCAAAAGAGGGTGTGATTATACGAAAATGGGCGTGGTTATGCCAAAAATTTTTCCACGCTACTGCGCAGATATTTTAGAACCCCCCCTTGCAAAACTCTGGCTACGAGCCTGTACTACTACTACTACTACTACTACTACTAATAATAATAATAATAATGAGTTAGACTCAGCTACCATACTTTGAGCAGCCACCCTAAGGCCAAGATCTAATATAAAAGTGTTAAAAGGTGTGGATTTAACTATTACTGATGTCTATGTAGATTTGTGGATGAGATATCTTGTATAAACATACATTTGGGATGGGGTCCCTATATCTATGTGGGAGTCCCCATATCTACGGTAGATTTAGGGATGGGGGGTCCCTAAAACTACGGGGTCCCCAAAACTTTATGACACCGGTACGGCTCATATATCTATGCTGCCAGTAGATACTGTAGCTGTACGGGGTATTCATGAGGTGGGAATTGAGTCTTTTTCTTCTGGAAAGACTTCAAGTGAGAGAGGAAGGCCTGGGAACGAGGCTACAAAAGCTACATGATATGTCAAGAACTGCAGCAGTCACACCTATAAAAAACCTGTGAAAGAAAAAAAAAGGCCTGGGGCACGAGGCTAAGATAATGCATGCGGTGGATTTACATAAGGTTTCTATGGTGCTTGTCCATTAGGCCAACGTTCATTGTCAACTGATTTGGCCACTGCATACCTAGGCCTACTCGTTTATTATTATCTGCTAAGCAAGCTGATTGTCAGTTGTATGTGACATATTACACCTTCCTAAGATTGTAGCTGCTTGGTTGGAACCTCCAATAGCAAAAATTTAAGGGGGTACAAGTCGGAGTCTAAAAGCTCACTTGCTTCAAATATTATTGCTAGATATAGCACTAGTATAAAAAATAGCCTCCCTCCCAAGGGTGTAGATAAGTTTTTTCAACTGGGGGGGCTAACTGCATTATCTAGGGGGAATTTTGAATCTCAGGTGTTCTTAGTCTGGTGAACCATCCCCGGCCACTTCCGCAGCACTGGATGTATTGCATCACCAGCACGCAGATACATCCAGTGCTGTGGAAGTGGCCGGGGATGGTTCACCAGACTAAGGTGTTCTGAGATTGCTTCTGGTGTAATATGAGGTGATTATAATTATCACTATTCAAACAGTACTGTACATGCACAATCAATTAATTAGTACTAAAACATGTACTGTACAAGCTCAAATTAGTGGCCATTAAACACTACATGTACACAAGAACAAAACTGACCATTCCTTTACTTACAATTGCAAAATGAGTTCATCTAATGTAATACTAAACATTTGGCAATACATAGTTTCATTCTAATAAGCTATACGATTCAAAAATTCTGGGGGGCCTTAGCCCCCAAGCCCCCCACCCTTGCTCCCTTATCCAATAATTTGAGCAGGAAACAACAATTAGCTATTAAATTTTGGTAGAGTTTATTTGCAATCATTTACATTGCATATTGCGCGTGCTATAATAGCTAGTTTACTCGTTAGCGATACTGTACCCGATAAGCTGATGGACGATTACTTGGATGGTGCTATTGGTAGTAAGATCTGTCTTCTTCCAGATCTCCTAAGAGGCTTGCAAAAGGAGGAAGCAGTATTGCAAGGGCAGGTTTGTTGATACTGAGGACGATCCCAGGAGTTATGACATATAGTTTATGATCCCATGAAGTAATCCAGTGAATTTACCTCATTGAACTTTTCTATTACAGAGCACCATTAAACAGGCTCTAATCAGATCCTGACCCTCTGTGACAGAGGACTAGGTCACATATAGATATTGGACACGGAAAAGGATTGGAAATTGCTTATGCTAATACACTTTCAAACATTTTATCTGCGTTATAACCATAGAAAATTTTGCCCTATTTTCACAATACATTTTCTGAAGAGAGGTATAGACTTTGTGGGACTAGAGCTACGAGTGCAAGTGATATTCTCTTGGAAGGTAAAGTTTCTTACTAAAGAGTATAGTAACTGTTTTTTTGGTGTAGGATGTGTTGCTAAAGATTTTATAGGCTTACCAATTTGAACAGGACTCAGAAGTCAAGTATTTGGTATCTTTTAGTAGCATAATAGTTTGTCTATCAAATAAGCTCATAGCTGTTAGTTTTCTTTTAATACAGTGTTAAACTATGGGTTAAAATTATTTGCTAATGACAAATTATCATGTTTTGATATCCACTCTATAAATCTCTCTGCACAAGAACAGGCATCTATAGATCGCTGGAGAGGAAGGCTAAACTCAATTTGAGATGCAGAATCTCCGTCGTCCATGGAAACAACATTTAATCTCCATAGATACAAGAAAGCGCAGCCGCTAAAATGTGAACTTTACTGTAGCTAGCCTAGTCTATACTCACCTTAGCTAGCTATAGCAGGATATAAAAATAGTTAGAACATGGGTGCCATGTGTTTTATGGATTATAAACAACCCAAGTCCCGAGGGTGCAACCCTGACACCCATGTTCCAACTATTACATATCTCACCCGAAAATTTCCCGGCAAAGACGGATAGCACGCGCATGGTAGTATTAAGTTTCCAATCCTGTTCCATGTACATGTGCATTATGTTTGAGCGCAAATTTTCTTAGTAATGGATTTGATGCACATATAATATCTGTTGCCACAGCTTGTAGGTGACTCTCTGACAAGTGGTAATGAATGGTTGAAAGTGGTTAGTGATGTACAAAGTACCATCTCAGACCTCCAGAATGTTGGTGAGCAGCTGCACACTGTCACAGAGGAAATGATGAAAGAAGACAACTGGAAATCAGCAACCTCGTGTGTAATGGGTATATCTGAACTGGTGAAAGAGATGGGGAAAATAGAACAACTGCAAGCCTACCTCACTTGGCTCAGGCAATTACAACATCTCAGGTACAGTACTATCTACAACATCTCTTATAGCCTGATTAACAGTGGCCACAAGCTAAAAGGTTATTAGCAGTTGGTCATACTTCGTTGGTATGAGCAAAGCATAGCTTCATCTCCAGGCTCTAAGATTTGTGGAGGTGAACAAAAGATCCACTGTTTCCGCATGCACCAAAAATCCCCCTCCTCCCCCATGAAAATCCCCCTCCTCCCCCATGAAAACCCCCTCCTCCCCCATGAAAATCCCCCTCCTCCCCCATGATTCAGTGGATTTGTAATCTCTCAGAAATCATCTGTGACACAATGCAATACTGCTGAATCAGCACTGCATGAAGCAGAAGCTAGCTATTAGTTCATGTACCAGTTCTTCTTTGCAGACTGTGTTTTACCTCTATCTCAGCTGGAATAACCTGAACAAGGAGCAGCCACTAGCAAGCAATTTGGCAAAAATGTCAAGTGTTTCCTTTCCTGTTCGACCATAAAGGTGGCCTAGTTGGTACCAATAGTCATTGCTCTGATTGTGGACCAGGCTAGAAGTCTGAGGGGGTAATAGTGTAGAGGCTGTGATCATCTCCTCCGGCATAAGGGAGAGCAACTTATGGATAGGGAATTTCTTGCGGGGAATTTCTGGCCACTTTGAGTACTATTTTTAGAAGTGTCAGTCTTGTCTTCTCTTCTCCAGGTTCTTGGTATAGCGCATTACTTGTACACATAGTTACATGTCTGTGACATCACACACTGTCATAAAGTGTAATACTAAATAGGCATGATTATTTTGGTGCATGCATGAACAGTGGTTACCAGGCTCTATTTCCCGCCTCCGCATAATTTTAGAGCCTGGGTACAAGGCTAGTGTACAGGCATATTTATGAGCATGTGCAGTCAGGGGTCAAAGTTCAATCACTCCCAGTCTCCAAGTGCCTTGTGTACAGAGAATTAGTCATGGTAGTAAAATCACGTGATTATATTGTTACAAACTATGATCATCATAGTGCTATGTATTTCATAAGGGAAAAACATTTCTGTTGAAATGAAAAATGTAGGGATGACCATTGCTCAAAAAAGTAAGGAAACAAGGGTAGATATAAACAAGGGTAGATATGAAGGATGGAAGGATGGAAATGGGATCAAGCTTTGTTCTGTATATGCAGCCAGCAATCCCTACATATACGTCAGGTAGCCTCAGATAATAGTGCGTATATGTAGGGATTGTTGGCTGTATATACAGAACAAAGCTTGATCCCATTTCCATCCTTCCATCCTTCATATCTGCCCTTGTTTCCTTACTTTTTTGAGCAATGGTCATCCCTACATTTCATTTCAACAGAAATATTTTTTCCCTTACTTGTTCCTGGTCTTTTTTCCCTCTCTTTTATGGTTTTATGTATAGAGTTCATTCTTCTATGTGTATGCAGGGACAGATGAAAGAAGAATAGTTCTCCGATAGCAATAGCATAGCAGCCCAATGATTATTTATCAGCGAGTCAAGGCTTGAAGTATTGAGCTATACTTGGAGGTCGAAGATGCAGATGAATCTCAAATAGAGTCTACGGATTGGTGAATCCGAAATCCCCGAGTTGATTGAGTAGTCTAGCATACATACATAGAGCTTAGCTAGCTGAGTAACATTATAATTTGGAATAATTGGATATCAAATACCACATTACAGTATCGATAAAATGGCTTCCAATAATTAAGTTAGTCGAATTACTGTGCTCCGTAGTGTCTCCTTTTACATCGACTCTTTCGAGGATTGACGAGTGCAAAAGATCGTAGCTGGTAGAATTTGGAGTGGATTTATCCAGGAATCATAGCTGTAGCTTGAGTGGTTCAAGAGATATGGTTGTCAAAGAAGAATAACGATAACAATAGAGAAGAAGAATCCAGTGATTTACCTGTTTGCCATATTTCTGAAACGGTAAGCTCCCTGGTCCTGAAACTTGGTCTGCACGTTGTAGTAGGCTCTAGTAGGCTGGATAATCATTCACAGTAGCTTTTGTTAAGTAAGTGGGGGAACTAGAATTTCACTTTTGTATTAGTCTATAGCGCGTGCAGCCGTCCGCGTCATCCCTACATAAAGAGAGCTACCACTCTCTCTGATAGAGATGCTAGATGTTACAGTGGCATGGGGTACAGAATGCTTCACTTATTCATCCATTACTAATGGATGGGCAAGTGTGCAAATATCTAATGGATGAATGAGTGAACCATTTCATACTCCATACCCAGGTTCTAATTATAGACACATCTCTAATTTCAGTTCTCACCCCCCCCCCCCCCCCCCAAATTTTCCAGCACTGAAATAGATAATGATCTTCTTGGTGGCCAAAATTCTGAAGCAATTGCACATTACTCTGAATTGTGTGGTGCATGCAACATCCTCAGTAAGAGCAAGTGTGCACATCTGAAGGAGTGGGCACTGACCATTCATACCCACTCAACTAACCTCCTCAAAAACAAACTCATAGCGTAAGTTATGATGAACTACACACACACACACACACACACACACACACAGGGGGAGGGATGGCAAATTCCCCCACAATGCGAGTATGGTGATATTTTTTATCCACAGTCAATTTTCTTCTTTGTTGAGCTCCTTAAAATGGCCTTTGATTGGATCTGCGTCTTCATCTCATGACCTCACTAACTGGGACACTCATCAAAGAGAATTTGCACAATCATTTTTGAATCTGATGAAGCTTGACATGTGGTTGACTGGTAATGACCAGAGTTCTTCCTCTTCAAAGGAACTGTCAGCACCTCTGCCTTTACCCCTGGAGATAATGGTCTTGCCACTCAGGAAGAGATTCAACTATCACTTCATGGAGAACAGGAAGACAAATGACTTGAAAAAGGTACGTACTTCACTGCCAGTTGCTGTATGATTGTATTCTTTATAGCCCGAGTGGTATTTGACTCAAGTGTCTAATTGGTTGCGAGATCACATTGGACTGCTGGAAGAGAGAGTCCAGCCCATCCTCAATCAAGACAAGTACAACCACATTGATGCTAAAGTGAGGTTCTACCATATAATATTCATTGTTTACATTTCATACATACATAGTTAGAGTTTTATCGTGGTCTGCTACAAGTAGTGGTTGGCAAGTTGGAAGTAGACATCAAGGAAGTGGTTTCCCATGACTCCTTAATGTCTCACCTGGTAGATGAGCTCCTTCTCTTTGATCATGATGTACATCTCAGCATCTCCCTCTCTCCTCCTGAAACACTCAGCACAGCTAGTGCAACACTCTCAGTCTTAAATGTCTTACTCAGTGAAGTACCGTTTGACAAATGGAGAAACCTTGAAAAAAAGTGTAAGTGTTAACTATTGGTTCCTCAACATGTCCCATAACCCAGCTACTCTCTTGCCCCACCCATCATAACCCAGCTACTCTCTTGCCCCACCCATCATAACCCAGCTACTCTCTTGCCCCACCCATCATAGCCCAGCTACTCTCTTGCCCCACCCATCATAGCCCAGCTACTCTCTTGCCCCACCCATCATAAATAGAGTGTTCTTTTCTTTGTTTACCCCCTGTGGAACAATTGTTCATTACTCCGCTCCTCCCACCTCCTAATCTAAACATTTTGAATAGTTGCTATAGATGGACTGCATGAAATGATGATGTCAGAGACGGCATGGAGCCTTGCCTATAAGGACTTGTGTGGTGCTGATGAAACAATGGTCCCTCAGTGTACTCAAGACCTCATGATGCTCATCAAGGCTATCACTGGTACACATTTCTTAGCTACCAGTGACCATGAGGACAACTGATTGCTAAGTCCCTTATCTTTTGGCATTGTTACAACCCTGTGAATAGGCATTGGCACATTATATGCTTAAAAATTTTATCTGATATTGTTTCCAGCAGTGCTCAAATTTCTAGCCTACCCTCCAAGATTGTTTAAAAATTGGTTACAGAATTAGTTTCCCAACATTATAGAAGCTTCAATAATTATGACCTTGTAATGCTCATCTTGTTGGCAGTATTGAAGAAAAAAAACACACATTCAACAGCTGAAGAAGACTGAATCAACACTGGCAACTTTTAAGCACTATTAATTTATTACCTATCATTCCCAAAACTGTAGCTATTATTTCAACCGACCTATTATTCCCAGAATAATCATTATGCCAGCATAAATGCCAATGCCTACCTGTGCATGTGTGGGATGTGATTACAGCCCTGTCCATGTGTAAGGCTAGCTTCAAGGATTTTTCCATTGTGATCAGAAACTTGTTTATCCGATCAATATTGTTCAACTGCCATGCATGCAGCTTCTTGCAGGTATCACTTAGAGCTACATATAATAGTTGAATGCTTTTGATAACTACGTATAAAAAAGACTTTAATATTATAATAAGTAGCTACGTGGTGAAACTTTATTACCAAGAAAAAGAAAGAGCAGTTATTATAATTTTTGAGATGTGGATAACTTCGTAATAGCCAGTAAGAACACGCACTTCCATATATACATATGACCTGTATTTTTACAGGTCGTATGTACAATACCAAGTTGGGGTGCCGATAGCAGGGAAAAAAGCAAACACATAATCATTAAAGAACAAAGAACATGTATAGTAATCAACCTTTGATACTTTTTTCTGGTTCCTTTTCACCTCTTTTCTATGTACATTACTTGGCTTACAAATAGATTGTTTTATCAGATACATAAAATCCTGGCATTTTTTACTCTGCCCACAAATGTTTATTTTCTACTTGGTATGTATGTATGTATGTATGTATGTATGTATTTTATCTCTTTTTTTTTGAAAAATATAGACCTGCCATATCTATGAAACATATTTTTTAGATATAATAATATCATTGAGATTGTAGATTGTCATCATATTATATGGTATTTTACGTATAACAGAACGCTATCATTACCTTCCCAGCAAGCATCACCAACTACTTTTCCTAGAACTTCAAGTTGACCTTTTGCTGGAGTTTCATCAAGATCTTTCCCAGGCTGCTTCCAAAACACATCCCCTAGACCCTCGCTTTGCTGCTTATTTCAATGCAAGCAACTACATTCAAACCATTCTCAGGAAATGGGGAGAAGAATTGGTCAGTTCATATGTTACATTAGTGAAAGTCAAATTAAATAGTTACCTATGGACCACACTTGTACATTGTATTATTGCAGAATGCCCCAGGCATAATATTAGTACATAGAGAAGTACATAGTGGGTCATAAGGTCATTGGTTGCATGTTTTCTGTTGTTGCAGTTTTTCTTGGAACTCTTCTATTACTCTAAACAAGTCCACAGTGAAGTAGAGTCTCAGCCTGTGCAAGCATTGCAGCAAGTGAGAAAAACTGATCCAGAATATTGCCGAGAAGAGGGCTCCATCTTTGAAGCTGTAGTTACAGCATTTTCATCCCTGATTGACGAACTGCAACAAAGAATGGTGGGAGAGATTATTGAACAGGCAAAACTTCACTGCCACAAATACAGAGCTGAAAGGTTTGTATTTTCTTTGTATACATGTTATAATTACTAGGGCAATATGCAGCATTTGAGCAAGCAAGTAAATCATTCCTAGTTAGGGCTGATAGGCTCATTTGTGCTTCAACTCCTTAGCTAGTTAAGACTTAGAGTGGCAGCTTTGTACATAGGAAGCTGGAATGCTTACCTCAGAACACCTACAATCCACTTAGATAATAAGCTTATAGTGCCTATAATCCACGCTAAATAATAATTGGAGCATGCTATGCGTACTACTAATGCATGCCTGGGGCATTTAGAATGGAGAGACCTATGACCTGAACCATAGTCTGCCTGGCCATAATGGGTGGGAGAACCATAGTCTGCCTGGCCATAATGGGTGGGGGGAACCATAGTCTACCTGGCCATAATGGGTGGGGGAACCATAGTCTGCCTGGCCATAATGGGTGGGAGAACCATAGTCTACCTGTGGTCTATAATGGGTGGGGGAACCATAGTCTGCCTGGCCATAATGGGTGGGAGAACCATAGTCTACCTGTGGTCTATAGTCTGCCTGGCCATAATGGGTGGGGGAACCATAGTCTGCCTGGCCATAATGGGTGGGGGAACCATAGTCTGCCTGGCCATAATGGGTGGGGGAACCATAGTCTGCCTGGCCATAATGGGTGGGAGAACCATAGTCTGCCTGGCCATAATGGGTGGGGGAACCATAGTCTACCTGTGGTCTATAATGGGTGGGGGAACCATAGTCTGCCTGGCCATAATGGGTGGGGAGAACCATAGTCTGCCTGGCCATAATGGGTGGGGGAACCATAGTCTACCTGGCCACATTGTTAGTAATTGTGTGAAATAATATGACAGGTGGCACAATATGAGGGACCATAAGAATCAGTTGTGCATGGAAGTCAGTGCTGGAGCTGCTGATCTTTTGACTTATCTGCGAGATAACCTCCTGTTAATGGAGGACTATGTGTCCCCTCTGCTTCTTCCTGGTCTAATGGAGAAATTCAGTGAAGATTTTGATCTTGTTATCTTAACAGAGGTACGTATCTACATGCATATGTATGAATCCAGCATGCAGAGATTATGAATCCAGCATACAGGGATACATGCATATGTATGAATCCAGCATACAGGGATACATGCATATATATGAATCCAGCCTGCAGAGATAGCATGCAGTCGTAACTATAGCCAAGGACTAGGGCATTGTGCAAATTTGACAGCGAACAAGCAAGCAAGAAAGCACTGGAAGGCACTGGACTGAGGAGGCATAATATAAAACGACTGGGAAACAGTGAAGGAATTCCCATTTTGAGAACAGAGTGGGGATTAGAATACCATGATGCATGCATGTGCTGAGGAATAGAACATTATGATGCATGCATGTGCTGGGGAATAGTACATCATGATGCATGCATGTGCTGGGGAATAGAACATGATGCATGCATGTGTTGGGGAATGGAACATCATGATGCATACATGTGCTAGGGAATGAACATCATAATGCATGCATGTGTTGGTCCAGAACGTGTATATGATAGAACATCATGATGCATAGAACATCACATCTATTGTTGTAACTGCTATGGTAATGAAACTGCAGGTTATATTAAGAAGCAGTTTTAATGATGCTGGAGTTGAACAGCTGGACCATGACATTAAAAACTACTTTGCTCCTTTATTGGCAAGACACTGTGACCATATCCTCAGCAGACAGTTATTAGAAAGGTCAGTCCAATTTTCAGCAGTATGTGTGAATTGATACTTCATAGTTTGCTACCACATAATGTAATGCCCAAGGTTTATATAGCTAAACCATAGATTATATAGATTATATGTATAACTGGGATTGAAAATGCAGCCTGGCCACTCCTCATTGTGCTTGCCTCAATTATTAATATACAACAAGCAAATTGGTGATTCTAATGATTTCTTCTTCATCATCTCTGCACCTTCTTGTTCTTTGCTGAAAAAGTTAAGCTGTTCCAAGTACAGTGTAATTTATACAAGTAGTTATTCTTTCATGCCATGCACCTATGGTTTCCAAATGTGTGCATTCCGTTACCAAGAAGAAGCTCGATCTGGACAGGGATGATCAACTATATAAGAGAGACACTTAGCATCCTCACTCATATTTCAGGTTAAACTCCCCTTTTGAAAGGGTTGTATGAACAAGGATGATTCAGACTGCAGTGTACTGAATATGCAGTCAATCCAGGCAATATTAGGAGGCCAAATAGATGAAGGGGGATATGTAAAAAGTATGTGCTACTATAGCTACATAATAATTATGACATGCATTTATACTTATAGGGTCCAAGAGGCAGTTTCACTACTTTCTCTGCTGCATGGTTCAGCCCAACTCTTGATTGATGTTTTACGTAATGCTGGCAGTGAACTAACTGAAGAGCAAGCCCTAGCAGCTGCTAATACAACCCTCAGTGACATGAGTATCCATACTCTCTCCCCCCAATTAGCCATTCAAATACTTAAACGTAGAATCTATTCCACCAGCTAACCTATTGTTACTAGTACCTAGTTACAACTATAATAATGATTGAATAGTCTCAACTGTATATGAAGCGACCGCTCATCACTCTCCCTGGAGTGAGTCAAAGATAAACAGTGCTAAAAGTAAGCAAAATGGTAACGTTCGTTCTTACTTTAGCCAAGCCCATGATCATAAGATGTTTTAGGATGGAGGGGATGACCCAACCTAGCCATTCTCCTCCATAAAAATTACTTGTGCTGCATGGTGTGGTCTCTCTCTGGAATTGCCCCTCCCTTACTCTTCAGCCAGTGTCATGCACATTTTACCTGCATAGCTACAGAGCAGCAGGTTTTGTAATCAGCAAGTCACTCAACCAATGAAAAGCAATGACTGCTAGCCTTCAATGCACACATAGCTATTACATGCACATGCATGCAGGCTGCATAGCTGGCATAGTCAGTAGCATTATTGTGTGTGTATGAAGTTAAACTAGAGATAATGGATGTTAAGTGCACATGCATGAGTCACATGAGCATACAATAAAATAACACACTTGCCCTTCTTTCTGGAAAAACATCTTTATCCAATAATTGCATGATACTAGCTATTGAAAAGTATCATTGAGGTTGTGACTACGGAGTCAATACAGAGTCTTGCCTTCTTTCAGTCATGACAGGACAGATTGATAGTTAGCTACTTCTAAGCCTGCCTGCTTGAAGTTTACTTTCCTATAAATAGTTAAGAGTTATGCTACAGGCCATGTGAATAATTATATTATTACTGCTTCAAATTGAAATAACCAATAACATTCTGTTATGATTTAGCTAATTTTAATTATCCATTATGGTTCTCCAGAAGTTAGGCTTCAAAGATTTGCTTTTTCCTAAGGATTATAATATAAAACATGAACATGTTAGCTATATCTTGTACTAGCTATCATGCATGAGCTACGTATATCATCCATGTGCTGCTAGCTATCATGCACATGCTGCTAGCAATATCATGCATGTGCTGCTAGCTATCATGCACATGCATAGCTATCATACACATGCTGCTAGCAATACTAAATCCTATATATTATTATAATGCTTGTGACTGACCATTCAGAACTGTGCACATAGTAGTAACGTTTAGGTGGAAGGAATTTATTAAATGTCGTGGAGAGAGTGACTGAGTATGCACCCATGTGTTCAAAGTATATCCAGTCTCCTACATTCAATTTTGGTAAATCTATTTCACATATCTTATCAGTAGGATCAAGAGTTGGTCCCCACAATATGCTCTTGAATGTCGGAGACTTCTCCTGCATTAATAATGTTCACTATTTAAAGCAGGGCTAGAAAGTGGCCAAATGATTATTAAACTGACAGCAAATAGTTAACCATTGTCCTATTTTACTTTTTTTTTCTTTTTCTTCCTTCTTCAAGTGCAACCACATAACAAGTAGAAAAATAATACCATGCCACGCAAGGGGTGGGGTTTCCAACTAGGAGAGTGGCTAGTTCATGCTATGAAGCGCCTAGGGAAGAGCAACAAGGTACTTGGGTTATATTTGCAAGCATATAAGCTGGAAAGCCTTGCAAGCATATAGGCTGGAAAGCCTACCACTATATTTGAAGCCTTTCTAAGCTCTATCATAGATAATGCTAGCTATGGCTCTATCTGGCTTCACTCTGCTGTGTACTGCAATTGAGTTGGTAGGGCACAAGTCACGCAGCAGAAATGAAGAGGTTGGCTGGGTTGACTAGAAGCTACAAAAGTTAATCTCCTACTATCCTGTGATGGTCAGTAGCTAGCCAGCATGCAAAAAATCAGAGCTCCAGGACCTTCCATGAACTCAAAACATTCACTTCCACCACTGCCCCCTCCACTAGCACCACAAGACCAAAGATACTTTCACACCATAATGTATAAATACGTGCGCTGCATGCTGCTGCTCTTGGTATGTCAGTTACGCTTGAAAAAAATTACATAGCTAGCTACCAAGTAGAAAAATAAATAAAACATAATGATAACATGTGGTGGCAGGGGGAAGTCAAGTGGTATGGTATGATTCAACCTGCACAAAATTTACTTGGTTCAGATGAATGGCCTGGAAGAAGGAACTAGGTTTATCACAGTAACAATTTATTACCCAGTGCCCTCCAGAACAGCCTACGGAGTAACCCTCACTGGCACTTGGAGAATTGCCTACTGGCACCAGTGCCCCTGGACCCCCTCCAGAGTGGAACCATGCCTGGGCCTACCTCAAGAACAGCCCACATTGTATTCTTACTACTTCAGTTTTCTTACTGAAGGGGAGATGTGCAAACCTTACAATTGAAGTGACTGTGATGGCCACAAGCTCTAAGTTAATAGCATGGAGAATGACGAAGGTACTGTAGAGATCTTTGATGATAGTGAAGCGCTGAGGTACTCAGGGAAGAAACGTGGTTTGATTATTTTATTTAGACATTAGTCTCATGAGCCAGACATATTGTGGAAGAAGGGAGGGGGAAGGAGAAAATACATTTAGTGAAAGACGCATGAACCTCTGCCAGAATGTCGGCAGAACCAATGAGATTGTCAATTTACAAATTGCCACACACTATAGATCACATGTGCATGACATCATCGTGTCAGAATTAGTTCCACGTACTATTATAATGCAATGGCTTTGGATGTGTTATGAAGCACTGTCTACAGCAAGTGTGCAACTGGACTATGATCTGAGGCCAGACCAAGAACTAGCTATCAAGCATCATCCAAGAAATGAAGAAGGCAATCGCAAACATGCACGAACTTCAATTGCCACATGGTCTATCACGCCCACGTATTTGATTGGAATTTGCGGTCAAAGTCACATGGAAAATATGTAATATGATGTAGTCAACATTCCGTCTTTCACCAGACGTATTTCTCCTCCCCCCTCCTGGCTCGCAAGACTAACATTACACATTACATTACGTATTTCTCTTTTTTTTTCTTTTTCTACTTGATATGTAACTTAATTTTTTTTTCTTGGTAAGCTATGTAACTTCTTTTTCAAGCATAAGGGAAAGATATTAGCATCAAACTCAACACTTTGGAATTCCAGATGATCACGTCCATAGTATAATCATAATTTTGCGCATATCAAAGGAAGAATTGAGGAATCAGATGTGGAGGTTGGTGGAGGTCTCTTTGGGGGAGATTGAGAATAGTCTGCACTAAGATGATATTGTTTCCTAGTAACCTCAGCAGCTTGAGCAAATTAATTTTAGGTAGATGACCTGTAGTATTAAATATAACTAGCTACATTAAAACTTTGACTAGTTTTTTCTTGACTTTGACATAGTATTTTCTGCTTAACAGCTTCTTGGCCCTTATCTTCAGTGCTCACACAAAGAAAGAATGTCTGTGGAGTCGGAAATAATTCTTCTCTGCATGAAGCTCACCATAGAAAAGGCTAAGTTTGTGCGTTCATTATTATACATCATGTGAGTTCCCCTGTGTATGATGGAGCGCTTCAAGAAGCATTTTCAAAGCTGGGATTCGACTTACAAAGCCTGAACAGCTGCAGGGGTAATTATTCTGATAACAGCCTCAAGATCCAGGCCCTCTCCCTTCTTCTCTAGTTCCTTAGCTGCTATGCTCTTCTGCAAACTTGCCATCCCTTCCCTCTTCATCTATCAACCTCCTGTCTCCAGATACTGCAGGACCACCACAGGCAAGACACTGACCAACAGTAGCCATAGCACGCATAAGGACTAGCAGTAAGCCCCACCCATCAATTGCAATACGTGCACGAAAATATTTGTGATGATATAGCTAATCTGTCATGTAATGACAACCAGACCCTTTCCCTCCCCCCAAGGAGGTAAAGGGTTGGTAGATGTGCAGTCCGAAATGAAGTAGAGTTGCAGGGTTCTCCCCAGTGAAACTGATCAGAGCTCCCCAGTGAAACTGATCAGAGCGGTGCTTTTAATATTCTTATGGCTATTAAAATACATTGTTTTAACCACATGAAAGAAAAATGGGTCCCATTAGAGCTGCACCTCTAACACCCTTTGGGGAGAACCCTGGAGTTAGGTGCAATAGCATGACGAAGTTGCTTTGATAGCAATGCGAAGTATTGAGGTACTCAGGGAAGAAAGGCGCTTATTTACATTACATTAGCTACATTTTTTTTTTCCTATCCTATTCTACTACTACTTGGTATGTGTGTCATGTTAAATGGTAACTGTGTGTGTAAATAGTGTTAAGCTGTAAATAATAAGTAAACTGTATGTTGGACTTTTGAACCATTACTGTCCAACATCTTAAAATGCCAAATCTTTGATAAAATTGGATGAACCAAACTGGATTGTGAACCTTATAGCTATACCTTAAAAATTGATGGTGGGTATTTAACACCCTCAAGAACAACAAGGGAGAATGATCCATAAAAGCCATCATTGAGGTAATACATTCTCAAGTTAGTTTCATCCTCTTCAATGGTTTTTACACTGATGATATTTGTTACAACTGTCAGAGCTGTATTGCACATGTATTGTCCTAGAAAAAAATTTTCATAAGAATTATTTCAACACTTTACACTGATAATATTGTCAGAGCTGTATCGCACATGTAATTGCACTCAATAGCTATCTAGTGTAAACCCAGATAAGGGAAGGCTCAAAAAACTGAACAAGGGAGAGATAACCACAACAGCAGAAACAGGTTTATATTAGTAGTGGGATATTAATTTGAAATGTTTTTCCACAGGATTGGCATGTCTAGACTGTGGGAATGGAGCACATAACTATTTCACTTATCCAGGAGTCAGGAAAAAAATTCGGGCTGAAGGTGTGAGGCTGTACTAGCTATTCATGCAAGATAAAGCAGTACATCAACATCAATCCAATTATAGTTTGCTAGCTATTTGGCTAGAGGCTACTAGCTTTTGTGACCTAGCAGGCTTGGGAACAAGGCCATGAAGCTAGAGCAGACCCTATACCACTCATTCAGGTACTAATGTTTAGATGTATGTAGGTAGGCAAGTATTATTATTATTAGTAATGCTGGCAGGTAATTAGTGGTGAATGTATGGAAGTTAAGATGTGATGAATCAAAGCTGCTATTCTTTCCAGTCAGGTTACAATGAAATCAAAGGTACCTATAGATTTCCATGGAAATACCTAATGAGCTATATGATATCCCCATATACTACTTGGCTATAGGGCAAAGGCTGATGTCATGTGACCAGCATGTTATAAGACATGCAACATAGATAACACTGCACTGAGAAAAAAAGGGTCAGCTAGAACTTATCACTATACCTGGTTCAGCCATAATCTCAAGGTCAGAGTAAGTTTTTTCATTGAAGTAGCGATCCAAACCTTCGTTAATGTATTTTGCCTGAATGCTGAAGAGATCGGGTGAATTTCCATCAGAAAACCCGCCTCCAACATCCAATATGTGAAACTTGTAACCAATAGTGGCAGCATATTCAAACATTTGTGAACAGGTTTCTATTCCATCTCTGTATATTGATGGATTGTGACTTCCACTTCCAATATGAAAACTGAAAACAATAATTAAATAGAGTTGAACCCCTCCCTTGGGCTATGCATGCAACCTGCATAATATTTGGGGACTGCCTTAATACTCACATGCCACTGCAGTGCTAGTTTCAATATAACAATGGTGAGCTATTTGATCAACTAGGCTGTAAGACAGTGGCCACCTCAGTACAATGGTGATGGCAAAAACTTCTATAATAGTCAGCACACATGGCCTCGAATGTCCAGATGCATGCACAGTAAGTAGGATTCACAACATTCTAATACTGAAAGTAGCAGATGCTATGTATCAGTACCCTTAAACTTTTAAAATGCATTTTGTGTATTCTTATAACTAGTGTTGAGCTCTTTCCTGAAAAGGAAAAAAAAACATCACCTCTGCTCATTGTTCTATTATCTGAGAGACTAGTCAGGATTCTAATTGCCATGACAAGAATTTTCAGCACACTAATAATTGTAGCATCTCTAGTAAAGAAAATTAATGTGAGGTACCATGCATAACCTGTAGCTGCTTCTTTAGTCATGTTTACAATATTTATTTTGGTTGTTACAATTAGCTTTTACACTATTTTGTACAAGGTGACATGTGATTAATTTTCATGACCAAGAAAATTAATCAACATTAATTTTAAAATCTCCCAATTTAGGGTAATAGCTATTACCATACACCAACGACTTCCAAGCCCATTGATATAGACTTATTGAGAAGTTTTTTTCCAACTTGTACACTGCAACCAAATTTATCTCCCAGTGGTAATTCTGCAGTTACATCATCCACACGAAGTCTTAGCATCAACCTTGAGCAACAGCAAGTTTAACTAACTATTATTATAGTTTTGTTTTCTCACCTAGCAGATGGAAAAAATTGCTTTATTTTGTTGAGTTCCTCTACACTGTCAAATGTTTGCAATTTGACTCCCTTTTCTGCAGCATATTTCAAGTGTGAAATTTGCTTACACGGATTTGCATAGATTATTTTATCAGGATTTACTCCAATATCAAGGACTGCTTCCAGCTCATACTATAAAGGTGAAAGAGTTATAACAATACATTCTATAATAAAAAGTTGACTGTTATTATATTCTGACTATCGATCATAATTATGACTGCATAATGATGATTCTCTTGATAAAGTTATTAGATTTAACATTGTAAATTACCATGCTAGCACAATCGAATCCTGTTCCCAGTGTTGCTAACACTTTCAGAATTACTGGGTCATCATTGCACTTCATGGCATAGAAAGGATGAACTCGGGGAAGAGCTTTCTTCCACTCCTCATACACACGCTGCAACTCACCAATATTCATCGTACAGAATGAGTCATCATCCTATTAATTAGTAACAGGAGATAGCTAGTTATGGAAAGTGAAGGCGTTGATGTATAATAAAGCAATTGATATTTATCTTATCACTAACTTAGTGATCTTTTATTAGTGTGCTTGCTGCAAGAGTAGACTTATTCTATGAAGTCAAGATGACTAGTCAGGTAACTGCCACTTGAGTTTAACTATACATGAATAGATGGACTCCAACAACCTCCAAGTGAAATCCATGCAATTATCCCATATCATCGATAATCGACCATGTGTGCATTCACATATAGATATTGAGCAAAACTTATGTAGCTAGCTAGCTAGCTAGAGAAACTAAAGGCACTTGCCTGCTATCAATGTCATGCATTATCTGGGGTTGAGAGAGGTATCCTCTTCTGTCATTTGTCTATGGACTGTACTGTACAAAGGTTGTCCACAATTAGAGATTTTATTCACATGCCAATCTTGTCTGATTGTGTGTGGGGCTATATTCTCAGTGGAGCAGGAAGGGGGGGGGGGATTTTTCTCAGTGCATCCTTTTTGTTATTATTGTACTATAATATAATAATAACACTCTCTCATTTGACCCCCTATATAGTGACTTGCTTCACTCGCAATAAAATTAAGAATATTGTTTTTATTGTTACAGCACAAGGTATGGTATGTGCAAGTTCACCAACCCATAGTGGACACCTAGTTACAGGTAGCTTTAAGTAGCTGGAGGATATCTATTTAGACATTTACAAATATATAACCCAAGGTGTAGGAAAGGCATTGTGTTTATGGTTTCATAGAAGACAATAAGTTAACAATAACATCACAATCATATCAGAGAGGGAAAAAAGGGGGGAAAATACCCTTGGAGAATTGTAGTTATGTAGATTGTGTGGAACCACTACATGACAATCATGTAGACATCAAGCATTGTAGCTACTTCCCAGAAATAAGTAACTCTTTAATCTTGTCCAAGAGGTGTCCGCATTATAATTGGCCTACATGCACAGTTGCAGACTTTCAAGTCTAGTAGCTAGCTGTTTCGACAAAAAAAATTCACTACCTTCAGTTTTACGATTAGCTATTTTTGCACAGACAGTTATACCTTAGGTTTGGAATTAGCACTTTTAAATGTAGACTTGTCTCTATTGATCCAGCACTCAATCCAGAGAAATATTACCATTCCTCTGCGTATGATTGACTACCCCAACTTACAGTATTGTTAGGAGAGTCAATTATGTGCTGGATGTACTCCTTAGTATCTGTAGAATCTGACACCACATCTATTTCCCTTGTATCGCCATTAACATGTAAGCTTGTTTGGGATTTAACCGTAGAAGACATGTCTAGACTGCACGTCTGAGAGAAGGCTGCCTGGACCGAATAGCGATAGCCTCGTAAGTCCGCTGCAATTAACCATAGATACTGTATGTACAGTATCTATGAATTAACTGCGCTGCATGCCGGCACTGCATGCACTGCGCATGGACAGTACAGTAGTTTTGCGCACGCGCACAAGTTTATCGGTGTTAGCTACCAAGATATCATACCAATAGCACTCTCTTCTCCCAGATCTTGCAAAGGGAGAAAGCAAGGGCAGGTTTGTTGATACTGAGGATGATCCCAGGGATTAGGACATGCACTTGGTAAGAATGTATGGGGGCCTCTGTAGTCTATGATCCCATGAAGTAATCTGATATAAAGGAAGACTCAATGATAGGAGCAGATCCAGGAAAATCAGTGACTTGTTTCTCAGGCTTGTAGGCTATAAAAAATTATCTCTGTGCTAATTTTGGCTGACCACACCCACCTTTGCCTAACTACATCCTCTTTGGACCCACTTGATGTGGCTAGCTAGGGCTATCAAAACCCCCTGGATCCTCCACTGCTGTGAATTACCACAGGCTCATCGAACTGTTATACTACAGAACACCATTCAAACAGGCCTTATCAGATCTTATACTTTGGATTGGATATTATCATGCACATATAATATCTGTTGCCACAGCTTGTAGGTGACTCTCTGATGAGTGGTAGCTAATGGGAGTGATTGGTGATGTACAAACTACCATCTCAGACCTCCAGAATGTTGGTGAGCAGCTGCACACTGTCACATAGGAAATGAAAGGCAACTGGAAAGTGGAATTCACAGCTCTACAGCTCCTTTGACATCTTTAATATTTACAAGGCTGCACCACACCGTTTTGTTGGTAGGCTTACCATTGACTATGATATAGAGTGTAGGACTGGAAGGAAGGAAGAACATTGTACCCTAGTGAGTTGTATATGGGTACTTTATTTGTGCAAGTTCCTAACCTAACAACAGTTTCAGTTGGTAGCTAACTTTCAGTGGCAGAGATACTCGGGGGGGCACAAGCCCCCCACTTTTGACATTAATAATATACATGTAGAACTGCAATCCAGCTCTTTTGGCATGGGGATCACCATTGAGCACACAACATAGTGGCATTTTACCACTAGATTTACAGTAGTTGCACGTGAAATGTGTCTCATCTGTAGCATGCTTGTTATCTCTTAGCATAAACTGTTTCAGTGCAGGCCACAACAGTGTCCCAATTTATCTACATTCTGCTAACAACTAGCTACAGCATGGATTTTGAGGATAATTCTCAACTGCCTTTTGATACTCAGCTTTTAGCCTAGCTTGAGTGATACAATTCTAAATCTCTTCTTCTGAGGACTGAGTGTACTATTTCAGTTAGCTCATGATCTCTTAATCCTAAGTCTGCTTTTGCATGTAACACAGCTTTAAGTTCTCTAGATTGACCACTTACATGTGACCGCTCATGAATCAGTTTCTCAAATTCTGACTTAAAATCAAGAATACTACTCACTTCTGACTCAATCTTCTGCCTACATGTCCCACTTTGGTCTATAGTCAAAAAAATTTACAAAGAGGTAGCAGAATCATAGAAGGTTCGCTGTGAGCCAAGTGCACCCTCACCAAAGTCTGCCATTTCTTTGATCTTAAGTCATCTGATAGCTTTGAGTAAGGTACCAACATATTGCTGGACAGCTTTGCATACTACCTACTCCCTGTGCTTTTTGCAGTCTTGCGATTGCCTTTTGACATCTTATTGCATGCACTGGTGTGCTCCTTTTCAAAAGTATGGTATTGAGGCTGAAGTGGAGTGTTCCAATCGCTATACACAGGACATGATAGAATCTAAGCCTACTAAACCTCGTACTTCTGCATGTTAAAATTTACAGCTATGTGAAATTCTACTAGTGGTATTTCAGCCCCACCCACCTTGAAATCATCTAGATCTCATGGAAACCTGAAGATGATATAGTCAGCTACAATGATGACTCTCTAAGTATGTAGCTGCAATAATGTATTATGAATGGTTATAGCAATCCTGCTTGAACTTTAATTATAAATAACCAATAACAATGTCATGAGTAATTTAATGGTTCTCCAGAAGTTAGGCTTCATTTTCCTAAGGATTATAATATAAAACATCAACATGTTAGATTTTGTACTACTGAGCTATCAGTAAGTTACAGTGCATGGATGTGCTGCTAGCTGTGAAAAATCCAAACAATGTATAGCTATATGCTTGTGACTGACCATTCAGAACTGTGCACATAGTAGTAACGTTTAGGTGGAGGAAATTTATTAAACTTTGTGGCAACATCGATTGAGTATGCACCCATGTGTTCAAAGTATATCCAGTTTCCTACACCCAATTTTGGCAAATCTATTTCATTATTATCAGTAGGATCAAGCCACAATATGCTCTTGAATGTTGGAGACTTCTCCTGCATTAATAAGGTTCACTATCAGAGAGTGCAGTAGCACTCTCTATGTAGGGATGACTCGGATGGCCGTGCTACAAAAGTGAAATTCTAGTTCACCCACTTAGACCTAACAAAAGCTAATCCAGCCTACTAGAGCCTACTACAATGTGCAGACCAAGTTTCAGGACGCTATAATCCTTTACCTTTAAATCGACATGTTCAAAAATAGCACGTCATTTTCCAACTTGTTAGCTTTCAACCTACAACGAGGCAAACATTTTTATGCCCCGCCCCGTATACGTGATTCTAGTGAATCTGTCATTAGCAGATATCAGGTACATGTCAGTAAAGGCCTTAAAAATTATATACAAAATTATGTCAATAGCAATCTTATTATAAGCTGTATAGATCTTCCAGATCAGATTCATTTCGGCTCATACAATATTATGATGAAATCTCCAATGAACTACATAGCTACAATGCATGAACTTTAACTTTTGATAGCATCCAGTTGCCTATAATAAAATAATAGAGCAAAAAAGATTGAAAAGTGAAGGAAAAAATATTTATTAAGAGAAGTAGGGATGGCTGTGTACGGTTCAAAAAAAGTTCAGCAACAAGAGAAGAGTGTGAAGTAACCCCTTACCCATCACCAACTACGAGGTAACTATTCCTACTTCACTCCCTTTATATCTCATCAAGGGAGTGAAGTAGGAATAGTTGGCTCTAGTTAAGGAGCTACTTCACCCTCTTGTTGCTGAACTTTTTTGAACCGTACACAGTTATTTAGAATAAATATTTTTCCTTTACGCAAAACGCCCACGCTCGAGCTCATTAATAATAATAATAATTATAATAATAATAATCTTCTTGACAGCCATAACTCCCGATTGCTTCATCCTATATCTACAATCTTGGTACCATCTTGAAGTTCTACACCTCAGGCAAGGAATGGTATTGTTCAAATTGAAGTACAGCTCAAATCCTAAACTGTCAATTGCCGTTCGAGTGCCTTCGCAGTCTACACGCCAGCGTACATTTACAATACTTTTTATATTACATGATGACGTCATAATTTTTGAGAAAATGGCCGCTGAGGTACATCTCTTGAGCTCGGCTTTTCATCAGACTAGATACCTTATAGGTGGTAGGTTTGTTCTCAACAGATGGTGATAGGCTTATTCTACCTTACCATCCGCTATGTAAGTAAACAGTAACTCTTTTTAGCATAGAATAGCCATGGTGGTTGAGTCATGGAAGTTTAGATGGCTTTTAAGGGCCCTTCAGAGAGATGAACAGAAGTTATCTTACTACAAACATATAGTCAGTATGTATTCTAACATGTATGTCCATACTTTAGGTTGATACTTACATTTTACAGCAAATGGCCCATGTTTGTATATATAAGTGTATGTTTAATATAATCATAGCAGTGTTAGAATCATTCTCAAGTTAGAATTTTTCATCTGTCTCAAATAATTTTCATGTCTACTTTGATAGGGTAGACTGTTCATTACTGATCTGGCTCAAATAAGGGTTGATATGTCGGGTGATGGGCAATATTTAGAGTACTGTTCTCTGTGTTGGATCTGATACACATTCACTCCCTATGAGCTTGCAAGTTGCACGGTACTGTAAACCTGAATGTAGTGTTCCTTGAAAGTGTGTTTACTGTGTTATTCACAGTGAACACCACCAGTTATTTCCCTGTTAGAAGGTGTGGCTATGTTAGTATGCCTGTAGACCCTGTTTTGCATTGCAGTTTAATAGCTATACCAGTAGTTACTGGTTTAGGCCTTCGGTCCTGGGTGAAAATTTACATTTCCTGCTACTCGGTTATAGCAAGCTTGACATTGGGTCCAAAATTAATATTTGTTCCATATTCTCTGGATGTGTATACTGCACGCTCTCCTTATGACACAAATGTAGCAGGGGCCACGTTTACTCTGATGTACTTTACTTGTCATTGATCACTGCAGGCACTGATGTAGAAATTCAAGAAACAAAGCTGTCAAGACTGTAGTCATTGTAGTGTGTATTGTGATTTATTTGTGGCAAAGATGTGGTGTCATTTATACTGTGTTATTATGTTTGAACAGAAATGATTGTTGGATTTATACATGCAGTAAGTATTCCTCTATAGAATGTACCTGGTATCAAAATGAAATAACTTGTTTACAGGAAATGGCCCTATAATCCAACAATACACTTGAAATTGAGACATGGCTTGACAACTCTCTAGTGGTAATAGCTACGTGTACCAAATTCATACTAAAGGTCATCTGTGCGGCCTAAAACTGCCGCCCAAGTCTTGTTGAATTATGTTGACAGAATCCAGAGATACAAGGTCATAAAAATTTCCTAGTATCCTAGTGTCCGTATATTCCGTGTGATGAGCATGTAAATGAAATTGTATTGCGTAAATACAACCGGATGCACGCTGGCGATTAGACTGTTCGTGGACGACTCAAATTCTCGAACGCTTCGTAGACAGCACAGTTAGTTTATACACTTCTTAGACGCTACGTAGATAACACTAGAATGCTAGAACGCTTTGTAGACACAGTTAGTTTATTACACAGAGAAAAAACTGTCTTGCTGAGTTGCGGTGGGCGTGGTAAGATTATTTGGTAAAGGGTCGTTCTTGACATCCTATGCAAACAAGTGCGAGTAAAAATATTTCTTCTAAATGAAAGAGCGATGTAGGCTACTATTAGTCTCGCGTGGCCAGACCCTTTACCAACTGCAGCACGGATGTATTACATCATCCGCACGCAGAAGGAAGGGTCTGGTGTCAGCGTGTACTGGCTTTCGTTGCATTCCCCAGGAATGTGAACTTCAATACTTTGTGTGTATTGCTTATGGGAGTGTGGTTTTTTTTATCTCATTAATAATATTCACGCGCACCGATAACCGTAGACACATGGGCAATTCCACGGCTGGACTACAATGCCTGGTTCCATTTGTGCTGACTGAAACGCCAGTGCACTCTGCAAATTGTTGGTCAGCGTTTGCAGGCGGTCACTGCAAACGTATCCAGTGTGCAACTTGGTGCAGTCCACTTCAGGAAACCTGGAGATCAGAGCAGTAAGGCATTCCAGTGCACTTGACATGCCAGGACTTGGCAAGGGTCTCCTTCTCTTCTTCTCATTGGCACTGGCCACAGACTTTCCACAGCAAAAACAATTCTCTCATAGCTAAGCAGCCAGATGCAATAATAATAGCGCGCAGTTTACTCTTATGGTTTTGTGGTGTGAACGTGGGTGTAAATTGCATTCCACTGCAACGAGAGCCAGTACAAGCTGACACCAGACCCTTCCTTCTGCGTGCGGATGATGTAATACATCCGTGCTGCAGTTGGTAAAGGGTCTGGCCACGCGAGACTAGGCTACTATAAAAAGTACGGAAACAAGGTGCTGGCTATGAACTGCATTTGCTCTGCTAACTGTCACAGAATTGACAAACCCTACATCGCTGCATGGACTGCATTTGTCACTGCTCTGCTGTCATAAAATCCTACATCACTGCAAGGTGTAGCCAAAAAGGATAATATGGCAGCAGTGATGTAGGGTTTATGTCAATTTTATGAGCACAGTGACAAGGCCTCCTAGGAGTGAAGTAGTTTTGTAATGCTGTGATGGGTACAGGTAAGGGGTTACTTGACTCACTTACTGCTGAAGGGGGAGTGAAGAGTAGGGATTTAAGTTGGGAGGCGTGATTATTGAAATTAGGAGGGCTAGGAGTGATAGGAATGCAGCTGAATTTTATGGCTATCCCTACTTCACTTTTTATTTTCACTGGATGATCTTCCATTGCTATCCTTTCCATCTGTACATTCATCATCCCCAAAATTATCTTCATCCTCCCCATTGGAACATGGTAGATCATGATCTGTCAGATCACTGGAGCTAGCTCTTGTATCAATGGAGCCAGGATCAGGACACAGATGGTCTGTGGAGTTAAAGTAGATCATTCCCGAGAAAGCAAAAGATTAGCTACATAACCTCTTGGCCAAGAATCTACCCTGGCCATGTATCTGTAACCTAGTCCGCTTCATCTTCAAAACTCGAACTTTGAACTTTGAACCTCTCTTTGATCTTTGATCGGTGCATGATTATGGTAATACTATTACTTCTTATGCGGCTACAGCACCTCAGTACTGACGCAAGGTAAGTGTGTGTATGGATGCAAAGATTAAGTGTACTGGGTGCAAATGAACCCATTTGCACCATCTTAACGCCGCTACTGGTAGGTAATTAGTGGTGAATGTATGGGAAATCAAAGCTGTTATTCTTTCCAGTCAGGTAGACGGCTGATAAACTATTTTAATTTTTAAATTCTTTTTAACAGCTCTAAGGGTACTTGATGAATGTCTGTTTATACATCATCCCACTAATCTGATGCTCACCTTCCAACCAGTGGCCGAGGATGCATGGTTAGAAGGTGACCATCAGATTAGCTAGGATGATGTGGACATGATTGATACAGCACAGAAGTTATTTTTGCAAAGGCTCGATGTCATGTGATCAGCATGTGCAGCATTGCACTATGAAAAAAAGCCACCAAAAGGGTTGGTTTAAAACAAGCATTTAGCTATCATCACTATACCTGTAATCTTAAGGTCGGAGTAAGTTTTTTCATTGAAGTAGCGATCCAAACCTTCGTTAATGTATTTGGCCTGAATGCTGAAGAGATCAGGTGAATTTCCATCAGAAAACCCACCTCCAACATCCAATATATGAAACTTGTAACCAATAGTGGCAGCATATTCAAACATTTGTGAACAGGTTTCTATTCCATCTCTGTATATTGATGGATTGCAACTTCCACTTCCAATATGAAAACTGAAAACATAACAGTATTAAATAGAGTTGAACCCCTCCCTTGGGCTATACATGCACAGAATTTTCCCTGGCCCACCTGGATAATATTTGAGGGACATGCGTAACACTTACATGCCACTTATCAATCAACTAGGCTGCAGTACAGTGGTAGTCGACACACATTTGATAATAGCTATTACATTGACATGGCCTTATTGAGAAGTTTTTTTTCCAACTTGTACACTGCAACCAAATTTATCTCCCAGTGGTAAATCTACAGTTACATCATCCACACGAAGTCTTAGCATCAACCTTGAGCAATAGCAAGTTTAACTAACTGTTATTATAGTGGGTGGCTGAGCATGCATGGTTGGAATGTGACCATCAAATTAGCTGGGATGATGTGGAGATAATTGATACAGCACAGAATCTTATCGAAAGAAGAGTCAAGGAAGCTATTTACATTCAGATGGCTTGGCCTCCTACTAACGTGACTTTAAACAGAGACATTGGAATCAGCTTTACATGTCTAGCTATATGATCCAGCACTCAATCCAGAGAAACATTAACCATTCCTCTGCTTATGACTGACTACCCCAACTTACAGTGTTGTTAGGAGAGTCTATTATGTGCTGGATGTACTCCTTACACCACATCTATTTCCCTTGTATCCCCATTAACATGTAAGATTTAACATAAACTGCCTGTCTGCCTGGACCGAATAGTGATTATTATTGCGGTTTGCATCATAGATCACGGCGAAAGCGCCACGCGCATGCTCAGGAATTGCTATGCATGATTAATCAGCCCGTTACAATTGTCTATGATTGTAGTGTGATGTTCTTGTGAGCCCAGTCGTACAAAAGCCTATGATGCAGACTTGCAGTTTACCAAAGTGAAGCTATTGGTTTGAGCCAAGCGAAAATACCTCAAAACTTGGCAGCTCTTCTGGCATGGGAATCACCTCTAAACCATTGAGCACACAACGTGGTGGCATTTTACCACCAGATTTACAGAAATGTGTCACATAAACTGTTTCAGTGCAGGCCACACAGTGTTTCCCAATTCTTTTGAGAAATTAACTTTGGTTATGTTTCTGCATTAATGTAACTGCTGACAACTACACCATGGATTTCTCAACTGCCTTTTGATACTCAGCTATTAGTCCAGCTTGAGTGACCTGGAGATGCAATTCTAGATCTCTACCTGTATAGCTTTGCATATACTCTCTGTGCTACCAGATCAGAAATTGCAGTCTTGCAATTGCCTTTTGTTCTGGTGTGCTCCTTTTCAGAAGTGTCTATCAGGTATGGTCTATACATCATTGAAGCTGAAGTAGGAGTGTTCTAATCACTATACACAGGAATACTTGTGCATGTTAGCTATGTGAAATTCTACTAGTGGTTTCAGCCCCACCCACCTTGAAAAGTTGATGATCACACTAGATCTCATGGAAATCTGGAGACGATAACCACAGCTGCTAGTACAGCTACAATGATCGTAATAAATGGCTCTAAGTATGCAGCTGCAACAATTATTATGAGTGGTTATAGCTATCCTGCTTGAACTTTAATTTGTTTAAGCGTACAGGTCATAATTATATTACTAATGCTTGCTTGAACTTTAATTTGTTTAAGCATACAGGTCATAATTATATTACTAATGCTTGCTTGAACTTTAATTTGTTTAAGCGTACAGGTCATAATTATATTACTAATGCTTCAAATTTGAAATAATCAATAACAATGTCATGAGTAATTTTAATGATCCATTATGGTTCTCCAGAAGTTAGGCTTCAAAGATTTGCTTTTTCCTAAGGATTATAATATAAAATATTAACATGTTATATTTTGTAGCTACAAGTAAGTTACAGTGTATGCATGTGCTGCTAGCTGTGAAAATATTTATATACTTGTGACTGACCGTTCAGAGCTGTGCACATAGTAGTAACGTTTAGGTGGAAGAAATTTATTAAACTTTGTAGCAACATTAATTGAGTATGCACCCATGTGTTCAAAGTATATCCAGTCTCCTACATCCAATTTTGGCAAATCTATTTCACATATCTTATCAGTAGGATCAAGAGTTGGTCCCCACAATATGCTCTTGAATGTCGGAGACTTCTCCTGCATTGTTATAGTGAAAATGGTAAAAATTACATAGGGTGCAACCACAATTTGCCATTTTCACTATAACACAAGTGATATTCGTCCCAAATTTCACATACTGTCTAAGTAGGGATGGCACGGATCGCCCCATTGGACTAATACTTTCCCTCTTACAGTCAGCAACTCCTACCTTGAAGACAGAACCCCTTCAATGTGCTAGGACTTAAGTATGAAGAGCAGAAAACAAAGCAGTATCATTTTACAGCAACGCCATTTTCATCTGGTCATTCATCATCATCATCATCATCATCATCATCATCATCATCATCAAATAACTTATTTCAGAAATGGTTCGTTCAAATGCTATAGCTAATTCTTATACCACACTACTCAGAATTGACTGCGCTATGATCCTTTACCTTTAACTCAACATGTTCAAAATCCAACTTGCTAGCTTTGTCGGACATTTTTATGCCCCACCCTGTACACATGATTCTTGGACCTTGACCTCACAACTGCTGATTAGTGTATCTGTCATTACCTAGCCCTAGGCACTAGTCTGGTTATGAATCAAGCCTTAATGTAACAGTATATCAGGTACATATCAGTAAAGGCCTTATAAACAATAGTCAATGGCAATCTTATTATCAACCGTATAGATAGCATTAGTCCTTCCAGATCAGATCGGCTCATACAATATGATGAAAGCTTTAATGAACTACATAGCATGAACTTTAACTTGAATAGCAGGATCACAGCATTCAGTTGACATTACATCAAAAAAGGTGATGAATAAGTACAGGAAAAATATTTATTCAAAAAGATGGCTGTGTGCGGTTCAAAAAAGTTCAGCAACCAGTAACCCCTTACCCATCACCAATATTACCAAAGTATGAGCTAACTATTCCTACTTCACTCCCTTTATATCTCATCTTGGGAATAGTTAGCTCATATAGTTTGGTGATGGGTAAGGGGTTACTTGACTGAACCACACACAGCCATCCCTACTTCCTTTATCACATGTTAATACTACGGGTTGCTATATCCAGTCAATATAGCTACCCTTGTATACAGGTTGCCTCAGCTCTTTTATGGTGGAGGAGCATACAGCATGTAGCTAGCTGCTGGACAAGCTATTCCTTTTCATCCAGCCACCCAGTTCATTATGAACAAGCTATTCCTTTTCATCCAGCCAGCCAGTTCATTATGGACAAGCTATTCCTTTTCATCCAGCCAGCCAGTTCATATCTAGTAATTACATGCCCCTCCTTCCTTGCAGTTGGTAATGGGTCAGCTACATGAAACGCGCTTCACAATTCGTAATTGGATTTACAGTATGTAAAAGCACAGTATGTTGGACTCCAACTGCAAGGATGCGGTTTGATAAAATATGTTGGATGAACTGAACTGGATTGTGTACCTTATAACTATTACTGTAACTACCTTTAAAAATGATGGTGGGTACTTAATACCCTCTTCAACAGCAACAAAGAATGATCCGTAATAGCCATCATTGAGGTAATACATTCTCAAGCCAGTTTCATCCTCTTCAATGGTTTTTACACTGATGATATTTGTTACAACTGTCACAACTGTATTGCACATGTATCGTCCTACCAAAAAAATTTTCATAAATTTTAGCACTCTAATGTAAACCCATATAAACAAGACATTCTGGGAGGAAAGGTGAGGAGAGCTTTAAATAACTGAACAATACAACAACAACAACAACGAAAACCGGTATTACTAGTTATGTGCAGAAGGGCAAGCAAAATAACACTGCGAAAATTTTAAATGTTGCATTATGATACTTTGGAGTTCCATGCCCTCTTCTCATAGAGTCTATGAGCCCTTGATCTAATCTCTGACTTTTATTATCCAGCCTTATTTCCCTGTCACTTTCAGACTCTGTTCTTCTTTCTTCTCTCTCTCTCTCTCTCTCTCTCTCTCTCTCTCTTTCATTTCTTCTGGATTTGGCATCCTCAGACTCTGCTTGTCATTTTCTTCTTTCTCTATCCCTTTCTCAGAGCTTTTTCTGGCTCTATTCTTCACATTTCTTCGGTCTAACCTTGCTCTTTTTGCTGCACAGTTTTGGAGCAGTGTTCATTTGCCATTATTAGCTAAAATTTTTGTAATTGTTTGGTATTTTGTGCGTGCACAGTATTTCACCCTCAGGGCTTGACGTATGTACACTCGCGAATATAGTTTGTACACCATAGAGAGGGGCTCGCTTTGCTCGCAATTAACTTAGATAGTGGGGTTAAGCTAAAGCAGTTAAAGAACAGCATAGCTAGCTAATTTGCTAAGGGAGCCTCATTCCCAGGCTTGGCAACGAGAATTGGTAGAATAGCTACAGTTCCTCAATGTCATTCATCCATTGTGTTCAGATACTAAGGTTTGGATGTAGGTAGGCAAGTATTATTATTAGTAATGCTGGCAGGTAATTAGTGGTAAATGTAAGATGTGATGAATCAAAGGTGGTATTCTTTCCAGTCAGGTTACAATATACCTATAGACAGCTGATAAACTATTTTAATTTTTAAATTCTTTTTAACAGCTCTAAGGATGCTTGGTGACAGTTCTAAGCCAATGTCTCTGTTTAAGGTCATGTTAGTAGGAGCCATCTGTATAGCTATAAATGGAATGAATATAAATGTGATAATATTCTGTGCTGTATCGATTATGTCCACATCATCCCACTAATCTGATGCTCACCTTCCAACCAGTGGCTGAGGATGCATGGTTAGAAGGTGACCATCAGATTAGTTAGGATGATGTGGACATAATTGATACAGCACAGGAGTTATTTTTGCAAAGGCTCTATGTCATGTGATCAGCATGTGCAGCATTGCACTAAAAAGGTTGGTTTAAAACAAGAACTTATCATCACTATACCTGGTTCGGCTGTAATCTTAAGGTCAGAGTAAGTTTTTTCATTGAAGTAGTGATCCAGACCTTCATTAATGTATTTGGCCTGAATGCTGAAGAGATCGGGTGAATTTCCATCAGAAAACCCGCCTCCAACATCCAATATATGAAACTTGTAACCAATAGTGGCAGCATATTCAAACATTTGTGAACATGTTTCTATTCCATCTCTGTATATTGATGGATTGTGACTTCCACTTCCAATATGAAAACTGAAAACAATAATAGAGTTAAATAGAGTTGAATCCCTCCCATGCACAGAATTTTCCCCACATAATATTTGGGGGACTTGTGTAACACTTACATGCCACTTATCAATCAACTAGGCTGCACTACAGTGGTGATTTACAATAGTCAACACACATTTGATTTTTGTGACCTAATGTAAGTAGGATTCACAACATTCCAAAATACAGATGCTATGTATTGCTATCAGAAGTACCCTTAAAATTCTTATGTTATAGCAATGACAAACACTACATCTCTAGTGAAAATATTTAGCATCTATAGTTTGTAGCTGCCAATAACTAATAGCTATTACCATAAACCAATGACTTCCAAGCCCATTGACATAGCCTTATTAAGAAGTTTTTTTCCAACTTGTACACTGCAACCAAATTTATCTCCCAGTGGTAATTCTGCAGTTACATCATCCACACGAAGTCTTAGCATCAACCTTGAGCAACAGCAAGTTTAACTAACTATTATTATAGTGGCAGTGGGTTGTTTTCTCACCTAGCAGATGGAAAAAATTGCTTTACTTTGTTGAGTTCCTCTACACTGTCAAATGTTTGCAATTTGACTCCCTTTTCTGCAGCATATTTCAAATGTGAGATTTGCTTACACGGATTTGCATAGATTATTTTATCAGGATTTACTCCAATATCAAGGACTGCTTTCAGCTCATTCTATTGAGGTGAAATAATGCATTCTATAATAGACTGTTAGTTAACTTAGCACTGAAACTATAAGACTCTTATCTATTGTAGAAAACTGAGTGCCCTGGGTTGTAGTAACCCATGATACAAGTAAGGGTCTGAGGGTTTCCCATTGAGGATGTCTAATTTAGAACACATCCATTGTAACATACTGTAAACCTGTAAGGGGCTTACTAAGTCAAATCATAACCAATTAGTCAGATTACTCTGTTCTAACTACCACATAATGATTATCCTCTTGATAAATGCAGTGAAAGTTGTTAGACTTAGATAAATTACCATGCTAGCACAATCGAATCCTGTTCCCAGTGTTGCAAAGACTTTCAGAATTACTGGGTCATCATTGGACTTCATGGCATAGAAAGGATGAACTCGGGGAAGAGCTTTATTCCACTCCTCATATACACGCTGCAACTCACCAATATTTATCACACAGAATGAGTCATCATCCTATTGATTTAATATGAGACAGCTAGTTATGTATATTAAGCTTAGATTGAGAACTGCAGCTTGTATTTTAAATATTGCAGTATTATATTAGGGTGCAGAGTAGACTTATTCCAAGAAGTTAAGATGGCTAGTCAGGTAATTGTCACTTGAGCTTAGAATAGATGGATTCCAGCAGCAGGATAGGCAATCCAACTGAAATCTATGCAATGGCTGTATAATTGGCTGTGTGTGGGTTTCAGAGAAAAGTCATAGGTATTAAGCAAAGGTCCCTCTCTTTAGAGACCTAGAGAAATTTTGACACTTGCTATTCTTCTGATGCTAATCATGTAATGAAATTAGGGTGCAGTTCTTCGTCATTGTCTGCTATCTAATGTGGGAATTTTCTTTTTTTTGTGGGGGGAGGAGGCAGAAATATAACACCATCTCAGGAGATTGAGTGGAACCACTGGGCTCCATGACAATTATGTAGAAATCCCTGAAACAAAGCATTCCTCAGAAATAAGGATATAGCTACCTCTTTAAAGTGTCTGTATTATACATTCACTCACTGGCATCTACAGCAAGGGTTTAATCATTTCATCCCCCACTTGAAATGTATGACAGCAGACCTTCAAGTCTGGTAGCTAGCTATTTTGATAAAAAAAAATTCAGTCTAGCTGCAATTCCACTCATTCATCATTCTTTACAGGTTTGGAATTAGCTTTACATGTCTATATGATCCAGCACTCATTAAAATGACACCATTCCTCATACCTCATAACTGATTACCCCAACTTACAGTGTTGTTAGGAGAGTTTATTATGTGCTGGATGTACTCCTTAGTATCTGTAGAATCTGATACCACATCTATTTCCCTTGTATCTCCATTTCCATTAACATGTAAGCTTGTTTGGGATTTAACTGTAGAAGACATGTCTAGACTGCACGTCTGGTAGAAGGCTGCCTGGACCGAATAGCGATAGCCTCGTAAGTCCGCTGACTGCTCATGCGGCACTGCGCATGGGCAGTACAGTTTTGCGCACGCTCACAAGGACTTCGCCTACCTCAAAGAAGACATTATTGGTCTAGAGGCTTGTAAAGGGGAGGAAGAAAGGGCAGGTTTGTTGATACTAAGGACGATCCCAGGGGTTAGGACATGCACTTACCGGTAGGAATGTATGGGGGCCTCTATAGTCTATGATCCCATGATATAAAGGAAGACTCAGTGACAGGAGCAGATCCAGGAAAGTTAGTGACTAGTTTCTCAGGCCTGTATATAGGCTATAAAAAAATATCTGTGTGCTAATTTTGGCTGACCATACTCACTTTTGCCTAACTACATCCTTTTTGGGCCCACTTGATGTAGCCAAGTCTCAGGCACAACTGCTTAGAAACCCCCTGGATCCACCACTGCAATTACCAATCAGGCTCATTTTGTACTACAGAACACCATTCAAACAGGCCTTACTAAGATCCTGAGAAATCTTAGTATTGGATTATATTATCATGCACATATTGTCGGGCCTCACTATAATCTACGGAACAGAACGGAAAATATCTCAAAATTAGAAATTTATCAGGCTTATCAAAGGATACTGAGTTGGAGCCCTTTGGGAGCTGTAACAAGATTTCTACAAAGCTAGTTGGTGCTATTTTTCTGGATGCGTTACGAAGTCAGCAAAAAATCAATTGAAAGCAATGGACTGATCATCAAACGATTTACGCCATGGAAGCAGTGTCAAATGGAACTTCCATGAACCGGACAGCTCTTATTCATGGTGTGCTATTAAAGACAGAATGTTTGGACGAGTGCTTCATGGCAGCAAGCCTGGACCAGTTCCGTACTTAGCTCCAGAACAAGAGGATGAATTGATTGGGTAGCTACCTTCTGAAGGCTAGTACATGAAGACTAGAAGACAGAATAGCTACTACCAAAGGCAGAGTTAAAAATTACTGCTGGCCATTGGCCGTTTTCCATGCAAAATTGCCAAATGGCCAACCATTTCTCACTTTGGTTGGCCATTCCGGCCAACCAAACCAACTCATCAGTTAGCTACAGTGCTTTGTAAGATGGTCTGATGGTCTTTCTGTTCTAAGTACTGTAGAGAGCTGGGAGTTCCAACCAATTTGCAAAGCACTGTATTGTTTGTTGCATGGTATATATTTCCCTGCTGGCCACCCAACTTAGTCATACGGCCAATCAAATCATGAAGTGGTTGGCCACATGGCCAGGGATCAAAAAAAAATTTTTTTAACTCTGAAAGGTATTCTGCACTCTGAAAGTATCTCTGATGGATGATGGAAACGTTTTCTACAGAGGCATGGTAATATAGCTCTACGTTCTGGTAATGCCTGTTCGATACAAATGACTTTGCAGCACATCCAGAGCGAGTGTACAACATGGATAAGAGAGACCCTATCGCATGTCTGGGAAAAAAGGTCAAATCATGGTCTTGGGTTGTGGCAGTGCTACAGGTCAGGCCCTCCTACCTTTTGATATTTGATGCAAGACCATCTCTGGACCCAAGGAGAAATCACCAGTACCAAATATGGCCTAGCGATATTGAGTGGATGCTTTTTTTTTCTTGGCTGGTCGAAAGATCATTTTTTTACACAGGCGCAGAAAAGGAAGCAAGAATGATGAAACAAGAGTTGTGCACCAACCTTTACAGAAGTGCAACATGAGCTCTATACCACAAGATATGAAGAAGACAGAATCTGGTTGATGAACAGTACAGTTTATGGCTTCAAAAGTTTCACCCTGAAGGAGGAACTTGTCCCATCAATGTGATTCCTACAACCTCGATCCCCATACAGTATCTCCACTCACCATGACTCCACCTCCATTGCAGGTCATGTCTTCTCCAATGTCTCCAATTCAGTTGACTCCAGCTTGTACTCCAGTCTCAGTTTCACAATTCAATCCTCCCCCAACCCCCTTTTGGCATCTTCAGACACCAGGACACCATTGGAGTCTAAATCCTATATCACTATCTCCATTAACCATTCTGCTGCAGCTAGAAAATCATATCCATCGGCACAAGATAAGGAGAGTCAACCTATGGTCTTTGAAAGGCCTGCATCCATTCTTAGTATGCATCAAATGATGTGGAATGTTCAAAACCTGTTCGAACAGGATGTGCACCACCAATGAATGTTTGGAAGCACTAGCAGAGAAGAGGAGGAAGAAAGAAATGGAGTTAGAACTAGGAACGTGAACAGAAAAGCAGAGCTTATGAAGCAGAAAAAAAGAAGAGTGGGAGCATCAGCGGAAGAAAAAACGGCCAAAAAAAAAAGAGAGCAAGCGTCAAACTAAATAGTACATCTACAGCCATCTCAGCATTTGCATTTATCCTTAGATCTACATCCATTTCTGCATCTACATCCATCCCATCCATCCCTGCATCTAGCTACATTGTTCAGCATCTACATCCATCCCACATCTACATCTGTCCCATCCGTCCCTGTTCCAGCATCTACATCCATCCCATCCCTGCATCTACGTATATCCATCCCATCCATCCCTGTATCTAGCTACATTGTTTCAGCATCTACATCCATCCCACATCTACATCCATCCCATCCGTCCCTGTTCCAGCATCTACATCCATCCCATCCGTCCCTGCATCTACATCCATCCCAACCGTCCCTGCATCTACATCATTCCTGCATCTACATCCATCCCCACATCTACATCCCATCCATTCGTCCCTGCATCTATCCCATCCGTTCAGCCCTGCATCTACATCCATCCCATCTATCCCTGCACCTACATCTGTTCCTGCATCTACATCGCGAGTTGAAGCACTAAAAAAATACTTGCTTGCTCGCTCACTGTCAAATATTGCACATTGCCCTAGTATGGTATGATTTCATGTATCATCTCATTGTGGGGAATTGAATCTTTTTGTGATTCATCGTATAGCTAACTTTCTAAAAATTAATGAATCTATGACTGTTTAAAATTTTTTAAATTCTGTGAGGGGGAGACACTTGAGCTTGAGTAGGGTGCTGGTTAATAATACACTAATACATTTTCAATGGGTGGGTGATAAATGAAGCTAATGCATAAAGGCCTTAAAAATATTATGGTCAATGGCAAACTTATAATAGATACAAGGAAAAAATATTTTTAAGAAAATGAAAGATGGTGTAGGGATGACAAAAAACAGTGTACACCAAGAAAAGGAAGAAATTGTGGAAAGAAAATAAACCTTATCCTGCAAGTTGCAACACACTATGGTTTTTTAACATGAGACTTCTCTTGTGAGGCATCTTGTTCTTGACACAAATCCACTTCACAGTGGTTGATTTTTTACGAAGGTGATCACCACGCTGGCCTCACACAAAAGCTCCACAAATGATTCTAGACACTCTTGTTATCACTAACCTCATTCTATATTTCCTGCAAGGTACTTCTTTCAGCTTTGGTAACATACATAGGCAGTGACATCATAGCTGAGAGGACTCAGTATGTCAATGTTAGCCTTCCACAACAGCCAAAAAGGAGATAGTAATTGACTCTTGTCTTGGACTCTTTCCATGGATAATTTTTTTGCTTTTTGAGCTTTTCTTTCATGCTGCATTTTCACAGGGCTCACGAGGAAAATTGAATTTGCAAGTGGTTGTTGCGAGTACGGTTCACTGACTTTAGCATGAATCTTATGACATTGTAAGATGTCTCAGGTCTTTATGATGTGTCTCAGGTCTTTATGATGTGCCTCATGTTCGCATGCGCAATGATACTTTTTTGACCTACGTACAGTAAATTGCAATTTGCAATTCGAGAAAAAAATTTTTTCGTGCATGCTCAAAACTTGGTTACTAGGCAAACGAAGATATAATGGAATCTGCTCGTCCTTCAGTCCCAAGACAAGAACAGTCGAACCGCGCACGTAATAAAAAACGCATGGTTTTCTCATTTTAATTTCCCGGTACTTGGCCACACCCCTTAACCTTAACTACGGAGCTGAGCTGGGCCATGGTATATCGCTATTTGTGCACGTTTCTTCCAAGTAAAACAACAAATAAACTATACATTTGGTTAGCATGCTTACGAGTACTCTTTCTTCGAATTCTCCAAGTTTGAGATCTGAAGCTTGTGCCATTCTCCCACTTCACATACATGGCTAAAAATTGGCATTTGTCTGCACATTTGCGTTTTGGACTTCTGATGCCACTATAGCTTTAGATACTAGCTGACAATAGCCCAGAGTAACAGCAGGGAAAATATCTTTTGTGTCACTTACGAGGAAAGTAACTAAATAGCTTCTCTAAATCTCCAGCTTGTTTCCAGGCTCTGAATGCATGCATTCTACATAGCCCAGCTAAGCAGCAGCAGCAGCAGCAGCTGTTGGTTGATGTTTACATTGTGGTGAACTAGCAAATTAGTTTGAACTTCATTACTGTTATCATCACTGGTAAGAGAATAATGTATAACCTATAGCTAATAATTAATTTCCAATGCAGTAGATTCATCGGAGAGAGTTAGAGTTTGAGAGCAGCTGCTCATTCCATTCTTGAAAGGACGTGCTGTTCACCATTCTGCAATAATATAGAACCCAAGTTATACACACTTTGGGACATGGTCGGCTTCTTTGAAATTGTTAGCCATTACTCACTTTAAGAGTCCAATTCCTGATGACAGCTGTATCTGTCAAGCCACCACACTAGATCTCAAGCGCCACCAATCTGACCCAGGGTATACCTAAATGGGCAAAAAACCACAATCACCAATCGATGTAGCTATACAGCGTACAGGATTAAAGTCATAAAACCATCAGCCAAGGAATAAAGTTAGCCTTAAAATTACCCTCCGAAAGTACAGAGAGAGTTTTTTTTGTGTCTGTCCACTATCAACTAGTACGTCTATAGGGAAGTCACAGTAGTTGTGGTGCTAAACCGAAAAAAGGAACTCATTTCTTTTGCCATAGTCCAAACCTACCTCGGTCACACTGACACAAATAGCACAGAAAATGATTGTCTATGCATGTCATGTTATAGGGCACACTTGTCAATACTCCAGTAGTACATTACCAACCATACTTCAAACCGAGATTGAATTATGAGAAAATGCAATATCTACAACACCAAATCAACTTACCAAAATTAGTAAGCACCATGGCAGTAACCCGGTTGACAGCAACAATGACCTATTGGAAGCAAATGAAGAGGAGAATGAACGCAAGATGGATGAAACAAATAGAAAGGAAAATGACTATGAAATAGATGAGAGTTTAGACAAAATAGGCAGTGAATCACAAAGTGACATAGTTAACTGACAACAAATAAACAGTCGCACATTTCTGTTTTGCACCTTTTGCAAACATTTCACTTGCATCTTATTATAACATGATGATTTATCTTTATTCACAGCGAATATCATAACTGTCACGCTTACCTGTTGAACGCTGTAAGGGAGAAAATATGAAACAGAGAGTAGTAGCCAGTGGCATGTCCAGCTCTAAAACCTCTTTTTACTCCCTCTTGAGAGCTTTTTGCAAACTCTTAGCCCATCATAAATGAAAAGGAGGAGTGATCCCAATAGGAGTGATCCCAATAGGAGTGATCCCAAAGACAGTCTACTTGAATTCTGAGACAGCATCCAATGATGAGGAGAGAGCTTCACTTTTCAATAAGTATTTCAATTCTGTATTTACAGTGAGCTCCTACACCTTGCCACCCGATGAAAATCTCCCAATAGGCGATCCTGACTGTGCAGATTTGGAGATACTGGAAGAGGATGTGTTAGAAATCCTCTCTTGCCTTGATCCAGGAAAAGCCATGGGACTAGATGGCATTGGGCCAAGTTTTCTCAAGCACTGTGCTCTAGCAATATACCAGCCACTGCACCACTTGTTCCTGAACTCCCTACGTCAACATAAAATCCCCACTGAACGGAAAATACATTGTATCTCTCCTATACACAAATCAGGAGATAGAGCCATGGTCAACAATTATAGGCCAATCTCTTTGCTTAGTACTACATCTAAAGTCATGGAACGCCTCATATACAACAAATGTTATAGATTCATAGAAACAAAATTGTCAGCAGCACAATTTGGATTTAGAGTTAATCACTCTACGGTGCAGCAACTTCTAATGTTCTATAGTCAAGTATATGGCCAAGAAGGAGCTTGTAACTTGGCAGACGTAATATTTCTTGACTTTGCTAAAGCATTTGATACTATGCCCCATCACCAAATATTATTGAAGTTACGAAATATAGGAATCACTGGAAAGCTATGGCTTTGGTTGAAAGAGTATCTGCTGGGAAGAGTGCACTGTGTAAGTATAGATGGAGTCAAGTCAGGTCTTCTACCAGTAATCTCAGGGGTACCGCAAGGTAGTATCCTTGGTCCTTTGTTCTTCTTGGTCTATGTTAATGATTTACCAGACTATGTCATCCATTCAAAGCTGCTGTTGTTTGCAGACGATGCCAAGTGCTTAAAAAGAATAGCATGCTCGGAGGACATCACCCGCCTACAAGAAGATCTCGATTCCTTGAACAATTGGAGCCTACAATGGAAACTGAAATTTAAAGAATCCAAATGCATCCATATGAGAATAGGTGGTGAATCAGTAGACCCCTCTCTTTACGAAATTAATAGCGTTCCTATCCCTACCCAGTCAAACAATAAGGATCTGGGAATACTAATTTCATCTGATCAGACATGGAGTGATCATATAAGACATATCACAGCAAGAGCATACAAGATTTTGGGTCTATTGAGACGTACCTTTTCTTCGACAAACTCTATACACGAAAAGAAGATGTTATACATATCCCTGGTCAGATCTCAGCTGGTTTACTGCTCAGAAATATGGAAGCCTTGCTATAGAAAGGATATCGAGAAACTTGAAAAGGTTCAGAGGCGGTCAACAAAATTTATACTCAATGACTATGAGATGGATTACAAGAAGAGACTGACCAAGTTGAACCTGCTACCGCTAATGTACATGTTAGACCTGAGAGACATAATGTTTTGTGTAAAGAGTTTGAAAGAGCCAACTGCAGACTTCAACATTCGTGAATACATCTCGTTCAGTGATCAGCAAACAAGATCGGGCCTGCATAAGAAAATGAATATTACAAGATCCAAAAAGAATATATGTAGGAATTTCTACTTTAACCGTATCGCTAGGATCTGGAACAAGCTGCCCCCACAGGATATAAACAGACCTCTTGCCTCTATAAAACAAAGTATGATCAAGGAATTAACAGATCACTTTATATCTACTTATGACCCCAATAACCCATGCACTCTCCACTTCATCTGTCCATGTGCTAAATGTTCCCACTTTCCACAACCACCTCCCTTTAACTAAAATCATTTATTCCTTTTTAACTGCATGGACGGCTGTCACACACCCTGACAGACTGACAATACAACTCAACATTTTCATTCCTTTTCATTCTGCAAGTCATGATGTAATAAAGTATTGTGAAGCATTAAAAAAAAGGGGGTTTCCTTTTTTAACCTACGCATGAGCTCGTATAAGTCCTAACCGGTCAGATAAGCTGCTGGGGACGCTTGTTAGAGAGCAGGTGCACTTTTCGCCATCTTGGCTTTTATTCACTTCCGGTTGGAAATTAAATTTTCCAAAAATAATACGTGCGCGGTTCGCGACTGAGAAGTTACTGTACAAGTCTTTCCTAGCTCAAGATAAAATGTGGTAAATATAAACCTACAATAATACTGTAGTGAGTATAATTTGCTGCTGATGCTCTATCAACTCTATAGGGTAAATACACATACAAAGTTAAGATAATTAATCCATAGGAAAAAGGTGATATAATGATGAGAGAATTACACCATTTTCAATCAAATCTGTACTTACATTGAGGGCTAAATTAATTGAAAAGTTTAAAGAAAATGTTCCAGATAGCATGACATTTAAAGTTGGCTATTATGAAGGAAAAAATAGGATGTGGATAGTGACAGCTGATGATATTAAAGCAATACATACACGATTTAAAACCGGAGAAATTACACTATGGTGTGAAGGTCGTACTGAAGATGATCAGTGTTCAGGGAAAAAACGCAAAAGAGATGAGCAAACCCTCAAGATATTCTGAAAGAGAAGATGATGTGGATCAGATATTCAAAGAACTAAAGGAAAAATATCAAAATACATTCGATGTACCAAAATTGAGATTATGGGCTAGAATGATTTCATCTAGCATACATGACAGTATGGATGACCTGTCACGAAAAATTTGGACCGGGGAAAAAATTGGACCGGCGGTCCACTTTTTTCCATGAAAAAAGTGGACCCCCTTTACCAAAAGTGATCCGGGCATATCTGATTGAATGGCTTGTACATAACTGAGCAGCGCTACCCTCCAGACTGTAGTCAAGACAAAAAGAGAGCTATTCGAAAGAAAGCAGCAATGTTCCATGTAAGAAAGGGAGTTCTTTTCATCAAGAAGAAAAAGAAGAGCGGGGTAACTTAGACCTGATTTTCCATAGGTGCTTGTAGCTAGATAGCTAGCTACATAAAGTTGAGTCTAGATGCAATCATGGTGATTCTACTTAATTATGGCCTTACTACCAGCATAGATACTATATCTACTGCACAGCATAGCTAATTATGGTATTAATGCTACCAGATACCAGATTTTTTGGCCTCTGTAAAAGAAACTCATGAAATTTGCCTGTAGCTATAGCTTATAGCTAGCTATGTACCAAGTTACCCAGCTATTCTCTTCAAATAAAATTAATAATCAAATCAATATCATTCTGATGACCATGGGTTTTCCCTATCCCTAACCAAAAGGCTGTATGGTTTAATGGTAGACATACTGGTGCTGAGATCATACCTGTGTGTGATGTTCCAGAAAGTCTACTATCGGACAGGGGAACCAATCTGCTATCCTACCTGATGACCAATGTATGCAGTCTTCTTGGAATTACGAAATTGAATACTACAGCATACCATCCTCAGTGTGATGGAGGTTTAATCGTACTCTAAAGACGATGATACGCAAGCATGTTGATGTCTATGGGAAGCAGTGGGACAAGTATTTACATGGGATGCCTGCTTGCCTATCGAAACACCCCACCGGCATGAGGCAACAGGCGAGAAGCCATCTTACCTTCTTATGGTAGAGATTGTCGCTATCCTATTGAAGCTGCATTTCTTCCTGCTAATGAGGTAGAAGGGGCTAACCTGACAGGCTACCGACAGGAACTCACTGAGATACTCAGTCAATCCAGAAAGTCCAGAAGCATTACAAAAAGTACTATAATAAGGTAAACAAATGTTCTCCTGTGCAGTTCAAGATTGGAGGTCTAGTGCTAATTCGATTCCCTCAGGAAGAATCTGGAAAGTTTCGGAAGTTATCTTGTCTGTGGCATGGACCCTATTGAGTCATTCGGTGACTCCAACCGGCATTGCAGGAAAATGTGTCTACACTTCAAAAGATCGTGTACACTTAAATCTGACCACCCCTCTACTATGGAAGAAAGTAAGCTCGGGGCGAGCTCTAACTGGAGGAGGGTGTGTGTGACAGTAACATTAATTATTACTTTTATCATTACTAACTAACTGTTATGTAATTATTATTGTGATTTCATTTTGTGACCCTTGAGTAAAGTAAAGTCTAATATCACTTGCGATACCATTATAAAATTATGCTGCCTGGTGACATTACACGAATAACATATCTGATATAAAGTGGTCTTGTCCTACATGTAAATAATAACCAGGTAATCAACAAGTGAATTTTATATAGCAAGCAGTTATATAGCTACCTTCCTACGTAGGTACCCTTTCAAGGAAAAAACAACTTCAATCGACTTATCCCATGCAATTTATTGATTAACTTATGGAGGAGGGTGGGTTAATCAATCTTCAAAGCCAGGTCCACTAGACCTGCCTAAATTTCAGCAGCAAAACTGGACCGGGTCCACTTTTTTTCCCTTGCCAAAAATGGACCTGCCAGCGAAACTGGACCGGGTCCACTTTTTTCCCCTGCCAAAAATGGACCTGCCTGGATTCAGCAGCGAAACTGGACCAGGTCCACTTTTTTCCCCTGCCAAAAATGGACCTACCAGGATTTCGGCAGCGAAACTGGACCAGGTCCACTTTTTTCTCCTGCCAAAAATGGACCTGCCTGGATTTCGGCAGCGAAACTGGACCGGGTCCACTTTTTTCCCCTGCCAAAAGTGAACCGGGTCCCATTTTTTCCCCTGCCAAAAGTGGACCTGCCTGGATTTCGGCAGCAAAACTGGACCGGGTCCACTTTTTTCCCCTGCCAAAAGTGGACCTGTCTGGATTTTGGCAGCGAAACTGGACCAGGTCCACTTTTTTCCCCTGCCAAAAGTGGACCGGGTCCATTTTTTCCCCCTGCCAAAAGTGGACCTGCCTGGATTTCGGCAGCAAAACTGGATTGGGTCCACTTTTTTCTCCTGCCAAAAGTGGACCGGGTCCATTTTTTCCCCTGCCAAAAATGGATCTGCCTGGATTTCGGCAGGGAAACTGGACTGGGTCCACTTTTTTCCCCTGCCAAAAATGGACCTGCCTGGATTTCGGCAGGGAAACTGGACCGGGTCCACTTTTTTCCCCTGCCAAAAATGGACCTGCCTGGATTTCGGCAGGGAAACTGGACCGGGTCCACTTTTTTCCCCTGCCAAAAATGGACCTGCCTGGATTTCGGCAGGGAAACTGGACCGGGTCCACTTTTTTCCCCCTGCCAAAAATGGACCTGCCTGGATTTCGGCAGGGAAACTGGACCGGGTCCACTTTTTTCCCCTGCCAAAAATGGACCTGCCTGGATTTTGATAGTGAAACTGGACCGGGTCCACTTTTCTTCCCCTGCCAAAAACGGACCTGCTTAGATTTTGACAGTGAAACTGGACCGGGTCCACTTTTTTCCCCTGCCAAAAACTGCTTAGATTTTGACAGTGAAACTGGACCGGGTCCACTTTTTTCCCCTGCCAAAAAAGGACCTGCTTAGATTTTGACAGTGAAACTGGACCGGGTCCACTTTTTTCCCCTGCCAAAAACGGACCTGCTTAGATTTTGACAGTGAAACTGGACCGGGTCCACTTTTTTTCTTGACAAAATTGGACCAGGTCCACTTTTGGCAAGGGAGGTCCACTTTTGGCAGAAAAAAGTGGACCCCCCGGTCCATTTTTTTCTGCCAAAATTGGACCGGGGGTCCACTTTTGGCGTGACAAATCCTCCCAATATTCCAGCATTCACGGGAAACCTTTCAAAAAGATCCTGAAGAGAGTCAGTTTCAGATTCTCTAAATGGAGCAGTAGTTGCCTTTGCCAAGGCATTAACCAATAATGGCACTGCTGTGGGTGAAGAACAGATTGGAGTGGCTAGACCTATATCACCAGAAAAGGCTATAAATTTACGTATGAAAAACTTAGAGCAATTGAGATATTTGCAGCAACTATATAGCGATAATATACTAACAGAAAAGGAATACCTCGAACAAAAAGAGAACATACTGTCCTCACTAAGAAAGCTCTAGATAGCTATTGTTATCATAAAATGGATCATATTATTATAGCACAGAAACAGTATAATTATATTTTACCTAATTTAGCTATAGCTAGTCTAAGAGTATCACATGATGAATATTTATACAGCATTGTAAATACAACTGCGAGAGATCCAACCCTGGCAATCCTCCTGTGAAATGGATGCAAATGCTGCTAGCATAATCGTATCTATATATCAGCAGTACCCATGGACAGTTCTAAGTCTTTTATCCCATGTTTCACTTTAGAAAATGCCATTTCGATAGGATTTAGGTCAGGGGAATACGGTGGCAGAAAATGTAGCATTGCTCCAACTTCTCTTATAGTCTCAACTATATCTTGTACGTGGTGTATGGAACAGTTGTCTATAATCACCACACTATTTGGATTTATTCCGTTAAATGGCTGCAATATAGGAATGAGTTGTTTTAGGATAAATTCATAAAAGGTATCACCATTTGTGGTTCCCTTGGCTATATGTACATCCAAAATGCCCCGAGTTGACATTATAGCCACTGCATTAGTGCACGGGCGTGGCCGGAAATGATGTTTACGTTGCTTATTCTTTTTCTCTAAAAAATTAAAACGCTAATGGACGCTACTGGAGTTTTCTAAGAGCTGTTTCTCGGGCATCAAAGGACCTGAAGCTTTGAAATTTGCGCGATGGAGAGCCAAAGGGCCATAAATAACAAATCAAAAAAAAATTTAGTACCGCGTTATGCCCGATTTTTCTGTCACATATAACCAAGGGCATATTGAGCCGCGAGAGGGCACGCAACTAGTATAGACGGCAAAATGTAAATTGTTACTATATTTAACCACAGTTTACTGCAGTATCCGGACATATGCGGACGGAGCCTACAACGTGCTAAGCTATTTATAGTAATATTTTACATTACACCGTCTATATACAGAGCATTGGAAGTTGCATGCCCTCTCGTCGCTTCGCGACTCGATAAGCCATTGATATAACTGCGTGCCAGAATGGCTTATTATAATAATAGATTCTACATATAACTGCATGCCAGAATGGCTCGCTGTATAGAGTCTATATAAATAACTGCGTGCCAGAATGGCTCAGAGTCTACTCCGATCGAACATAACGCGGCAGAACAATTTTCTACGTAGGAGCAGTTTTAGTGAGTCATGCTATTATTAAACAAAAATTTTTTTCTGTATAGATCAAAACTATGATCCTAGAACAAACTTCTGACCAAGTTTTGGAACTTAGACTAAAGTAGAAAGGCTTCAAATGAAGCGCTAAAGTTAGCTAGTAAGCCATGAAACCTTCGTGCACGGAAAATCCAGCAGCTGAAAATCACCAGAATTAAAGTAGGCTTTCCAGCTTATACGCTAGGAAATATGAACTAACTAAGCTTTCTACGCTACCTTCGGTACCTTGTTCATCTTTTCTAGGCTTTAATTTGGTACTTACTAGCGTCAGGAGGCGAGAAACTAGCTTCTCCCAAACTCTAGTTCGAGGCTCCGCCAACTTCAATTTATTAGTGCACGGGCGTAGACAAAAATGATGTTCACGTTGCTCATTCTCTACTGGAGTTTTCTAAGTGCTGTTCCACGGGCATCAAAGCACCTGAAGCTTTGAAATTTGCGCGATGGAGAGCCAAATGGCCATAAATAACGGATATTAGCAAATCAAATTTTTAGTACAGCGTTATGCCCGATTTTCCTGTACCCGGTCACATATAACTGCGTGCCAGAATGGCTCGCTGTATAGAGTCTATAATAACTACGTGCAAGTATGGCTCACTATAATAGAGTCTACATACTGCGTACCAGAATGGCTCGTCTATAATTTATAAATGCGTTCAAAAATGGCTCGCTGTATAGAGTCTAAATATAACTGCGTGCCAGGATGGTTAGCTGTATAGAGTCTATATTATAACTGCGTGCCAGAATGGCTCACTATTATTATAGTCTATTAAAACTGCGTGCCAGAATGGCTCGCTGTGTAGAGTTTATATTAATAACTGCGTGCCAGAATGGCTCGCAGTATAGAGTCTATATGTGACCAGATTTGCGAAAACCGACATTGTAACGAAATAATTAATTATTATGTAGAAGTATTTTCAGTGAGTCCTATCTTTTTCTAAAAATTTTGTTTTCAATTTTGTTTTCAAATTGTTTTCAATTTTGTTTCCATTAAAGCTTCGTGTACGGAGCAGAGAGTCATGTGGAAAATCAGGTAGGTTTAATAGCTTATACGCTTGAAATATGAACAAACTAAGCTAATTACGCTAGCTTGTTGGTTTTCGCTGGGTTTTAGTAGTTCGAAACCAAACCCACCATCAATTTTTATAGTGCACGGGCATGTCCGGAAATAATGTTCACGTTGCTTAGTCAGCTTTTCTCGAAAAAACAATAACGCTAATGGACGCTACCTCGATCTTTCTAAGAGCTGTTCCTCAGGCGTCATAAAAGCTATAGCTTTGAAATTTGCGCAATAAAGAGCCAAAGGGCCATAGATCATAAATTTTACCATAAAAAAAAATTAACTTTCGCTGGACGGAGGGTTTTCCCAGAGCCGGTCACATATGCGACCGGATTTGTGAAAATCCACATTGTAGCGAAATAATTAATTATTACGTAGAAGTATTTTTAGTGAGTCCTATCTTTTTCTTCTAGAATAGCTTGAGTACCAACAATAATAACAGTTACACCAAAAATCAGCATACGTAAGTAAGACTTGCCTTTCTTCTCTTCTCGTTTCCTGCTAGAGGAAACAGAATTTTGTCCGAAAGTATCCAACTGTTGAGCAACAGTTTTGTCCAACAAATCCTTGTGGCTTAAGAGGTCGTGATCCATACTGACTGCTATGAAACTAACTCCATATGCAGTGTCTGGACGGGTGGTGAATGTTCTCAGAGGAGGGATTCCCTCTATCCCCTGAGTTATAATAATGTCACTCAAAATCCAGCTGGAATAAAGTGCTGTGCCAAAGCCCCCACTCTTTCCCCACAAAAGCTGCCCAGCGATTAAGTAGAACACTGTTCAATGTGCAATATTACTGCTGGCCACTGGCCATTTTTCGACCATTTTTTCTCTTTGGCCAGACAATTCCAACTTAGTCAGACGTTCTGTCAGAACAAATTCAAGAAGTCACATTCATTGATATAATAAATGACCAGAAAAATTGTTTGATCGAAGTTGGATTTGGTCGGACAAAAAATGTCCTATCAAACTGAAACTCTTATTTTGCTCATGCTGTTTCATTATTAAGCTTGATCAATATCATCTTATGTTACCTCTACTTTAAAATCAAAATAAGCACCCTCAGATTTGCCAATCCATTTTCTCTGCAACGACTTCACTTGATCAGACCAGTCCAAATCATTCAATCCATCCAGCAATTCCTAAACATCATTCCAATTCAAATCATTTCATACACAACATGACAAACCTCAGCATAGTCTGATTTTTGAAAAACCACTGGCTGAGGAACTTTTGTCGAACTTTAGCCCCTGAACACCATGAATTTCCTTCTGCTCATTGGCCAGTACAGTTTGATCAACAGGATCCCAGTTTACAAGAGCCCAAATGCAAACAAGCCATCACGCTACCGAGAATCCAGGCCCTACAAACTTGCCATTTTTTTGTAAGCTAATCCATGTTTATAGAGTTGCAAAAAAAGCCACTGCGTCCATTTATAGTAATCAGGTGAGCTAGTGCAGATTTCCTAAGGGATTGAATATATCTGACAGTATTGAACGTTGACATGGTACTTACTCTGTTCCAATCAAAGTGACATCCCAGACTATCCATTTGCCCTCTCGTTACTTGAATGTTGCTATGAAAAAAAAAATTTTTTTTTCAGCTGAGAATTAATGTGCAAAGGGCACACAAGATGAAGTTCCTTGAGTCCAGTTAATATTGGTAATCTTGTGGTAGACCTGACCCTTTATCAATAAGGAAATATGGTAAAGGGTCAACTACACCAGACTATGGTAATTGTTTCATAGTATCATTATAATTTGTAGAGACATACTAGTTGGTCCATTGGATGGGACTGATGCCTTTATCAATAGCTGCTCTGCCGGCAGACCAAATGAATCCCAGCCCATAAGGTGTAATACCTGCACCGTACACATCGCAGGCCTAAATCATAAAACTACAATGCAAGCCAGCGATAAATCTCGCCTAGTTGCTAGACTTGTGTTACTTCCAATTTACTGTTTTCCCCTTCATTCGTCGACAGCGAGCCAATGTATCACTGATGGTGTACACTCTAACATGGCCCATGTGCAGCTGTCCCGATGGATATGGGAACATGGACGGACAGGACATAGAACTTGGATCTTTCCACTGATCCACCGGGAATGCTTTGTGATGATTCATGGTTCCACCTTTCTTGCCATTTGGATTCAACTTCATAGACATTGTAAGCTTGATAAGGTAAAGCGGGGTGACTTGGGATGCGGGGTAACTTGGGATGGTGGAGTTATATTTCAATCTTGCTTCGAGATTACTAAGAGTTTCAAGATCTTATTTTGCACACATAAACATTTATGCTTTGTCTCTCTCTGAAGCCAGTCTAGAGTGTTTTGGTTACTCTGTTGGTGATAAGCAGCCCTAAACACTCTGCTGATTTTACAAGACTGCAAGAAAAAACTTAATAAACTAACTTCGAACTTACTGAACTGATTTATCAATATTCTACTCACTGAGATAATGCTGCATAATGATCTCTGTGTTTTAAAAAAAGTGATAAGTCAGCAAAACATGCAAAGCGCACTGTTTAAGCTTTGTCAAAATTGCATAGACATGCAGTGTCCCAAGTTATCCTGAAAGGGATTTCTGCATACTACACATAGGCAAATTGTAGTCAATTAGTTAGTAAGCAATACCAGTCATCTTTAGCTCAGCCTGGGACTAGAAAAGTTACTCTATCTCTTGCAACTTAAAGCTTGTTCATAGCTAAAGAGATATCATTTGTAGTAAGAGTGTACCCCAATCTACCTTACTATCCATAGCAGTAAAGATAATCTACCTCGATAGTTCTCTTTCCTTCTTTACAGCAAACTGCAACAGGGGGAAAGATTCTGGTTCTACGTACTTCTCAACATCTCTACTAAAGGAACCCTTTACCTACTAGTAGTGATTCTGGTGTCACGTCACAGTTTATTTTGTCGCGGCGACTGTCGCGAGGGACATAATCTCCCAGGATATTTTGTCGCCGCCAGGATTGTCACAGCTAGCTATACCATAGATAGTCTCCTATAGGATATTTTGTTGCTCTCCAATATCTGTGTTCTTCACATCTTCAACTCCCAAAGACACTTCTATTTCAACAGGCTGACTAGATTATGGAACTCTCTGCCACCACTTGATATGCTCCTACCATCAAATCCAAACTCAATTGATCAGAAGTTTTGAAGCCAATATAACACTTGCACATTCCAGCTTGTCTGCCCTTGCCGAAACTGTATGTCAAATTTCAAGCCACCAATATTTTTTCTGTTGTTTTTGTTTGATTGTTTGTTGTGGTTTTTTTTTATTTTATTTATTTTATTTTATTTTTTTCATCCTCTCCTAATCGCCAGGCCAGTCTTGGTTGATCCTCAGCCTGCTCTAATTGCCCCATCTTTTTTTGTTGTTGTTGTAACTTCGCTATCTCATTTCTTAAACGTCATCTTGTGCTGTAAATCATATAATAATAATAATAATAATAATAATAATAATAATAGTAATAATAATTCAATAGAATTAGTTCTCATAAAAATTAGTTTATGAAACAAACCACCAATGTTTCGACCAGAATGCTCTAGCCTTCATCAGGGTGATTAATAATATTGATAATTTTTTTTGTTTTGTTTTGTTGTTGTTTTTTGTTTTTGTTTTTGTTTTTTTGGTTTTTGGTTGATATTTTTATTTTGATTCTCCGTTTCTGGATTCCCATCTTATTTTTGTATCTAGAACTCATTGATATTGTCCTTATTATATAAAATAATAATAGTGTGTGACAAATTATAGAAAATACTTTATGTGTGCATGGTAGGAAGGGATTTATAGTAGCAGCTTGCTTATGATGAGAAATTCTAGCCTCGTACCCAGGTCCCATGAAAAAAAGCAGGGTCTGGGTATCAAGAGCCATAGAAGGAGGCCCTGGAAAAATATATACCAAGGCCCCCATGAAGGGATTATAAACTTCAAACATGCAATCTATACATTAATCATTGTATTGACTCTATTAGGACACATCAGTCATCGATAAAGGATTAGTAGAGTGAGTCTGGAAATATATAACTGATATACTTTATTCATATTAGTTCACATAACTTTGCAGTCATTTCGGGCTGGTAGTAGTGAACGATCCCAATGACCTTTCTCCTCAAGTACACCTGCATGATGTCATGATGAGTCATATCACGAGCAGTAGCAGAAGTGGAGGCTCTCCTCCCCTCTTGTGGATCTGCATCAATACTTATGCATGGCATCAGTGATGGAAGAGGTAAATGAAGATGCCTCCATTCTATTGCAGGATTTTTATGTTGCTAGTCGTAGAGTACGGATGTCTGCATCACGTGGTATGGACATTCCCATCGGAGCTCTCAACAGCATGTATGTATTTCAATTGGTAATGTATGTATGGTTTAGTGTAATATGAAGCAAGCTTCACACAGACTCATCATAGGAAGCATTTTTTTTGCAAGGATCGATCCAAAGATCTTGCCTTACCAGAAGAAAGAAAGTCTTCTGGTGTACACATAATAGTCATACATATATTGTCATACCTTTTCAGTGTGTGGCTCATTTCACTTGCCTAAGTGACTGATTGTAACTGGATCAGAACAATTTCTGTTCTCTGAACAATTGTATGATACTTAGTACACAATTGATTGTCAGGAACTAATTGATTCTCATTTTTTTTTGTGTGTAGGAATGCCGTTGCATCTGCACATGCTAAGCTAAATCTGAAGAAAAAGGTTAGTCACAGATATGTCATATGTCATCAGGTAACAAATTCTCAATGACTATGTATATATGTATGTGTGTTAAGCAGTTGTAGAAGATGCAGTAATTTCGATTCATTTACATGAAGAATCACTTACAAGCCGATTTGGTGAATTTTAATTTTTTTTTTGTACCCAAGTACCCAAGTGTTACTTGACCAAACCCTCTAAATTATGCTAGCTCTTTACACTTTTGCTTAATCCCCAGGTTATTCAGTTCTTGGTTTATCTCCTTGTCTACATTTCAAGACTAATTCTGATCCTGACAGATACATTGGTAGAGAGGTAAGTTAAAAGTCTGGAGAAGGTCACATAAAGCATACAGTCGTTATCCCCAGGGGTCTTTTGCTATTTCAAATTTTCGAAGCTTCCCCCCATAAAATCCTGCCCTGGGCTAAGGAATGATGGTGGTGTGTTAGTATAGTCATCGAGTACTTAGAAAGATTATTGGAGCTATGTATGTATGTGTAACTACTTCTTCTCCTGTGAAGATAAGTCTCTATGTGTATTGCATAGTTGCATTCATGTATGTACAAGCTCTATGCATGCATACATGCCGTATTTCCTTGAATAAAATGCCTTGATTCAATGCTTTGAGTGAACATTGGTGATCGTGCTTGCACACTACTGTTCACTTGCTGCAAGAGTTTTTAAAAACAACAAAAAAAAACAAACTCTAGCTGCACTCATAGTGGTAGACACTGATTTCATTGAACGCCTGGTCTGAACATGGTATACGTATATGGTATAACCACGGTGTTATAACGTTTACTTTTTACGATAGTTTGATGAGAGCTTAAGACTTCTTCATAAGCAGATTGTAGACTTTTGTAAGTGCCATAGAATGGCTAATATTCATCAGCATGAAGAATAGTTTATCTTTATTTTTATTTCGTCATGACTCCTAAATCAAAGATATTTTTATAATCATGACCCATGCTATCTGTTGTGTGTATCCAACATTTTAATTTGTGTGTGCAATGGCAATTCATTATGTTTCTTATGTAAGTACTGTCAAGAAAGAGTGTCAGTGCAGAGTTATCACCATTAGCCTTGTTCCTGGTATTATTTTTTCAGAAAACAGTTAAATGCAATGCTGTATAATTATCATCATATCATCATCTTTATTATAGGTTCATAATTATGTTCAAGGTCATATTATATTCTTAGATTAATTGCATCCATAGAGTTTGTTGACTGTTACACAGTCACTCACACTTAAATGTTGAGTTCTTCCGAGGTATGGGCTTCCTTGAGACCAATACACTAAATAATTTATAATATCGATTGTATTCCTCCCATTTTTACTAAATGCCTTTTGGTTGTAGTGCATGATCGAACCATAATCGTATCCCAGTTCATATGTATTCACTTCAGACCTGGTACACCTTTTAAATTGACTCAGGTACCCTTGAGGTATATTTTCTTTGTTGATCTTGATGTACAAGTCTTGATTGGGTCTGGTATGTTCATGCCATATTCCAATTGCATGGCCTATTTCATGCAGGATAACATGATGAAAATCACATCCAGGTGTTTGTATATCGATTGTTATCTGATAGTCTTGTGTGTACCCCACTGTATTGGTGTAGCAACCTTTGCCATCTGAACGAAATACCAGGGTATCTTCTCCAGCATGTTCTGTTTCTTGGAAAGTCAAACAAGTCTTCTCACTCCACTCTCTGATTGCTACTTTGATCTTTCCTGCTGTAGAGTCATTCACACTCTTATGGATGTGATAAACTACCCTTCCTTCTGGCCAGCATAGAGACTCTTGTACTGCAGTTGTGGAAATCTAAATGGTTATCAGGGGCAGAAACACCACAATAAAAGTCGGGGGGCTGGTGGCACATACCACAATGTACTAATAATACGTACATATTATTCAATTATCAATTGTCAAAAGTGGGCATCAACTGTCAAAAAGTGGGGGGCTAGAGCCCCCCCTGCCCCCCCCCCCCCCCAGTATCTCTGCCACTGGTTATAAAAAGGTTCCAGTCCCTATTATTGTACCTCTTTATGCTTAAAATACCTTTCTTGTTATACTATGATAATTATGTACGTAAAGGTGAACGACAAGCGATGTACATGATTAGCCTCGCTCCCAGGCTCTCCGTGAATTCTTCTGGAAACGAGGCTATGTACATGTTAAGAATAATCACATGTACAATCATAATTATGTAATGAACTTACTTCAGCATTTAGTGGCTCCTCATAGTATGCTTTTATCAGCTGTCTGCTGATGGCCAACTCACACTCAAAGTACTTTCTGTTACTATATATCAAGTCGAATTTAGGAAGATCATCATCATCTTCCATGAGAGGAAACACATCCTATAGAATTATATCAAGGTTGTCTTAAATTCAAACACACTGGTTACTAAAATGGCATAGGACAAAAACTCCCAATCTCATTTCAATGAATCCACCCATGCAGAAATGGCTCCTTTCCCATTTATTTTAAATGCTGCAATCATGTACTAAATCATCATTCAAGTCGACTCACTTTCTGATGTGCAATGCGATTTCCAAATGGTGTATCATGATCCCCTGAGTTCACTCTAATCGTTGGTCTGCACCAGGAAGTAGTGGCCAACAGCCAAAGAAGCATTACAGCAGTTTGATACATGTTAGTGCTAGCTATGTGGCTACATATGACACTTCTAAATGATGCCGATTATAATGACACATTAAGGGATATAGTTGGTATTGTATGAATATTAGAGTTACACTATTGGACAATAAAGCCTACCTATTTGGAATCTGCACGGTGATAATGCTGTACCCAGGAAGCTGTGTGTGTGTGTGTGTGTGTGTGTGTGTGTGTGTGTGTGTGTGTGTGTGTGTGTGTGTATGTGTAGCAGCTGGCTTTCGTTTTCTCTTTGTAAGTGGGGTGAAGGAGAGAGTTTCTTCCAGTTTGGCCTTCCCATATACCTACGATTAGTTAAGATACTGTAATGGGGGTACAAAGATTATGATGACAAGGGTCAGCCTAATGGTAATCTAGATCCCCACACTAGTGACGATGACCTTTCACCTTCATAATTATGCAAATGTATAAATATTTATATTGTGCGTCCATCCTAACATTGTAGTTTCTTTCCGTGATGACTTGGGTAAACTTAGCACGTGCGCTTGCCCCACAATGCTTTGCATTCCTAGTTGATAACTTAATACTTTTGCACCTTTATCAGACTGAAGTGTCATCGCATGGAGCGTGTTTGAGAGAGGGAGGGTCTGAAGAAAAAGAAGAAGCTAACTTTCAAGGCTAGGGAGAGAAGTTGGATGGCTATAGTGTAACAGGTCTGCCCCACCCCCCACCTAAGGTTACCATACAAATAGGTACGTTATATTCGCCACCACTCCTCTCCCAAGCAGCTATTTATTAAAGGTTATTCCATTGGCTACAAAATATAATTTTGATATCTGGGGTCCAATTTCACATAAACAAATAATTTTCAATCACATACAGTGAACAGTGGTACAAAATTCAGAGGGTCAATTCCAATAATAGTTATAGCAGAATCGGTATTAAAAAAAAAGGAAAATTAATAAGCATTATAAAAATTTACGTTGTTGTTTTGTAGCGATACTTTCAAAAAGTGCATAATTAATATCCCATACCTAGGTGCATATGTATAAGCAATTAATGAACACAATTTGCTTGTCTAGGAACCCACAGGCCTTTTGCAACTCGAGTCTGGTCTGACTGATTTAACCTCAGAACCCCAAGGACACCATACGTAATTGGATGTCTAGTCGTAGAAATAATCCTAATGCCAAACACCTAAGGGATATCATTTTCTAAATGCTGCAGCAGCATAAAGAAACTGAACAAGAAACCATGAAGAATCTATTTCAGGTCATCGTCCATACACTACACACATGCACTCACAAAGGCTCTATTTTTTAAACAAAGCCTACTAGGATACCAACTTTCAAGGTGATCTCAGCCTTTGTAGAAAAGGCTAGCTTTAATAACTACAATAGTAGGTTGTATTGATATTTTCGTGCAGGTCTATGAAATTAACTACCTCCTTTCCCAAATGTTTCTCTTTACCTGTGATAGTTGTAGTTTAGTTTGAGCCATTCCATCATGGCCATATTGAGACACATTGCACTATCCCTGGAGTGGTTTCGCTGGATCCTGTCCAATGCAGACCCTTTTAAATGTAGCTTAGTAAATAATTGCCTCCATTGAGCAGAAAGGCTTTCAATTGAATTGAACACTTCTCCGTAATCCTCAGGTGCTATAACAGAACAAAATATATGAGGGGAAAAATGATCCTTAGTGGGGAAAAAATCAGTGTTCGGTGGACAGACAAATTATGAGCCTATTACATAGGCATGGAACCATGGGATCTATTCCTAAAGTATCCTCTCTTATTACGAACATAATGTTATCCTGATAAGTGTTGAGGGAACTGGTGTGTCCCAGAATTGTAAGAAGCAATCCCCTGATCCAGCTCTTGCTTTGGTATCGATACAGATACGCCCACATCCTCAAAGTTCACCGTGTCTGTGGACAATGTGATAGTTGATATCCTGGCGGCGACTAGGAGATTAGGTCGCTCGCGACAGAATCTCTCAGCGACGAAATAAACTGTGACACCGGTCCAAAGTTTATACACACCCTCTACGTAGCGTCTATGGAGTGTATAAACTATTAAACTTTGCTGTCTACGAAGCGTTCGAGAATTTGAGTCGTCCACGAAGGCACTCGAACGGCAATTGATAGTTAGGACTTGTTCAATTTGATCAATTTGATCCTTACCTAAGGTGTAGAGCTTCAAGATGGTACAAGATCGTAGATATAGGATGAAGCAGTCGGGACTTATGGCTGTCAAGCGTCCACGAAGGCACTCGAACGGCAATTGACAGTTAGGACTTGAGCTTTACTTCAATTTGAACGATGCCAAGTACCAAGATCGTAGATATAGGATGAAGCAGTCGGGAGTTACGGCTGTCAAGATGATTATTATTGTTATCATCATTATTCTGCTTATTTTTCTCAGCTAACATGATAAAAATTCAATAGAATTAGTTCTCATAAAAATTTAATTAGCTCATGAAATAAACCACCAACGTTTCGACCAGAAAATAGTGTTTTATAACTCTGGGTAATGGCACGCTATAACATAATATCCATAGGCGTATGCATGTGCGTTGTCAAGATAACGAGCGTAAATATATAAGGTCGTTTCTGTGTGCATTTTTAGTATCACCCTGATGAAGGCTAGAGTATTCTGGTCGAAACGTTGGTGGTTTGTTTCATAAGCTAATTTTATGAGAACTAATTCTATTGAATTATTATTATTATTATTATTATTATTATTATTATTATTATTATTATTATTATTATTATTATCATTATTATTATTATTATTATTATTATACTATTAATGAGCGTGGGCGTTTTGCGTGTCAAGCCTACATATTATGCAAACATACACAGAACCGAAGAATTCGATACTGGCTTAAGAATAAGAGTATTGGACGAAGGCAGGCAGCGAGGCGCGGTGGTTGCCACCGTTCTTCGTATAGACGATTTCGCCTATCCAATTTTCAGGCACACGAACGAAAGGAGCAACCTTCGTACGGATTACATAGAAAAAGTCATAAATCCTAAATGATCACTCTGAGTAATTTTGCACAACTATATGAGCCTGCTCTCTGTGTAACAATAATATGATGAAATTTTAATTATCGCTCGCGATTTCGCTTTAAATGTTCCCGTTAGTTTCACAAAACAGTAATTCCTCTTAATTGTAATTTAACAATGGATAAGATTGTACTGTATTCTTAACATTAACTTTAAATTATATTCATTCATACAATTTGTTTTTATTTCATTTTTAAATGTTCCATTAGTACCGTAAAGTAGTAATCAACGGATTCAGCCTATAGATCTTGTTCAATAATTCTAAGAAAATATAGACGTGTTTAAAGTTCTGACTTTACCAGCATAATTAATAATCAAACCTTAAAGTGATTTAAATTTAACTTAAAGATAGTTTCTATCACATGGCGTACGCGCTGTAAAAACTAAAGTGTGCATAGCACACCTAAATTGTCGTATTGTTCACAGGAAATCCGTTTTAGTGTGAACATTGGGACAATTTGGCGTGTTATGCATACTTTAATTTTTATAGTACGCGAAATGTGGTAAATAAGCTCCGCCGAGTTTTGAATTGTTGAATGATTGTAGTAGCAGCTTGGGCTACCAGTTAGTCCTTAGGCTTAGTTGGTATGTGATTTCTACTAGGGGTATCCGATTATCAATGAGATTGAGTTGTGGATTCTCCGCACGGTATTATTCCATTGATCCTTCACGCTTCATGTTTAATTAGTGCACGTTTGCCCTATCTTTAAATCGTGGAATTTTATTTTATTAATGTCCAGCCTGTCAGTGTCCGCTCATATATGGCGGTCGTTAATTGAAAATCTACTCTACTATTGCAAGCATCAATGGCAATGAGAGAGCTATAGGGTGAAATGAAAATATATTCAGTTGAAAGAGTGAATAGTTCACCTTTTTTGATATAATTTTATTAAATGGTGTGGTCCTGCTTATAAGCAAGTTAATTTTAGTTATGTAATTTTTCACGAGCTGAATGATTGTGATCTGGAAGGGCTAGTGCTGATGGAGTAAGTATCTGTACAGTTTGTAATGCTGGCACGTATACAGCCTTCTAAAATAATTGCAGCGAGCGAGCGCAGCTTGCGAGCTGACTCTCAGGTCAAGACTCATTGAAATTATACATATATATCCATGTCTACATTCCAAAATGCCCCAGGCGTGCGCGTACGTATGGTACGTGTCCCGAAATAGTTGCGCTGAGCGCGTGCATAATGCGCATACTCCAATTGTAATCAAGCTAGATTGTTTTCTACAGCCTTTTGTCATTGAGGCGCTAGGCTTATGTAGGCGCTTGGCTCGATGACTGCAATAAATTCAGAAGTTTAGTTAACAATACGCTCACTGTCGAATGCAGCACATTGCTATAGTAGTAGTTGTAGAGGCTCTAAGCTTAAGTACTTTGTTACATATAATAAATTCAACAGCAAAATCTTTGAGTTAACTTGCTTGCTCGCTCGCTGTCAAAATTAATTTTGCACATTTCTCTAGCAAGCGATTCACGTACGTGTGAGTGTGAATGTGGAAATAATCGATCGAGAATGAAATAAAAATTCTTTAACTAGTGCGTATAATAGCGGGAGTGTAAGCTTGAAAATTAACTATGAAAAAAGGAAGTTTAACAACTCCTTATAATACAATACAGCTTTAAAATTTTAAATATCGCGAGATTTGCGAATATGAAAGCGCGCACTTAATCATTGCAGCGAGCGAGCTGACTCTCAGGTCATGACTCATTGAAATTGTATATCTATGTATACATTTCAAAATGCCCCAGGCGTATGTACGGTATATGTACGGTACGTACGTGTCATCCAGAAACGACATAGGAGATTTTTTACTGCTAGGGCAATTTGTTGGTGAGCAATTGTATAACTAGCTGTGACATCCGGACTATGTATTACAATGGCTCCTGCAAGTGAGCGAACGCAGGGACCGCTATATAGAAGTATGGGACGTACTATTCACGCATTGTTGTGGCAGGCCTAACGGGTTCCCTAAGAGTTTGGTATTTTGTACCGGTTAGTACATAGATATATTACACGTGTCATTATAATCCATGGTTGGTACTGCGTGATATTGAATGTGTGGTCTCGCGTTCGATTTCTTTTTCAGTCTTTGAAAAAAATTTAAGTGTCCTGGTGCCGGTGTCACAAATTATTTTGTCGCTGGATGATTCCGTCGCGGCGACAAAATATCCTAGGAAATTCTGTCGCGAGCGACCTAATCTCCTAGGATATTTCGTCGTTAAAAGAGAGCAAACAAGCAATTATTACAACTCTTTAGAAGATTTTGCTTCCAAATATATATGTAACAAAGCACTTAAATTAGCCTGTAGAGCCTCTGCAACTAATACTATAGCAATGTACAGCATTTAAAGTGACCAAGTGAGCAAGTGGAGTACCACCCAGGAAGCTCCACGCATATAAAGCTGTGAATTTGCCACGAGCACTTAAATAAACCAAGCGCCTACAATCACTTAGATAAGCCAAGCGCCTCCATGACAAAAAGCTGTAGAAAACAATTTCATGCACATCATTTCACGACACGTACGTACCGTATATATGCCTGGGGCATTTTGAAATGTAGACAAAGATATACAATTTCAATGAGTCATGACCTGAGAGTCAGCTCGCTCGCTGCAATGATTTTTATGTGCGCGCTTTCACGTTCGCAAATCTCGCGATATTTAAAATTTTTAAGCTGTATTGTATTATAAGAAGTTGTTCAACTTCCTTTTTCCATAGTTAATTTTCGAGCTTACGCTACCGCAATTGTACGCACTAGTCAATAGATTGTTACTCAATCGATTCACGTACATGAATCGCTCGCTATACTAGGGAAATATGCAACATTAATTTTGACAGCGAGCGAGCAAGCAAGTTAACTCAAAGATTTTGCTGTTGAGTTTATATATAACAAAGTACTGAAGCTTAGAGCCTCTACAACTACTACTATAGAAATGTGCTGCATTCGACAGTGAGCAAGTGAGCAGCTGGTAGGCTCCAGTGCTTGATATTGCTATCAGAGACGGGAAGCTCAATACATAGAAAGTTGTAAATACTTATCACAAGCACTTAGATGAGCCAAGCGCCTACATAAGCCTAGCGCCTCAATGACAAAAGGCTGTAGAAAACAATCTAGCTTGATTACAATTGGAGCATGCGCATTATGCACGCGCGCAGCGCAATTATTTCGGGACACGTACCATACGTACGTGCACGCCTGGGGCATTTTGGAATTTCAATGAGTCTTGACCTGAGAGTCAGCTCGCAAGCTGCGCTCGCTCGCTGCAATTATTTTAGAAGGCTGTATTACAAACTGTACAGATACTCCATCAGCACTAGCCCTTCCAGATCACAATCATTCAGCTCATAAAAAATACATAACTAAAATTAACTTGTTTATAAGTAGGACCACGCCATTAAATAAAATTATATCAAAAAAGGTGGACTATTATTCAATTATTCTTTCAACTGAACCTTCAAATATATTTTTATTTCACCCTATAGCTCTCTCATTGCCATTGATGCTTGCAATAGTAGAGTAGATTTTCAATTATCGACCGCCATATATGAGCGGACACTGACAGGCTGGACGTTAATAAAATAAAATTCCACGATGTAAAGATAGGGCAAACGTGCACTAATTAAATATGAAGCGCGAGGGATCAATGGAATAATACCGTGCGGAGAATCCACCACAAAAGAAATGTCCGAAGATCACTCAATCTCATTGATAATCGAATACCCCTAGTAGAAATCGCATACCAACTAAGCCTAAGGACTAACTGGTAGCCCAAACTGCTACTACAATCATTCAATAATTCAAAACTCGGCGGAGTTTATTTACCACATTTCGCGCACTATAAAAATTGGTGGAACGGTGAGAAGGCTGGAAACTAGATTGAAGGAGCATAAGGAAGCTTGCCTAAGAGGAGAATAAAAAAGTCTGCAGTTGCTGATCATGCCTGGAGTAGTCATCATCCTATATTATGGAAGGAAGCTTCAGTTGTAGATCAAGCTAGGACTAGGAAGGAGCTGCTTCTAAAAGAAGCACTTCACATTAGTTTAACTTCAGAAGAACAGCGTTTTAATAGGGGTGTAGGTCTAGAACTTCAAGGTTGCTGGATTTCTACGCTTAAAAGCCTTAAGGGTGCTTGCAACCCTCCGCCCACACATGGTTGCTATGGGAGTATAACTCCAGAGCTGTTTACAGCAGCAATAAGCAAAATATCCTAGCTATACAGTACCATATCACTACCACGCACACCAAAAATTTTAAATATTGCCTAATTTTCGTGGGTGCTATGAACGACTTTGCTAATGCCTGTGATTCTCAGGAACTGTTGGACTTACTTGGATAATTTTTTTCTCTCAGACACCTTCTATTTGTATACTACAACATAACATTGAGTTTTTCTGAATTTCAATATTAATTTTTAGTTTATTCTTATTTTTTCATGCCCGACCTTGTGATTTGAGAAGTCTAAGCTAGATATAGAAAAAAACTAACTGTTATGTTTATCACCTTAACTTATGAAAGCTACATGCAAAAAATGAGCTGATTCGAACCAGTTGTTCCTGAGATATACGAAGTAATCAAAATTTTATGGTTTAAGGTATTTTAGCCACACCATGCCCCACCCCCTCTTTATAATTATTACATAGTGTGTAGATTGATCCTATCTGAAGATAAGACTATAAAATTATCCAACTAGCTGCAGTATGAGTGCAGGACAACCTTTTCAAACTCTAGAAATAGAAGCACGGGCGTTGCTATTGCAAGCACCCTTAAGGAAATAGTATTTTATAACTCCGGGTAATGGCACGCTATAACATAATATCCATAGGCTTATGCATGTGCGTTGTCAAGATAACAACCGTAAATATATAAGGTTGTTTCTGTGTGAATTTTTAGTATCACCCTGATGAATGCTAGAATATTCTGGTCGAAACGTTGGTGGTTTGTTTCATAAGCTAATTTTATGAGAACTAATTCTATTGAATTTTTATCATGTTAGCTGAGAAAAATAAGCAGAGTTTGAATTATTATTATTATTATTATTATTATTATTAGTAAATTACTAAAGTCTAAAGTCATTCTTAGAAGAACTTGGGAGAAGGATTAGGAAAAACACTGGGGAAATAAAGTCTTACTTTTATTTCTTGCAGAGATTATCTATTGAAATACGAAGAGGCAATGCTTCTGCTGTCCTGGGGACTTATTAACTTTAATAATTATTTATGCTTATTCTCATTTAATCATAATTATTATCATTATAGTTTGTTTTACTTTTTTTGTTGACATTTTATTTTTTAATTCTCCATGTTTCTGGATCCTGTTATTATTTCATATAGTATTTTTATTTTATTTATTATTATTATTATTATTATTATTATTATTATTACTATTATTATTATTATTATTATTATTACTATTATTATTATTATTATTATTATTATTATTATTATTATTATTATTATTATTATTATACTATTAATGAGCGTGGGCGTTTGCGTGTCAAGCCTACATATTATGCAAACATACACAGACCTGAAGAATTCGATACTGGCTTAAGAATAAGAGTATTAGACGAAGCCAGGCAACGAGGCGCGGCGGTTGCGATTTTGCCTGTTCAATTTTTGGGCACACGAACGAAAGGAGCAACCTTCGTACAGATTAAATCGAAAAAGTCATAAATCACTCTGAGTAATTTTGCACAACTATATGAGCCTGCTCTATGTAATAATAATATGAGATTTTAATTATCGCTCACGATTGCGCTTTAAATAGTTAATTGTAATTTAACAATTGATAAGATTGTACTGTATTCTTAACATTGACTTTAAATTATATTCATTCATACAATTTGTTTTTATTTCATTTTAAATGTTCCATTAGTACCGTAAAGTAGTAATCAACGAATTCAGCCTATACATCTTGTTCAATAATTCTAAGAAAATATAGACATGTTTAAAGTCTGACCTTACCAGCATAATTAATAATCAAACCTTTTAACTTGATAGTTTCTATCACATGGTGTACACGCTGTAAAAACTAATATGTGCATAGCACACCCAAATTGTCGCAATGTTCACACAATCCATTTTTGTGTGAACATTGCGACAATTTGGCATGTTATGCATACTTTAATTTTTATAGTACGCGAAATGTGGTAAATAAGATCCCCCGAGTTTTGAATTGTCGAATGATTGTAGTAGCAGCTTGGGCTACTAGTTAGTCCTTAGGCTTAGTTGGTATGTGATTTCTACTAGGGGTATCCGATTATCAATGAGATTGAGTGATCTTCGGACGTTTCTTTTGTGGTGGATTCTCCGCACGGTATTATTCCATTGATCCATCGCGCTTCATATTTAATTAGTGCACGTTTGCCCTAACTTTAAATCGTGGAATTTTATTTTATTAAGGTCCAGCCTCTCTGTGTCCGCTCATATATGGCGGTCGATAATTGAAAATCTACTCTACTATTGCAAGCATCAATGGCAATGAGAGAGCTATAGGGTGAAATGAAAATAATATATTCAGTTGAAAGAGTGAATAGTTCACCTTTTTTGATATAATTTTATTTAATGGTGTGGTCCTGCTTATAAATAAGTTAATTTTAGTTATGTAATTTTTCATGAGCTGAATGATTGTGATCTGGAAGGGCTAGTGCTGATGGAGTAAGTATCTGTACAGTTTGTAATACAGCCTTCTAAAATAATTGCAGCGAGCGAGCGCAGCTTGCGAGCTGACTCTCAGGTCATGACATTGAAATTATATATATATATCCATGTCTACACTCCAAAATGCCCCAGGCGTGCGCGTACGTATGGTACGTGTCCCGAAATAGTTGCGCTGCGCGCGTGCATAATGCGCATGTTCCTATTGTAATCAAGCTAGATTGTTTTCTACAGCCTTTTGTCATTGAGGCGCTAGGCTTATGTAGGCGCTTGGCTCATCTAAGTGCTTGTGGTAAGTATTTACTACTTTCTATGTATTTAGCTTCCCGTCTCTGATAGCAATATCAAGCACTGGAGCCTACAAGCTGCTCTACTTGCTCACTGTCGAATGCAGCACATTGCTATAGTAGTAGTTGTAGAGGCTCTAAGCTTAAGTACTTTGTTACATATAATAAATTCAACAGCAAAATCTTTGAGTTAACTTACTTGCTTGCGTGTGCATGTGGAAATAATCGATCGAGAATGAAATAAAAATCCTTTAACTAGTGCGTATAATAGCGGGAGTGTAAGCTTGAAAATTAACTATGAAAAAAGGAAGTTTAACAACTTCTTATAATACAATACAGCTTTAAAATTTTAAATATCGCGAGATTTGCGAATGTGAAAGCACGCACTTAATCATTGCAGCGAGCGAGCTGACTCTCAGGTCATGACTCATTGAAATTGTATAAGTATGTCTACATTTCAAAATGCCCCAGGCGTATGTACGGTATATGAACGGTACGTACGTGTCATGCAGAAACGACATAGGAGATTTTTTTACTGCTAGGGCAATTTGTTGGTGAGCAATTGTCTTTGTATAACTAGCTGTGACACCCGGACTATGTATTACAATGGTTCCTGCAAGTGAGCGAACGCAGGGACCGCTATATAGAAGTATGGGACATACTATTCACGCATTGTTGTGGCAGGCTTAAAGGGTTCCCTAAGAGTTTGAAGTTAAATGGTATTTTGTACCGGTTAGTACGTACATAGATATATTACACGTGTCATTATAATTTATGGTTGGTACTGCGTGATATTGAATGTGTGGTCTCGCGTTCGATTTCTTTTTCAGACTTTGAAAAAAAATTTAAGTGTCCTGGTGCCGGTGTCACAAATTATTTTGTCGCTGGATGATTCTGTCGCGGCGACAAAATATCCTAGGAAATTATTCGTGAGCGACCTAATCTCCTAGGATATTTCGTCGCCGCCAGGATATATTGTCGCTGCATATAAAGTAGTTAAAAGAGAGCGAACAAGCAATTATTACAACTCTTTAGAAGATTTTGCTTCCAAATATATATACAATTTCAATGAGTCATGACCTGAGAGTCAGCTCGCTCGCTGCAATGATTTTTATGTGCGCGCTTTCACGTTCGCAAATCTCGCGATATTTAAAATTTTTAAGCTGTATTGTATTATAAGAAGTTATTCAACTTCCTTTTTCCACAGTTAATTTTCGAGCTTACGCTACCGCTATTGTACGTACTAGTCAATAAATTGTTACTCGATCGATTCACGTACATGAATCGCTCGCTATACTAGGGAAATATGCAACATTAATTTTGACAGCGAGCGAGCAAGCAAGTTAACTTTTAAAGATTTTGCTGTTGAGTTTATATATAACAAAGTACTGAAGCTTAGAGCCTCTACAACTACTACTATAGCAATGTGCTGCATTCGACTTGGAGTGTAGACATGGATATATATATATATAATTTCAATGAGTCATGACCTGAGAGTCAGTTCGCAAGCTGCGCTCGCTCGCTGCAATTATTTTAGAAGGCTGTATTACAAACTGTACAGATACTTACTCCATCAGCACTAGCCCTTCCAGATCACAATCATTCAGCTCATGAAAAATTACATAACTAAAATTAACTTATTTATAAGCAGGACCACACCATTAAATAAAATTATATCAAAAAAGTTGAACTATTCAATTACTCTTTCAACTGAACCTTCAAGTATATTTTCATTTCACCCTATAGCTCTCTCATTGCCATTGATGCTTGCAATAGTAGAGTAGATTTTCAATTATCGACCGCCATATATTGCAGAGATTATCTATTGAAATACAAAGAGGCAATGCTTCTGCCGTGCTGGGGACTTCTTATTCTCATTTAATCATAATTATTATAGTTTTTTTTTTTTTTTTTTGTTGACATTTTATTTTTTAATTCATGTTTCTGGATCCTGAAATTAAGACTTTATTTCCCCAGTGTTTTCCCTAATCCTTCTCCCAAGTTCTTCAAAGAATGACTTTAGACTTTAGTAATTTACTAATAATAATAATAATAATAATAATATAATAATAATAATAATAATAATAATAATAATAATAATATTAATAATAATAATAATAATAATAATCTTGACAGCCATAACTCCCGACTGCTTCATCCTATATCTACGATCTTGGTACCATATTGAAACTCTACACCTGATCTAAGGAATGGTATCGTTCAAATTGAAGTAAAGCTCTAATCCTAACTGTCTTCGTAGACAGCAAAGTTTAATAGCTTATACACTCCATAGACGCTACGTAGAGGGTGTGTATAAACTTTGGACCGGTGTCACAGTTTATTTTATCGCTGGGAGATTCTGTCGCGGCGACAGAAATCTGTCGTGAGCGACCTATCTCCTAGGATATTTCGTCGCCGCCAGGATATCAACTATCACATTGTCCACAGACACGGTAGGATGTGGGCGTATCTGTATCGATACCAAAGCAAGAGCTGGATCAGGGGATTGCTTCTTCTTACAACGATTCTGGGACACACCAGTTCCCTCAACACTTATCAGGATAGCATTATGTTCATAATAAGAGAGGATACTTTAGGAATAGATCCTATGGCTCCATGCTTATGTAATAGGCTTGTAATTTGTCTGTCCACCGAGCCAGTGTTTAATAATAATTGTTAAATGTCTCTGGAATACCGGTAGATAAGAGAATACATTCTGATGATGTAAGCTTGGAAACATGCTCGATTCAGAGTAAAACTGGTTTTTCCTCCTCTTTTTGAGGATACCACATTAGCAACATACATATACAGCTTGCATTATTATTCCTATAATGTGGTTGGTGCAGAGTAAAATGAATTTGTGCATTTCATGTAGATAATATCTTGCTGGAACTTATGGATCAGAGTTTGATAAGCGAGTGCAATGTAAATATGACCTTGAAACTCCCATATAAATTAGTCTATCCATTTAACAGCACCTGCGAAATTACCAAAAACAATCGTTTTTACCTAACATCTATTTACATTCGCATGATCCCTTGATCATTTACTATATCTTTCTCAATTATCATGTTTAAGACACCAGCAGAGAGCTGATCACCCACTCTTGTTTTTGTTTTTTTTTTTTGTTTTGTTTTTTGTGGTTAAAGTTATAGCAGTTATAATAAATGATCAAGGGATCAAGTGAATGCGAATAGGCTTTAGTAGTTGTTCCTTATTAATAACACTGATTTTTTCCCCCACTAAGAATAATTTTCCCCCTCATATATTTTGTTCTGTTATAGCACCTGAGGATTATGGAGAAGTGTTCAATTCAATTGAAAGCCTTTCTGCTCAATGGAGGCAATTATTTACTAAGCTACATTTAAAAGGGTCTGCATTGGACAGGATCCAGCGAAACCACTCCAGGGATAGTGCAATGTGTCTCGATATGGCCATGATGGAACGGCTCAAACTAAACTACAACTATCACAGGTAAAGAGAAACATTTGGGAAAGGAGGTAGTTAATTTCATAGACCTGCACGAAAATATCAATACAACCTACTATTGTAGTTATTAAAGCTAGCCTTTTCTACAAAGGCTGAGGTCACCTTGAAAGTTGGTATCCTAGTAGGCTTTGTTTAAAAATAGAGCTTTTGTGAGTGCATGTGTGTAGTGTTCGAGTTGCAAAAGGCCTGTGGGTTCTAAACAAGCAAATTGTGTTCATTAATTGCTTATACATATGCACCTACGTAGGTATGGGATATTAATTATGCACTTTTTGAAAATATCGCTACAAAACAACAAAGTAGCTAAGTTTTTATAATGCAAGAATGCAAGTTTATTAATTTTCCTTTTTTTTTATGCTATAACTATTATTGGAATTGACCCTCTGAATTCTGTACCACTGTTCACTGTATGTGATTGAAAATTATTTATGTGAAATTGGATCCCAGATATCAAAATTATATTTTGTAGCCAATGGAATAACGTTTAATGAATAACTGCTTGGGAGAGGAGTGGTGGCGAACATAACGTACCTATTTGTATGGTAACCTTAGGTGGGGGGTGGGGCAGACCTGTAACACTGTAGCCATCCAACTTCTCTCCCTAGCCTTGAAAGTTAGCTTCTTCTTTTTCTTCAGACCCTCCCTCTCTCGAACACACTCCATGCAATGACATTTCAGTTTGACAAAGGTGCAGAGGTATTAAGTTATCAACTAGGAAAGCATTGTGGGGCAAGCGCACGTGCTAAGTTTACCCAAGGTCATCACGGAAAGAAACTACAATGTTAGGATGGACGTACAATATAAATGTTTATACATTTGCGAAGGTGAAAGGTCATTGTCACTAGTGTGGGGATCTAGATTACCATTAGGCTGACCCTTGTCATCGTAATCTTTGTACCCCCATTACAGTATCTTAACTAATCGTAGGTATATGGGAAGGCCAAACTGGAAGAAACTCTCTCCTTCACCCCACTTACAAAGAGAAAGCGAAAGCCAGCTGCTACACACACACACACACACACAGCTTCCTGGGTACAGCATTATTACCGTGCAGGTAGGCTTTATTGTCCAATAGTGTAACTCTAATATTCATACAATACCAACTATATCCCTTAATGTGTCATTATAATCGGCATACAAGTTGCTACAGGACATTTAGAAGTGTCATATGTAGCCACATAGCTAGCACTAACGTGCATCAAACTGCTGTAATGCTTCTCTGGCTGTTCCTGGTGCAGACCAACGATTAGAGTGAACTCAAGGGATCATGATACACCATTTGGAAATCACATTGCACATCAGAAAGTGAGTCGACTTGAATGATTTAGTACATGATCGCAGCATTTAAAATAAATGGGAAAGGAGCCATTTCTGCATGGGTGGATTCATTGAAACAAGATGGGGAGTTTTTGTCCAATGCCATTTTAGTAACCAGTGTGTTTGAATTTAAGACAACCTTGATATAATTCTATAGGATGTGTTTCCTCTAGTGGAAGATGATGATCTTCCTAAACTCGACTCGATATATAGTAACGGAAAGTACTTTGAGGGTGATTTGGCCATCAGCAGACAGCTGATTAAAGCATACTACGAGGAGCCACTAAATCCTGAAGTAAGTTCATTACATAATTATGATTGTACATGTGATTATTCTTAACATGTACATAGCCTCGTTTCCAGGTTCTCAGTGAAGAATTCACGGAGAGCCTGGGAGCGAGGCTAATCATGTACATCGCTTGTCGTTCACCTTTACGTAAACAATTATCATAGTATAGCAAGAAAGGTATTTTAAGCATAAGGAGGTACAATAATAGGACTGGAACCTTTTTATAACCATTTAGATTTCCTCAACTGCAGTACAAGAGTCTCTACGCTGGCCAGAAGGAAGAGTAGTGTATCACATCCATGAGAGTATGAATGACTCTAGCAATCAGAGAGTGGAGCGAGAAGACTTGTTTGACTTTCCAAGAAACAGAACATGCTGGAGAAGATACCCTGGTATTTCGTTCAGATGGCAAAGGTTGCTACACCAATACAGTGGGGTACACACAAGACTATCAGATAACAATCGATATACAAACACCTGGATGTGATTTTCATCATGTTATCCTGCATGAAATAGGCCATGCAATTGGAATATGGCATGAACGTACCAGACCCAATCAAGACTTGTACGTCAAGAACAACAAAGAAAATATACCTCAAGGGTACCTAAGTCAATTTAAAAGGTGTACCATGTCTGAAGTGAATACATATGAACTGGGATATGATTATGGTTTGATCATGCACTACAACCGAAAAGGCATTTAGTAAAAATGGGAGGAATACAATCGATATTATTAATTATCTAGTGTATTGGTCTCAAGGAAGCCCATACCTCAGAAGAACTCAACATTTAAGTGTGAGTGACTGTGTAACAGTCAACAAACTCTATGGATGCAATTAATCTAAGAATATAATATGACCTTGAACGTAATTATAAACCTATGATGATATGATGATATGATGATAATTATACAGCATTGCATTTAACTGTTTTCGGTTATAACTCTGCACTGACACTCTTTCTTGACAGTACTTACATAAGAAACATAATGAATTGCCATTGCACACACAAATTAAAATGTTGGATACACACAACAGATAGCATGGGTCATGATTATAAAAATATCTTTGATTTAGGAGTCATGACGAAATAAAAATAAAGATAAACTATTCTTCATGCTGATGAATATTAGCCATTCTATGGCACTTACAAAAGTCTACAATCTGCTTATGAAGAAGTCTTAAGCTCTCATCAAACTATCGTAAAAAGTAACGTCATAACACCGTGGTTATACCATATATACCATGTTCAGACCAGGCGTTCAATGAAATCAGTGTCTACCACTATGAGTGCAGCTAGAGTTTTTTTTCTTCTTGTTGTTTTTAAAAACTCTTGCAGCAAGTGAACAGTAGCGTGTAAACCAAGAACTGAATAACCTGGGAATTAAGCATAAGTGTAAAGAGCTAGCATAATTTAGAGGGTAACACTTGGGTACTTGGGTACAAAAAAAATTAAAGCTCACCAAATCGGCTTGTAAGTGATTCTTCATATAAATAAATCGCATCTTCTACAACTGCTTAACACACATACATATATACGACATAGTCATTGAGAATTTGTTACCTGATGACATATGACATATCTGTGACTAACCTTTTTCTTCAGATTTAGCTTAGCATGTGCAGATGCAACGGCATTCCTACACACAAAAAAAAAATGAGAATCAATTAGTTCCTGACAATCAATTGTGTACTAAGTATCATACAATTGTTCAGAGAACAGAAATTGTTCTGATCCAGTTACAATCAGTCACTTAGGCAAGTGAAATGAGCCACACACTGAAAAAGTATGACAATATATGTATGACTATTATGTGTACACCAGAAGACTTTCTTTCTTCTGGTAAGGCAAGATCTTTGGATCGATCCTTGCAAAAAAAAAAAAATGCTTCCTATGACGAGTCTGTGTGAAGCTTGCTTCATATTACACTAAACCATACATACATTACCAATCGAAATACATGCATGCTGTTGAGAGCTCCGATGGGAATGTCCATAGCACGTGATGCAGACATCCGTACTCTACGACTAGCAACATAAAAATCCTGCAATAGAATGGAGGCATCTTCATTTACCTCTTCCATCACTGATGAGTATTGATGCAGATCCACAAGAGGGGAGGAGAGCCTCCACTTCTGCTACTGCTCGTGATATGACTCATCATGACATCATGCAGGTGTACTTGAGGAGAAAGGTCATTGGGATCGTTCACTACTACCAGCCCGAAACGACTGCAAAGTTATGTGAACTAATATGAATAAAGTGTATCAGTTATATATTTCCAGACTCACTCTACTAATCCTTTATCGATGACTGATGTGTCCTAATAGAGTCAATACAATGATTAATGTATAGATTGCATGTTTGAAGTTTATAACCCCTTCATGGGGGCCTTGGTATATAATATATTTTTCCAGGGGCTTCTTCTATGGCTCTTGATACCCAGACACTGCTTTTTTCATGGGGCCTAGGTACGAGGCTAGAATTTCTCATCATAAGCAAGCTGCTTCTATAAATCCCTTCCTACCATCCACACAAAGTAATTTGTCACACACACCTGCAGGGAATACTCCCTCAATCCCTCAATACTTCACTATTGGCTTTAGATAAAGATTTCTTTCTGTCTTACTGATCTACAAGAGTCCAGATCTTACAGCTCAATGGCCAAGATAACTCTTGAGCCTTAGTTTTACCCTTCTGCTTCTGTCTAGGCACATTCAAAACCACCCGATCTCTCTCCATGGCTACATAAATACAAACATAATTATGCACTATTTTTTTTTCCAGAATTTCTCTAACATCTTTCTTGAGGGAGCTGAGATTCTCTATAACACACACTCTATCATGAGCCAACAAAAGGCTTCCAGCTAATAATGGTATGTAAAGCTCCAATTTCATACACGCGCCACATAATACTGTAGCTATAATCTATCCCCAGAACAATCGTAAAATCTGTCATACACATTCTATCACTGAAGGAAAGGATCACAATACCACCAGATCCAGAGCTACGTAAGCCATTCATGACATTCTGGTTCTTTGGTTCATCTTTAATAAGAACTGTGCAGTATAACACTATAAGCTAAATCACCAAATTGAGATGGAGCCAGAAAATTGTCTTACCCACTTCAGTTCTAGAATTCTATTACTAAACAGAGAAAAGTTGTCTACAGGTTCAGCTAACAAACATATTTTACTGCCCCTAGTCATACCATCAATGAATGTGTCCATGTTATTCCTTCTTAAGGAGGCAACAAGATCATTTAGTGAAGTATGGTGAACTGGATTAGGATCCAAAGCACTGGCAACTTTAAACAACTGATGGATAGTAACTGTATCTGATCCATAAGCAAGAAGATCTAATGCTGCAAATAAAAAACATCAAAGTAGAAGTCATGCATGTCAGATGATTGATACAAAGTAGAATAAACAATCGATCGAACTTAACTTTACTACATTAGCTTAATGACCATACATGAGCTGCTTCCAATCCTGTGTATGTACACATACCATGTTTTTTTTTCTGCTGTCTTCTTTTTCAAAAGCAGACACAATCTTGAGGCGATGATAAGAGCCAGGGGGGCAAATATCAGCTGAAAAAATAATTTGGTTAGACAGTACAGCATTGAAACGTGGGAAATCAGTTAACCTGCAAAGCTGAAGGCAAGTGTAGCACTAAACGCCCAATGAGAATATTCACAAACTATGCAGAATTATAAAACAAAGCAAGCAAATAATTGGGATTTTATGAAAAACTCGTACCATATTATAGCGTTTTACTTTTGAGGAGCAACTTTCTCTAACTCTAAGCTATCTCTATGCTACCATCAGTACCTTGTTGCTCTTCCCTAGGCTTTAGTTGGCGCTTCATAGCATGAACTAGCTTACTCTAGTTGGAAATCCTGCCATGTTCCAGTATATTCCTACTTGGTATGCAGCTCCACTTGAAAAAAATTTTTTTAATTTCTATGAAGTTCAACTTGACTTGATTTTTTCTTCTATCACACTAAGTAGCAACCAATAGTACAGAATGACAAAAACACAGACAGAAAGACAAACAAAGCACAGACAGTTAAGTACAGAAAGACAAAGCACAGACAGTTAAGTAGGAGAGCAGCAGAACCAAATTGGGTACCATTTGATAGCTCCTCAAAAGTAAGTACTATGATAACTATAATTATATCACCTTTCAAGATAAAGAATGCTTCTTGGCATAGAGGGCAATAGCTTCTGCCTCTGACTTAATTCCATTGAAATATTATTTGGCTGAATGAAACATATACAAACATACCTCTATAATTGAGTTGATGAATGTCTGCTGAGAGTGAGTGACTAGTTTACGAGTGGGAGCACCAATTACAGTGACCCTTGCCCCAAGTCTGAGTCCACTGCACAGATCTTTCCTTACAACACACACTCTATGTAGCCGTTGCAGTTTGAAATGAGTATCACACCAATCACAAGGAACTAGCATAATGTACAGCTTATCTAAAATGAAAGGAAATTTTAATCGGATTTTTCCCTTACAATTTTTAATCAAGAGTCAATTTCATTATCACACAACAGACGGCACTAATATGTAAGCATCAGACTCTATGAATGAAACAAAGAGATGCAGTCACGTCTTCTTAATAAAGAGACTCCACCAAATGGTACTTGAATGTCCACATAAACTGAGCTGCGAAGTTGGATAGCCGGTAATAAAGCACTTTGAATGAAAGGATCTGATAACAGCAAAGTGATAAGCTAGATATGCACCTTGATCAATTACATACAGGCAGTAGTTGACTTGGTAATGTTGATGTATTTTTTTTTCATACATGTAAACGTACCATCTAGTGTTCTAAGTGTGACATCCTCCACCATCCTCCACCATTAAAAATCAGCCGTCTGAATATTGATTACCCTATAGTGCCTAAGGTTTGTATTGCAGCGGTATTTGAAGCTTGACTTCTATAAATGTAGACCCAGATAGGGGAAGGATGGAACCCACAAACTGGTAGCCGTCTGAAATATGATTATTATTATATTTTTTTTTGGATAATTCCTTTAATGATGTACATGAATTAACAGCCACAGCTGAAAGTCAGGATTCTGAATCAAGTTTTCAATCTTTTGATACCTAAATCATATATACCAGATGCCAAAAAAATGTCAAAGTTGGAAGCAGAGTTTTCTAGGTACAATTGTCCAGTAATTGATCCGTCTGATAATTGATCACTTACTCTATTGTTGGAAGAGGTTGACGCACAAGGTGATTCTGGGTGGTCAGCATTGATGAACGTAACTAAAGAAGGACACAATGAACTTTCATTAAGGAGTGGAGCCACGATAGACTTACAGAAAAAAGTTCGGCACTAATAATTCCAAAATTGGAATGAAATGGCAAGTTGGTTGCTTGAAAAGGGTGCTGCAGTCGACTTGGTTGCAGAACGATGGATCATCAGTGTTGATGAGTGCAAGTGCAAATGGGAATGTCGAAATATTTGCTGCTAGAAAATAGTGCTCAGATAGATGTGCGCTCAAAAGGAGACCTATCAACTGTTTAGTATGCAGCTATACAGAATAGGAGCAAAGCTATTGGAAATGATGCTAAGGTCGATCAACTATTTAACAGATATGGATTCCCTCCTTTGATGTCGGCAAGCTATGATGGATACGCTGAAGTGGTTGACATACTACTGGCTATCAAATATCAACTTGCAGGATAAAGATAGGTGGAGTGCTATATTGCTTGCCAGTAGACAGGAGTGGTCAACTTGCTTCTTGATAGCATGCTCAAATTCACCTGCAGGAAAATGAAGGGAAATCGGCTATATTCCTTGCATTAGAAGAAGAGCACATCACATGGACAGTGTATAGAATGGATTTGTTCTTCAGTTCTGCCACAAAAGTCAGTTTACACTACATAATAATTATGGTCAATGTTAGCTAGTCGTTTTGTTATTAGTGCCTTTTTATTATAAATTGATGTCTGCACAAACAAGAATAGCATGAGAGTTATCAAAGAAACAAGACTCCTCTGCTGCCTTAACTGTCAATTAGAGGGCTTTTTCCAACAATTAATAGCATCATTATAATGCTAAGCCCCAAACCACTCCTCTCTCCCTTAGCGTCATGGCAATTGATGAATTTTGAAGACAATAGAAGTCATAGAATGGGTGGTTGACACAGTTTTATGAAGCCCCATTATACATCGAATGTGTCACTGAAAATTAGGAGTGAAACCTGAAAGAAACTTGATAAGGAAATTCATAGAATATACGAAGGCACGGCATTTTTCCTCGTTTTCGCCATGCCCTTGCATATCCTACAAAAAATACACTGTGTTTCTTTCAGGAAACACAGGGAATCTCATAGTGTGTGGAACTTTATGAACACAATTCAATTCTCTCCCTTGTAATAACCTAACGGGGATACAAGAAGTATTGATCACACAGGTATAATAACAGACCAATACACGTTCCATAATCCCTTTAGCTATATAGTTGCTGTGCACACACAGACTATATAGGTTCCAACATACGGTGCACATCACTCTACCAAGATTTAGCCATGACTCTGAAATATTAATAAAGGTGAGATGAGACGATATTGATTTTCCAAAGCTGCATAATACAAAAATTATATTACTTGGGAAAATTAATAACTCAACCATGAGGTGCCACATATATTTTAGTGGAACTCATAATTATCACTGTTGCAAAGCATATTCTGTTCAAGAGCTACTTTAACAGCTTCACTTTGCAGGGATTTACGATTCACAGGATCACACATTTCTGACGGGACAGAAACTGTGTTGAAGAGAGACTAATCGTTTCTTATCCTCATCACTGCACTCGTGAGCTGAAGATGACTGACAAGCACTAATGTGATCATGGCACAGAGTCCAAATCCTATTGAGCAATTTGTGTACCCACAGATATCCCACTGGATGTGTATGCTGGGAGGAGCCTATGTAGTGTCTAGAGAAACAGTTTAACACTCAGTTTAGGTGGTACATACCTTAAAGAGCATGACAGTATCAGCACCATATTTCTCTATCACATCGTGGGGGTCCACTCCATCGTGCTTTCCTAGCTCTCCTTTATATCTTCACACATTCCACTGAGATTAGCCTGCTCCTCTTTTGCGAGGTAACGACCACTGATTTTCTCCCTGTAGGTCTTCCCTTCCACCTGACACGTAACACTCAAGTAACTTTGACTGTTCATGCTTACTCTAACATGGTACATACCTGAGTTAATTTCTAGAATGGTTCTCTTGTCTTGAGTTTACCAATATTATAGAGAAAATGTGTGATGAAGCAGGCATAGAGTTGCTGCAAAAGTTGAAGCTATTGTTAAATTTATGAAATGCTGCCATTCACTGATGCAGAGAAACACATTATTCAAGTGACATTAAATTATGTAGGTAGATAAATTTCTGTTTTGGGTTATCTCTCTGAAACTTATAATTTTTTCATTTCGGATGCATGTTACTATCCAAAAATATTACAATTGTGTTAATCCAGTGTTAAAACTGATTAAAAGCAAGCTACACATCCGAAATTAAATTAACAATACTGTTCTCATGAATTATTTGTAACATGAAATATTTCCAAACTGTGATGATATCATATTCAAGGTGAATTGAATTAATAGAGATATTAGGGTGTCATCATTATACCCCTTGTCTAGCTTGCAAAGGCTGCATTTGGGAAGCCTGTGGAGGCTCCTTGAATATACAGCTAGATTACTTACTGGATACATACCATGTTCATTGCCTCCAATATAGACATCCACTGGCATCCACTTAAAGACGTCTTCAGTAAAAGATCTGAAGATATGATATGACATATTCAATCAAAAACTGGTTGTTCATTTGTGATAGGTGAATTATTCAGCCACTGCACTGTGATAAGACCATAAGAACGTAATGATCATTGTAAATAAATATAACTGCCATGCTCAGTAACCTTATCTTGTACATACATAGTGTGTTTTATTTATTAGCAGAAGGTGTGCAACGTGTGGGAGCAATTTTTCAGACAAGCACAGAAAGTGCTCAAGGAGCAGTCACGTTTAGGAGCATGGAATATTACTCGTTACCAATAATTATGTACCTTGATTGTTCTGTTGGATTGATGTACCTCAAAAAGTACCAGGAGGAATCCACAGAGGTATCGATAGTGTCAGTCTCTCTCCTTGCACAGCAATCAGCCCTACATACATACATAACAATGTGTAATGCATAAGATAACATCAGCATCATTTTGAGAGCTGCACAGCCACATAAAACTCACTTTCCACAGCTAGCAAACTGCCATTCTCTGGCTTGAGCTAGGGGAGAAGGACCATGGCCACTCAACTTTAACATCATTCGGTAATTCAACAGGAAGCTGATCCTCAGGCACTGAAGTTACCTAAAGCCAAAAAGAAAAAAAAGTACACTCCTATATGCTTGACCTACTGATATAAGTGAGGAATTAAGTTACCAACAAGATAACCACCATCAAAGATAACAAGGAAAAAAATGAAAAGAAGAGAGAAAAAAATTCATATTCCGTTTGGTAAGACTTTATCACTATAGTTTGACCCTACTGCACAACAGGAGTTAACACACAAATGAGGCCATCCCATAGATATGTACATTATTATATCTCACCCCACATTTTTCACAGTACATAATGGGTATAGGAGTTCCCCAGTAACGTTGCCGAGATATCAACCAATCACGTAGTCTGTATTGTGTCATGTGACCACCAACTCCAAGAGAAGAAGAGTACTTTACTATGGCTGCGCCACCTTCGTTAATAAAAAGTCCCGAGAACTGTAATTAAATACATACAGTATCCTAGATGAGAGTGGAGCTACACAAGTTATTGTAGTGCATAATTGGGTACCTTATCAGGATTGCATAAAGTTCCTTCACCATTTTCTCTCAAATGATTGACAGTAATAATAGGTATATCATGCTCTTGAGCCTGTCATCATGGCCTGGAACTCCCATGACAGCTTTTGTACAATATCCACTAATGACTTAATCGGCAGCATAAATGGGAATTGATCTACCAGTGAGTGGGTGCACAGCTCTGAGCTTTAAGTCGATATCTGCAAATGAAATAAACTGTAAACTAGAATAGTTTGAGTATCAGGATTGACCAAAAATAGTAACACCGAAATCAGCACACGTAAGACTTGCCTTTCTTCTCTTCTCATTTCCTGCTAGAGGAAATAGAATTTTGTCTGAAAATATCCAATGGTTGAGCAATAGTTAAGAGGTCATGATCCATACTGACTGACTCCATTATGCAGACACGGGTGGTGAATGTTCTCAGAGGAGGGATTCCCTCTATCCCCTAAGTAATAATTATACAGAATAATGTCACTCAAAACCAAGTTGGAATAAAGTGCTGTGCCAAAGCCCCAATTTTTCCCCCACAAAAGCTGACCAGCGATTAAGTAGAACACTGTTCAATGTGCAATATTACTGCTGGCCACTGGCCTTTTTTTTTTCTCTTTGGCCAGACAATTCCAACTTAGTCAGACGTTCTGTCAGAACAAATTCAAGAGGTCACATTCATTGATATACTAAATGACCAGCAAAATTGTGATGTCGGATCGAAGTTGGATTTGGTCGGACAAAAAATGTCCTATCGAACTGAAACTCTTATTTTGCACATGCTGTTTCATTGTTAAGCTAGATCAATATCATCTTATGTTACCTCTACTTTAAAATCAAAATAAGCACCCTCAGATTTGCCAATCCGTTTTCTCTGCAACGACTTCACTTGATCAGACCAGTCCAAATCATTCAATCCGTTCAGCAATTCCTAAACATCATTCCAATTGAAATCATTTCGGCAAATATACATAACATGACAAACCTCAGCATAGTCTGATATTTTGAAGAACCACTGGCTGAGGAACTTTTGTTGAACTTTAGCCCCTGAACGCCGTGAATTTCCTTCTGCATCGACCTGCTCATTGGGCAGTACAGTTTGATCGACAGGATCCCAGTTTACAAGAGCCTGAATGCAAATAAGCCATCACACTACCGAGAATCCAGGCCCTACAAACTTGCCATTTTTTTATAAGCTAATCCATGTAGAGTTGCAAAAAAAGCCAGTGTCCATTTATAGTAATCAGGTGAGCTAGTGCAGATTTCCTAAGGGATTGAATATCTCTGACAGTATTGAACATTATGACATGGTACTTACTCTGTTCCAATCAAAGTGACATCCCAGACTATCCATTTGCCCTCTATGTTGCTATGAAAAAAAATAATGATTTTCAGCTGGGAATTCATGTAATGTAATGTGCAAAGGGCACACAAGATGAAGTTCTTTCTTGAGTCCAGTTAATATTGGTAATCTTGTGGTAGACCTGACCCTTTACCAATAAGGAAATATGGTAAAGGGTTGACTACACCAGAGTATGGTAACTGTTTCATAGTATCATAGAGACATACTAGTTGGTCCATTGGATGGGACTGATGCCTTTATCAATAGCTGCATTCTCTGCCGGCAGACCAAAATTAATGAATCCCAGCCCATAGGGTGTAATACCTGCACCGTACACATCACAGGCCTAAATCATAAAACTATAATGCAAGCCAGCAATAAATATGACTCACTCTCGCCTAGTTGCTAGACTTGTGTTACTTGCAATTTACCGTTCTCCCCTTTGTTCGTCGATAGCGAGCCAATGTATCACTCTAACATGGCCCATGTGCAGCCGTCCCAATGGATATGGGAACATGGACAGGACATAGAACTTGGATCTTTCACTGGGAATGCTTTGTGATGATTCATGGTTCCACCTTTCTTGCCATTTGGATTCAACCTCATTGACATTGTAAGCTTGATACTATCCATAGCAGTAAAGATAATGTACAATAATTATAAATAACTTACAGCAAACTGCAACAGGGGGAAAGATTCTGGTTCTACTTCTCAACATCTCTACTAAAGGAACCCTTTACCTACTAGTAGTGATTCCGGTTTCACGTCAGATTCTGTCGCGGCGACGAAATTCTGTCAGGATATTTTGTCACCGCCAGGATATATTCATGTGAAGTTAGGTGGTATAGCTGTATCAAAGATAATCGCTCCAACAAATTGCTCTCCTAGCTAGTGATGAAAAATCACTATTTTTATTCTGTCTTAGTGTTCAATAGTGATAATATCTCCTAGCGTAAGGATATTTTTCATTAACTACATTAATATAGTCATGAATGCAGTGCTGAGCAACTATAAGAGATGTATCGTGTAGCTACACCTAGCTGCGATAATATATCCTGGCAGCGACAAAATATTCTAGGAGATTACGACAGAATTTCGTCGCCACGACAGAATCTCCCAGCATGATACTATCTATGCTCCCAGTGACAAAATAAACTGTGATACCGGCACCAGGACACTTAGAAAAATTTTCAAAGGTTGAAAGAGAAAAAAAAAGTCCAGGAGATTCTTTCGCGAGCGACTTAATCTCCTATAGGATATTTTATCGCTGCCAGGATATATTGTCACGGCTAACTATACCATAGATACATCTCCTATAGGATATTTTGTTGCTCAGCACTGCATGCATGATATTACATGGAGTATAGAATATACAAAGCAAAATCTCCTATAGTCACTCACCATAATTATTAAGTAAAATCTCCCAGAATATTTGTTACTCTTCTATGTTCTTCAAATGCATAGTTGTATAGCAATAGAGTGACAAAATCTTCTTGATTATTTTATTGCTCTCCAATAGCTATAGCTATGTTCTTCACATCTTCAACTCCCAAAGACACTTCTATTTCAACAGGCTGACTAAATTATGCAACTCTCTGCCACCAATTGATATGCTCCTACCACCAAACTCAAAGAGTACTTTCGATCAGTTATTCTGAGAATTTTTGAAGCCAATATAACACTTGCACATTCTATCTTGTCTGCCCTTGCCGAAACTGTATGTCAAATTTCAAGCCACCAATATTTTTTCTGTTGTTAATTGTTTGTTGTGGTTTGTTGTTGTTTTTTTAATCCCCTCCTAATCGCAAGGCCAGTCTTGGTTGATCCTTAGCCTGCTTTAATTGCCCAATTTTTTTTTTTTGTTGTTGTAACTTAGCTATCTCATTTCTTAAACGTCATCTTGTGCTGTAAATCATATAATAATAATAATAATAATAATAATAATAATAATAATAATAATGATGATAAGAATAATAATAATAATAATGCTTCTGCTGTGCTGGGGACTTATTAACTTTAACCATATTATTATTATTATATAATTTATTGTTTATCTTTGTTTATTTTTTGTTTCGTTTTGTTTTGTTTTTTCGTTATTTTTTCGTTTTTGGTCGACATTTTATTTTGATTCTCCGTTCATCTAAAACTCATTGATATTCAATAGAATTAGTTCTCATAAAATTAGCTTATGAAACAAAGGTGGTTTGTTTCATAAGCTAATTTTATGAGAACTAATTCTACTGAATTTTTATCATGTTAGCTGAGAATAATGAGCAGAGTCATTGATATTATCCTTATTATTATTAATAATAATAATAATATAGAGTGACAAAATTTCGATCTCCTATCTATAGGATTGTTGCTCACTATAACTATAGTTAGCTGTTATCTAGTAATAAAATCTCCTGTGGTAATAAAATCTCCCAAGATATTTTCTTATCTAGCTCTATACAACATTAGCTAGTTATATGTCGCTCATGCACTTGAGCTATGTTATAGCAGTATATGTAAAGAACGCTGTGTCTACAGTCCCGACAATGGGATCGGTGCATTCAGGCCACCAGTCCCGGCACCCAGTGCTGGTGTCACAGTTTATTTTGTCACTGGGAGATTCTGTTCGTGGTGATAAAATATCCTAGGAAATTCTATCGCAAGCAACCTAATCTCCTAGGATATTTTGTGGCCGCCAGGATATATTGTCGCTGCATATAAAGTAGCTATTGGAGAGGTGGTATAGCTATACAAGGTAATTCAGTTGGAAATTTCAGGGAAAAAAATAATGGTGCTTATTTCTGAATGGGAGCAGATAGCTTGAAATTAGCCTCGTACCCAGGCCTTATAAATAATTTTTAATAAGGCCTGGTTACGAGGCTAGCTTGAAATATGCTGTAAAGTTTAGATAAAAAGTTAAATCTATTCTCTATGACTTGTGGATGATAGCCAAAACTAAAAAATTGGTAATTCCGAATGATTGTTGTGGCAACACAAAGCATAAAACCTTAATAATCTCAATTTTCAGTGAAATTTTGTCGCCGCGACAAAATCTCACAGTTACAGAATAAACGGCAACACCGGCGTTGATGAAGGATCGGCTACGCCACATGCTTTCGGTAATCTGGTACTCTAATCTAGGCATTACCAGAGATATGTAATAGTTATATTCCGAGTGCGAAGGATGTAAGTATTTTGTGTCTGCCCGGGGCGCCCAATCCGAAGATCAAAGAAGGCGGCGCGCGAAATACCAGCCCGCTGTAGACCAGCTAGAATGTTCTGTCTTTTATACTAGCCACTCTCAGAAAAGCTAGTTGGGTTTGAAACGTGGAATTTTAATGTTATTTATTGACCACGGTGCATGTTTATAATGATATTACGTAACAAAGCACTTAGATGAGCCTGTAGAGCCTCTACAACTACAAAGTGCAGCATTTGAAGTGTAGATATACACTTCAATGAGTCATGACCTGAGAGTCAGCTCACTCGCTGCAATGATTCTTAAGTGCGCGCTTTCACGTTCGCAAATCTCGCGATATTTAAGATTTTTAAGCTGGATATTAGTATTGTATTATAAGAAGTTGTTCAAATTCCTTTTTACTCTCCCGCTATCGTACGCACTAGTCAATTCATTCTCGATCGATTATTTCCACATGCACACTCATGAATCGCTCGGAAATGTGCAACATTAATTACGACAGCGAGCGAGCAAGTAGGTTAACTCTTAAAGATTTTGCTGTTGAGTTGATATGTAACAAAGTACTTACGCTTAGAGCCTCTACAACTACTACTATAGCAATGTGCTGCATTTGACAGTGAGCAAGTGAGCTGCTGATAGGCTCCAGTGCTCGATGTTGCTATCAGAGACAAGAGTCATTTAAGTTGTAGTAGTTCCAACCGGGAAGCTCAATGCATAGAAAGTTGTAGATGAGCCAAGCCCCTACATAAACCTAGCGCCTCTATGATAAAAGGCTGTAGAAAACAATCCACAAGGAGCATTCGCATTATGCACGCGTGCAGCGCAACTATTTATTTTTTTATTATTTTTTGTAAAGGGTGTGACATGTAATGGGGTAAAGTTACAGTTAAACAACTATTTCGGGACACGTACCATACGTACGCGCACGCCCGGGGCATTTTGGAGTGTAGATATGGATATATATATTTAAAATTTCAATGAGTCATGACCTGAGAGTCAGTTCGCCAGCTGCGCTCGCTAGCTGCAATTATTTTAGAAGGACGTATACGTGCCAGCATTACAAACTGTACTCCATCAACACTATTTAGCTAATAAAAATTACATAACTAAAATTAACTTATTTATAAGCAGGACCACACCATTAAATATCAAAAAAGGCTAAATTACGAATTACTCTTTCAACTGAACCTTTCAAATATATTTTCATTTTACCCTATAGCTCTCTCATTGCCATTGATGCTTGCAATAGTAGAGTAGATTTACGATTATCGACCGCCATATATGAACGGACACTGCAGAGGACAGCCTGGACATTAATAGAATAAAATTCCACGATGTAAAGATAGGGCAAACGTGCACTAATTAAATATGAAGCGCGAGGGATCAATGGAATAATACCATGCGGAGAATCCACCACGAAGAAACGTCCGAAGATCTCTGATAATCGGATACCCTAAGTAAAAATCACATACCAACTAAGCCTAAGAACTAACTGGTAGCCCAAGCTGCTACTATAATCATTCAACAATTCAAAACTCGGCAGAGCTAAATATATTCATTTCGCGCACTATAAAAATTAAAGTGTGCATAACACGCCAAATTGTCGCAATGTTCACACCAAAATGGATTTTGTGTGAACATTGCGACAATTTGGGTGTGCTATGCACACTTTAGTTTTTACAGCGCGTACACCATGTGATAGAAACTATCTTTAAGTTAAAAATCACTTTAAGGTTTGATTATTAATTATGCTGGTAAAATCAGAACTTTAAACATGTCTGAATTATTGAACAAGATCTAGGCTGAATCCTTTGATACTACTTCACGACACTAATGGAACATTTAAAAATGAAATAAAAACAAATTATTTGAATTTAAAAGTTAATGTTAAAATCTTAACTTAAGAATACAATACAATCTTATCAATTGTTAAATTACAATTAAGATAAAAAATGGAATAACTGTTTTGTGAAACTAATGGGAATATTTAAAGCGCAATCGCGAGCGATAATTAAAATTTCATCATACTATGGTCACGGAGAGCCGGCTCATATAGTTGTGCAAAATTACTCAGAGTGGATTTATGATTTTTCGATGTAATCCGTACGAAGGTTGCTCCTTTCGTTCGTGTGCCCGAAAATTGGACAGGCAAAATCGTCTATGCGAAGAATGCAACGGTAGCAACCGCCGCGTCTCGCTGCCTGGCTTCGTCCAATACTCTTATTCCTAAGCCAGTATCGAATTCTTCGTGTCTGTGTATGTTTGCATAATAATATGTAGGCTTGACATGCAAAACCCCATGCTCATTAATAATAATATAATAATAATAATAATAATAATAATAATAATAATAATAATAATAATAATAATATAATAATTAATAATAATAATAATAATAATAATAATAATAATAATAATAATAATAATAATAATCTTGACAGCCATAACTCCCGACTGCTTCATCCTATATCTATGATCTTGGTACCATATTGAAGCTCTACACTTGATCTAAGGAATGGTATCGTTCAAATTGAAGTAAAACTCAAGTCAATTGCCGTTCTAGTGCCTTCGTGGACGCTTGACAGCCATAACTCCCGACTGCTTCATCCTATATCTACGATTTTGGTACAATCTTTAAGCTCTACACCTCAGGTAAGGATCAAATTGATCAAATTGAAGTAAAGCTCAAGTCCTAACTGTCAATTCCCGTTCGAGTGCCTTCGTGGACGACTCAAATTCTCGAACGCTTTGTAGACAGCAAAATTAGTTTATACACTCTATAGACGCTACGTAGAGGGTGTGTATAAACTTTGGACCGGTGTCACAGTTTATTTGTTGCTGGGTGATTTTGTCGCGGCGACTGAAATTTTGTCGCGAGCGACCTAATTTCCTAGGATATTTCGTCGCTGCAGGATATATTGTCGCTGCATATAAAGTAGCTAGTGGAGATGTGGTATAGCTATATCTGATTACACAAAGACAATCGCTCACCAACAAATTACCCTAGCAATAAAAAATCTCCTAGGTTGTTTCTGTCTTATTGATAAATCTCTTCTATAATGATAATATCACTTTGGATATTTTTCACTAGTTATTAGCTATAGCTAGTGTTTGATGAAAATCCAACTATCACATTGTCCACAGACACGGTGAACTTTGAGGATGTGGGCGTATCTGTATCGATACCAAAGCAAGAGCTGGATCAGCTTCACAGTCTTCTTTACTCTCCAGACTAACATAGTGCTGGATATGCACTATCACGCAATTTCCCCTTTGTAATAAGTTGTATGAGGTAGGTAGGACTAGCTAGCTTATAACCGTCTGGTAGTATGAAGGATCCAGTCACACAGGGATGAATGAATACTTCCATTTGACTCCCCATTCCTTGTTGCCAGCGTCACAGTTTATTTTGTCGCTGGGAGATTCTGTCGCGGCGACAAAATATCCTAGGAAATTCTGTCACGAGCGACATAATTTCCTAGGATATTTTGTCGCCGCCAGGATATATTGTCGCTGCATATAAAGTACCTATCGGAGAGGTGGTATGATTATACAAAGACAATCGGTCACCAACGAATTGCTCTCCTAGCAATAAAACATATCCTAGATCGTTTCTGTCTAGGGACTGGCACATTCTACCAGCATAGTTTTGGTCTATCAAAGCAGGAAGCATAATGCTGGCATAATAGGCTATCGAAAGTGAACTCCATTGTTGATCTTGAATACACTAGCTAGCCTAGCTTGACCAAACTTGTCTGCTAGTGAGATAGCAAATAGCTATTTACGTAGTCTTTCAATACATGATGACATCATGTAAGAGCATAATTAAAGAATAATAGATCAGTAAAAAAAGAATAATGACTTTATAAAGCTGGAATTGAAGAATAGAATAATAGGGAAGCAAAAAAGCATAATGTGCCAGTCCCTATTTCTGTCTTGGTGATAAATCTTTTCTATAATGGGATTTTTTTTCTAGTTTTTTCACTAGTTATTTCTATAGATAAAATGAGAGATAGAGCAATGCTATTTATAGATGCATCAAAATCTCAAGCTTGTTAGCTATTCACCTTTATAGTTGGGTGTATATTATGTATATATCACTCATACTTCAAAGGAGCATGTTTTTTTCTAGTATCTTATATTTTTTGCAAGTGTGTAACGATGGAATATTTCACTGGTTTATAGCAGCAAATTATTAACTGATCTATATTGATGTGAATGCATGATAGAGCTTTATACAAATCAGTATTGGAAAATATCTACTTGCGTATAATAGCTAGCTTGATGCTACAGAGCAACATGTCTCTTAGCTACTATAGAAAGTAAAAAATTATATATATACTGCTATAACATAGCTCAAGTGAGCGATATAGCTAGTCACATATAGCTATAACTAGCTAATATAGTATAGAGCTTGATAAGTAAGAGACAAGATATCCTGGGAGATTTTATTACCGTGCACAGGAGATTTTATTACTAGCTATAGTAGATAATAGCTAGCTATAGCTATAGTGACAGTGGCGGATCCAGCTATGTTCGAGGGGGTTCGAACGAACCCCCCTTTTTCTAGCTAACTATTGTAGCTTAACTAGCTAACCTTCGCTCCTGAAATAGAATGTTATACTGTACTAAGGCGCTTGTTTTCATAAGCTTGTTTATAGGCGGTAAAAATAAAGCACACCGCACTTTACGTCTTTAGACGTCACATCCCGGCCGGATGCATATACCATGTGCGTACACATGCTTACTCAGCTATCACTCATTTTTTTGTTCAGCTGGTTTCAGACTTACGGTGTCACAAAAGAAACTTACCTCGTTTTTTGTACAACCTTCTTCAGTGTAAGTACTAGCTACTGAACTACTTTAGCTACTAGCTAGGATATGTATAGCTAGAACAAGTCTTCCTACGTATTAAACTCACTAAATCAGATAGCTAGGTAGTCTAGTCTAGTAGCTACTGTTCATACTGCCTAATTGTGTTTAGGAAACGCAGGAAGACTACTCGGGCTCCTGAAGAAGCATCATCTCTTGTCCCTCCTATTGACATTCCATCTCCTTCTCATGGCTCTCCACCACCTTCTGATGGCTCATTTCCCATTCTCTCATTGTCTCCTCTTGCTGACACACTCTCACCTTCCACTGATCCGCAGGTACTTGCTTCTGCTGTAAAACCACTCGGAATCAGCTGATTGAATGTATAGGTGAGCATATTCGAGATAAGATCCTTAGTGAAGTGAGAGAAGCTAAGTGGTATACAATTTTATGTGATGAAGTTACTGATGTTTCAAGTCAAGAGCAGTTGTCAATAGTTTTACGTTTTGTAGATACTAATTGTAATATAAGGGAAGATTTTGTAGATTTTGTTAGTGTAGAAAGAATTACTGGTGAAATAATAGTTTCTAAACTTAAAGAAACATTAGCAAGATATAATCTTGATCTTCAGGACTGTCGAGGGCAGGGATATGATGGTGCAACAAATATGTCAGGTGCTTCTGGTGTTCAAGGACGACTGACTTCCGAAATCCTAAAGCCACATATATTCATTGTAATTCTCACATACTTAATTTATGCATAGTTCAATCATGTAGTTTACAAGCAATTAGAAATATGAATTCTACTGTAACAGAAGCAGCCTACTTTTTCCATAATAGGCAGCATTTCCTTGAAATGGTTAACAGTTAGAGTAAAAGACTTGTGTAGAACTAGATGGGTATACCGCCATGAAGCATACGAAAATTTTGGAATACTTTTCAAATATCTTGTGAAAGTAATGACAGCTATAACTGAACATGACTCTTCTTATGGTGACATGAATTGGGACAGCAAGACTATTGTTGCTGCTAATGGCTTACAAAAAATGTTTACTTCTTTTAATTTCATCATATCATTCATTGCAACTATGAATGCAATGGCTATTATCAAGCCTATTAGTGTAAAACTTCAAAAAAGAAATAATGATGTAATCAATGCATACACTGAAGTTGAAGTAGTAATTAAGGAGTTAAGTAGTATTCATGGCAGTGCTGAATTACTTCACTCATGATATGTCCAGGCAGAAGTATTTGCTACAGAAGTTGGTGTAGTACCAGATGTACCATGTACAGCGTCTCGGCAGCGCAATCGTGACAATGTAGAATATAATACAGCAGAAGAATATTATCGCAGATCAATTATACTTCCATTACTAGATAATTTAATACAGCAAATGAAAGAAAGTTTAGGTCATTCCCAAGCTATTGCATCTAAATTTCTCCATCTTGTACCTTCAGTAATGTGTAATTCTACTATAAATACTTCTTTAGATGACTTAGTTACCTTTTATAATGATGATATATGTAGTACTTCACTCCTTACAACTGAGCTCTGGAGGTGGAAGGCAAAATGGGAGGAACAGGATGCATCTAATCGTCCATCTACTCTCGAGTCTGCTCTGAAGTCTTGTGATCCAGACTACTTTCCTAATCTCAATGCACTCCTCCGTATTGGTTGCACACTCCCTGTAACTTCATGTGAGAATGAGAGGACTAACAGTGTCCTCAAGAATTTGAAGACATTCTTAAGAAGTACCATGGGACAGGAGAGACTTTCATCACTTTCTTTAATGCATATTCATTATAGATTACCAGTAGATCTTGATAATGTAGTAGATAGGTTCAAAATGAAATGTAATCGAAGAATAATTTTATATTATTATTTGCTAGCACCTACAAATCAGCTTAGTGTAATCATGTTCCTTCATTCATTGCTTTTGATTTTTTCATAATTTTTTCAAGAATAAATTAGTAAGCTTATAATCTGTGGCTTTATGCAATAACTAATAAAAGTGGGCGTGGTTTTAAAAATTTTTCGGCGCGCTTACGCGCGCGCAGATATCCAAGAACCCCTCTTTCAAAATTCCTAGATCCGCCCCGGAGTGAGGAATAATCCTAGGAGATGAAGGAGATTTTATCTCTATTATCATTATTATTATTATTATTATTATTGATTTACAGCACAAGATGACGTTTAAGAAACAACAAAAAAGAGGATGGGGCAATTAGAGCAGGCTGAGGATCCAGACTGGCCTGGCGACCAGGAGAGGATTAAAAAAAAAAACCACAACAAACAAATAATCAAACAAAAAATAACAACAGAAAAAAGATTGGTTAATGGTTACATGTCCTATAATTATAATTGGGTGGCTTGGGATTTGACATACATTTTCGGCAAGGGCAAACAAGATGGAATGTGCAAGTGACATGTTATTGGCTTCAAAACTTCTCAGAATAACTGACCAAAGGTAATCTTTGAGTTTGGATTTGATGGTAGGAGCACCTAAGGTTGGTTATATCAATTGGTGGCAGCCAGGAGAGATTCCTAGGTGCTTGATGAAGGACACAGTCTCAATAGCCTTCTGTCTAATTTTAGGACAAGTGGCCTTTATTACTAGGAGAGCAATTTGTTGGTGACCGATTGTCTTTATATAATCAGATATAGCTATACCACCTCTCCGATAGGTACTTTATATGCAGCGACAATATATCCTGGCGGCGACGAAATATCCTAGGAGATTATGTCGCTCGCGACAGAATTTCCTAGGATATTTTGTCGCCGCGACAGAATCTCCCAGCGACAAAATAAACTGTGATACCGGCACCACCCCCAAGTACAGAGAATCCAACCCAGTTTATGCCTTTCGATTTGCTAGGGCAATTTGTTGGTGAGCGATTGTCTTATATAGCTACCATCTCTCCAATAACTACTTTATATGCAGCGACTATATATCCTGGCGGCGACGAAATATCCTAGGAGATTATGTCGCTCGCGACAGAATTTCCTAGGATATTTTGTCGCCGTGACAGAATCTCCCAGCGACAAAATAAACTGTGACACCGGTGTCAAAGTCACGGATGACTCCCCCCGGAAAATGACTCCCCCAGTCATTCTTGCCTAAGGCATAAATGACTCCCCCCTGGTGAAAATGACTCCCCACATGGTCATTCCTGCCTTGGCGCCTGATCACAATAAATCATGTAGCTAGCTAATTTATCTCAGGAAGGAGTTGATGCTGAAGATGATGATGAACCTGTGGGACAATTTTATGTATAGCTATATAACTGGCTAGCAACAAAAATGGTGTCATGGATTTACTGCTCCTGCATATTGTGACTGCCTGCATGATGCCAGAGATATGGTGGAATGTGAAGATTGCTTGAACTGGTTTCACCAAAACTGTGCATATTTTATTATAACTGTCCTTTGTGTAAGCACTATATATGATGAATCTTCCTTTGAACTTTAATGCATGCATATTCTGGTAGTCATTCATGCCTAGGATGGAATGATTCTCTTCCATGGCTATAGATTTTCAGGGAGTCATTCATGCCTAGGATGAAATGACTCCCCTTCAATCATGCCGAGGATGAAATGATTCCCTTCCATGGCTATTAATTTTTCAGGGAGTCATTCATGCCTAGGATGAAATGACTCCTGGAGTCATTCATGCCGAGGATGAAATGATTCCCTTCCGTGGCTATAGATTTTTCAGGGTGTCATTCATGCCTAGGATGAAATGACTCCCCTTCAATTTAGGGAATCATTCATGCCGAGGATTAAATGATTCCCTTCCATGGCTATTGATTTTTCGGGGAGCTATTTATGCCTAGGATGAAATGACTTCCTTCCATGGCTATAGTTTTTTTTTCAGGCAGCCATTCATGCCTAGGATGAAATGACTCCCCTTCCATTTAGGGAGTCATTCATGCTGAGGATGAAATGATTCCCTTCCATGTCTATTGATAATTCATGCCTGGCAATTCGCCTAGTCAATCTCCCCTCAAAACTGGTTCCCAAAAGGTCAGGATATTGTAATGGACCGTTGTGCTACATACTAAGATTGTGCAGAATAAGGAGGTACCTAGTAATTATCCTCGTCAACTTCCCCTCAAAACAGATTATCTGCTACAGTTTGCTTCAAAATCAATAGTCAACTATAATAGCTACCAATCCATAATATATTATTGTAGAGAAAGATCCAAAGAGGATGAAAAATATAGTGCTGGGTGGGAAATGGATCTGTGATGAACATATCATCCTTGCTCAGCATATCTTGAAGATGCAATTTCCGAATATTGGTGGATTTCAGTCACCATTGCTCTGCCAAAACGATGCCTTGATTCCAGTTCAGAATGGTGAAACAATACGTATACGTAGGTACATACATGCATAGGTAGCTATTATAGCTATAATTTGTTTTTCTCAGGAAGAAGTGGATACTGAAAATGATGAAACAATGGAATACAGGAATATGCTATACATACATGTTCCTCCTGTGCAGCAACAAAGTGGTATCGTGGATTGTGGAGTATTTGTGATAGCTTTTGCTGTCCATGCAGCACTAGGAGAAAATGTGGGAGAGATTGAATTCCAGCAGGAAGAAATGAGGTTCTAAATGTTTATGGAAGAAAACTTTTTCTCCTTTTCCAAAGTTGGGGGAAAGGGGACATAGGGATAATTACTTCCCCTGTCAGATTCTGGAGTTATACTGTGACTGTCTTATGCCAGAGACATATGGCAACATGGTTGAATGTGAACATTATTTTAATTGGTTTCACCAAGACTGTGTAGATTATGACAATATATAGTGGAAAATTTTTGTGCCGTTCATGCAATCATAGCTAGCTTATCTTCTTATTGTTATTGTATCAGCTGTGTGAGAATGAACTTTAATGCATTTACAGGGAGTTATTTGCCCCTTTATAAGCAAACATCATTTCGTCCCCCAATCTGATTTATATATGCATGGATGGAATGGGAGCTATTTCACGAATGACTCCCTGAAAAATTTATATCCATGGAATACATCCTAGGTACAAATGACTCCCTGAACTGAGATAAATGGACTCCACATACATGCCAAACTAGCTATAGGAGAGTCATCCTAGGTACGAATGACTCACAATGAAGTGAACTTGTACATGGAGTGGCACGAATTATACAGCTACACCGGAGTCATAGCCATGGAAAGGGAATTATTTCATCCTAGGCACCAATGACTCCCTGAATTGAGACAGTTGGACTACATGATTGGAGTCATAATAGCCATGGAAGGGGAGTCATTTCATCCTAGAGGCACCAATGACTTCAGGAGTCATTGGTGCCTAGGATGAAATGACTCCCCTTCCATTCAGAATGGTGCAGCCATGGAAGGGGAGTCATTTCATCCTAGGCACCAATGACTCCATGAATTGAGATGACTGGACAGTCATGATAGCCATGGAAGGGGAGTCGACACATCCTACAGGCATGAATGACTCCCTATCCAATAACTCCCTGAAAATCTTGCCTAATGCCTGGCTATAGGATGAAATGACTCCCCTTCCATGGCTGTCATGACTCCAACTATGCATGCATGGGGGAGTCCATCTATCTTGATTCAGGGAGTAATTTCTTCCTAGGCACAAAAGATTCCATTCACTCAATTTCATAAGCAACTATGGTATAAATCCTTGACTTATTATGATTTTGCATGCAGCAATGCAATGAATTGGGACTGGTGAGTCTTTTTTCAGGGGCAGACAAGTCAGAAATGACTGGGGAGTCACTCAGACCTAGGCGTGAGTGACCGGGAGTCATCCACGCCTAGTCAAGAGTGCTCGGAACTGGGGAGTCATTTTTTCCAGGGGGGAGTCATTATAGACTAGTCAGAAATGACCGGGGAGTCACTCAGACCTACCTAGGCGTGAGTGACCGGGAGTCATCCACGCCTAGGCATGAGTGACCGGGAGTCATCCACGCCTAGTCAGGAGTGACCGGGGAGTCATCGCCGAGGGGAGTCACCGCTGACTATGACACCGGCACCACCCCCAAGTACAGAGAATCCAACCCAGTTTATGCCTTTCGATTTGCTAGGGCAATTTGTTGGTGAGCGATTGTCTTATATAGCTACCATCTCTCCAATAACTACTTTATATGCAGCGACTATATATCCTGGCGGCGACGAAATATCCTAGGAGATTAGGTCGCTCACGACAGAATCTCCCAGCGACGAAAATTAATAAACTTTGACACCGGAATTACTACTGGTAGGTAAAGGGTTCCTTTAGTGAAGATGTTGAGAAGTGGAACCAGAATCTTTCCCCCTGTTGCAGTTTGCTGTAAAGAAGGAGAGATAGGTTATATATTTACTATTATTGTGCATTATCTTTACTGCTATGGATAGTATCAAGCTTACAATGTCAATGAGGTTGAATCCAAATGGCAAGAAAGGTGGAACCATGAATCATCACAAAGCATTCCCGGTGAAAGATCCAAGTTCTATGTCCTGTTCATGTTCCCATATCCATCGGGATGGCTGCACATGGGCCATGTTAGAGTGTACACCATCAGTGATACATTGGCTGGCTAATGAAGGGGGAAAACAGTAAATTGCATGTAACACAAGTCTAGCAACTAGGCGAGTGTGAGCCGTATTTATTGCTGGCTTGCATTATCGTTTTATGATTTAGGCCTGTGATGTGTACGGTGCAGGTATTACACCCTATGGGCTGGGATTCATTTGGTCTGCCCCCAGAGAATGCAGCTATTGATAAAGGCATCAGTCCCATCCAATGGACCAACTAGTATGTCTCTATGATACTATGAAACAATTACCATACTCTGGTGTAGTGAACCCTTTACCATATTTCCTTATTGGTAAAGGGTCAGGTCTACCACAAGATTACCAATATTAACTGGACTCAAGGAACTTCATCTTGTGTGCCCTTTGCACATTACATTACATGAATTCCCAGCTGAAAAAAATTTTTTAATAGCAACATTCAAGTAACAAGAGGGCAAATGGATAGTCTGTTTGATTGGAACAGAGTAAGTACCATGTCATAATGTTCAATACTGTCAGATATATTCAATCCCTTAGGAAATCTGCACTAGCTCACCTGATCACTATAAATGGATGCAGTGGCTTTTTTTGAAAATCTATAAACATGGATTAGCTTACAAAAAAATGGCAAGTTTGTAGGGCCTGGATTCTCGGTAGCGTGATGGCTTGTTTGCATACAGGCTCTTGTAAACTGGGATCCTGTCGATCAAACTGTACTGGCCAATGAGCAGGTCGATGCAGAAGGAAATTCATGGCGTTCAGGGGCACTCAACAAAAGTTCCTCAGCCAGTGGTTCTTCAAAATATCAGACTATGCTGAGGTTTGTCATGTTATGTATGTATATTTGCTGAAATGATTCGAATCGGAATGATGTTTAGGAATTGCTGGATGGATTGAATGATTTGGACTGGTCTGATCAAGTGAAGTCGTTGCAGAGAAAACGGATTGGCAAATCTGAGGGTGCTTATTTTGATTTTAAAGTAGAGGTAACATAAGATGATATTGATCTAGCTTAATAATGAAACAGCATGTGCAAAATAAGAGTTTCAGTTTGATAGGACATTTTTTGTCCGACCGAATCCAACTTCGATCAGACATTATCGCAATTTTGCTGGTCATTTAGTATATCAATGAATGTGACCTCTTGAATTTGTTCTGACAGAACGTCAGACTAAGTTGGAATTGTCTGGCCAAAGAGAAAAAAAATGGCCACTGTGGCTGTGCACCCACTCACTGGTAGATCAATTCCCATTTATGCTGCCGATTACGTCATTGGTGGATATGGTACCAAAGCTGTCATGGGAGTTCCAGGCCATGATGACAGGCTCAAGAGCATGATATACCTATCATTACTGTCAATCATTTGAGAGAAAATGGTGAAGGAACTTTATGCAATTCTGATAAGGTACCCAATTATGCACTACTCCAATAACTTGTGTAGCTCCACTCTCATCTAGGATACTGTATGTATTTAATTACAGTTCTCGGGACTTTTTATCAACGAAGGTGGTGCAGCCATAGTAAAGTACTCTTCTTCTCTTGGAGTTGGTGGTCACATGACACAATACAGACTACGTGATTGGTTGATATCTCGCCAACGTTACTGGGGAATTCCTATACCCATTATGTACTGTGAAAAATGTGGGGTGAGATATAATAATATACATATCTATGGGATGGCCTCATTTGTGTGTTAACTCGTGTTGTGTAGTAGGGTCAAACTATAGTGATAAAGCCTTACCAAACGGAATATGAATTTTTTTCTCTCTTCTTTTCATTTCTTTCCTTGTCATCTTTAATGGTGGTTATCTTGTTGGTAACTTAATTCCTCACTCAAATTGCTTATGTCGGTAGGTCAAGCATATAGGAGTGTACTTTTTTTTCTTGTTGGCTTGTAACTTCAGTGCCTGAGGATCAGCTTCCTGTTGAATTACCGAATGATGTTAAGTTGAGTGGCTGTGGTCCTTCTCCCCTAGCTCAAGCCAGGTTGCTAGCTGTGGAAAGTGAGTTCTATGTGGCTGGTGCAGCTCTCAAAATGATGCTGATATTATCTTATGCATTACACATTGTTATGTATGTATGTAGGGCTGATTGCTGTGCAAGGAGAGAGACAGACACTATCGATACCTCTGTGGATTCCTCTTGGTACTTTTTGAGGTACATCAATCCAACAGAACAATCAAGGTACATAATTATTGGTAACGAGTAGTATTCCATGCTCCTAAACGTGACTGCTCCTTGAGCACTTTCTGTGCTTGTCTGAAAAATTGCTCCCACACGTTGCACACCTTCTGCTAATAAATAAGACACACTATGTATGTATGTACAAGATAAGGTTACTGAGCATGGCAGTTGTATTTGTTTACAATGGTCATTACATTCTTATGGTCTTGTCACAGTGCAGTGGCTGAATAATTCACCTATCACAAATGAACAACCAATTTTTGACTATATATGTTTGCATGTCATATCATATCTTCAGACCTTTTACTAAAGATGTCTTTAAGTGGATGCCAGTGGATGTTTATATTGGAGGCAATGAACATGGTATGTATCCAGTAAGTAATTTTTATAGAATAGCTGTATATTCAAAGAGCCTACACAGGCTTCCCAAATGCAGCCTTTGCAAGCTAGACAAGGGATATAATGATGGCACCCTAATATCTCACCTTGAATATGATATCATCACAGTTTGGCAATATTTTATGTTACAAATAATTCATGAGAACAATATTGTTAATTTAATTTCAGATGTGTAGCTTGCTTTTAATTAGTTTTAACACTAGATTAACACAATTATAATATTTTTGGATAGTAACATGCATCTGAAATGAAAAAATTATCAGTTTCAGAGAGATAACCCAAAACAGAAATTTATCTACCCACTATATAATTTAATGTCACTGGAATAATGTGATCCTTGTGCATCGTAGTTCCTCATTGTGTTTCTCTGCATCAGTGAATGGCAGCATTTCATAAATTTAGCAATAGCTTCAACTTTTGCAGCAATTCTCCACCTCTTGTATGCCCGCTTCATCGCACGTTTTCTCTATAATATTGATAAACTCAAGACAAGAGAACCATTCCAGAAATTATTAACTCAGGTATGTAGCTACCATGTTAGAGTAAGCATGAACAGTCAAAGTTACTTGAGTGTTACGTGTCAGGGAATGGTGGAAGGGAAGACCTACAGGGAGAAAATCAGTGGTCGTTACCTCACAAAGGAGGAGCAGGCTAATCTCAGTGGAACGTGTGAAGATATAAAGGAGAGCTGGGAAAGCACGATGGAGTGGACCCCCACGATGTGATAGAGAAATATGGTGCTGATACTGTCATGCTCTTTAAGGTATGTACCACCTAAACTGAGTGTTAAACTGTTTCTCTAGACACTACATATTATTTTAGGCTCCTCCCAGCATGCACATCCAGTGGGATATCCGTGCCATCAAGGGGGTACACAAATGGCTCAATAGGATTTGGACTCTGTGCCATGATCACATTAGTGCTTGTCAGTCATCTTCAGCTCACGAGTGCAGTGATGAGGATAAGAAACAATTAGTCTCTCTTCAACACAGTACTATCAAGCAGGTATTAAACTGCATAACTTCTTTACTTCCCCAGTAGTGGACTCACTATTTATAACAATAACAAGATAAAAATGATATTGAGGGATGATGCCTTGTTTGTGAGTAACCTTCCTTCAGAAATACTTTTGTTCATTGTTCATCATTCACCTATTTTGGAGGAGCTGGGATATTGATGGAATGGAATTTTCCTGGGACTATCTTTTTTTGCAGCCTTGAGACTCTGACTGGTTAGCTCATACATCTTAAGATAGCCTGAACTACATTATGTTGGCAGACCCCAATCTCTGTCTTACTATTAGTGAAAAGAACTAGCATGTGTATATCTTTGGTAAGGGATCGTCAATGTGGGAAATGCTAATCTGTACAGTCTAAACAAATGCACTATATGCATGGGGAAGGATGAAAGTTCTCCTTGATGGTAGTGAAGCAGTAAGGTACTCAGGGAAACATTAAGAGGGAAGTTATATTTTCTGTACTGGAAATTCATCCATACGTATATCTATTGTTGTGTGTTCTTTCCCTTCAGGTAACTCACCTGCTTGAGTCTCATACATACAATGTTGCTGTAGCACAACTGATGATATTTTGTAATCAGTTTAAGAAGCTTTCGGGAAGTCTGGAGTATCATCGTAGTCTGGAAGTTTTATGTACGTTATTGGCACCCATGGCTCCTCACATTGCATCGGAACTTTGGGAATCATTAGCAGGTGTTAGTGAGAGATCAAAACCTCTGGTAAGTAGTAGTGTAAATAAATTACATGCATACATAAATATTTAAAACCAAGTTTCTTTTAAATTTTAAGATTCATTTTGCATAAGCTGTTTTATTTTCCTATTGAACATGTTCTGCACATTCATAACGCTTAACATGTCATTTCGATAATTATGGGAAATGTTTTCCAGGAGAAATGGCCAAGTTGGACGGAATCTCTGATATTGCAGGAGTCAACTACTGTGGTACTACAGGTATGTATTAATGTATAGACTGATAGAATTGTGTCAAACAAAGAATGTGAGGGATCAGTACTAAAGTCGTCCCTTGATCATTCGCTATATTTATCGGTTCTAACTTTCTATAGCAGTTATAATAATCACAGTATCAGGTGAACGCAAATAGATGAGTGTGATAATATTATGTATCATCATGCAGGTTAATGGGGTCAGAAAGGGATCATTTTCTGTCCTGTCAGAAATGTGTGATCCTGTGAATCGTGAATCCCTGCAAAGTGAAGCTGTTAAAGTAGCTCTTGAACGGAATATGCTTTGTAACAGTGATAATTACGAATTCCGCTAAAATATTCATGGTCGAGTTATTAATTTTCCCAAGTAATATAATTTTTGTATTACGCAGCTTTGGAAAATCAATATCGTCTCATCTCACCTTTATTAATATTTCAGAGTCATGGCTAAATCTTGGTAGAGTGATGTGCACTGTATGTTGGAACCTATATAGTCTATGTGTGCACAGCAACTATATAGCTAAAGGGATTATGGAACATGTATTAGTCTGTTATTATACCTGTGATCAATACTTCTTGTATCCCCGTTAGGTTATTACAAGGGAGAGAATTGAATTGTGTTCATAAAGTTCCACACACTATGAGATTCCCTGTGTTTCCTGAAAGAAACAGTGTATTTTTTGTAGGATATGCAAGGGCATGGCAAAAACGAGGAAACATGCCGTGCCTTCGTATATTCTATGAATTTCCTTATCGAGTTTCCTTCAGGTTTCACTCCTAATTTTCAGTGACACATTCGATGTATAATGGGGCTTCATAAAACTGTGTCAACCACCCATTCTATGACTTCTATTGTCTTCAAAATTCATCAATTGTCATGACGCTAAGGGAGAGAGGAGTGGTTTGGGGCTTATCATTATAATGATGCTATTAATTGTTGGAAAAAGCCCTCTAATTGACAGTTAAGGCAGCAGAGGAGTCTTGTTTCTTTGATAACTCTCATGCTATTCTTGTTTGTGCAGACATCAATTTATTATAAAAAGGCACTAATAACAAAACGACTAGCTAACATTGACCATAATTATTATGTAGTGTAAACTGACTTATGTGGCAAAACTGAAGAACAAATCCATGCTATACACTGTCCATGTGATGTGCTCTTCTTCACATGCAAGGAATATAGCCGATTTCCCTTCATTTTCCTGCAGGTGAATTTGAGCATACTATCAAGAAGCAAGTTGACCACTCCTGTCTACTGGCAAGCAATACAGCACTCCACCTATCTTTATCCTGCAAGTTGATATTTGATAGCCAGTAGTATGTCAACCACTTCAGCGTATCCATCATAGCTTGCCGACATCAAAGGAGGGAATCCATATCTGTTAAATAGTTGATCGACCTTAGCATCATTTCCAATAGCTTTGCTCCTATTCTGTATAGCTGCATACTAAACAGTTGATAGGTCTCCTTTTGAGCGCACATCTATCTGAGCACTATTTTCTAGCAGCAAATATTTCAACATTCCCATTTGCACTTGCACTCATCAACACTGATGATCCATCGTTCTGCAACCAAGTCGACTGCAGCACCTTTTCACGCAACCAACTTGCCATTTCATTCCAATTTTGGAATTATTAGTGCCGAACTTTTTTCTGTAAGTCTATCGTGGCTCCACTCCTTAATGAAAGTTCATTGTGTCCTTCTTTAGTTACGTTCATCAATGCTGATCACCCAGAATCACCTTGTGCGTCAACCTCTTCCAACAATAGAGTAAGTGATCAATTATCAGACGGATCAATTACTGGACAATTGTACCTAGAAAACTCTGCTTCCAACTTTGACATTTTTTTTTGGCATCTGGTATATATGATTTAAGTATCAAAAGATTGAAAACTTGATTCAGAATCCTGACTTTCAGCTGTGGCTGTTAATTCATGTACATCATTAAAGGAGTTATCCAAAAAAAAAAAATAATAATCATATTTCAGACGGCTACCAGTTTGTGGGTTCCATCCTTCCCCTATCTGAGTCTATGAAAAATCCCGGTGTCACAGTGGATTTGGTACCCCCCAATATTTTGTACCCCCATGCAAAATATCCTAGTGGATTTTGTACCCCATGTAAAATATCCTAGTGGATTTTGCACCCCCACACAAAAAAATATCCTAGTGTATTTTGAATCCCTCCAGTGATTTTGGTATCCCCATGGCATGGCTTTTGTACCCCCAATATTTTGTACCCCAACACCATCCAGTGGTTTTGGTGTCCCCATGGCATGATTACTTACTCAGTGGATTTGGTACTCTTAAACAGCTAGCCACTACCTAATACTAAATAGTAGCAATAATGTATGATTGTTTGCATGCCGTTAACGCGTGTGCTATTTAGGGTTGGCTACATGTGTACTGCATGCATGTACTCATGGATAATATTTTAGTTGTAGTTCTGTTGTAGCTACAATTTATCAATTCTTAGCTGGTCAACATATGAACCTTGTTATACTTGTAAGCAAGGACACGAAGCAGCTGAACTTCTTTCATTTTAACCATAGCAGTTTTGCCAATCATAAAATAATCATTGAGTAACATAGCTAGTGTAGCTAGATACCACTCCTACTCTTAGCAGAGGAAGGGAGAATGACTCTAGTCTTACAGAAAGTAAAAGGTTACCACTAGTCTAGCAGGCACGTAGCCAGGGAGGGGCTCAGGGGGGCTTGAGCACCCCCTTTGAGCTGCACCGGATGTGTAATAGCTACCTAATTATTAACAGACGATCTACGTACTTACTTAATAATTTTCTCCCAGATCCACCAAGCTCAAATTAAGCTAAACTGTAAAATATACTCTTGTTTTATAGCTAACTACTTCTGCTAACGCTATAGCTAGCTACTATTAGTTCAAAGGTCGCATCAAGTGGGCGCGGTTTAGTGGGAAAGTGGGCGTGGCTGGATAAAAATTTTCCGAGCGTAAGCGCACGGATATTTCTTTTCTTGCTAGCACCCCCTATGATAAAATCCTACCTGTCTAGAGCAGGAAAAAAAGAATGTTCCAACAGAGCTAGTTGAATGATGCATTAGCTAAGACAACAGCTAGTAGAGCAGCTAGCAACATGTGCATTAGTGGCTAGCTAGCTAAAAATTGTTCAGGCTAAAGTCACCTCTGGAGTTTTTATCACGTAGAAATGTTCCTAGCTACTTCTCAGCCCTAGAGCCACACTTATATCCTTTAAAAACAGGGGTGCAAGAATGCCTAAGGGGATACAAAATCCACTACCACATTTTTCAGTGGATTTGGTATGGGGGTGCATAATCCACTAGTGGATTTGGTAGGGGGGTACAAAAAATAGGGGGTGCCGAATTTCCTATGACACCGGGTGCCGGGACTGGTGGCTCGAACTTCGGCGAGTAAAATATCTCGCCATATCTCACAGGACCGCTCCCGTTGCCGGGACTGTAGACGTCCTATATCGAACTCTGCATGTAGTAGAAACGATCTAGGAGATTTTTATTAGCATAGCATAGGAGAGCAATTTGCTGGTGAGCGATTGTCTTTGTATAATCAGATATAGCTATACCACCTCTCCGATAGCTACTTAATATGCAGCGACTGCGAAGAAATATCATAGGAGATTAAGTCGCTCGCGACAGAATTTACTAGGATATTTTGTCGCTGCGACAGAATCTCCCAACTGTAACACCGGAAGCTAGACCTGCCCACATATAACTAGCTCTATCTCAAAGATTAATTAACACATGAACGCGTAACTCATATCCAGCAGCAGCTTAATAATGTACTAACTACTCATGCACCAAATGAACCAGTGTGCTATGTTCACAGTTAGTTTAGTTCTATGGAGGGAAAACGGTAAATCTGTATAACATCTATGTGCTTAATCCACACCAGCAGGTAGGCCTTGTTATAAGCTAGCTAGTGATACCTAATTAAACATCAAGCGCTTATATAACCGTCAGGCTGCGCTGGCCGGGCAAAGTTTCAGGAAATGTATGGCTTCCGGAATCGCTACGTAGTACTAGGCACCTGCGCATGCTCATCGCCGTGAGAAGAAGTGATACCTCCCTTACACGAAGCAGCCATGTTAGGTGTTGTACAGAAAGTCAGGAAATTATTGGAAGATGGTGAATATAGCGTGGACACCAGTTCACCTCTGATTGATGCTAGCCTAAAGCATAGATTGTATAGACTACGTAACCGGGATTGGAAACGCCCCATAGCAACAATACAATCTGACAGTTTAATTTGTCGCAGGGAGATTCTGTCGCGAGCGACCTATCTCCTAGGATATTTTGTCGCCGCCAGTATATATTGTCGCTGCATGTGAAGTAGGTGCTGTATCTGATTATACATGCTCACCAACAAATTATTTTTATTCTGTCTTAGTGATAATATCTCCTAACCTAAGGATTAGCTATAGTTAATGAGAGATAGAGCAATGAAAAATCAAAGCTTGTTAGCTATTCACCTTAGTTTAGATTATGTATCAATCTTACTTCAAAGGAGCATGTTTTCTTCTGGTATCTAGATATGTAGCTAGGAAGTTAAGTGTAACGATGGAATATCTCACAAGTTTATAGCAGCAAATTGAATGCACGATGGCACTTTATACAAATCAGCATTGGAAAATATCTACGATTGACAAATTATTCTAATGATTATGTTGTTGTTCTGTATCACATTAGCGACTCACTGAGAGTGATAATTATGGTTAGGTTAAAGCTGCTAGCTATTAAGAGCAATGAAAATTCCCGGGATTTGTCACCTTGTCCAAAATAATTATTGCTGTATTTAGAATTTTACCTAACTCCAACAATCACACTGCCTGAAGCTATGTTGTAAAGCAACCAATGCAGCAGGACTGAACTCCCAGTGGGTACTAATACCATTGGCATCCTTTACAATTATACCATTCCAAGGGAAGGGCATTTGGTACCTGAATAAAGGACACATTAATCAGCACACTTGTCAATCCCAAAATGTATTTCCACTGATAAGGTAGCGTTTCCACAGGTTGTCCTTGATAGTCAATCACCAGACTAGGTGTTGTGCTTGCAGCTAGCTGGATCTAGAACCCCTGAAGGGAGAAGGTTGCTAAAACAGGGCCCAAGACCACAGTGGAACCTCCAAATGGACACTCTGCCTTTTTGTTTATTTTAAAGAGGTTGGAGAGTACTTCTAGATTGTCCTTTGTTGAGAGGTTCACATCACAAGTTTGTAAACTCTATAAGGACCATATGTTATATGATCCATTCTCTGATTTTTGCTCTCATCTCATGGCATCTGATGCTCACTGCTGGTAGGGACATCTGAGAAAACGACAAATGAAGTTTGGACTTATCAACTGGCAAGAACCGTTGTGTGTGTGGTAGTAGTAGTGCAAACACCCATTCCTTGTGATGAGTTAATCTTGAAGCTACAGTAGATCAATGTAGCTAGCTAACTTAAAAATAGCAGGAAAGCTAATAAGTGATAGCTGCATAAGATGAATAGGAGTTTGATGTTAATAGTTCTTCATCGAATAAATATGAGGTGGTGTCTGTTCTCCTCCTTCTCAAGAGTCTACGGTGCAAGCAAGAAGAATTAATTTACCAAGCAGTTATAGGGAGGGGGAAGGGAGGACTACTACTTGGAAGAAGGCTAGGGAGATTGTGAAAGGTAGGAGAGTGCACTCTTTTTTTTTTTTTAAACATGTGGTAAGCATAGTTATACCATAGCATTACCTGATAATTTAGTGCTGAAGCCATCTTCGTGACTTTAGCTTCATATTCTTTAATTTTCTCTTCCTTCAAGTCCAAAATAAATCTGTGATTGAGATGATGAAAAAATGCAGCATAGCATGCCCTAGCAGCCAGATACAGAGAGTAGGTGTACTTACTTAGCTGACTCTAGCACCAGCACTGAATGAGGAGCCAAGATTGCTTCAATGCCTGAGACCAGGTTATGAACCATACTATGAAGAAAAAAAAAATGAATGAGCATTCATTTATTCTTCAATGTTGTACCTGTTGGAGAAATAAGCAATGTCAAATAATTTGTTGAAACGAGCCTTCTTGGCCATCTCTTTGATTGATTGGAGAGGTAGAAATGTAATCTTATACGAACCTGAACAGCAATAATGATCATATGTACCATAGGTAGGTAATCTTGAGAGCCAGACCACAACTTTCCCCCCCTCACTCTTGCCATAAAATCACATACAAACAACAAAAAAACCACAAGACTAGTGGAGAGGTAGGTAAAGGGTAACTCACAGTGTTTTAAAAGGAGGCACAATTAATAAATGCTGTATCCATATACATATGCGCGTGGCATGCAGTGATCGAAAGTTGGTGAAGAAAGTTGAATTTTTTTTAGCCCTCTCTGGGGAGTACAACCTGCCTGCTATACAACTGTATCAGGTTGGGGTTTGAAAACCCTCTTCTTGGGGAGTGTTTAGATCTATCTGTTGGACTCAATAGCTGCCAAGAGACTTATTTTACTGATGTGGTGTGCTTCTATTGGAATCAGTATGCCTTCCGAGATAAATTCGAAGGGTAATAGAAAAGTGCATATCTGTCCAATTTGTGACTCTGCTATCAAAGATTAAGAGTAGGTGGACAAGATGCTGTGGAATGTAGTGGCTCTTGTGCCACTTGGTTGCACAAACATTGTGCTGGGTTATCAAAGCAGGCCTTTGAAGAAGTGAGCAGATGTTCTGACCTATTTTATTGTCCCCGGTGCCAGGAAATAGAGCTTAAGTCGCTTAGAGAGATAGTATGTAATCTGGCCAGCGAATTAAAGTCACGCCTCCCTCCTGCTTCTCCTACTGAAGGAAGTGGGATGAGCTATTCTAACATCGCTAAGAATGGCTCAGCACAGATCGATGAGACAGCTAGCACCACTCCTGGACATCCACAACACTTTGGTAGTCAGTCAACTCCAGTTATGAATAATCGAAACAAAGACTAACGCTATAACCTTGTTATCTCTGGGATTGCAGAGTGTGAGCCTGGCATTCATAGGCCCCAATGGCAGTTCCAAGATCTTAAGAAAGTAACAGAGACATTGTCATCTGTCATAGAATCCTTTTCAGCAGACTCTATAAGGGATATCCACAGACTGGGCAAGTATAGCAGCACTTGAAATCGTCTCAGACAATCTCCTGGTTGAATTTCTTAGAGCTACTGATGTTACCACAGTGTTAAGCAGTAAAGCATCTCTTGACCGATCCGTCCACATATGACGTGATCTATCTAAGGAAGCCAGGAATCGAAATGCAGTGTTGTTCAAAGAAAGGTAGAAACTAATACAATCAGGTGTCGATCGCTCTGACATCAAGATTGTCAAGGATAGGTTACTCGTTGGTGAGTCCACGTTTGGTCATCTAGATCCAGCAGACCAGACAACATTCGTCAAGACTGCTCCAGACCCTGTTGAATCCAGTCAGCTGCCAGGGGATAGCTCAGTCATTGGTGACGCTTCTTCACAACCTCATAGAGAGTCTGTTGAATCAAGTGAGTCAGTAGAGTTGATTTGACTAGCCGACTTTCGTAATTTGTACATACTTAACTGTCGTTGTATAGTAAATAAACTTTCTTTAGTGTATCCCTTTGTGTTTTCATCAAACATTGATATCTTGTGCTTGACTGAAGTGTGGCTCAGCGAGTTCATCTATAACGAAATTATTCTTGTGGACTACTCGATTTACAGGAAAGACAGGACAAGAAAAGGAGGTGGTGTTCTAATAGCATAATATATCTTCTCATTTACTCTCTTCGTCAAAAGATCTGGAGGTCGTATCCGTGAAAATACAGCTGGGATGAGAAGTCATCCACCAAGTGCTACTACAAATTACATGGAATCTCTATGCACTTATCTGAAATCTCTTTCTGAGCAAGATACTGCCCTAGTTATTGTGGGGGACTTCAACATGCCTAACATAGATTGGTCAACGTTGCAAGGTCCATGTTCCAGTGCTCATTTACTTTGTGATACCATCCATCATTGACTGCAACTTTCACAAACCAACCTACACATATTCAGGGCAATATCCTAGACCTTGTGCTGACAAACAATCCTACCTTGATACATTACCTTAAAGTGCTTAGTGACAACAACTGTCCTCTGTGCACTGATCATTATGCAATCAGCTGTAAACATGCAGCAGCTGTAATGAACCCCAAACATTATGTAACGATTCAACAACCTTGGTATCCAAGGATACCAGCTCCTCATAGACATCGTTAGCAGTGATGTTTACATTTCCAAGACCCCATTCAAGTTGCTTAGTGGTGGTAAATAATTTTTGCGTGTTGTGAACACAAAGTGGAAAAATTGATTAAAGAGTGGTGCTTTCTCATGATTAGAGAAGGCCCTCTTTGAAGAGTCCAAGTACAAATATTGCTGCCTATGATTACCCTAAGGCGGATTGGGCTGGTCTCTGCAATTACTTGTTAGACCAGGACTTATGATCTTGCATGTTGGAGGACGACGTTGAAATTATCTGGTCAGTGATTAAATCCTCAGTTCGAACAGGGATAATCCCCAAAGTTCGTTTAAGAAAAAAAGTTTCCCAAAATTAATGGTTTACGCCTACTCTTCGCCATAAGTTCAAATGCTTGAGATCCCTTGATAAGCGATGTGAGAAATCGCCAACTCACTCCAACCTTGATGAGAAATCTAGGTTTTTGTCCGAGTGAGCAAAAGCTTCCTTTGAAGCTGGATTACTCACATGTCTGGAACAGGGGAATTCCTCACAGATCTTTGACTACCTAAGGTGCCTCAAGGGTGTACCAAAAACGCTAAGGGCTTGGATGGTATTGGTCCATCAGTCCTAAAATTCTGTGCACTTGCCTTATACGAACCATTGACCCATCTTTATCAGCTAAGCATCAAGATCCCACAGGAATGGAAACTTCATGTGATATCGCCAATACACAAATCTGGGGACAAGCACTTGGTCTCTAACTATAGACTGATTTCTCTCCTCAGCAGCACTTCAAAGGTTCTAGAAAGAATTATAATCACCTACAGAACTTAATCTCACCATTGCAGTTCGGCTTCAGGAGAGAACATTCCACCTTGCAACAACTACTACTGTTCTACTCTAAGATCATAACCAGTCTGCAGCTGTACAGTGGGATGTTATTTTCCTATACTTTTGCAAGGCTTTCGACAGTGTACCACACAACGAGCTCCTCTTAAAACTCCACAATCTCGGTGTATCCGGTGACTTATGGCTTTGGCTACAATGTTACTTGGAGGGCAGGTCGCAAAGTGTGTGCATTGATGGTTCTAGATCTTCTTTCTTGCCTGCGATCTCCGGAGTCCCTCAGGGTAGCATCCTAGGTCCATTGTTATTCCTAATAGTGTATGTTACCTGATTATGTTCTGAAGTCATCCTTATATATGTTTGCTGATGATGCCAAATGTGCCTATCCCATACGCTGTACTACTGATAGTATTATGCTCCAGGATGACCTTGATTAAATGTGCAAATGGTCTAGCATGTGGAAACTTTCATTCAAGGAGAGTAAATGTGTTCATCTTCGTTGTCGATGTAAAGATGGTAGGTTCGACTCTGCATACTCTCTGAATGGTGTGAATCTTGCTACCCATAACACCTATAAAGACCTTGGAATCATTATATCATCCGATCTGTCATTCAACGAGCACTACAGGTACATCACAGCTCGAACCTTTCGTGTGTTAGGTCTTCTTAGAAGAACTTTTTCAAAATCTATGAACATTCGTGAGAAAAAACTATTGTATATAAGTCTGGTACGTTCACAGCTGCTTTATTGTTCGGTTTTGTGGAGACCTCATCTAGTTAAAGATATAGAAATCCTGGAACGTGTGCAGAGACATGCTACCAAATACATACTCAATGACTTTACATCTGACTATAAGAGTCGCCTGTTGGCACTGAATATGCTTCCTCTTATGTATGTCTTTGACCTTCAGGACATCCTCTTTGCAGTATCCAATTTTAAATCTGTCAACAAGGATTTCGACCTGCTCAGTTTTGTTCAGTTCAGTAAAAGGGGAACCAGGTCTTCCACTGGACTAAAACTATCTCATGTGTATGCTCCAATAAACAGATCCAGACACTTTTTCTTTAACAGAATACCCAGACTTTGGAACTCTCTCCCTCCTTTCAATCTTGAATTGTCAATTGCCACCATTAAGCATAATCTAGTGAACCTTTTATGGAACCACTTCAGGGATAATTTTCTCTCTTCATCAACCTGTAGCTATCATTACTTGTGTCCATGTTCAAGATGTTATCAATTATTTCACAGTCCAACTTTTTAACTCTCATGCACTCTTTCTATTCTATTTCATTTGCATCTCATGGCTGTTCACTCAGACCATCAGTATAGTAACTATATATATTTCTCGTGTTTTCCTCTCAACTCACTTGCTCATTTGTCACATTTACTATACTGCAAAGCATATATATATATATATATATATATATATACACACACAATAAATTATACACAAGTAAAGGGGTGGTATAGTGTTCACACCATGATCATTCACTAGAGGAGACCTACTTGCCATTAAAAAGTGGACCCAAGAAGCCTGGCATTGAACAAGCCTGGACATAACAGCCACCTGCCATTGAATATACTTGGGAGACCTAATGGGAATATAGCTACTCAGGAGACCTAAGTTTGGACATGGGAATGTAGCTACTCAGGAGATCTAAGCTTGGACATGGGAATGTAGCTACTCAAGACACCTAAGCTTGGACATGGGAATGTAGCTACTCAGGACACCTAAGCTTGGAATGGGAATGTCAGGAGACCTAAGCTTGGACATGGGAATGTAGCTACTCGGGAGACCTAGCTTGGACATGGGAATGTAGCTACTCAGGAAACCTAAGCTTGGACATGGGAATGTAGCTACTCAGGAGACCTAAGCTTGGATATAAAGCCACCTGCCATTCAAGAGGGGAATATAGCTACTCGGGAGGATAGCTAAGCTTGGACATAACAGCCACCTGCCATTCAAGAGGGGAATATAGCTACTTGGGAGACTAGCTAAGCTTGGACATAACAGCCACCTGCCACTACTTGCTGTTAAAGAGGGGACCTGCATACAATAGCTACCAAGCTACTTGCCATTGAAGAACTTGGTGGTTCCTGCATGGTGACTCTCCGACTCATCACATCTACCACTGATGGAGCATATCAAGTCAGATAAGGTTCTTTCTGATACCTGCACACTAGTCTAATAAATATCACATCATTATCACTTAGTGAAAGTGATACCATATTACCCACACTACTAATAATGCTCCCCTCACGACCCGAGACTGAGCCAGGGACCTACCCACTTTTTAAAATTATTTTTTATATATTTTTTGCATAATTGGCACAGTCCTTGCATGCATAACTACAACCCTTTTATAATCAGCCTCTCCCATCTACATTTGGACTGTCACATGTGGTAGTCCTTAAAAATTGCCCGACCCAATACTTAGTCTGGTATTACATAGTACTTCGAATCGTTCCCAATGCGCACGCGTCAAAAGTTTATTGTATCCCCTGAGGAAGGCCTAAGCACCAGGCCAAAATGTCGGATATGAAAAGAATTTTTTAAGCTAGTATCTAGAGACGTTTTACATAGCATATGCAGCTAGCTGAAACAACATCATGATAGTATAATGATGCAATGAAACGTCATAGCATAAGCCTTTCCCGTATCATGTGGCAAAAACCACTGTCAGAACCGCTTCCTTCAATCTTGATAATCCAGCTTCACAGCAGCACAATTAGCTGCTTCTCTTTCACCTGGTTGTAGCTGTAACCATCGAGAAAGGTCAATAGGTCATTCAGTGCCATGATATCATAATACATAATTCATTCATTTAGCAGATTTTCTGCTAAAGAAACAATCATGTAATTCCAGACTACCCAATAGTTGACGCATGTGGTGAATTGCCCCCTCATAATTACAGTTCCTCCCTCACAGCCTTACAGTTAGAGTAGAATGAAAAGATAACTCATTCTCAATCTCAAACATGTTATTTCTTCATTTTTCTACTTGGTATGATTATTTTTCCCCATGCAAGATATATAGTGTACATACCTTTATATGTTTCCCTCCTTCTGTTCTGAGAAATTCTTTATGGTTGGTACTAATGCCAAAGCTCAAGTAAGGGCTATTCACTATGTCTCCCCAATAACCTCTCCTGGCAACTCTCTCTCCACCCTGCTGAGATACAATAATATGCAAACATGAATCTTCCTAGTTGGTGAAAGAGCAGAATGAGTATCCTACTACTTCCTGGTAGTACGTAGCTAGGGTCTGTATGCTATTTACACATGCATGTGAATTCAACTCACTAGCAATTTATGCCTCAGCACATACACAAAGGTTATAGTACTGACTCAGTTGTGTTTGTATCTGTTACACCTACTATGCAGCCAGTAGCAATTAGAACGCTTCAATTTCTAGATGATACTCTCCAGTGTTTAAATTGAGGCACATAATTTTTTGATAAAGGCAACATGATAATTCCATATGCACACACTCACTATCGTACATTTACCAGCAACAGTACAATGAAACTCATATCTAGCTGGTGTATTTTTACTGAACTAACTAGCTAGCTTGTATGTCTAGTGCATGTAACTATGTGCATGTTTCTTAAGCTTTTATGGCCATTAATACATGTCTTATCTGCATGCTTTGCATCTGTATAATCAAAATGCACATGCAGACACTTATGATTGCAAAATGAGTGTTGTATAGTATGCTTCTTATCCACTAAGCTGCTGTAGTGTGGACACTGCTTGCCCAACAATATGAAATGCACACTGTAGCCTGTAGACTGCTAGCTACCTCCTGTTCATCAATGATCTATATCTACAAAGACACAGAAAATTATGCAGAAATAATTGTGAGCACCAGCATTCATGAATCAGCAATTGTAACCTCTCCAGATACATACATAAGTTATTCATCAACCTCAAAAGTCGGTATTACAAGTTCAATCGATCAACACACATGCATACATGTACCTCCTTGAAGAGAAGGCCTGAGGCTAGAGTTCTATTAGGTGCCCGGTAAGGGGCATCTCCACGCAGTCTGAAGGCCACACCACTCTCCCTCCACTCCTTATACTCACGACAGTCAACAAGAGGTGCCTACATGGACATATGGACACATAGGGACATACTATTATAGACATAGACATACAATGGACATATTGACATAATTATGTATTACAACACATTACTGCCTCAAAAGACCTTCGCCACTCCCTTGCCTTGATGGCAAGACGTACGTCTGAGTACAACCTACGTGGATCCTGCAGGCCTTTCCCCCCTTTTAGCCTGCAGATTGATTGCTTTGGACAAAAATCCAGGCATGCGCCCAATAGGAGTCTGTGAGACCCGCAAGAAGGATCATAGCCAAGGCTATCTTGTTGATCACTAGGGGGGATATTCAGGATGCTGCTGGCTCCCTCAATCTCTGTGCCGGGCAGTGTGCCGGGGCCGAAGCCGTGGTTCATGCCATGAGGGAATCTTTTAACAGTCCTGAAACTGAAGCTGTGTTACTGGTTGATGCCAGCAACGCTTTCAATTCGCTCAACCGACAAGCTGCTCTCCTCAACATTAATATTAGGCATCTCTGCCCTTCAATAGCAACCGCTCTCATAAACACCTATCGTGATCCATCCAGCTTGTTCGTAGACGGCTCCTCACTACTATCCCAAGAGGGAACCACACAGGGAGACCCACTTGCTATGCCGATGTATGCAATTGCCACCATCCCCCTCATTCGCAGTCTCCCCAGTGATGTTCAACAGGCATGGTATGTTGACGATGCCTCAGCTTCTGGTGGTGTCCCCAATCTACGGGCCTGGTGGGACGACCTAGTCAATTTGGGACCAGCATATGGGTACCAGGTGAATGCCACCAAAACCTGGTTAATCACAAAAGAGCAGTATTATGAAACAGAGAGTTCTACATTTAGTGGAACACAAGTCAACATTACCAAGGAGTGCAAGGTCCATCTCAGTGCGGCACTAGGCACTCAAGAATATATTGACCAGTTCGTGAAAAGAAAAGTGTCGGAATGGTGCTCAGAAGTGGAAAAACTGGCTAGAATTGCAGAAACCCAACCTCATGCTGCCTATGCTGCAGTCACCCATGGACTGATTGGGAAATGGAACTATCTCTCCCGCACCATCCCAAACATCAGGGCTCATTTGGCCCCTTTGGAATCTGTCATAAGAACAAAACTTATTCCTGCCATTACCGGAAGATCCCCTCCCAGTGATACAGAACGTGATCTCTTAGCCCTGCCTGTTAGACTTGGAGGATTGGGCATACCCGACCCATCAAAGCGCTCCCACGATGAACATTCTGCCTCACTCCTGGTCACAGGTCCCTTGAGGGCTCTTATCTCCGAGCAAAACCCAGTTTACTCATTTGAAGCTTGGGAGGAGCAATGCAAAGCTCGTGCGGGAATCCACAAGCTACCAACAATCTACATCAGCCACTGTACCAAAGCCTCTCCTACCCAGCACCCTACAGCGTTCTATGTTGCTTGCTCAGGAGAAAGGTGCCTCGAGCTAGTTGACTGCCCTTCCAATATCGGAGTTTGATTTTACCCTACACAAGGGTGCATTTCGGGATGCCTTGTGCTTGAGATATGGGTGGCAGCTCTCCCGCATTCCGACCAACTGTGATTGAGGTACCCCATTTTCAGTGGAACATGCACTCTCCTGCCCCAAAGGAGGATTTCCATCAATAAGGGACAATGAAATTCGAGATCTGACCGCCAACCTGATGTCTGAGGTGTGCAATGATGTTAGCGTAGAACCACATCTACAGCCCATTACCAGTGAACAGCTATCTGGGGTATCTGCAAATACAATGCAGGATGGAGCCCGCCTGGACATCGCTGCCAACGGTCTCTGGGGCAGCTGATATGAGCGCACCTTCTTCGATGTGAGAGTCTTCAACCCACATGCCACCTCAAATCGTAACACCACCCCCTCGACTTGTTATCACAAGCATGAGAAGTGCAAGAAGCGTTCCTATGAACAAAGAATTCTAGAAGTAGAACATTCTTCCTTCACTCCGCTTGTAATGTCTCTGACAGGGGGCCTTGGCCCAGCAGCAACGGCTACCTACAAGCGCCTAGCCACACTCTTGGCTTGGAAGTGGGATCAACCATACAGCCACACAATGGGCTGGCTAAGGTGTCGACTATCCTTTTCCCTGCTACGGTCCTCCATTCAAGCTATCAGAGGTGCTCGTTCTTCTGCAGGCAGAGCTTCAAAATCTACCCTCCCAATCGACCTTATGACTCAAGAATCACAGGTATCTGAGTGAACAGACAGACACTACTCTCCCTCTAGTCATCCTCTAACTCAATCCTCAATATTTTGTAATATTTTCTTTTCACATGTCATACCAAGGGTGACCACACCTTTCTTTCAAAAAAAAAATTACAACACATTATGGATATCATATTATGGACATAAACATTATGTACAACACATGGGATCATACATGAACATTATGTACAACACATGGGATCATACATGAACATTATGTACAACACATGGGATCATACATGAACATTATGTACAACACATGGGATCATACATGAACATTATGTACAACACATGGGATCATACATGAACATACACATATCTACAACACATTAGCCTCATCCCCTCAGGCCCTCTTTTTTAGTTATGAATGTGGAGGGCCTGGTACGCGAAGTCACGGGGAATAGAACTGGGGTGGAACCGTCTAATTGGACGTGGGCAGTGCACGAGAGCATTATGACCCTGCCCACGCATTTGGGCTATGGACCGGAGTGACTACAGGATCGCACCAGGTGTTCAGAAGAACTTCTGCTGTTTCGCTACAACAAAATGACCAATTCGCTATGGCCATACCATACAGCGGGTTTTTTTTTTCAGAGATAAAATATTTCATTGATCATTAAAGGACAATACAGATGAAGAATTACGGTAGTCTTTTATTCGGTACGGTACGATTATTTTAGCACATGTGGAACAATATTTACGGACTTCGCTTCACCAGCTGCTGAATCTCCATTGTCACTTGGCTTGCATACCCTCATTTCTTCAGGTATAGCCCTCTTTGCGATTGTGGTGACTTCTTAATTGATGGAATCTAGCTAGCTGGACCAGAAGGTTAGGTAAGCGTATAGTGCCGTAGTTGAATGTATGAACGTCAATTATTTCGATAGAAAATTTTTCGATAGATAGACTGATTACCGAAATTATCCCCACCAAAATTATCCCGCTGTACGGTACAACCAAGGACTTACTAAAACTTGTGAAGAATTCTGAGGCTATTCTATTTATAATCCAGCTAAGCCTACTTGATAGGTTTACTATCTAACAACAGGCAGCTCTGATACTATCTGCTGGTAGGCTATAGCAACACTTGAATTCAGTGGCAACTCAATGATTTAACGTCTCTTCTTTCTTTAGGCCTGGCCAGCCATGTGGTTGTAGTACTGATTTGTCATGCGATGGGAATGCCTTTCCTTGGACACACCCACGCTATGGGTTTGTGATATTTTCGCATACCAGGCCCTCCACAATCATAATTAAAAGGATCATATATGGACATACACATAATGGACATACATCATAATTATATGGATAGAGCAGCATGCTATGACAGGAGATGATGAGTGCACAATGTTCTACCTTATCATGAAGCTTCATGTGATAGTCCCAGTCAAACACACCTTGCTTGCTGTCATAACGAGTGCCCAGGTAGCTTCTTAGTCGTTTATCCCTACAAGTAAAAATGCATCTTTAGATAGCTAGCCTAAGAGAGCAAGCAATTCTGAATCCAACGAATATAAAACAGCTATATCTTGTTCAGCACATGAAAACTATAGTGAATGAAAAGCACCAAAATGCCAACTCTCAGCACAGCTAGTGCACACTACGTAATCAATAGTATATTACACATAGTGGACATACAAGAAACAGGTATGTCATAACCATCTGAGAGAGAATTCTGGCCAGAAATTGTCTTCAGAGACAGATGAGGAGAGAGGTCAGATTGGAGTGCTTGAGAATTAATTCAGTAAGAGAATATCGAGGAGACAGTAACTATAGCAGCTATGGCATGACATGTGCATGTGGTAATGGTTATCATATGGAAAAACATAGTGTATAGTCCAAAACAAATGCACATGTGACAGTCGAGGGTAGAAATCAAACTTTATTCACGCTTTCTACTTTTGAAAAAAAAAGTTTGAAAACCAGAAATTTTTATTGTAGAGCATCAGTCATGACAAAAGTAAACTTTGACTAAAACGTGAATAAAGTTTGACTTCTACCCTCGACTGTCACACATGCTATTAATAGGGCAATGTGCAACATTAATTTTGACAGTGAGCGAGCCAAGTAACCTATAGGCTAGGTGATAGGCTGTTTGTGTTTCACACTTAGCTACATAAGATAGCAGAGACAGAGTCATGTAACTAATTATCTACATAGAAAGCTACATGTAAATATTTACCAAGCACTGAGAAGGTAGATAAGCCAGGGCAATGTGCAACATTTGAGTTACAGCGGGAAAGCTAGTATTCCTATAGGCTTTTTGAGTTGATATTCATTTGTGCTTCAACTCCTTGTAGAAGATTTTGCTGCTGATGTGGCAGGCAGCTGCATATATTAGAAAGCTGTAATGCTTCTAGTCCACTTAGATAAGCCTAGTGCCAATCACCTTAGCCTAGCCTAGCGCCAAGGCAATTACAATATGTGCATCATGCAGAGCTGTGCTACACGTACTGGCTGGTACACCTACGCCTAGAAATATCACCAGTGTGACCTTTCTATCATACAAATTCCTCTCTGTTTTGTTTCTGAAAACACTTCATCATGACATAATAACTTCAGGGTACCTCTATTAAACCTTGGCAGAAAAAATCAGGCAAGAGTTGAAGCAGATTAGAAATGCTGAACCCCTCAACCCTCAACCCTCAATTCAATTGGTTAACTAAGCACATGTGCATGATAAGTATTATGCATTCTTAATTGGTGAGTGAGCCCCACACTAGTAAGTTAGCTGGAAAAAAATTTGTATCTTGTACATCCTACTTCAGCAAGTGAGCAGAGCGAGCAAGCCGACTCTCAGGTAAGTGACACTGTCAGAGAAATATGCTGCTGATTTAGTGGACCCATAAACCCTCTAGTTGCAGCAGGAGATTTATCTGACATTCTCATCACCCCTCCTGAAGATGCTGCTCTTCCCAAGAAAAGGACAAAGCACATTACTGGTGCAAGAAATCTGACATCAGATGAGTACATGCTAAGATGAGGAACAAAAGAAGAAAGAAGCAGAAGAACTGAGGGAAATGAAGAAGGCTGAAAGAGAACATAAAGGAAGGAGAGAGAGGAGAAGAAAGAAGAAAATGGGAAGCAGGTAGAGGATGTAAGCGTAAACAAACTAATAGTAGTCCTGTTGCTTGTTGAAGAGTAGTGATAGTGATGATAATGAATCTGAAGAGAGCCTAGAATCATCAGATCAAGAAGTTCCTGGAACACAGTCCAGTGGCCCCTGGCATAGTTGACCCTTTACTGCGAGGGAAGGAAAGAGTCTATGGTCTTGGCTACCTATATAGGACCAGTTCTTTAGCAATTATCGAGTGATGGATGCCTGCACACCTAGACTTGTAGTACTGGCAGAGTTAAAGAAGCAGGTAAGTGTTTAGCAATTGAAAGACTTGCTATTTCAAGTATTGTAAAAAGAACAAGATGTGTTCGCCATATTATCTATAGGCTGTGCTATGGATGCTTACCCCTTGTTCTGACATTCTTGCTGGTGAAGATTGTCCCAAGGTGTGATTACTCCACTTACAGCAATAAATAAGTAATGTTACTGCCACATCTCTCGGAGAGCAGCATGGAGCCAGAGCCTGAATGAGAACCAGCAACAAGAAAAGAGAAGAATGTAGTGTGTGTTAGTGTGGAAAGTGTTTCAGGAGGGAGAGTGACAAAGCACATCACAAATGTGTGGCTATGGCAGACACCTTCTCATGTAACTGTAGCAGTAACCTCTTCCCATCTTCTGCAACTGTGCACTGTCAGACCTCCTCTGCTTTTACACTATCTTCCACACTTCTTACACTGCAGAGAAGAGAGACTTGAATGAGTGCTTGCAAGAGGCCCAAGATTTCCTTCTCTTCGGTATGGAACTTCTCATAGCCACATCCTAAACAGAATAGTATCCATGATAGAAATGGAGCTATTCTCTAATTAACATGCATTTGACGAACCATATACTAGCTTGCTAGGTAGCCAAGTCCCTCACTCCCTTGCAGTTGGTAAAGGGTCAGGCATGCAGTCGCCATCAATACTGTACAATTCTTCCTGCTCATTTCGAGATAATAGGGATGATGGAATAATTTGTGAAATTGCTTACTGCACTGAGCCAGAAAGTTTAGCAGGTGATACTACATGTGTTCTGGGTTGACTGTGATATGTATGTGAAGCATGGATGCATAAACTTGACATGTGTATTCCAAAAAAATGTGGTTACCAAGAAGAGAGACTTGAATGAGTGCTTGCAAGAGGCCCATAATATTAATTCTCCAGTTGTTTTGATGAAATGAATGTATACTGTCCTATTATGACCATAGTGTGGTGATAATACAGAAATATGCTCCGAATATTACCACCTCGAACTGGCTAGACTCTGGACTCTGTAGCTGCAAGGTTGACAAGTTAAAAAGCTTAATTTAGGTGGAAGGGAGAATCCCCTATACTTCAGTGTTGAAATCTTAGAGTATTTACCGTTCTGTAGAGGACGAGAGACTTCATGAGCTGAATTACGGTGATATTATACTAGGGCAATGTGCAACATTGATTTGGATAGCAGTGAACAAACGGGTCAAAAATTTGCGGCTTATTTCACATGAAACAATCCTCCCCAATCAGCTAGATTGGTCCATTTTTCTGTGCTAGATTTTGTTGGTGATGTGCTGGAGCTCAGTTTGCCACCAATTTGTTTCATTAGCTTTGGACTTATTGATAGTCTTTTGGGTATAATATTAATTTATTTACCACATATCCTGCACAGTAATGCACAGCATTCTCTTCATAGAGCTCAAATTTCTGGTGGAGTGAGATTGGGTAGATGCAGATTGGTGAGGAATTTGAGCAAATAGTTTTTGTTTTTTGTTTTTTTCCATTACTAGTTGCCATAGTGTGTCTTGTAAGCTTGTAACAACTGGGAGATACCAACATATGGCTGCAGGCTTCCTGTCTAATTCATCAATGGCAGTCTTATTTTCGCTATCCTTATCTATTACAATAAAATACTAACAATACATAGCTTTCTTACCTTCACTAAGTATCATCGAAATCGATCTTAGGTACACTGACTAGAATACTTTTCCAACTTAGCATAACTTCAGCTTTGGTTTTCTTCAACATAACATGCATATGACAATCAATTTTTGGGCCAAGCCCTCCTGTTTCCTACCCCATAGAATATCACTACTAGGGTTGCAAAATGGGTCATCAACCAGTCAAGCGTGAACCAAGCATAAACCGTCAGCCACAGCAATGGCTCAGTATTCATTTAGCCAGCATCCTCACAGAGTGTTTGTCACACCTCTGTGTACTGTTCCTGCATGTAATCCAGTTTCAATTCAGGTAGGTAGTTTATACTATATTAGTTAGTTAATTAGCCATGCCTGTCTAGTTGTAGTACTACTAACCTTGGACCTCACAACTCTAACAAGTGAATGGAGAAAGGAAACTTTCGGGTTATTGCCTGTATACTACACACATGTGCAAACAATTGATACCAGGCTCTATTTTCAATAGAGCCTGGGGACAAGGCTAATGCTAAAACGTAACATGATCCTGTGTTATAGCGAGACAGCTAAATTACACAGTCTCTCATCCAACCCTTGGCAATCATCTTCAGTCACTGTTGCAAATGCACTTCAAGCTATGAGCTCTACATATATCCTCAATTGCTTCCATTTCACTCTCCAGGGAAGATATGACATTCTTATCCTTGGAAAAACTTTCAATTGGCAGGAGAATAGGCTGGGAGATAATGTGCCATGGCTCCAACTTAATGAATCAACTGAGTGAATAGTGAATGGCAGTTATCCAATCATGACACTGTTCAGATCCTTCCATTAAATGGCACCAGAAAAGGAAGCAAACATTTTCCAATAAATAGTAAAAGGCATCACCATGCATCAGCATTTCCATGAATCACATAAAAGTGGCATGTACTGATATTCTTTCTCCCCTAACAATAGCAACTTGCAAGATTTAGGAGTATTACCACGCAAACTGTATCCATATCTGCGAAGGCTGTCTCTATGTTTCATACTCTCATTTGGGGTTCATAAATACTATATCATCTCTAAAATTGTTTCATCTCTGTTTTGGTGAAATCTTTGTCTGCTTTCATTTCTTTTAAAAAACCACAGAGGAGGACTAATATCACGAACAGTAAGTGGCAACCTAGACTGTATTTACAAATGTGATCTCTCAACAACAGTATCCAAAATCAGTATTTTTACAGCATCTGTTGATTTTTTTTGTAGGCCACTGCCTATCAGTAGGATAAGAACACCTTGCTACACAACCAGTGGTGTAGAACAGCTTGACAGTGCTAATATCCACACTCAAGTTTTTTGCAACTTCACTCAAAATCAGTCCTACAACCTTTCCATCCTCCACCACAACTCTCCTTGGCTCACAGCTGTAGTTTCTAGCCATATTATTGCTTGTTAAGCAAAGGTTGGGGGCCCCACACTAATCACCGAGCGTAAAAAGTGACAGTTTAAGTGGTTCTTCAAAAATTTTGGCATATATTGGCATATATATATCGACACCATGACTGATTGCTTTACCCCTTGCTGTGCATGCACGTCCAGGGTAATGATAGCAACAATGTGACATCACAAGGAAACAAACTCCCCCACCACCCCCAACACACACAAACAGTCAAGCACATTTTAAGTTAAAGCTACTCCTGTGGGAGTGGTCCCAATGTCTAATACACACACACATACTCACCACAGTTCCTCTATTGGAAAAGGATGCGAGTTCTTCCAGAACTTGAAAATGCCTTCCAAGAAGTCACGTTCTTTAAACTGCAGGAAAGGAAATTAGGTATGTAACAAAACCAAAATTGTCTTCAATAGTATCTTGGCAAATTGTCTTAATAACTGACAGGCCAATAAGGCAGTAATAAGTGTAATACAGGCTTATGACTGAGCAGCATTAATAGTTACTCTTTGCTCACCTTCACTGCTTACAATCAATGGTTGGTGTACACAGCCACTAAGCCTCAATTAAGCTACCACCTATCACTCTGTGCTACATGCATGTGGAGAGTATTAGTATGTGGCTTGGTGCCTCCCTTGTGAGGTTATTGCTATAACCTTGAGTGCAGAGAGATCCAACACTGGAAAGTGAGCCTGCTGGTAGTCTGGATCAGTCACCATCCTATGCACAGTACACAAACATCGTCACCAATAATATCACACATGCAATAGTTATTGCAGGTGCCAAGGAAATTATGGCGGCAATAAATCCTCTGAGTCCAAGGGCATATAGCCCAAGGACAAGGGTATTGCCACTTGAGGCAACCTGCAAAAATGGGCATGGTTTAAAAAAATTTTCTGTGCTCCTCCCCCCTCCCAAACTTTCCTGTTATGAGACACACCCATGAAGAAATATTGTTGTTTAAGATTGGCTAGCTCTTCCAGGAATGATACTAGTATTATTTGGTGAGCTTTATGTCAAAATTTTTGCATAGACTAGGAATCAAGTTAAGTCTAAAGTTCAAAATAAGAAATTAAGCTGGTAGGTGGACTTTGAGACTTAATTGATGGGAAGTGACCCTTGGATGATAGAAGAAGAATGACAAAAGGTCTACTTCTCTATCTTCATCTCATGAGTTAGCTTACCAATGTGCATGATAAATACGTACAAAGCTCAATAGAATCCGAGAGCTAACACATAGCATGGAGTAGACACACTCACTAAAAGTTTGATCCTTAGGACTCCACTCTGATTATGCTTTTGCCTGATATAAGGTCAACGAGTAACAAGGGTGGTGTGTACCTTATAATTGTGAAATAAAGTGGGTAGTCTAACTGAGTTAAGTATGATTATGCAATGTTTAAAATTGTGCAGCTGCCAAAACCTCACTGAGCCATATACAATTAACCAAACAAATTCAGTAAGCAGAAGGAAGTGTTCAGAATTAGTGGTTAGATAGAGGGTGGCTTCAGTCACACTGTGTGACACCTGTACCTTCACACCATACAGGAACAACAGCACATGGAGCTCACCCAGTGACACAGGTACAGAACCGCAGTGGTCCCCAAGACAGGCACTGGAGCTCACCACTAGCAGAAATGTACTGTCAAAGAATGTAAGCTAAAAGGTTTTTACATTTTTTTCATTTCACGGAAATGTTTTTTCCCTGGTCTTTTTTTACTCTCTTTTATGATTTTATGTACGAGTTCATTCTTCTATGTTAGAGCTGAGTAATATAATAATTGGATATCAAATACATGCGCATGCGTATTATCGGAAAAAATGCATCTCTCTAGATTCGAAGTAAGGATGACCATTGCTCAAAAAAGTAAGGAAACAAGGGTGGGGATGAAGGATGGAAATAGGATCAATCTTTGTTCTGTATATCCAGCCAACAATATTATCTGAAGCTACCCAACATTATATTATATTATATGTAGGGATTGTTGGCTGGATATACAGAACAAAGATTGATCCTATTCCCATCCTTCATCCCTACCCTTGTTTCCTTACTTTTTTGAGCAATGGTCATCCCTACATTTTTTCATTTCATGGAAATGTTTTTTCCCTTATATAATAATATGACTGAACTCATCTACACAAGTAGTTAACATCCATACCTTCCTTCAGAGTATTTGGAAGAATAATTAGCATAGATGGGGGGCTAATGATTTGATGTGCCTATTTGTATGGAATACCTTAATTAATAATTCTAGACTATATCTCAAGGGGGGTGGAACACCATGCTGTACAGAACCTAAACAGAAACAACTAAGTTCTGACTGCCATAGCTAATAGTGGAGCAGGAATAGAGATTGTTGTTCGGACTGACTTGATCAGGCTTGGGGTAGCATGAGTGAGGTAATCAGCAGTTTGTGCACGAAGGAGAGAGTTTCCATACAACTCCAGAAAAAGCTCCACCCTCTCTGCAATAATTAGAGTGCATTGTTATGAATTGATGGTTGTAGAGTTTGGTGCATTTCAGATTTCCTAGTGGATGTACACAACATCCCATCATTGTTTGAAAGCCATGTATCTCCATATCTAATCTCATTTATGTATGCTGCAAACTATTCCTACTACGATGTTAGAATAATTATTTGACATGCTCCTTTTCAAGGGTACATGATGACCATTATATAAATCAGCTACATACCACAGTGCTCCTCCATGATTCACAAGGAATGAGTCAGAACCCCCCCCCCCCCCCCCCCAGATGAAAGATGAATAAGACCCAACCTGCAGTCATACCGTATACAACAAATATTTCAAGTGGGGAAAAATTCACTTGCATCCAGCAAACCTCAAAATTTTCACTCGCAAAATAAGTATCGGCTACTGTGGGCGGGGTCATATATGGCTAGTTTGCAGCAGCTAGCTAGCTGCACCATGTATCTTCCTCAATAAAAGCTGCAAATACAGAAGTCAGCTACCTAGCGATTTATTTTATTCCCAGGTGAAAAACTGAAAAAGAAGAGCTATAGAACCAGAACTTGACAATGCTAATCTTCCCACTTGAAATAATTATGGTATTGCCACTGCAGTCATACATAATATGTACCATATGAATTATCTCACCTTGCATGCCTAGTTGTTCCGAGGATTCAGAGAGCAGCTTCAAAAAGAGCATGTGTCTAGCATAAACCTCCAAACAACTCTCTAACATGAAGAACTGCATGAAAGAAACAACGTGAGACTGGGACCCAGAGGAAGGAGAGGTGATGAAAGAAAGGGGAGGAAGGAGAGGTGGTGAAAGAAAGGGGAGGAAGGAGAGGTGATGAAAGAAAGAGGAGGAAGTAGAGGTGATGAAAGAAAGAGAAAGTAGAGGTAGTGAAAGAAAGAGGAGGAAGTGAAAGAAAGAGGAGGTGATGAAAGAAAGGGGAGGAAGGAGAGGTGGTGAAAGAAAGGGGAGGAAGGAGAGGTGATGAAAGAAAGGGGAGGAAGTAGAGGTGATGAAAGAAAGAGGAGGAAGTAGAGGTGGTGAAAAAAAGAGGAGGAAGTGAAAGAAAGAGGAGGTGACGAAAGAAAGAGGAGAGGTGGTGAAAGAAAAGGGAGAGAGGTGATGAAAGAAAGGGGAGGAAGGAGAGGTGATGAAAGAAAGGGGAGGAAGGAGAGGTGATGAAAGAAAGGGGAGAAAGGAGAGGTGGTGAAAGAAAGAGGAGGAAGTAGAGGTGGTGAAAGAAAGAGGAGGAAGTGAAAGAAAGAGGAGGTGACGAAAGAAAGAGGAGAGGTGGTGAAAGAAAAGGGAGAGAGGTGATGAAAGAAAGGGGAGGAAGGAGAGGTGATGAAAGAAAGGGGAGGAAGGAGAGGTGATGAAAGAAAGGGGAGGAGAGGTGGTGAAAGAAAGAGGAGGAAGTAGAGGTGGTGAAAGAAAGAGGAGGAAGTAGAGGTGGTGAAAGAAAGAGGTGAAAGTGAAAGAAAGGAGGTGACGAAAGAAAGAGGAGAGGTGGTGAAAGAAAAGGGAGAGAGGTGATGAAAGAAAGGGGAGGAAGGAGAAGTGATGAAAGAAAGGGGAGAAAGGAGAGGTGGTGAAAGAAAGAGGAGGAAGTAGAGGTGATGAAAGAAAGAGGAGGAAGTGAAAGAAAGAGGAGGTGACGAAAGAAAGAGGAGAGGTGATGAAAGAAAGGGGAGAGAGGTGATGAAAGAAAGGGGAGGAAGGAGAGGTGATGAAAGGAAGGGGAGGAAGGAGAGGTGGTAAAAGAAAGAGGAGGAAGGAGAGGTGGTGAAGAAGAGGAAGGAGAGATTATGTCGAATCAAATGCCACAAGAAATTATACTTCCTACTTATCATACACACACACACTCCCAAAGGGTACTCAGTGTGACTAACATGAATTGGCGTTGAAGTAAAAGATAGGGTGGTGAGAATATGTCTGAGGTCTCCACTTCCAACCAACAATATATTCAATGAATCTGCCATCTCTGCACTTTTCTCTTTAGGGAAATCAGTGAACATAAACTATACTCAGCGTTAATTGTCTAACCTCATTACCTGGATTGACACACTGTTCTAAATTGAGGGCAGGAGAAAATCCCCACCAATTTACTGAGCCTGAACCGTCCATTAAACTAATTTCTATTTAACGCTCAGCACCCAGCTCCACCCCTTTACTATGGAATAATGGAATTCTGCGTTTTCTATCTATGCCTCTGAGTTATTATAAATAGGTCTATCATGAGTCTGCCGGTGTTCTGCCTATTCTTGTAACTCACTATGGGAGTTCTTGAGCGGTTGCTCAGTAGTATTACTGCAAGCAGCTGCTACTGCTGCGGTTATGGCAGGTTGAGGACAAGAACAGCAGCCGTAAAAAGATTGGCCTTGCTGCTCCTACTATCGTATCTCGTGCAGCCGTCTGTGCAAGGTGAACTAGTATCTTTAAGCTTGCTCTGACCAAAGTGCCTACGCATTGATGCTCTATTAATTTTATGCCCATTTGGGAAGACTTGTTAGATGTCATGGAGCTTGGTTTTATTTTGCGGTGTTTACATAAAGCCTGGCACAATAAGTGGCATAGAGCCTCTGTTAATCAGTAGTCCATGTTATTAGTTTAGCAGCTATAAAGATTAATATTGCATAATTATGTGATGTTGATGGTACCTGTCATGATCTTTTCAGCCATCATGCATGGTACAAAGGTATCCAGGAAGAGAATATGAGTTGGCTAATTATAATATGCATGTCAGTCAGGTTACTTGTTACCTTTTGATTAAGCTGGTTCTTGAATGGTGATCACACAAGTCTTGCAGACTGATCATCACTATAGCTAGCAGACAGTTCATAACTGTGAGGCTATCAACTACATTTTTGTACACTTAGTTTGTAGCTAAAGTCAGACATGTCAGAAGAAAGCTCACAGGACCTAGTATGTCCCTTACCAATTGTGATGCAAAACCCTCAAGGTTCTGGGCGGAGAGGAAAGGAATTGACCATGCTATTCAGACATTATGGTATACTACACTATTTCAAGCTACACTCTTATCTTTTTGGAGCATAAACTGTACTGATGTGGAAGAATTTTTTCAAAACTTCAACCTATAAAGAGTGACTGGAGTTATCCCGCATACTTGCCTTATCCAGAGAATGGATATTAGCTATGTTGTATGGAGCATAGAGATTTGCTACAGTGAGGAGATTCGACTGCCATTTCAATCTATACATGTTGTGTCTCAATAGTGATAACAGAACTTACTGTTATGTGTGTGTAGGCATGTTCATAGCAATTCATCCTGTAACAATGCCAAACAAGTCAAACAAGGGGAGGCTCCAAGGGGGGACCCCCAACTTTTAGTTTTGGCAGAGCAGTTTTTATTAATTACTTTCAAGCACTGAACTGACACAATCCCAAATCCCCCCACTTCACCTCTACTTGTATCCATAAGCATGTATAATGAATTTGAAATTTTGTTGTTATTCAGTTGCAGAGTTTTTGAGGGAACCTGAAGAGTATTACTACGTTCGGCCAAATCAAGTTCTTTCCATACCATGTGTGGCTGTGCAGGTTACTCCGGGGGGAGATACCGTCCCACTGAATACCACCTTTTTCGTTAACTCCAAAATGATCAATATTTACAGTCCACCTCCGAGTCATCATATAGTGATAGATAGATCTCACAATGTCATTGGTTTGATACTTGCCCTAAGAATAAGAGATAACCCAGTCTACCATTGCCAAGTTGAAAATGTTCTTGTTTCTCGAAGCTCCACTGTTTATATTGGAGGTGAGAACCATATTGTAGACTAATCATACTCTGATATATAACAGACCTAGCTAGAGTGATCAAAGTTGGCCAGTTCATCAAAACACTGCTAGTGAACATTGCTATTCCACGCCAACTCCTTCTGTTGTCTCTCTCACATCTTAATCTCCATAGCTAGAACTAGTCATGGCTTTGTTCTCTATTCACTAGTTATGCCAACACACCATATTCACTAGTTAGGTTCATATGCCAACACACCATACCTTATTACTAGAAGTCAACCTTTCCTGCCAACACACTAGAAGTAAACCTTTCCTTTGATGTGGCCACTAAGACCTGTCATTTTATAACTAACCTAACAGTGCATATCTCATGCTTGCTACTTTAGTCGTTATTTTCAAAGAATAAATGAAGTGCCATGGACTACCTAGCACCATGCATGTCAGGGTGTGGGTGGTTGATAGTGCACAGTTGTAACTGATTTAAGATTATTTTTTGGCCTTGGTATATTAGCTATGGCAGTACGCCTCATGCAATCATGTGTGTGTGAATGGCGCATCACACACCAGACTCTTGACCAATCCATGTGGAAAAAAGTCTGAGCTCTAGGATTACTATCATAGTTACTCTTGTCCTGGTCCTGCCTGACATAGTCCCAACAGATAGAGCTACATGGAGCTAGATCTAGTTTATAATGAAGGGGAAAATTTTTATGCTAAATAAAAAAGGCCATGTAGTATTAGTCTGTACTTTTACCTGTAGCAGTTTCTGTCAAAATTATGGCTGCCTTCAATAATAATCCCTACATCACTGCCTCCCACCAAGCTGCTTTAATTGTTCATGTCAGTGTAAAACTGTTCTGCTTGGCTCAGGCAGTGATGTAGGGATTATTAAAGAAGGCAGCATAATTTTGATATTTGTTCACAGAAATTGCTATAGGTAAAAGTAGACTAGCCCTACATGGCCTTTTTATTTAGCATAAATTGTTTCCCTTCACTTGTTTGTTTTCATGGATGACAATCAAATTCATATCAACTTGTACAGTTATAGCTAACCACATATTGTGCTTTTACCATCGTTATCCACAGAGATATCCTCCTCATATCGAACAACTTTCAGTATAAATGACACTACGTCAGTCACAGCCTGCTAAGAAGATGAATCTGATGATGATGATGAATGAATCATTAGATTTAGATGGCAGCTGGTGCCAATTGTTGACAGTGTTCTGGTGGACATCATCTTCTGCATTCTTTTCCAGTTTAGTTGAGTCTGTTGCAAGAATAGAACAGATACAGAGAGTCATAGTTTGTATTGTTCTATGAGAAGCCACACCCATTCCAGATTAACCCTACATAGAGAGTGCGGTAATTCAATATTAGCTATAGTCTCACGTGGGCCAGACTTTGCGTGTGAGAGTCTGGCCCGAGCGAGACTATATTAGCCATGCACGTTCCTAGTGTTAATCAGAAGAGTTCATATGAAGCATGGACTAAATATTTAGTGCACACAGAATCTGAAGCTTATGATCACAGGGCATAAGACGTGCCTTGATGTTTGTTTTTCTCACTTAGATGGTCTTCCTCTGAGTCCAGTGAGTCCACCTGTACAGATCTCTGAGACAATATATTCAGTTTCAATAGCATGGGGATTCTCCCCTACCCCTACGGATGCTCCCCTCCTAGGCTATCGAATTTCAGTCCTGCCAAGTGGCCGGTCACCTGCTGATGCTATTATCATAACAACAGATAGCAATGACACGGAGATAGATTTGCTGCACTTACTCCCTGGATCTAACTACTCAGTCACAGTTGCTGGAGTCAGTCACCTTGGTAATGGTACAAGTTCTCCTCCAGTTATAGTGACCACTGTGGTTGCTTCACCACCTCCTCCCCCTGCTAATGTAAAGGCACATCTGTCAGGAGGCATAGTGTCTATCTCATGGGAGGTATGTACATATATGTATGTGCTCTCTGTTCTTTAACAGAACCTGGGCATGGTGAATACAAAATGCTGTCTAGTGCATGGGCCATGTAATAGTGATGTTATTTTTTCCCTCCATTAACAAAGGTATTATGAGCTATATAAAGCTATATGATTATGTAGCCTGTGGAAATTGAAGTAGATGTGATGCCTCCATTGCAATACTATCTGATCACCTATGGAAGGGAAGGCTCCACCTATAAGCTGGCTACCACTGCTCGTAACACCACTACTGACTACAAACTCTTCATACAGGACAAGACTCTTCGGGTGGGAGTGGCATCTCATAACTCTGTCGGCCGCAGTCAGTTCACATTCACTGCTGTCACCACCACAGGTAATAGCTATACTCCCATTATAATGCAGTAGCATTCAGGAAGATGCACAAGGATCACCTCATACATTTAATCCATTGTAGAGCACCATCATGATTGCCAATGATATTTATACAGATGATTTGAGGTCCTTGGAGCTGGTGATATTGTTGGTGACTTCAGGCGTAGTGTTGCTCCTCTCCTGTGTTCTTTGTGTCGTTATCATTATGTGTGTGTTCTGTCATAAGACCAGGTCTCTCTCTGCCTCATGCAACCTGGCTGCACAAGGTTCTCCAGCCAGTAAGAGATCCTCTCTGAGGGACAATCACTCACTCAAGTTGGATTCTGAGGACTTGAAGAGCTCCTACTTGAGTGGTGAACTACAGGAATACTTATCAGAGCCTCGTAAGGCTGGCTCGCCACCCCCAGACTATCAACCCTTCATTTGAGACACTTTATGCTTGTCAAACCACATTCAAGTGATAACTTGTCATCATTATCTCGCACATTTAAATTATTAATCATGTATTATAACCCATCCAGGCCATGTATTATAACCCATCCAGGCCATGGATTGCTATCTATTATTGAAGATCTAATGACTTCTTATAGTTCAGTAACAAACAAGCATCTCGAAGGCTGAATTCATGAAATATTCATAACAGCTAAACTTATCCTGATAGCTATTGCAGCTTACTTTACAAGCTAGATGTAATCTAGCTGACACCTGTGACAACCAGTTATTCTCCCACAACTATTATCATGCCAATTAGTCATGCCTTACAGTTGTTCCTCCCCTCTGTGTTGTATGTGATTTGTGCATTCATGTGTATAAGCACTTAAGTATTGCATTGGTTTTCTGCAACCCATCTCCTAGCATGGTGAGGGAGGCACTTTGTGGAGGATTGAACACGATATAACCATGATTATTAAATGAGCTGGTATAGCCCTCCTATGTCGGCTCTACTTCAAGAATCTTAGCACACAGACTGCTGTAGTATTGGAGTTCTTGATTCCAGGCCTCTGGTGGGAACCATCAGAGATAGTAGTCTTTAACCACGTATCATAACTGTATTACTTCAGAGAAATTATATAATTTTCCACTGCATACGTGCATCATGATATTATCAAAATAAATAATTCTACAATTATATTATGCATTAAAAATTTTAATAGTCTCAGGAAATGGCATACAGCACCTATGTATAGGGGGAAATGAATAATAAGATTCTTGAAGTCCTAAAAATTAACACTACAGAAAAAGGTTTCCCCTCCCATTGATGACTAGCTAAAGAAATTCAATTTCTCCTAAGACAATTCCCATGATTACTATTCTAGTTGTTTTTTTGTTTGTCTTGTCAGTAGTGCAGCACTACCTAGCTACACTTTCATCATAGCAGACATTTTTTTCTGGACTGGACACGATTATCTAATAGAAGTGTAGCTATAACTATAATAGAAAAATGACCGGAACAAATGAAGAAATTGTCCTGTGACCAACTGTTATTGTGAGGCTTGCCACAGATTGTACCATAATTTAGACATTTGAGGTCAACTAACTTCTGCTACAGTTAGAAAATTTGGATTGCTGACTGGATAGAATTACTGAGGATTGCAGGCTTATAGCCATGGGAGGTGTAGGTGTCAATGGCTATAGGCCCAAAAACTGCATCTAGCCGCCATACCTGTTCTGTCAATCATCGTCGTCATCAGGAACAAATAAATCAAAGTCTTCAAGGGAGCTAGCGAACTTTTTTGCGATAAATGCACCCAAACATATGAAGGGTGTTGAGAAAACCAGTACTTTAGCAATACCAAATGAATGATAGCGGACTGGTTCTGAAATCATCCCTCCAGCAGATGTGGTAGTGACGAGGCGTGCACGAGAGAGAGATACCCCTCTAGATGCCAGCACCGAATTCCTAGCGCTCCACAAAAGTCCTCTACACAGCATCATCTCAGCAAAAGCCTCAAGGATAGTCAAATTTTTTTGTTTACTACCGTATAATTGGAATCAAACCCTTTACCTAATTTCTTGCTATCAAACTTTGTAGCCATAATGGCTTCAGTACTGCCTTTTGTAAGAGGTGTTGATTTTTCAAGAGTTCACTTTAAAGTAAGTAAGAAAGTAGGAAAGGGGGGATCATATTGTTAGGGAGCTATCCGTAAACTATCACAACTTTCCAAAATGCCATACTTATGGAATACAGTAGTTGGTCTATTTGTTGACAGAATAAATGGACTAGCTATATTGATCACAGGATGGCTGCCTGGAAGAGAAGGTTAGGGAAATGACCAACCTACGCTGGCTACGTCTCAACAGGAGCCAGTTCAATCAACTTCCTGATAACATGGACTGTTTCCAAAAATTGGTTAGTCAGTGTTGTTTTCTTTTTGAGGTTTATTTCTCAAATACAAGACTTTAAATCTCTTAAAGCACACTTATGTGCACTAAATATTTAGTGTGCTACATTAGGTATACACTGGGGGACCCTTTACCAACCTGATGGAAGGACAGGATGTAGTCATTCATTAAATTGTGGGTGGCATGCACAGATCTACTAATAAACCAGCTACATGAAGCTTTGAAGCTCAAAGAGAGCATGGATATAATAACACTGCACATAAGAATATTCTACCTTCAGCTGTATTATTTCATTGCCTTGGTGAACATAACTTGAGAGACTCTCTGCAGCCCAGAGTCAGGCCCATAACACTCACAAGACCATCAAATCTAGACTAGTTCACACTAGTGGGTTGTGCATACATCCACATACAATTGAACCACTTGTATAAGACCTTGGCTAAACTGCAGAAGAAGGTAGTCATGAATGCAGATCTCATTGAAGGGAGCCTCCACACAATTCAAAGTGCTAAGTAAAGGAGTTGGGAAACACTGCAAGTATTCAAACTCAACATGGGGACATTGCTACATACTGCATCTGTCAATTTCATCAATGTATTTGGGTGACGACATCATTTGATTGCAGGAAGTTCTCACTGTTGCTAGAAATGAGCTGACTGAACTGCACAGTGGCAGCCTGTCTAACATCCAGACACTCAGGGTTAGTTTCTTCTCATGTTTACATACGTGTACATAGGTTGGTTGTTGTGCTGTGGGTGTAGAATATAGTCAGCTGTGCTGTGGGTGCAGAGAGGTGGGGTAGATGGCTGTGTTGTATGTGCAGAGAGTTGTGTGCTGTGGGTGTAGAGAGTTGGGTGGGTGCCTGTGCTGTGAGGTGGGGTAGGTAGCTGTGGTATGGGTAAGGTAGGTGGTGGTTTAGAGAGGTGGGGTAGATTGCTGTGGTGTGGGGTGTAGGTGGCTATGCTGTGGGTGCAGATATGTAGGTAGGTATAATCGTCAGTAGTGAATGTGGCTACGATGGATACTTGAATTTTGCAGATATTGAATGCAAATCACAATGTCTTGTGTGACTCTGGGATGCCCTCAGACCTCTTTAAAGTGCGTGACCTTGTTACCTTGGATCTGAGTCACAACAATTTGGCACGTATGCCTGAGGATATGTCCAAAGCACGCAACATCATTGTCTTATCCCTCAACGACAATAAAATATCTTCCATTCCTGGAACTGTAAGTCTCTTCTTTCTCAAGTGCATGTGACACACACCATTAAATCTCATTCCACTATCCTTCATATACATGATACAAAATATCTGACAGTGCTGTAACATAGTAGGTCATTAGGTTGGCTCTTTCAAAGTTCAGTCCACATGATAGATGTAGCATATCCTTTCATGGTGTATGTTTCACTTTATGTAGTTATTTGTTCACTGTTCGGACATCCAATACATGGACTTAAGCAACAATGAGCTCCGTGAGTTCACTACAGTGGAACCTCTTTTAGTGAACTCTCTACAGAGTCTCCCCTAGTTGTACTTTCAAACTGGGTGCTTAAGTATAATTCGCCATAGACTCACCTGAAGCCAAACAAGGTGCCCCACTATACTGGGGGAAACACCGCTATATATATTCACAGCACAATGCAGAAAATCTGTGCATTTTTCGAGGACCAAACTGTACTGCCAGTGCAAATTGAACCTCTGAAGTGGAAACCTCTCTATTTAATAACAAGTAAAGAAAAAATATTTACTCTAAATAAAAAGGAGAAGTAGGGATGGCTGTGTGTGATTCAAAAAAGTTCAGCAACAAGAGGGTAAACTTCAGTCAAGCAACCCCTTACCCATGCATCACCAATATAGTTAGCTGGTAATTGGTGATGCATGGGTAAGGGGTTGCTTGACTGAAGTTCACTCTCTTGTTGCTGAACTTTTTTGAACCACACACAGCCATCCTTATTTTTATTTAGAATAAATATTTTTGTCTTACTTGTTCATCTTAACTTTTTGATGTAATGTTTATTGTAGGTAACTGGATGCTATCCAAGTTAAAGTTCATGTATTGTAGCTAGCTATGCAGTTCATTGGAGGTTTCATCATAATATTGTATGAGCCGCCGAAATGAATCTGATCTGGAAGAACTAATGCTATAATATATGTACAGTTTATAATAAGATTGCCATTGACCTAATTTTATATTTTTTTAAGGCCTTTACTGATATGTACCTGATATACTGTTGCAGACTAGTGCCTAGGATTTACGCTCTGAGCATCAAGAGACCAACGAAAGCTAATGACAGATTCTCTATGTAGTCAGTTGTACTTGTGAGATCAAGGTCCAAGAATCACATGTACGGGGCGGGGCGTAAAAATGTCTGCCATAATGTAGGTTGAAAGCCAGCAAGTTGGAAAATGATGTGCTATTTTCGAGTTAAAAGATTATAGCGGAATCAATTCTGAGTAGTGTGGTATAAAAATTATAGCATTTGAATGACCATTTCTGAAATAAGTTGTTTGATGATGATGATGATGATGATGATAAACGACCAGATGAAAACAGCGATTTTAGAAAGTGGTACTGCTTTTGTCTTCTGCTACCTTTGAGTCCTAGCACATTAAGGTGTTCTGTCTTCAAGGTACTAGGAGTTGCTGACTGTAGGAGGGAAGTATTCTGGAGTTATGAAAGAAAATACTAAGTATTAGTCCGATGGGACAATCCGTGCCATCCCTACTAGAGAGTAGTACTCTCTGATAAGGACAAAAATAGCTGGTCCTGAAGTGTCCACTGTATAGAGGTTCCACTGTATACATTATAATAATATGTATATGACTGACTTTATGGTTAGACCATGTATTGTACTCCTGTTTTCCTAGAATCTCTGCCTCCACAGCTGCGAAGACTGGAACAACTGCACACTTTGGTCAGTATATGTAATCAGCTTGGTACCCAGAAAGCAGGCCTGGGTACAAGGCTACAGAATTATAATGTGCATGATCTTGCTGAAGATGATACTAGGGGTCCTTATAATTCATATTTATGTTTATATAATGTACAGAACCTTGCTAACAATCCTCTTCAACATTATACCTTCAAGTGAGTTGCTAATATGCAAGCCTGTTATTAGTAATTAATTTATAATTATCGTTATACAGGAATATTGATAAGCTGTGCAATCTGACTACTTTAAACCTTTCCAACACTGGGGTGAGTCAAGTAGGATACTCATACTCATCTCTCACAATTGGCCTCTGTAATTCATCTTAGTTCATGCATGAGACATATATATATTCCTTGCAGCGAGATTTCAGTAATACTCCAAATATTGATAAGCTGATTTCCCTGACTGATATTGACATGTCTCACAACAACCTCTCCAGAAGTAAGTCCTTCTTCAACTGTGTACCCCTCATACTGCAGACCTCACCAATAATGCTAGTTCACACCAGACCTTGTAGTACTTGAGATATATGTACCAGCATAAGATAATGAGATATTAAGTCTGAATGTATATATGTACATTTGTGTGTGTACTGTAGTCCCTGAACCAGTGTATTTGTTGGAAAAGCTTCGTCGTGTGAATATGAGTCATAATGCCATCAAGGAGTTGAGTTCTCTGATTGATACCTGGCAAGATCTGGTCACTTTAGACCTCACATTCAACCAGCTCACTTCCCTACATGTAAGACTGACTACTTGCACTGACTCACATTCATCTACATTTGCTTCTTCTTTAGCAAAATATTTGCAAGTGTGTGAAATTGAAGAGGCTATTCTTAAATGGTATGAGCCACTTAGTTATAATTGGCTTTGGCTTGAGCCACCATTAGCATAATAATATGTGAAATCCATGGGAGAAAATTCGTACATAGCTGAGCTCTATAGTCTTTTTTCTTTCCTACTCCACAGTGCAAATTATCCTCCCTTAATGCAGATAACAAGTTGACCTTTGAAGGAATCCCAGCTGGAATTGGCAAATTAGCTGAGCTGGAACACTTTATAGCTGCACGTAACCAGCTGGAGTGTATCCCTGAAGGAATATGTCGCCTTTATTCCCTCAAGAGACTTGTGCTCACTTCTAACTGCCTCCTCACTCTCCCTGAAGGCATCCACTTCCTTAAATTAGAGGTTTGCTATCTAAATGAAACTTCTCTGGCTAATAATTTCTGCGTAGCAATTATTAATACTGTGTGAATATAGAAATTGGACATCCGTGATAACCCTAACCTGGTGATGCCTCCTAAGCCAAAGGAACAGGTCAAGGGCTCAGGCGCTGAGTGGTACAACATAGACTTTGACCCTGAAATCCTCAAGCAAGGAGCTGTAGTTAATACTGCCAGTGTCATAAAAGGTTAGTGTCTGTAGGTCTAAAACACATCATCACCACTCTTACATAGGTTCTTCAATTATTTCATTAGTATAGATGACTTATTTATTAAAGGTTAGTGTCTTTAGCTCCAAAACACGTCCACCATCACCACTCTAGGTTCTTATTTCATTAGTATAGATAACTTACTTACACACTTTATAATTGGGGTAAGTCTGAGTGAGCCCCCATTAGCAGGAATTCATGATTTTACATTATAACACTACCAGTACTCACTGCTGTATTCAATGGGGTATGGTGACCTTTGTACCAAGCTTTGCCATGTGAAGGATTATGTGGGACCCTGGCCCATATTTCATCTAAATAATTATTGTGTGTGTTGCTTATTAATTTTGTACACTCACTTCATGCAGGAGCATATACACGTCAAAAAGAGCGTCATTTGAAAATTCTAAAATCGCGTAAGAGTTCTAGTTCTACTGGCCATGGTGATGATGAGGCAGCACAAAAAGTCCTCAAGGTATTAATACATATGGTATCAGTGAGTGAGTTTATAGCATTATGTATGTACTTACCCGTATGTATGTACCGGTGTGGCTATGTATGTATGTACCTACATACCTATCTGTGTGGCTACATATCTAACATAGACCTGTGCTATATATATATATGTGACACTTTCTTCTTTAGATTTCGCATTTTTAGCTACATGATATGTACTTGGGTAGTATTTTATGGAATGTGCCTTATTAAATTTATATAAATTTTAATGTGTTCTTTAATATACATGATCTCTCTGTGTCATTGGTTGTGTGTGCATGTCCACCTGTAGGGTCTTGCAGATGTGGCAGAGCAGCGTGATGTATTACTAGCTGGAGCAGGAGTAGAAGTTGCTCCTAATCAAGATGCAGCAGCGGACACACCCGCAGGACGTGCTAAACGATGGGACATGATTTTGCGTCGTCCTGACCTTGATTACAGTGATATCTTCACTGATGACATAGGAACTCTCCCTGGCCTTACCATATGGGAGATAGAAAATTTCTATCCAGCAGAAGTGGAGGACAGTAAGTACTAGGCCCTGTCAGTACATTAATATTAATCTTCCCATGTGTGTATATACCCTCCACAGCTTTTCATGGTCAGTTGTTTATTGGTGATTGCTACATTGCATTAAAGACCTACTGGAATGAGTCTTCAGAATTGGACTGGGATATTTACTTCTGGATTGGCAATGAAGCTTCTGTAAGTACCATAAGTAGCAAAGCTCTGGGTAAATTTCTCCATGAGTATACTCAATATAGTATGCTATTGGTATAGAATACAGTTAGTGTTACGAAACATATATTGCAAAACTGTTAATACAGAGTTCATTATTACGTATGTAGTTATCGTTCATAAGGTGGAGGTGTATATTCCTCATCATAAGTGGGTTTAGTGTCCTCATCAACAAGTGTTGAATGTTCACTTGGTTCTGCTGGTGACTGGTTGCTCGTTAAATTGCTGCTTTTGCTCTTTCTGCAACAGCAGATAAAGATGACAATAGCTAATACAATGAGAATGCCAGCAAACAAAAGTGATGAGACAATTATGACGATATAAAGCCATGCTCTCAGATGGCAGTTGATATCTACCCTGATGTTGGCATCCCATTCCACCAGTCCCTCTCCCAGAGGCTCTAGCACCAGAAGGGCTGTGGTTGGAGAAGAAAGTGGAACAGCAATGGAACAGGATTCTGTATCATTGAGGAATACTTGACAGTTGGCAGCAATTGTGTCATCAGAGAAATCATAAAGAACCCTCTCGAAGCTGAAGGTTACAGCTAGAGTGGATGGATTGGGACTTGTAGATTCGTATATCAGGTAGTAATTATCCTCTTCTTCAGCTTGGAAAGTGTACGTTGAGTTTGGCTGGTCTTGACAACGTGCATTAATGGTTTCTTCATGGATGTGAGAGTTAGAGTACCCCATCTTCCATCGATCAAAGTTATGAAATCCTTTGACTAGGAAGAAGATAAAGTGGTTATCTGACTGAGAAAGACATCCTGAGTAGGTGGCATTGGAGCCTGGATATAGAAACAGCTTAATGTACTGGTACTCCTTGTTTCTGAGATTGAGTTCTCTATAGAAGCTGAAAGACTCCTCCTTACTCAATTTCGGGTGCTGAGTTAGCAAGTAAATGCTACTGAGGACTGGGAAGTCAGTATTGGGAGGGTGAATGCTCAGTTTGTCACAGAGTGGATGTGAGAACGTAATGATGGCCGTATCTGTGGGAGCATATGCATTATTGTCCTCGTTATCACTGATATCGTTTGCGAAGTTCAGGGGAAGTCCAATCACTGCCATAATAATACCCACAATAACAACAGCAGCAATTATCCAGGAAAAACACCGGCAGCAACCCCTACAAATTCCCAATTATAATGATATAGCTGGATTATAGAAAAATTCCACAGGAGGAAAGCACCTAGATTACCTTGTATTGCGGTAGTTGCCATGATAATAATAAATGCTGCTTGTGGGGAGGTGGTGGTGACGATAGTGATGGTGCCGGTGGTGGTGGTGGTGATGAGTGTGGTGGTGGCCTCCTCCTCCACCACCTCTATGTCCAGAACCATGAGGCATGGCAACTAAACACTTTGACTTCTTGCTTGCTCTTGAGATAGTCCAGATAAGCAAATAGTATCACATGACTGAGTTTGTAACACTATTCATTATCATTTATGGAAATTCATAGTTGAGTATGACTAGAGGCAATGCCACATGTATGCTTCCATGCCATGGCACCCATGTACTCCCATGGTCCTAAACCATCTATGAACTCTCATGACATGGCATGGATGGTCCTAAACCATCTATGTACTCCCATGGCATGGCATGGATGGTCCTAAACCATCTATGTACTCCCATGGCATGGCATGGATGGTCCTAAACCATCTATGAACTCCCATGGCATGGCATGGATGGTCTTAATAGACATTTTTACCCAATAGTGCTTGTATGTAATGATGTTTATTGTTATGCTGCATTAACTATTGTAGATGGATAAGTGTGCATGTGCTGCTATGCATGCAATCCACCTCCGTAACATGTTGGGGGCCAGTGGACGAACTAAAAGACAGGAACAAGGAGATGAAGATGAAGAATTCCTGGAACTCTTTCTTGAAGGAGTCACTTACATTGAAGGTTAGCATAATATATTTCCATGCCTGGAAATGAAGCTAATTTATTATAATTGAGACACATAGAGGAAAATTTATAACAGACAAGTAGGGATGGCTGTGTGCAAGTTCGTGAACAAGAGAGCCTACCCCTCCTAATTTCAATAACAACACCTAACTACTCTACCCCCATGACCACTATGAGTAGTTGGGTATGGTTATTGAAATTAGCTTTCTTGTTCATGAACTTTTTTGAACTTCACCATCCCTACATATTAATTTTTTTTTCCTTTGCTTGTTTATCACCTTTTTGCAGTGATTATAATTATGGTGTGTGTTATCTTTAGAGTCTAATTACTTTGTAACTGTTATTTTCTTATAGGCAACTGGATGCTTGCTAGTGTGCCTCATACTTAGACTAATTGTAATTAACATGTGTAGCTATGCAGTTCATCAGAGGTTTCATCATACTGTACGAACCAAAATGATGATCTGAAGGACAAATGCTGATGGAGCTCAGTTTACAATAAGATTGTCATTGACAGTATTAGTATAAAGGCCCTTTACTGGTGTTATTGATATACTTTGGGTGGTATATTAGTTATGCACAGCTATCATCAAGCCTTGATTTATAACCAGATCAGTGCCTAGAGTTTTTAGCGATCACTCCTCAAGAGACTCGTAAGTAGCTTTTTTAAACCAATCAATCGTTATAACATGAACACTCTGAGTACAGTACTAAGACTAGTTTAGCTAGTCAGACACGAGATCAGGGTCCAAAAATCAAGTGGTCATAGTGCACTGCAAAGATGTCTGCCACGTTGTAGAAAGCTAACACGCTATTCTTGAACACGAGGTATATCACAGTCAATTTTGAGTAGAAAAAGAATAACCAGATGAAAATGGCGATTTTAGAAATTGCTATAAAATATGATACTGCCTTGTCTTCAGTTCTTCATACTTCAGTCCTAGCACATTGAAAGTGTTCTGTTTTGGAAGCCAGGAGTTGCTGACAGTAATAGAGAACCATTCCTGCATAATGAAAGGAAATATTTTTTATTAGTGCAATGGGGCATTCATGCCATCCCTACTTATGCATTAAGGGGTTGATTCCCATATGCTTGTATCATTAAGGGGTTGATTCCCATATTATGCTCTCATGCATTAAGGGGTTGATTCCCATATCATGCTCTCGTGCATTAAGGGGTTGTCTAAACATTGCTTGTACCATATTCTCATATTTACTACTAGTAATTTACACGTTAATATTGATTGTACGTAGGTCCATTTAGTAATGATATTAATATCTCCTTAAGGGTGGTGGCACATCCCGCCCACACATGGTTGCTAAGGGATCATATCTCCAAAACTACTTGCACCATAGACTTTAAACTGCACATGGCTATAAAGCAACTTAGTAATACTACACACAAAAAAAAAAAAAAGAAGAAGAAAGGTCAAATCCTACAGGTGCTATAAACAGTTTTCTAATTCAAACTAAAAAGTATTACTTCTCACCAACCACCAAACTTCACTGGCTGATTTTTGGTTTGTAGCTTTCTAGCACCACTCTCTACAAAATTACAGAAGGGTTTGTTGATATCTATTTTGCTTCTTGATTTAGCCCAGAAACTTAAATACTCACTTTTGGGAAGTCAAAAAGTAAAGAAGATACCAACAAATCCTTCTGTAATTTTGTAGAGAGGGCTACTAAGAAGCTCTAGGCCAAAAATCAGCCACTTAATTCCAGCGGTCAGTGAGAAGCAATGCTTTTTATCTCTAAAGAGTAAAACGACTCATAGCACCTGTAAGAATTAACCTTTTTTCTTCATTTTTTAGTGTGTGTATTAGCTACCTTATAACTATGTGCAATTTGAAGTCCATAGCTATAGTAATTTTGGAGTTATGTAAAATTTAATTGTTAGCACGTGTGTTGCTATGTGCCACCACCCTTAATGTTGCCAGTTCACTTTGATAGTTGTAACAATGCATCCTACGTATATTTCTAAATAAACTTTTATGCAGGTGGAACAGCAAGTGGCTTTTTTACACTTGAGGAAGATGTGAGTCAAGTGCATACTCTTGAAAATGGGAAACTAAATAACCTATAACTTTTCATAATTGACTATTCCCATTGCATGTTGTCTGTAGGATATACCCATACGTCTTTTCAAATTGTGTGGTGTTAAACGACCTTTTCTTGAACCGGTAAGTATGCATATGCATATGTACGTATGTGATAAGCATGGTGTAATTACACATAATACTGACTGCATGACATATGTAAACGTGTGTAGGTGGAAACAGTTGCAAACTCATTGGACCTTAGTAATGTGTTTGTGCTTGATGCTGGTCCAGAAATTTATATTTGGTATGGGACTAAGTCCCAATTGATGAGTCGCTCTAAGGCCAGTCTCATTGCTGAGAAAATTAACAAACATGAAAGAAAGAACAAATCACAGATCATTCAAGTCAGAGCAGTAAGTGAGCTTGTTATGTAGTTTCATTTGTTGCCAGACTTGACTAATTATGGTGTGTACGTATTAGGGCATAGAACCTGATGAGTTTTGGGATCTCCTTGGTGGACCTCCAGAAGATTCTGTGCCTGTACGTAGGTTGATACATTTGCTGGAATAAACAACCAGTGTGTACATATAGTAATAGTGAGATGTGTATGTATAGTAAGATGTGTTGTATAGTAAGATAAAAAGTACTAATACCGTATGCATATGGCTGGAAATATTGGTGGAGAATTTAATTTGGCAGTTTGGCAGTTGAAGACTCAATCACCATAATTAATTCCGCAATAGTTTTACATAGGTGTGGTAAAGGTTGTCAACATTACGAATCCGAAAATAACACAGGTAGATCTAGGAGCTGAACTAGCTAGTTAGACGACGCTGTGAAGCAACAGCTGGATGGTCCTAGAGTCGGTGTGATACTTCTGTAGATATGATGTCCCCTAACACAGCATAGTAGGTATGTTTAAATTCTGCATGTGACACACCTTAGTGAGAGGGAAAACCTTTGTTGAAGCTTTTGTGCTTATTTTGAGTACGAGATAGGAAGAGTGAGAGCCACTACTTTTATTATAAACTACCGCATGGCCAGAAATATTGGCGGAAATTAAATTTGGCAGACTGCTCTCACTCAGGAAAAATTAAAACTTGGCAGATTTAATATTGGCAGAATGTGCATGCTCATTGGTGCATGTGCGAGCTTGCTTATGCACGCACATGCTATATCGAGCATGCACATATAAGTGCGAGCAGCTGCTCTCAATTGATCTGAATTCTACTTGTTCACTCTCTGGTTTCCTTCTCATTTGTGACATGCTTTGTCACTCCCTCTTGAAACACCTTCCACACTCACACACACACTACATTCTTCTCTGCTCCTGACCTTCTTGTTTCCTGGTTCTCATTCAGGCTCTGGCTCCATGGTGCTCTCCACTTTCCCATATCTTGGGCCTCACTATACCAATTTAAACACCTTATAGAAGAAATGAAAAGAAAAATAGATGCAGTCTAGACAATACTCTCCAAGTGTTTAAATTCCAGAAAGAAGGTAGCGATAAATGAAAATGTAGACTGTGTACTTAACACCTAGCTCATCAGTGATTTCATGCTCGGTATATGAAATTTAATGCAAGCATCAACTTCACACAATGTTTTGTATACACTCATAGCCACTGGAGCAAACTATTGTACTAATTCAACGAGTGAGTCCAGCAAGTGAGCTGACTCTCAGATCATGACTCATTGAAATTTTAATCTAAATGCCCCTGGTGTTAATACAGGTCTGAATTAGTAGCACCCATCCCATATGGATAATTGTAATCAGCATTGTTTTCTACAGTGTTTTATCATAGAAGCGCTAGGCTTATCAAAATAGATTGTAAGCGCTTAGTTTATCTAATAAGTGCTTGCGGTAGCTTCCTATGTATGCAGCTCCCTGGATGGAACCACCGCTTACATGACTCTATCCAACTGTCTCTGATAGGAATATTTATGCTAAAGAGTTGAAGGAAGCACAATGAGCTCACTCCTTGCTCACTATTAAATGTTGTACATTGCCATATATGTAACTGTGTACATGTAATATATTATGCCTTATGTGTGTACTGAGGGCTAGGGTTAGCACTTCAGTCTATTTTTTCTACTTGGTATGTATAATTTTCTTAGCTGTTTCTTTTCCTTTTTTTTTTCTTTCATGCTATGTGTGTGATTTACTTCTCACTCCATCCTATGTATACCTTCATTTTGCTCTTCTTTGAGGAAGCCATATAACTGCAATAAGAGTTGTAATTGGAGGGGTACTCTAAAACATCTTTCAAAGAATGTGCTATCCCTTTTTAAATTGCTTATTATCTTTCCTGCTTTGTTATTCCCCAGTGCAATTGAGAGTTAATGATTTGTTTTTGTTTTGTTTTGTTTTTTGGTGCAGGTGTCTTCAGTTGGAGTTGCAATCCCTCCACCCATCCTCTACAAGGCAGGTTTGGGTCAGGGGTATTTGGAACTGCCACAAGTCGATTTGCCTCAGGGCCAGCTTCATCAGTCCCTCCTGCGGGCTTCAGATGTCTATATCTTGGATTGCTACACTGATATTTTTGTGTGGTACGATTCAATTTAAAATTGTACCATCTGCATACATACACGTGTAATACATAACTAGGGAATGTAGAACGTTCAAATGGCATGTGATCAAACCCATCGTGTATGATAGGTTTGCATGTATGAGACACTGAGTATTGTTTTATTGGCACTGGCACTGCCAGCACATGGAGCGATAGACCTTTGACCCCTGTTTTCGAGGCACATGCTTTTACACTTTGACCTTGATGTATGTACATATAATATATGCATGTCTCAATTTCCATTGACATGACTATAGAGGGGCTTGCTTCATGTCACTGCAGCAGTAATAATGTCATTTTGTTTAAATATTCAGGATAGGAAGGAAGTCTTCTCGTCTTGTGAGAGCAGCTGCTCTCAAACTAGCCCAGGAGTTATTAGAAATGGTTAAACGCCCCTTGTGTGTTGCCATGGTCACTAGGTGCCAGGAAAAGTAAGTTAAAAACTTGAGTGGTCTTCTTCTTCTTCTTCTTCTTTCTTTCTTTCTTTCTTTCTTCCTTTCTTGTGCAGCATGATTCATTCATTTATTTCACTCATTCATTCACTGTCTAGAATGGAGCCTCAGATATTTCGGTGTCGATTCTCCTCTTGGGATGATGTTGCAGTGAAAGTGGATTATACACAAACTCCAGAAATGTTGGAGAAAGTTGCCAGTGAAATGGTGCGTGATGTATAGATCAATAGATAAAGGCCACCTCCTTTCATAACATCTTACCAACATAGAAAAAGAATCCTTCTGGTGGACTTAGCAAAAAGGCAGCTAAAGTTGATATGTCTCCACTTTTTCTTCCAAGAGAACTTCCTATGCCCAATAGGGAGGCAGTAAGTTGCAATCATTACAATTGCAATTTATATTTATGCAATGCTTGTACATAGCTATATATTTATACTAGAATATTCTTTTGCTTTCGTTTTACCCTTTCTACAGAATGAACTGATGATGAAGTGGAACACTCAGCTCTTGACCATGCGTTCATGTATCATTGAAGGAAAGAAATTCTCAATTCTTTCTAATAGAGAAAAAGGTATGGGACTGTGTGCATGCATGCATGTACATATGATCCTCAATAGTGTGTATGTGTTTATATAGAGTGGGAAATTTCTAAGTTTGATGTTTATGTGGAGGAAATTTAAACAGCCAGTTTTAAAGTATGAATTTACATTGGATTTATTATGCAGGTCACTTTTATACAGCAGAGTGCTATTTCTTCCTTTGTCGTTATGCAATTTCTGCAGAAGAGAAAGATGTTATTGGTGAGTAGAATGATATGGATCTGAATCTGCTTTACTCTAAATGAAGTACATACACGTATACATGTACGTATGTATGTACATATGTACGTATGTATAATCGCATCTCCCATTCGTTAGTGATTTCTTCGAGTATATCTAAGACAGCTCACACATACTCTGGCCCACCCTGTTTGGCAATAGACTGTTGTTTGTAGTCTGGGTAATTAGCACAGCAAGTAGATGCCACTTAAACCACATACATAAAGTTACATACCACAATCATAAACACTAAACAAACTGTCCACGTGGCCTATAACTATCAGAGAGTTCTTTTCTAGTACTAGTGGGGCCTACTACTAGTTCAGATATCAGCTCTGACCTAGATTCTGGTCCACCAAAGTCAAAAAAGGGTAAGCACAGGGAAAGTGGATTCGATCCACTGGCTAAATGAATTTCCATGGTTACTCAATGAAAATGATGAGAAAAATGTCCACATGTTGTGAACTTGCAAATCATTGTATTCACTTTGACTATTGACCTCTATGAAATGTGCATTCTTCTTTGGATGGGAGTGCCAAAAAATATGTATGACCCACTCTTAAGAGTGCTTTTGTTAGTCCTTGTATTCTTGAACATGCTGCATGGTGATGAATTGCACATCATATTGAATCTTATTTATGTACGTGCATTATGAAAACATTGCTAATTTGTTGTTTGTGCAGATGAAGAGGAAGGAGAGGAAGATGGTGAAGCTGAGGAAGAGGATCAGGAGATAGTGACTGTGGTCTACTTCTGGCAAGGGAGGGAAGCTAACAACATGGGTTGGCTGCATTTCACTCATGGGTAAGCACTTGTATTTAGTTGTACTGGAAGTTCACTATAATGAGCCAGTCCCCTGCACCTAGTGTTCCATAATTTTTTTGTTGTCATGCCCTTATTCAAAATAGAGTAGTATATAAATATACATAACTAGCCTGCATCCACAGGAAATCTATTTTGCACTTAAACTGCATGCCATGCTGTTGGGCTGGTTTCTTCTAGCTAAGCCTAGCTGTACTTCGCTTGCTGTCTAGGCTTGCTGCAGTGTTTGGCTCCTTGCTTGTTGCACTCTTCTACTACAGCCTCTGGCCCCTTGCTTGTTTCAGCCTGGCTAGGCTTATTGCAGTCTCCTATACCTTGTTTTTTGCTCTCTATGTAGCAACTATCCTTTGAGCATTACCTCTCTCTCTCTCCCTCTCTCTCCTTTTTCTTGGACTCTTATAGCGTCAAGATCCATTGTTGAGTTGAGCCCATAGTGAGTATTTGGGTGTATCAAGCTGCTTTATACACTCTCCCTTGCCATAGCCTTGATGCCATGCAATGAGTGACACAATTTTGTGCTATCAATTGACCTTTAAACCATGATGGATGTACAAGCGTATACAATTACTAGGTAAATGCTCCATTTTTCTGGACTTTCTTATGCCCTGTGCAGAATTTCATTAGTGCTAGTATAATAGTCACTATGTTGAATCGAATTTGTGTTTTGAGCTTTGACCCTGACGTACACACACCTACGTACAGATTGAAAATTTTTGTATCTAGAGTAAAATTATTGTTAGTGGGCTCACCCAATTATTCAACAATCTTTCCTAATTTCCAGTGTCAATTTCTGAATGAGACTTATGTATTCAATATACAGAATTCAGAAGCAGCTGGAGCGTGCCATGGATGGTCCTATTGATGTCATTCGCTTCAAGCAACAGCAAGAAAACATGAAGTTCTTATCTCACTTTGGTGGAAAGTTCATCATTCATCAAGTGAGATGGAGAGATGTAAAACAGGCACATTGTAATGGCTTTCCTATTGTGAGCAATTTATTTTGGAAGCCTACACATGTCAAGTACTGCATAGGCAGATGTTGAAGCATGCATTCTGTTGCTATGAAACTGAAACAAAGTACTTATGATCACTTGATTGAGTGAAGTCTCAGATCCTGGGCATAGGAATACAAAAAGCTTCACTCACCCACCCATGATGCATGGTGGGAGTGGTTAAGTAGTGATGGGAATGGTACCTATATAATTGATTCTTTGGGTCATACTTTTACAGGGTTATCGGGATCCTGAGAGGCGTTCTTCATCACCCGCACTCTACCAAATAAGAGCAGCTAGCAGTAAAATATGTCGTCGTGTAGTGCAAGTGACAGCTAAACCTATGTCACTCAACCCCTGCTTTTGGTGAGAATTCATCATACACATGTGACACTAAAATGTGTTTTGGGATAGAATTCATCTCTCTATTTATTTCAGTCACATTCTTAAAGTTCCGTTTGAAGGAAGTGAAGGTTCTGGAATAGTGTACATTTGGATAGGGAGTAAAACCACTCAAGAAGAGGCAATTCATGCAGAGCAAATGGGCCGTTCCATGTTTGAGGTATTCAGACAGTATTTATTGTTTTTGTTTGTTTGTTTGTATGTTTGTTTGCTTTCTTTTTCAAGCTTTCTTTTTATTGAATCAACACTCCTCTTTGGTCTTTAGTCAACTTATTCTAATGTGGTTGTCCATGAAGGCTCTGAACCAGAGAACTTTTTCTGGGTTGCCCTTGGAGGAAGGGGTGATTATGAGAAGGTGAGCTGCTTCACTAGATATCTAGCTTCTTTATTATGGCTCCATATGAAGTCTCTCATAGTACTTCATTGCAATATTGAATACTTGATTTTAGAATGCTGATTTTATGAAGTCCAGTCGTCTGTTTCGTTGTTCTAATGAAAAGGGATATTTTGCTGTATCGGAGAAGTGTTCTGATTTCTGTCAGGTTTGCCGATCTGCATACATTTATATGCGTACAACATATTGGTTTTTTTTTGTTTTTTTTGCTATTTTTTCTGCACTTAATTGTGTTCAATCAACAAACCCACGGAATTGTCCAACCTGTTTTGTAATTGCTTACATGTGTGGGAAACATGTTTTCTAAAAACAGTGCCTACGTACTAATAATTTTATATCTGTCCTTTTTTTTTTCTTTGTGGAGCTTGATAAATGCAATTATTGTTGCCTGTGTAATATTATTTCAGGAGGATTTGTCTGAAGATGATGTGATGATACTTGATGGTGGTACAACTGTCTTCATATGGTTTGGAAAAAATGCCAGTGAGATGGAGAAGAAATTGGCAATGAAGAGTGCTCAAGTATGTCCTTAATTCTACACTCATATATACTCTAGTTGAGCGAGTTCATATGCTCAGTACAGCAATTCCAAAAATAGTTTGGCCCTCTATCTGTCAGAAAGCAAGACTGCCATGTATATTGAAATCTTAATGTATAGTACATAATTACCACATAATTTTTTTGCCAGGTGTATATGAAGCACTTGAATGAAGAAGGTTCGACTAGGACTTTCAAATGGGCTAAACGTGGAGCTGAACCATGGGACTTTAAGAAGTGCTTTCATGGTTGGATTGAAAATACTACATAATTCAATTCAAACAATTTTTTTTCATAGTTATCAGTTCATCTCTAATTTGCATCTCTAATTTTTAAATTTTAGTAAGTTGGATGGAACATGAATTAATACAGTTGATTTAGCAACAGATTTTTACTACAATGTTATCACGGGTTACCACATTTCATTGATGTAGCCGGACCTAGACCGCTAGCTAGTACTACACAAAAGTCCAGAACTCTGTACTAACGATCTTTACCTAATGGCGATTTGGCTGAGGAATGTTCAGAGGAAAGTCATCTTTCGTGAATCGTTGCTCAAGCTACATTGTACATTTTTACTCAGTTTATTAAAAGCTGAAAAGTACGACGTCAGTGTTGTTTGCATGGGAGCGAAAGAAATTCAAGCTCTGAACAAAAGATATAGAAATATCAACCATCCAACAGATGTCCTTGCTTTCCCTTATCATGAGGTACCAGACTATCTCTTCCTTTATAGTAGTGTATGACTGAAAATTATGGGTAACTAGAGGTAGTTAAGAGCAAGCATCATTAGCACGATCTGCCACTGTGTGACTTATACAGAACTTAATGCCAGGTGAGCTCCCTCAGCCGGAGAAACAGTGGGATCAAAATTTAGGAGATTTGATACTTGGAATGCCAGTTATAAAAAAAACATGTGAGGAAGATCAAGTGAACTTGAAGGATAGACTACCTGTGATAGTGACTCATGGTCTATGTCATCTCATTGGGTACCATCACGATGATCATCACAACTGGCTAATGGTGAGAATAATACCGAGTAAAAATCACTTTTAAAAAAATTATTTCATTGTAGATGTTCAATCGAGAGCAATCACTTTTGACACAGTTCAATTCTACTTTTGGAACAAATCTCTCTCCTCTTACTCAAATGAAGTAGTCATGGTCAATTCAATGCCAAAGTGTATGCAACAAGTTTCAAAGCAAATTAAAAAATACAATCAATACACTATGCTCTTATAACTGGTTTGTATAGTCTACAACATTCCAAATACGACTGCAGTCCTCCGATATCAAAACGCCCACTAACCTCTTCTGTGTACACAGGATTCCTGTGTTATTAATAGTCTTTAATTATTATTTTTGAGTATTTTTTAAATATTACCTTTCACTGAGATACTTTACAAAATGACCAGTTGCATCTTTCTCTTTCAGAGGACTATTCTAAAGTAAAGAATACACTGATAGTTGTGTGCAGGCTTGATCTTTAATCATTGTACCTCTTTATCCTTAATGAACTGCTCCAATAGCACTAAGGATTCTTGAGAAAAAATATAGAAACATGGACACTATATGAAATATTACAACTGGGTCACAATGAACTGCTACAGCTTTAATATAGAAACATGGACACTGAATATTAACATTCTTACAACTGGCTGCTACAGCTTTATTCTCTTACATAGGCTTGAAGAAGTAGCTCAACCATTTGCTGGATATTACAACTAACTACCAGAAAAAAGTAGTCACGATAATTTCCATGACTCTATTAATTAACACAAAATTACTGTCAAAGAGAGTCGTAGCTATAGAGAGTGTCAGACCAAGTACCATGCTCTATGGTGGGAAGGGAGGGGAGCTTGTCGGGGTGTAGCCTTTAAAATTGGTTGAAATGCCAACCCATACCCATTATAGATTAAACATCACCAATAAAAGTTGACATGTGTCCTTATCTGAGATAAAGTCAAGTTTTAATTAGTTTGAAGCACCACGAGGTGATTAGAGCAGAATTAGCATAGCTGATTTTGCGCATTTTATGTTATTGTGGTCAGTGGTTATATACCAGTAGCCAAAATAACCGGAAGGCAGCTGCTCTAAATGTGAAACCACGTTAACCGTACTGGAAGCTACATCACTTCACATACTGCTAGTCTTGAAGTTGTTGCAGATGGTAATGGTTTCTCAAGGAAAGATGTAATTTTCCCATGGACATCAACTTCAACTATTCCAAACTTGTTTATTTCTGAAGGGAAACACAAGTCAATTAGTTTAGCTGTACGTATCATGGGCCTCACCTTGTTCCTTACATCTGTAGCAGGATACTAATGTCCCACCTTCTTTCTCTGCTGGGCCCTGCTTGAACTTATTAATGAAAGTAGAAAGTGAAAAGTCCTCACAAAACAAAGTGTCACTGTATAAACAAGGCATATATATCATATGTTTGCTAGTCCAATCGTCATGACAATCACATGAACTATTGTACACTCATAAATACAGCGAATTGCAATAACCTTGCAAAATAAGAAATTTTTTTTTAACATCCCGAAACTTCTTGAATAAAATCGATCACTGAACCGAAAAGCTGTGAATAAAAACAATGTAACATTCGCAACAAAGGTGGGTTTTCATAAATGTACCTAAATCATGAAGTGAATGTGAAATGTGAAGGTGACCTATTCATGCTATGAAAACTGTCCAAGATGCCAAAGATAATAAGGAAGAAATAAGGAGTCTGTGAAGAGGAGGAGGCAAAAATCCAGGAAGCTATTAGTGCTGTTAAAGAAGGAAAGAGCATTTGACGATGAATTTGGAATATGTGTAAAGAAATTGTCATCACTTGTCAAGTCTTACAAGAGTTAGGGCACGAGATATTGTCACTGATATTGTATACTATTTCTTACGGATCAAATCCCTTCAAGGATGGTGTTCCTGGTCCAGATTGGTGGCAAGGATTTTTGCAAAGATGGACCAAACTAACAGAGAGAAAACCTCAACACCTTTCTGCCAAGCTAACCAAAGCAACCTTGAGGAGTTGGTTTAAGGAATTTCTTTAAAGACATTGGTTTACTCAAGCGCTGTGGCCAGATTATGCTGCATCTGGAATTCAGATGCAACTGTGCAGTGTCAAACTCTCTCCTTTCATATTGTACAAGAGGAAACACTTGTACAATACCTGGATAAAGGGAGGGGCACCAGGTGGTGTCAGCCCCTCTGAGAGGTCAACTGTCCAGTGGTTTGAGCAGCAACAAAGTACTTTCTGATTACTTGTCCAGTAGTCTTATTTTTGATGGACACATGAGTATATCTCCTTCATCGAGAAAGTACAATCTCTAGGAATCCACCGGTTTTATCTAATGCCAAGTACCACATGCAACTGAATGTTAGAGTATTTGGCCTGTGTGAAAGACTAACTGTAAGTATTGTAACCATCATTCTTTAATCATTATCATTCATTCACCTGAAGCAGTATATCAAAATCATCATTCTTATCGTTAGATACAGTCATTGTTTATTTTTATAGATATATCTAGCTATTGGACAAACATTTTAACCAATCAGAGGAAGCCATAGTCTGTCCCTATATCATAACCATAGAGACAGAATTCAAAATTATCAGTTGTTGTGAACATTCATTTTCATTCAGCTGGTTCTCTCTTTGTTTATTAAAACGTTTACTCCATTATCAACTGCTAACGCTCCATCACACCTGTAAAAGCAAAGTGGAATATTTGGCCTGTAAAAAGCAAAACGGCAAGTTATCTTGAAGAGATACAAGATTAAGACCAGAGCCATGAACATAACAAAAGAATACTTCCCGCAGCTGTGGAATAAATCCAAGCAACCAAATGAATCACCTGCAGCCTGGTTTTGAAGCAACAGGATTGATACCATTCAATCCTACTAAGTGAATCCTTTAAAGTTAGTCCCATGGCAGAATATTCAGCAACAAGGCAACCTCAAAACTGATGAAGAAAGCCTTTACACAATCTCTAATCAACAAGGAGAGGAGAGAAATGAAGGGAAAGGTGATAATCGGCCATACATAAGGTGCCCAAAGACCAACGTGATCTTCAAGATAGCAGAATCAAAGTTCTCCACCAACATGGATCCAAAGCAAGTTGATGGGCTTGGCAGAGGAAGATTAAGGAAGCCTCCCTGTTGGGCTGGAATTTGAGAAAAAGATAAAGTAGAGAGCTGAGGCTATAAGCTTCTAAGCATAAGCCAGAACAGCCAGAGTGCAAATAATCAGTGCTAACTGATAAAAACTTATAGCTATGGAGCAGAATCAGTGTCAAAATGTCTTTTATCTTTTTGGTATTATTATTTGCATTTTTGTAGTGCAGTGAAAATATGTTTAGCTACTGCAGTGGGATCATTCTAGCCACTGCAGTGAAAAAAGTTTACTGCTAATAATAGCCACTGCAGTGAAAAAACAACAACAGTTTACTGCAGTAATAATAGCCACTGCAGTAAAAAAAACAGTTTACTGCAGTAATAATAGCCACTGCAGTGAAAAAACAGTTTACTGCAATAAAACGCTCATACTGCAGTGAAATGAATGAACTTAGTAGTTAAGTCGACCCAGATCCATTAAATTGTCATGACAATAATAAATATTAGCTTATATGTTTTTTGCAGCCATGCAAGTATGAACAATAGAATTGATTCCCTCTGCGTATGGGCAAGGGTATAGTACTCTGTGTGTCTGTCTGTCTGTTACAACTCTTCCACCTCGGATTCAGTGCCCCCCCCCCCCCCCCCAGCCTTCTACCCCAACGAGCTCAGAATCGGATGATGAGAAAACTGAGGTTTTGTATGGGATGTTGCCTGATCTCTCCAGAGACCGTATCAATACAGTTGTCTTACTCTGCAAAAATAGTATTAGTTCAGCCTATCAAATTTTGATTGACATCAGTGCTCTGAAGATCCTTAGATTGATTAGAGCAAAGAAAATGAAGACCTCTATGCTTCAAGTAAGAATAGACTCAGCTATATTACTAAGTGACGGTTTGAAGTTGTACAAGGATCCAAATCTTGACATAACTCGTCCTATTGAAGTAACTTATAAAGGTAAGATAAATGGCTTAGCTAGCTATTATACCATGTCATTATTATCATATAGACCAAATGGCCTTGGACTTTGGTGGTGTTAGAAGACAATTTTTTTCCAATCTTCTTCAAGAAGTTACATTGTCCACCAGCCTAAACTTATTTGAGCGAAATGACTTGTATTTGTTGCCGTCAATCAATCAGGAGGCCTATATTTGTGGCCATTATAAAATGCTGGGCAAATTGATCCTCCATTCCATCTTGCAAGAGGGCCCAGGGTTCCCCTACTTTCCCCCATCCCTCTATTACTACATCTGCACAGGGTCAGTTGAAGTGGCAATTGAATATTTATCCCTTGAAACACTCCCTTTTCATTCGAAGATTGTTGTGGATGAGGTAAATAGCTAACTTTGACTGACTAGAGAACAACTCATCGGCTTGGTTAGCTAGCTATCCTGAATTTTCAACTGTTCGGGTGCACTGTCCAGCTGTCAGTGTGGTAAAAGAGAGATATGCTTCTCGGCCACGCCTCTTCTTCACAAGCACGCTTTTTTTCAAAGACAGCACAGAATTGAAAGATTTCGCTTTTTTACTTATCCTGCTCTGTGCACGTAGCTATTTGAAATGTGGTAGCTCCTAAATCAAGGTGTGATGGACAGACAGACAAAATGATTACTATAACCCTTGTGCATGCGCTGAGGGTTAAAAACAAAAAAAAAACAAAATTCAATAGCTGTGGATCAATAGGTATACCTGCTTCCAAGTGTATGCAGTAGGTTACTTCAGTGCTTTACAAGTTAAGTCAGAGAGGGTCTGGGAACATGTGATACTAGTGCTTGTTCCATAGGAATGCAGTTGTTTTGTGTGTGTGCTGACATATTCTCCCAGCACCCGTACTCTGCCTTTACAGGTACATGTGTGCACAAACAAGATGTTTTGTTTAGGCTGTGGACCTGAGAGAAGAAGCTTGAATTCTAGGGCTCCTTCCCTTGGAGTCATCTTGGTATAGAGCTCTCTCGTGAAGAAGGTAGTAGACTAAGAGAAATAAGGTTCTTTGTATCTTTATAACCTTGGGAAGATCATGTGTAAGAATTGTAACCTTGTCCGAGAAGTCTACCAAGCTCAAAGAATTGCTGCTTCCAGAGCATGTAATAGCCATGCCATTGTACACATCTAGAAAGAGAAGTTATGAAGCTACCTCTGCTGCTTCCAGAGATTCCATTTGATCGATGGGGAAAATGATATTGTCTTCCTCTGCTTCATGACATCGTTATGGTTATTAACTGCTGGTACTTTTGGGGCAGCATAAACAAGTACTAGTATAGCATGTTCCCTCACGGTTGGTAAGGGTCGGCTACTCAAACTACCTATTACATGACCTACACAATGCTGCAAAGTACAATCTCCTGCAACATTATACTTATACTAGGCAATGAGCTAAAGTTCTCATTAGTCATGGTACTTACTAAGTTTTGCAAGGTCAGTGCAAAATGCTGTAAGACAACACCCATTACCCTCCAATAACCATGAGACTATCCTGAATACTGAAGTGCTTCACAGCCACTTGTATACAGGCCACAGCTCCTAGCCTTTCATCATTACTTGAAGTCCCATCACATACTAATCCAACTTGCGGAAATTTTTCCCTCCAAGCTTCAAATTGCTTGTAATATTTTCCATTCACCTATACATAGAAGCTTAAATCTGTGTACACAGAAAAATGTTTGAACTGTAACTTACTACAATGTAGATATCTGTCACTTCACGACAAGCTTTCAGTATGTGAATCCAGTGGCTAATCAGGGGATGACCAGCCACCGGCAGTAGAGGTTTGGGAACTCCTAACAAATCAGTGTACTGATCCGGACAAGCAGCAAGCTCACGAGCCAATCTCGTCCCATAACCCGCTGCAAGAATCAAAGCCTTCATGTCGGTGTGCTGTAATTAGAATATTAAGATGATGACATCATAGTGCTGCTAGCTAGATAGCTGGAAGCTGTATTAAAAGTCCAGAGTCGAGCTTGATTGGGATAATGGCTGAAGCATTGAGTGGCAGCAGTGATGATGAGCGAGATCTATATTCAACCACCAATGAAATCAATTATTGCGATGAAAGTAGTCCGCCAGACTACGATGAAAGCTACAGACGACTTTGTGAACATTACAGTAGAGGTTGTTCTTTCATAGTAAGTCCAGCTAACATATGTAGGTGTAAAATGCATACTGTTATCTCAACAGTCACCATGTTGTGGTAAGGTGCACCCATGCCGCCTGTGTCATGATGAACAGGAATCACACAAAATTGACCGCCATTCCATAACTGAAGTCGTATGCCGCAAGTGTTCCACAAGACAGCAGGTTTGTAAGTAGCCAGAGATGTGATTGTGCTGGAATGCTGTTGTATGTGTCAAAATCATTCTCAACAGCTAGCTACCGTTCTTGTATGTATGCAACAATTATGTCATCTACATAAGCAATGCACACAAAGTATGCTTCCTCATAACTCGTGGGAAGTAAACAAGTCAGGTCAATCATCCTTAAAGGGTTGGCTTGGCTTGCTGCAAGACTACAGTCTTGTAAAATGCTCTTGTATTCCTATTCCAACACAGACCATACTGGTATGCTTCACTTATTATTCTACAATCCGGTCTGAAGTAGTTCAGGCACCATTAAGTGTTTGTGTGTTTGTGTTAATGATCCTTCTGTTTACTTCCAGGTAGCTGATTGTTGCTATAACTGTGGCCTGCATTTTGCTCGTTGCTACTTTTGTGCCATATGTAACTTCTATGATGATGTCAACAAGGGTCAATTTCATTGTGAGAAATGTGGCATTTGCAGGTACTAGGTGGTTGTACTCATTCTGTACATTTATCAAGTAATATCTTTTAGGGCGGGGGGGAAAGAAAACTTCTTTCACTGTGATAAGTGTGGATTCTGCCTTTCTCTTGAGAAAAGAGAGAACCATACCTGTAGACAAAATATCTCTAAAAATAACTGTCCTATTTGTTTAGAGGTAAGAAATTCAAGTACTCTGGATCCATTACTTAGTGTATACTTTGCAGGATATTCACACAGCTAGAGATCCAGCACATGTTCCACGCTGTGGACACATCATACATTCGTATGTCAATCTTTAAGTTATCCTTTCAAATGCAGATTTAATTTGTATTTTTGATCTTTAGTTCATGCTTCAAAGGGCTTATGGAAAAAGGGTAATAAATAATTCCTATGATTTCATGCTTAATAATTTTATTATATAATATGCATGGTGTGTGTGTGCAGCCTGTATCAATGTCCACAGTGCCAAACAAGTTTAGTGGACATGAGGCAAAATTGGGAAAGGCTAGATGCTGAAAGAGAGTCTTGGGTAATGCCGCAACAGTTAAGAGAGTTCAAAGTAAAGGTTTGTTTCATTCGTGTGTCATGTAGCATTTTGTTTACTGGTTGTAGAAGTTACATTCTAGAGTAGATAATTCGTTGGTATGCATGCCAAGTCCCCTTATTTAACTTGTTGATATAGCGATTAGATATGCATTGTAAGTCAATTTGACTTATAATTGTTGGTGAGCTAGTGATTCCAAACCTCAGTGTTCACCAATCATTTTTTGATGGATGATAGGTTCACTGTCGAGACTGTGGTCAGGAAGGAGACACACTTTTCCATGTGGCTGGTCTTAAATGTTGCAGCTGTGGCTCTTACAACACCACACGGTGTGGTTCTGAGGAACTGCCTCTGGTTCCATCTGGACATCGTCGAGTAGTAGACTGGCGGTATCGAAGAAGAAGAGGCAGGCACAGAGAAGGTATTTCTGACCGTCTTTTTATCCTGCTTGATTTTTACTGTTTTCCGTATCACTTACAGATCGTGCTGATATAGAGAAACAGCTACAAAATTCTGAGCAGAGATTATCTGATACACAGAAACAGTTGCAAGAGACACAACGTCGAGCAGAGGAGGCAGAACAGAAGGCTCATTTGAATGAAAGGAGAGCTAGGTGTGCAGAGGAAGCTGTTGTTTTAGCTGAAGAGAGAGCTCGGATAGCTGAAGAAAAAAGGGCTGAAGCTGAGAGGAGGCTCCTTGAGATAGAAAATGACTTAGAAGAGTTAATGGAGTACAAGGAGTTGCTACATCGAACTCAAAGGTTTTCCTTACATTCTGAATGGGAACAGAGTATGGAGGACGAAAGAAGATCACATTGTAGTGATCAGCTTTCTATAACTACTCTATGAGATTTCTTCTTTCTTTCTTTTGATTTGTTTTTTACGTAATTATTCAGTATGGAAACCGCGGTACCTATAGAATGTGGTAAAGGGTTAGCTATGCAACGGCATATCCGGTAACCGGTACCGCGCGGTCGGTACACGTACGTACGTACGTACCGCGGGGGTCTGACTAAAACACGGACCGGACCGGACCACCGGACCACGATAAACTTTTGCGCACGAAGTCAAAAATGCGCATGCGCGCTTGATTCACACACTTGCTGAACTAGTTAATATTAATCAAAATCTTGCAATTTCTAATTGCATCTGTTTCCTTTTCAAAGGAATATCATTCTGTATGAGTAAAAAGACCATAACAATAGTTAGCTGAGTAGCTATATGGTTATTAAATCAACCCACCTGAGAGAAGGTGAATGGCCTGGTAGTGTGCATACTAGCTATTATCATAACAGTAATGCATAATTATGGCTAGAGCTTGTACTATCATGTAACACTTACTAAGCACGAAAATACTCCACAATCGTGGCCATAAGTTGTGTTGTGCAGGGATATTCTGTTTGAAAAATAGTTCCATAATAGCTATAGCTATAGCTACTGGCTAATGGCAACACCACACATACAACTAGCTAGCTTAACTCACTTTAGCAGAAAACAATCTCCATTTTGAGCTAGGATGTTTAGTCATTATATATTTGCTATGTGGACATAAATATTATCATCTAGTGGTATAGACAGAGTAGCTATATAGCTAGGTGACTTAAAACTTATAGGCTAATAGCTTATTGTGCTAATAATTATAGGTGGATATAGCGCAGTAAAAGAAATTTATCATACCAATACTTTTGGGGTGTCATTGGACTATCAATTTTGAGAAGTATGAGATCAGATATTATAATTCATTATTGGGTGACAACATGAAATGCTTACAAAATGTGCAGTAAGTCAAGCATCTTATCAATTACTTTAATCCAAGATTCAACTTCAGAACATCCAAGTAGGAGCTTGTATAAAAAAGTTGACACACAAGACACTTTTCAAGTTTCTTATTGCATTCTTCCACAATCAAAAATAAGTAGAAATCTACGATCTGAGCAAACCATATTATATAGCTAGCTACTGCATACAGTATACATACTGTTTATATGTTGCAGCACACAACATACGTATCCTATCATTTTGAAGGTCCAGGAAGGGTCTTTTCGATATCTTCCTTGGTCAAGTACTCGGAGTCACGTGCAAGGTGGGAATAAATTTCTATTGTAATTCATTTATTATTATCATAATGTTGATAAAATGAGAAAACTGCCCCCGTCAGGTGGGTGTGGTAGAAAACAGTGCAATGATAAGTGCAAGGTCCAGGAAAGGTCTTTTCGATATCTTTCCTTGGTCATCTCTTGTCCTTGGATGTATTCATTCACATAGTGATCTACGCCATAGACTCTGGAATTGACTGATCGCATAGGCTGCATGGGATGCTGCCAAAACACGGGTGTGGTCATTTCTTTGAATAGTGACTGTATTGCCTTGGTACCTCTTTGGCCAAAGTCCAGGGCTGTGTCCCAGATCTTTGCAATCAAGCGCGCATGCGCATTTTTGACTTCGTGCGCAAAAGTTTATCGTGGTCCGGTGGTCCGGTCCGGTCCGTGTTTTAGTCAGACCCTACCGCGGTATAAGGCAAAGCGGCCCGGGGCTATTCCGAACGGTGGGGCTATTCCGTAGGGTCAAATATTTTCAAAATTCCTCGAGCTTATGAGCTCTATTTTGAAAGATATATTCTACTATTATAGTAGATTATATCCTCCAACATTGAGCTCAGAAGCTTCAGTAGTTTCAGAAATATTTGAACAATACGGAATTACCCGCCGTTCGAAATAGCCCCGCTTTACCTTACCATAGATATACAGCGGTTTTCCAAAATCTTGCAACTGCAGAAAGCGAGTTACATGATCAATATGAGCAATCTGACCAACCAGTTCGCTCCAATCACTTCCACTTTCTACTTTCCTGTTGCGTGTCTATGATTTCACTTCACTTGGAACTTTCGTCGTTTTTTTCGTGGGGCGTGGCAGGTGCTGGAGTGAAGCTATCTCTACGCTCTTAGCAGCAACTTGAAACTCTTGTTCTGAACTAGCTCTTGTGCAAAGAGCGTGGAGATAGCGCCTCTCTATCACGAGCCACGCCCCCTACCTCTCGGGCTGGTAAGGGTCGCCGTTACGCCAGACTAGCAGTACAGTACTGTACTGAGAGCTAGAGATGGTTGAACAACAGAAGGAAGGTAGCTGTCCTCACTACAACAGAGGATGTTCTCTTGTAGTAGGTTTTTATAATATGAACATAATCAAAATCTAGTAATAGTTGATTTAACCTTCAATTTAAAAGTAGTGGTGATAAAATGGCCTAGCCATACTGTACCAATATTATTTGCACTGACATTGATTTATGCTCTTTGACAAATGTAAGTGACTATATTGTTTGGAGGAGCTAAATCGTATTGTATCAAAGCTGTAGTATGTAGGTTTTTACATGTATGTCAAGGGCCACACCCCTCACAAAATGGTACAGTGTGCATGCAGCTGTAGCTGAATGAAGTTTCTGCATTGTGGTTTTATTTTCCTCAAGGGTAACCACGTACTGAGTAGAATCATAGGACCATACAGTAATATGCTATACATTATAATAAATACCATTTGCAGTCTTGCTTGCATAGCTATGAATACAGCTTTCACTTCTATGTCCAATCACACACATAATGTGATAAGCTTCAAATCCACATTCATCCAGGATAGTGGCAGAAGTGGATGGTTAGTGTACTCTCTTGATAGATTAGCTAGCTTTGATACTGGTTATATGCTCGTAGCACAGAAGGGTGAGTGAAGCAACACAGCTAGCTTTTGTGAAAACTTTAAATGTTGCATTTATGATTATTTTTTTTGGAGTTGCATGCCCTCTTCTATAAGCCCTTGATACTACTAAGTAACCTAGCTTCTCTTTGTTCAGCAGACTCTGAATCTAATCTCGTGTCCAGCCTTATTTCCCTGTCACTTTCAGACTCTGCTCTTCTTTTTCTCTATCTCTTCTGGACTTGGCATTCTCAGACTCTGCTTGTCGTTTTCTGTCCTTTTATCAAACCTTGACCGTGTTTGTTCCACTGATTCAGAGCTTCTTCTGGCTCTATCCTTCGCATTCCTTCAGTCTAACCTTGCTCTTTTTTGCTGCTCAGTTTTTCTTCACTCATTAGCTAAAAGTTAGCTATTTTGCGCATGCGCAGTATTTTACCCTCAGGGCTTGATATATATACATCACCACTACCCAATTTGTACACCATAGAGAGGGGCTCGCTTCGCTCATGATTACTTTCATCTTGTTAGCAAGAGTTTACACCAATACACTGATTATCATACTAAACAGGGTCCTCTATGTCTCCCTTTTTCTTAAGATGCTGAAAGAAAGCACTGCTTTTAGGATTCAGCTTTGATAAAATGTCACCTGGTCTCTCAAACATAAATCCATCTTTCTCTGCTTCTGTATCTTCCCTAGTAAGTTCTCCTTCAGCTGAAAAATGTATTTCCTGATGGAATCCAAAAGAATCCTCTCGTATTTTCCTACCAATACAAAATTAACCAAACTTTATTCTGCAGACCTGTGGGTGTTCTCTTACTGAACCTTATGGCTGTGAGACTTGACTATGGCTGCTTATCTTTTCTTCTTGCTTCCGATTAGTAAGTCCTTCAAAACTGGGATTGGAAACATAGTGAAGTACACAGGATTTTTATAGTTGGAAAAACTACTTCAGTAGCTCTCTTGGTATTTTTGCTATCTTTATTGCTGAGCAGTGCATCTTCAGTAATGTTAGCAAACCTAGTTGGCCATCCTAGAAAATTGTTACTAGGCATGAGTGCATGCGTAGACAAGGTGTTGAATAGTATTATTGAATACCATGAATTATCCAGTGGTAACTGACCAATCAGATTGGTTGAATCCACATATAATGATAACTAGCCTGCACCCACAGATAATTTGTGGCAATTGTATTTGAAATTATATGTGCTATCGGGCTGGTTTCTTCTAGCTAAGTCTAAGCTATGATTATCTTCCTCCAGTGAGGCTGTCCTTATGCAGTCTTTGGCACCTTGCTTGTTGCTTACTGCAGTTTTTGGCTCCTTATTTGTTACTTGTTGCTCTCTTTGCTGGCCTAGACTTGGTCTTTTTGTTACCATGTGCTTTCGATTTGGCTACAACTGAGGGATCTTTACTCTTAAGATGAAAGAATAGATCCTAGCAACTAAAGACAGTGTTTGTACTTAAATTTCCTTGATCTACACAGAGTCGGGCTCTGTCAGATGATGGTTTCAAGCAGTGTGAGAAGTGAAATTGAGTAATGCTTGAGAACTCAGCGTCCTTTGCGTACATAATGCACGTTTTCCGATTGTACATCGTTTGTTGTTGTTTTTATTTTTTTTAAATAGCATGGTGGATAGTAGGCACTAGGTTTATCTAAGTGCTTTGTGGTAATACTATCAACAGCAAAGGTGAACAAATGAAAATGAACTATGAGAGCCTATCAGTTCTGGAAGCAAATAGCTAAGAATACTGTTCGCTCGCTTGCTGTCACATTGCTCTAGTTCTACAAGCTTGAAACATCCTAGAGGAAAGTTTAGAGCTCTGGAGCACGCAATATAGAGTAACAGATGTATGTAAAACCCCTTTTTCACATGAAGCCGTGAAGATTGAAGTATCCCATGCACACAATTCATACAAATCACAGCAATTAGATATAATTGCAACCAGATATGACATTCAATGTTAATATTCTTCCTTGGGTTAAAAATTATTGACTTTCATCTTTATTCTGCAGGCCCCTTGTTGTGAAAAAGTGTATGCCTGTCGTTTGTGCCATGATGACAAGGACATCTCTCATCCCATTGATCGATATGCTATTAAAGAAGTAATATGCAGAAAGTGTTGCACAAGGCAACCTGTAAGTAAGGTACTATAAAAGAATCCGTACGGTGACTCTTATAAGGTGTTTTTTTTATCCTAATTTTGTGGTGCTTGTTTTTAAGGCAATGGTTCCATGAGAAGAAATTCATGTGCTCTGGGAGTGATAGTTAATTTTGTGCATGTGTTTATTGTGCAAACTCTAGAGCCAACCCGCTAGTGGACTCGCTCAGACTTGCCCCAATTAGTTACCCACCCAAAGAACAATTCAGTCAACATCTAACATTAAGTCATCTGCCAAGATAAGCATAAGCAATGTTAACAGCCTTTTACTGAACCCCTGACCAGAAAATATAATCATTGGAGGAAGAACATCTCCCGCATTCTCTCAGCATAAGGTAGTTACTTGCCCTTTGGAATCTTCTGTAGCCCCACAAACACATCAATTTCTCGGTTCTAAAGAAAAACCTGATTCATCTGCATTCCATATTTTGGAAGGCTTATCCTTTGTATCATGCCTTATTGCCTCTGGGATGCAATTCTACCAGGTGTATTATTCTTAGGGTGGGCCTTACAGCATCAAGAATTTGCTCTTTAGAGTTCCCAGTATTACCCTATTTCTGCCATGTACAGAGTGTATTTCATAAGACGTTCTTCAAGTACACAATCAGGATATCTTCAGGATATCTTCTGCACCCCATTTCACATTTTCCTGTTAAATAGTCGTGTTTCTTGGGACAACATAAGTGTAAAACTTTTCTAGATACTAGCTTTAAAAATTCTCTAGATACTGTTTTGTAATTGTATCCCCTGAGGAAGGCCTGAGCACAACATCGGATGTGATAAGAATTTTTAAAGCTAAGTTTTACATAGCAAATGCAGCTAGCTGAGAGTAGTAACAACATGAAGATATATAATACAGTTTGCAGCACAAATAAGGAGGTTCTTTTCCTTAATCTAGCATTGGAGTACCAGGCTCTCAGAAGTAGCCGTTTTCTCCTTATCGTAACTACACTAGCAGTTTGACACCTAACACGCAGAAATAAGATATTATACATGCAAATATCTGCAGATTGGTAATGGTAGCTAAATGGTGCTCCTCTCCTATTTTTCGTTGTTTTTGTTTTGTTATGAATATTTTTCATGCTTGCTCGCTATCAGATGTTGCACATTGCCTTATCGTATGTACATGTAATTCCAGGTCAGTAATAAATGTGTAGAATGCACTCTGGTGTTTGGAATGTACTTCTGTTCAATTTGTAATTTCTATGATAACGAGGATAAGGCTCAATTTCACTGTGAGAAGTGTGGCTTATGCAGGTAAGACCCATAGTTTTAGGTCAAGGGTATGAGCAGGCATGGTTTATGTTCTTGTATGTACATTTTTCCCTTCTTGCTGGACAGAATTGGTGGTCGAGAGAATTACTTTCACTGTGATGACTGTGGAATGTGCCTCCCCAATAGCATGCAGGAATCTCATGCATGTCGACAGGATAGTTCTAAAAACAACTGTCCTGTATGCATGGAGGTAAGTGAGTTTACTTCATAGAGTGAATATGCATGTGCTACCTTGAAGAGATTTAATGCATCATATAAATTTTTATGTAGGATATTCATACTTCAAGAGTTTCTGCCCATATTCCTGAATGTGGCCATCTCATTCACATGTATGTGGTGTGTGGATAATATATTTAGATAGCACAAGTGATCGCAAAAAATATAAAGATTAAGTAGGGATGGATTATGTATGTACTGCAGCCTCATATCAGACCAAGCCTTACATTTAGCTACATCCGTAGGGCTATGAGAACATAATTTTGGGTCCAGTCCTACTTAACCTTTTTATTCAGAAGAATTTTTTGTGATCACTTCTTTGTATTTGTATTATTTCCCTAGGCACTAGGCTCCAAGTAGCTGGTGCTATAACCTAAATTGTTTTAGTGAGCGAACATGTATTTCTATAGGCAACTATTTTTATAGGCTTTAGAGCTGATATTCATTTGATACTTCAATTCAGCTGATGAGTTATGTAATTAAGTGGCAGGCAACAATTGCACGACACATACCTTAGAGTGTAGTCCTAAATATATTATACATCTATAATTTCAATAAATCATGACCTGAGGGTCAGCTCGCTTGCTGTGTTTGCTCACTGCATCACATATTTTTATGTCTGAAAACCAGTATTATCATACAGATATGTTATAAAGCGATGTGTGCAATTTGATTGCAGGTCCTGTTATAAAGAGCTGCTGACTCAGCGGTGAGTGTTAATTATTTACCTGTGTTTTTAGTTTGTTATTCTTCACTAGAGTTAAGCCCCACTCCATGGTATAAAGTAATGTAAGTGCGTGTGATGTGGAGTAATCATTGATTTCATTGTAGGCTGTACCAGTGCCCCCAGTGCCAAACTAGTCTTGTTGACATGGAGTCGTGTTGGAAGAAGACAGATGAGGAAATCAGTAATTGGGAAATGCCACAGCATCTCAAAAATTTTAAAGTCCAAGTAAGTATGATATGGACCAAGGGAAAAAATTACTAGGGCAATGTGCAACATTTGAGTCACACCGGGCAAGCTAGTATTCCAATCGCCTAGCCTAGTCTAGCTAGTGCCCAAGACTGTAGAAATCAATCAAAACATGCCATTATGCTCATGCTGTGCTACTATTCACGACAGGTACGTACCAGAGCCAGATGTACGCCTGGGGCATTTTGGAGTGTAGACCTAGATATAATATACAATTTACATGACCTGAGAGTCAGCGAACGAGCGAAGCTGTGGAAATAGTTACCCCTCGTGTAGGAGCGATAACTCATAGCATCAAGTGATCTGGCTCACAATCACATGAGGAAGCGGAGCATACTTCAACATTATAGTGCACTTGCTAAAATATCTGCCATATTGAAAGCTAGCAGGCTAGAAAATGACGTATTTCGAATGTATCTTATGGCTAATAAAGTATTCTATCAGGTATTACATGCTCGCAGTCCTGTGTAATGAAAGAAAAATTTTCAATGAGGGCATCCCTACTTTGGTGATTTTAGCCTCAACCAAATTACAAACTAGTCTGAGCTTCTTGTGTTATTCACCCTTTGGTGCTTTGGTGGTGATTTAGATCTGATTGTATTATGTTGCATAAATGTAAGGTGAAGTGTAGAGACTGCCACAAGGAAACAGCAGCAGTATTCCACATCATCGGTCTCAAGTGTGGTGGCTGTGGTTCCTACAATACTGTGAGGTGTGGCAATGAAGAAATACCCGAAGATGCCGTACCAATTAACTTCAATGAGTACATGGCACATGTTCAAGAAAGTCGTGAGCAAGTAGAACATGATGATGACAATGAGGAGGAGTCTGATGACTGAAAATAATATTAATGATGTAACTGATATGACCATGTTGCATTTAATATTTGTACAGTAACTGAACTTGCATTTTTAAAAAAAGCTGATACATACTGCTATCTATACAAGTTTAAGTCTTTTCTGATCTCATCATATATTTGTTTCATCCTAGGCATAATGCTGTCCCACACTAACAAACTTCCATATGTCTCAGGTGTCCCTAAGTTAATATATATAGTATGGGGGGAGGGGAAACAACAACATACTAACCTTTGCTTGGGATGCTGTGTTGTCCTGGTCTCTGCTGAAAACCAAATCCTCCAGATATTATATAATTGACAGGTTTTTCATCGAGAATGGCCTTCACCATTGCAAGATATCTCACTGAACTCACATGACGTTTAATCAGCATGAGAGCCCTTCGATTAACAGCATTCAATAGAAGCAGATGACCAGAACCTAGTCCAATCCATAACACTGAATGAGGAGACTGCTGAAGTAGCATCGATGTAATACGAGTGTCATAACTATTCAAACCTTGATCTTCAGGCAACCTAAGACACAATGTTCTTAATTCAAGTAAGCTGCTAGCATGATGATAATGATCGGCATATTATATCACTGATTAAAATATTCCCATTAGCTATAGCTCTTACATAGAGTTCACTATGTGGTCACAGTGAAGCACTCCGGTTGGACTACCATCATCTTGGTCCCACATGTGAACCTTAGCACTTTTGTTGTGTGTTGTCCACACTAAGTTTTGTCCAACCTCGATATTGGTGAGAAACATAAAACTTCCTTCACTGCAGAGGAAAAGTAGTTTTAATCGTATTTATGATTATTAATTTTGTCGATTGCCTTACTTGTCAATTGCCTTCCATCTGTGAATAATTTTTAGGTCTGAAATTCTTAGGACCACAACGTCAGTACCACAAGTGACATAGAGCTGACCATGGACTCTCTTTATGTTCTTGACTGGACCTTCTCCTACTACAACATCACGACCTTTAGCATTGGGAACCTAATTATGGTTATTATTATTATGCTTAAGTTGTTGTCAGGGTCTAGCTACATATTATTTCTTGTTTGTTATTATTTTGGTTTGTTTTGTTTCATTTTTAAGAAATAAGGAGTGCATTGTCCAAGTTTGGACACGAGCTTACCCTCCCCCTATACAGTACTAGCTCTCAACTCACTGTAAGGAGAGTCTCATCATAAATAACCAGATGCCCATTAGCCAGTCCAGCACACACATAATAAACACCTTCCTTCAGTGCCCTTGGAAAAACTACAATTACATTAGCCACTTAATATGTATAATCAAACTTACTTGAAGTGTACAAGACATAGAACACTATCCTCTAAAAGTTTTAACGAATGCTTCAACTTCTTATCATAGCCATCATATACTAAAATAGAGCCTTTGCTTGTACCCATAAGTACAAAGCTAGAATCCACGGCAACCATACAGTAGATAAGAGTTTTGGGTGCCATCATCATCCCCTAGAAACAATTTTAACACACAAGTTATAAACCATGCTATTTTAAGGGTTACCTGTGGAGTCAGACTTCTCTTAGTAAGGTTGATTAGTGATAACTATAGTGAAAGAAGCAGTAATCACAATAATACTTCCTAGGGTGATCATTTCTCAACTCACCATACTCTGAGTTCCAAGACTGCTAATAACCCATACTTCTATGTTCATTCTTTCACGTTTGTCTGAAAATAACTAAAGGGCATGATCATAAATAACTGAGCAGGCATGGAAAAGAGCATTATAGTGCATACCCTAATAGCAAAAGTCTCAATAGGGTGGTCTCGTTCTATTGCTATTGCCCTCCTCAATGCTATGAATTCTGATGTACAAAGTCGATTAAAGATTTCTTCAAAAGACGGACGATCAGCTGGTGAGTACTGGAGGCAATGGTTGATAAGATCTTGCATGTCGGGCCATGGGGGGCAGCCATAGTGATCAATGTCATTAATGGCTCGACCCTAGGCAAACAACAACAAACTACATACCCTTTGCACACTATTAAGTGCAGAATTTAGAGCCACTACTGCAATTTGGTGTTAGTGCATAACTCTACAACTTAGTGGTTATTACCCTATGTTCAGTGCATGCTAGTGCATTGTTTAGTTCTAATATTAATTATTCACTTCGGCAATGAATTTGTCAATTTCGTAACCAGCACTGAGTTCCTCAAAAGGCTTGTGTCCATTAGTGATCAGTTCAAACAACATCAGCCCATACGAGTATATATCAACCTATGTTCATGTAAGGTGTTGTTAAGGGCAGGTTATTGAGGATGTACACTAGTGATACCTTGTTATGGTAAGGCATGTTTGAGGATGTGGATAGTAATAATTCAGGGGCTCTGTATCCTGCAGTGCCAACTGACTGTGTTAGACCTCCTGCTGTTGCATAGCATGCAATGCCATAATCTGACAACTTTGCATTCACCTGGTATATTAAAATTCAATCCAAGAGATTACACTTATTGTAGCTGATGTTACATACCTTTGCAAGAGTGCTGAGAGAAAAAAGCAGTACATTTCCAGGTTTCAAGTCTCTGTATATGACACTGCTTTTATGGAGAAATGCAAGAGCACTTGAAATCTGAACCCAGGGAGTATCAATGATTAATGTTGTACCTATGCAATATCTACTTTTCTACCTGGAGTACAATTTTGTGTTTGAGTATGATGTTGATATTGCTATAAGGATGCATAGAACTTAAAGACCCCAGCTCAGCATATTCCAGCACTAGAGCAGCCTTTGGCCTCAGACAGACTCCAACCAATGAGATTATGTGAGGATGCTCTAATTTACTCAAGATTTGCACCTACAGGGGCAATCAATGGTATTAACCAGGTGTATGCTTAGCTAATATTATTATTACCTCTTGTCTGATGAGTTGATTGGGAGTTGTATTGCTTATTGATGCAACAGTTTGTGAAAATACCTTCACTGCAACAGTCTCCCCAGAAAGCTGTGCTTTGTACACATTCCCAAATCCACCCCTTCCAAGCACATTTTGAGGACTGTAATGGATATCAGTGTAACCCATTACAAGTGCCTATTATTTATTATGTTTTCAAAAAAGTGTGAACAATAATAAATTCTCAAGAAAATTCTGGTGGTCATTCTTCCACACCTACATGAGATCTGACTCCACAGGTTTATGAAATTAACAGACCCAGATTCTCACATGCAGCACATAAAAAGATATCAATTTTATTACGGCATGTGTTGTAGTCAACCAGTCCATAGAAGTTTGTACAAACAGCTAAATGCAAGTTAAGCACGAGATACTTTCCCCACCTACACATAATGCAATAGTCAATACCTACTTACGATTCATCAAACAGAAATTCACCAGGAGCTATTCTGTATTTTTGATCCAAATCACCAATAATGATGTCTGGTGCCTAAAACAGTATTGATAAATACATTATATATATCTAAGAGGAAGAGATAATTATTACCAATTGTTCTAGCTTTACTTTTCCTCTATGAACAGGACACTCAACTTCATCAACAGCGTAAATAAGTTGGAACAAATCTTTCAGCAAAAAGCAATGTGGATCTCTACCAACTGGGAAATCAAGAGTAAATTTTATACACACACACTTTACATTGAACTTGATATCATGCAGGCAACTAAACATTTTCATGCTGATGTTAGTATGTGCTGACCTGGACAGGAAGGACACAATGTCTTGGAAACTATTAGTTCAGCTCCACCCACAACACTTAGATCTCGTAACCCTGGAAACCACTCATCAATGAGTGCCTCTACATTGTCGACCACATTACATAACAAACGTGTCCCCACACTACTCAGAGGGACAACAATGTCAAATGAATTGGATTGCTCAAGGAGGACTTCCAGCAGACAGTAAGAGGACTAGATAATTAAAAAATAATAATTGTTCAGAACAATTTAATCTTATATCTTACTTGAGACCAGTACAGGTATATTCCTCCTGACCACACATGCATGATCCTGGGTTCTAGAGTCTTCTGTTAAGAAAAACCAAAAAAAAAAATAAACAACAAAAAACAACAACAACAACAACAAAAAAACATGCCCAAGTAAAAAAATTGAGTAAATAACGTAATGTTGTAATGTTTCTGCTTTTACAAACCCATCTCAGTAATTGACTACCGTTCTCTTTCTCAACCATTGCTCATTAGTGAGGCCATGCAGCAGAACAGCTACGTAAATATAACACATAATATCGGCGACCTTTATCCTGATACACGCATGCAGAGATAGTTCAGTAAGGATAGATAGAGCTTAGAAAGGAAAATATAGCACTAAAGCTAGCTAGTCAGCCATGAAAGCTTCATGCACAGAGGATCCAACAACAGAGAGTTGTGTGGAAAATCAACAAAAACTAAGGTAGGCTTTCCAGCTTATATGTTTGAAACAACTAAGTCCCTTTGGTACCTTGTTGCTCTTCTCTAGGCTTTAGTTGGTGCTTCAAGCTCCAAATCTAGCATGATTATTAGATTTTTCTACTTGGTATGCGGTTCCACTTGTTATAAATATTAGTCCATTAAAAAGATTGTTATTGGGTAACAGTCATTGACTTGCTCAATCATAGCTACATGCATATCATTTGGATAGCAAAAGTTAAATTGGACAGCCGTTAAATTGATGAATTTATAACAAATTAAATTGCTTTGCTCAAAGAATTGTGACTCTGACAACCAGTGTACATAGGATGATTTTGATTAGGGGGGCATCTACAATTTCTCTTACAGTAAACTATACAGCTTTACACTTGATAATCTAGGGAGCGAGAGCCCCCTTGCCCCCTGCTTCCTATGCCTATGATGTAGTTTTCACACACTGTGCAAGATGTTTTTAACACCAAAGTAGATGGACTGGTTTAGCAGATTAGTTACTCTTATGTACAGTCTTAAACGCTATTTATCATTAATTTGGCCGAAGAGAAATTAGTACTAGCATAGATCGTTTAAAGGAACCTAATCCGTGTTGCCAGCCGGCCAACACAGCGCTATTATTAGAGTCCACACCACAGATGGAGGTGGTTGCAACTTTCAATCTGATGACAGGTTGATCTTCACCATGCATTCTAAGTCATTTCTAATCACTGCTGTTCATTTCTGCATCCAATGCTTGCCCTTTCTCACCCTTCTTGACAATGCTTTCTATACTCTACTTTCCCTTCCAATTTTTGTTTCTATTTTTTAAGATCCAGCCTATTAGTTAGTACAAATCTTGCACTGCAATGGGAAAAAAGGTGCATTAATCGCCAAATTTAAGCAAATGTACTGCATTGTACTTAAGGCATGCTACTGAGCTGAATTATTACATTACATAATAGAGGCATACTACAAGACAAGGGATTTGTTTAATAATTTTTTTGCAGTGCTCTGCAAGTCAAACAAGCAGCACAAAAAGTACAAATACTTTTTCCCCCAGCTTTTTAATGGTATGTAGACGGATCTTGCATAGGCTAACCTGGTGATGAGGGAGCTCTGTGGTTACATATTTCTTGTATCGGACAACCGCAGCTCGTTCACCAGGGTGGGGCAACAAGGATGATGTCGCAAGAAGTTGCGAGCACCAATTATGTTTCCAATCCCCTTAAGGCTTTATACTATCTATGGTACTAGTTAATAATTTATGACAAGTGTGCATCAAATACTCATAATAATCTGACACAGATGTTTCATTTCATTATTTTGTGTCAAGACCTGGGGAGACCATATATACGTAACCTGGGAGACTGTCCATGTTATTTGTGTGCACATAAGTGGTCCCTCCTCCAGGCATGACAAGTTCTTTGATAGTGCATGAACATAATGAGGATTCATACAGGATTTTTCTTTTGGGGGGGAGGTGGATCTATGACAATCACATGGCTATTAGGCCATGGCGAGGGGGATGTACCCTCTCCCACGTGGAGCACAAAAGAAAATTTTACTGTTTTCGGAGAGCTCATTGTTGGCTAATTCTCCATAGAATGGTTAATTTTATTTATTTATATTTTTGTTTCTTGCTTGCATAATTTTTGTGTGCATGACTATAATTTCTTTTTTTTTGGGGGGGGGGGGCTTTCTTGGGGTGGGAAATCCTAGGTTTCCCACATCCCTCTATGAAACCCTGATAATGATACCTCAATATTTGTAGAAACCGATCCTTTTGGAAACTCAATTAATCTTGCAATGAGACGAGGGAAGAATCCAGGAGGAATATAGCAAAGAGAATAACGACGCACCAGCCGTGCTGCAAAATAAATCCATATTAACATAGTGTTCATGCATGCAGTCATATACACACCTCCAGCAATTTCAAGTGGCAATTTAGCTTCAGAAGGTTTAGCTTTTGGAAGTCGAGAAGGAATCAGTAACTTATTGGGTGTGTGTCTTAAAATAACTTCAAATCTACATGAAAATACAAGCAGACTGATCATTGGGAGTGAAAAGCAAATTATTTCCTGATTATGAACTAACTGAATGATTCACCTTTCCAGTAGCCGAATATACTCAGGAATGAACTCAGCAGGGAATTTAGGCTCCTTCAATATGTGAGGAATGCTTTTTATTTCCATAAACTAGGGGAAAATCAGATGAGCAAGGAATACCAGTATTATAACAGAAATGCAAAGGAGGCTTTATAATGGAGGCATACCAGACTAGATAAGTAGCACATAATAATTTTATATGTGGCATGCATGTCATCAACTAGCCTCCTCCCCTCCAATAGAGTTACTTGATCAATCAATTGCATGTAGCAGTCTAGGCTTTCTTTCAAAAGAAACTTAAGTCATATCATAAAGACTATATTGATATCATTTTTGAAGTTTTAGTAATGCTGGTATCACACATAGACACAGATGCACGCACACACACATTACTGAAACAGGGTTCCATTAGACAACTCTATCTTTTCACTAGAACTCTAAATTGCACACTCAACAGTACGGAAATATCACTTTGCCAACTCACTCCTTTATCATCAACAAAAGAAAATTGTTTGAAAGTGATGATGTGAGCCATGAGAGTACACAGCCACTCGGGATCCAAAAAATAGAGTTCACTGAGTTTAGTTTGAAGGTCGCTATAATGAAGAAGAACCCCACATTCATGCAGAAACTTGATTGCTTGCTGTAACTCTGATTTATCCATTTTGCTGTTCAGCCTGCTACCTTCCATCAGCTCTCTCAGACGACTCTCTCTCAAGACAGGAAACCTGGATTTTGCTTGCTGCTTCTTTTCTTTCTGAATTAACTCTTCCAATGCCTTGGACATTTAATGTGCAATAAACTTATTACCATGCATGCATGCATGCACATTTACACTGCATCAAAACTTACAATATAATTTGAAGGTACTAATCCTCCCATAATTTTCTGTCCTCTAAGTTTTGCACTAGAAGTAAGACAAATATTATAAAGGGTATAATAGAAAAGATTTTGCATACCTGTCAATCAGATTCTTTACTTTTGACCTCAAATCATTAACCTGCTTATCATTAAAGCAGCTTATTTCTGCATATGAAACCTCATTAGGAAATCCAGGAGTACGAATCATGTCCTGGATCTTGCTCCTCATCTCCACCCGTTTTTTGTCTAGATCCTCTGGAGAGAGATTGAAATTGTCCAGATGGGTGCCAACTACCAAAATAAGTGATGATGGTGCACGAGCTTGAATGTTCAGCAACCAAGGCTCAAGGTATTTCAATTCACTATCACCGCAATAGATATTATACACAAGCTGGTGGGGAGAAAAAAAAACAAACCTTTATACTTATTTCAGCAAGCGAGCGAGCTGACTCTCAGGTCATGACTTATTGAAATTGTAAAATTCCCAGGGCGTAGTACATATGTACGTGTCCCAAATTAGTAGCACTGTGCATGCATAATGCGCATGCTCCAATTTAGCAGTGGGTTGTAGGCACTTGGCTTAAGGATTTACTATGGAGCTTCCTGGTTCTGACATGACTTGGTCTCTGACAGCAATATCAAGCACTGGAGCCTATCAGCTACTTTAATTGCTCACTTGCTCACTGTCAAATGCTGCACATTGCTATATATATACTTAACAGCAAAAATCTTCTAAAGAGTTGAAGAATACTTGCTTGCTCACTTGTTGTCAAATGTTGCACATTGCTAGTTTTAACAGCTACCAGTGTAATTACTTACTACATAAAGTGATCTTTGAGAGAGAAAGCATTGGTGAGTACTGTAGAACTCTTCCTGACCGGCAAAATCCCAACAGTTGATATGATACGTCACTACCTCTCCACCAGGTCTCCTGTGGGGATAGTTCCACTGCTTCACATTAACCCCCATTGTAGCCACATTGGTTTTAGAACTAGTCATGACATTCTTCGCCTGGATGACGCGATGGAGAAGAGTAGTCTTCCCCTTCTCAGCAGCTCCAACAATCATCATCTTCATATGGTAGTAAGGAACACTACGTGTGTGTCGTGATTTGAGGTAGCTGATGATTCCTTTGGTTGGACCATTCAAGAGACTTGGATCCAATGTAAGATTCTTCAGTCCTTGCAGGTTCAGCTGTAACAATATCAAACACTGATACTACTATACTACTATACAACAAACAACAAATAACAAACTAACAACCTGAATAAACTAAATAAAATCTACCAAAAGAACAAGCAAACAAACAAAATAAAACATCGGCATTGTAAAGCAGCTTGAATGACTATACTAATGATTGGAGGCTCCTTTCAATCTAGTGAGACCGACAGTTCAAAGGTCAATTTCTATTTGTATCACTAACAGGGTAGACAGGAATGTGAATTCGAAGAGGGAACAAGCAACACCAGAGATAGCAGCTGCAGTAAGCTTGGGTAACAAGCAAAAAACCAAAGACTAGACAGCAACAAGCAAGGTAAAAGAGGCTAGCCTCACTGAATATATCTAAAGATAGAAGAGCACAGCTTAGGCTCAGCCAAAAGAAATTAGCCCATTAGCATGCAATTTCAAATCCAAAATGTGATTACAGTGAGTGCAGCAAGTGAACGAATAGTTTAATTAACTAGGGGTGACCCACCACTTTACCCACCATAAATAAATGCTCTAAATCTCCCATCTCTTCTGGAAGTTGCTTGATATCTTTATTATTGCTGATGTCAAGGCAGGTCAAAGACCTTAGAAAGCCAATCTCCTTGGGAATCTATAAATTAATTATAACACAAATAACAATTAAGTGAGTACGTATGTGTACAAAGTATTTTAGTATGCGTATGTTTTTAGAGATCATATCACTAGCTCCACACTGGATTGGAGGCATTCTTAGGTTTAGTTTCCACGAAACGATAAGATGGAACATAATTATGTAAGATCACTCTGTCCCTCAAAGCATGATGTGAAAGTCTAAACAAAAGATGGTAAACTTAGTGATTGACATTCTAGTCAGCTGTGATGTTACATAGCAAAGGAGGGGCCTTTTTCTCTGTATATAATTGCACAAGGCTATAAACTAAGAAATAGTCACAGTTGTCACTTGAACTTTTCAAAATGATCAATGGATCAACACATGCATTGCATAAGGTTAATAACTACATACCTCTCTGATCTTATTTTGACCAATATGAAGAGACTCCAAGTGAGACCAAAATCGTTTTCCACCAGATAAATCAAGTTTTCTGACAAGATTATCTGTATATCTGATCTCACGCATCCCCAGTGACTTCCAAGCATAAGGAGGGGGGAGAGAAGTGAGTCCATTATCACTAGCATCAACTCTCTGAAGGCTGTATTAAGATTGGTAATATAATTATGTACATCAAATCATCAATCAACTACTAAGTATTTTGCACCTCTCGAGATCTTCACTGTTATCTGAAAGACTAGGCATTCAAGGGGTCAGTTTTAGACTACAGACCATAATTAACTTATCCACCAAGTAATGTTTTGAAATGCACATGGTCACATTCCTGTTTTGTTTTTAATTTTGTTTTTTGTTTTTTGTTAATTTTTTGTTGTTTCTTGAACCAACTAATATATGTACTAGGGAAAGCATTGTGGCGAGCAAAGCATTAGCCATTAACATCACCTTAGGACAGAACTGGAAGAACATGTATTGCTATCAGAGGTGGTTCCAACCAGGCAGCTGGATACATAGGAAGCTAGCTGTAATGCTTACCATAAGCACTTAGATAAGCCAAGATATGCTTAGTACTGTCAGTCACTACAGCTGGTCACTAGAGCCCAGGGCCTTCACTCTATTAAATGATTTAGACTATAGCTAGTCACATGCCAGTTACCTGATTGGTCAGTTAAGGGGTCTCTAAATCCCATAGAGCACTCCCAAGCGGGTTTTCTAAGTGCTGTGGGCGCTTAGAAACCTGGTAAAGATGGTTGTTCAACGCATCACGGTGGCCACAGTTATTGTTTAGAAGCTCTAGGCTTAAGTACTTTGTTATATATAAACTCAACAGCACAATCTTCTAAAGAGTTGTAGCACTAACTTGCTTGCTCGCTCGCTGTCAAATTTAATGTTGCACATTGCCATAGTTATTATGTAGATCCCTCAATCTCAGTGTCTGACAGTATGTTGTTGGACTCAATTGGAATAATGATGATGATCTTGTAAAATCTTTATATTAGTACCCATAATTAAGACTATCTTTATTCCTGCCCCCATACTGATGTATCTTCACTCACACTGGAATTGAGGTGATGAAATGGATGAAATCAGCTTCAGCATTGGATAATTTGTTGGATGCTAATTTTAATTCTTCAAGTCTTACCATGTCTTGACCTATATCTCCTCCAATGCAAGCTATTAATTCCAAGAATAATAATGTGTACATGACACAACATGTACCACACGATTTTTAAAACATGCTCACAGATTTCATTCCTCGAAGCATCCAAATTCTTTAGAGATGGCATACTGACTAAGAACTCCACAGGCAGTTCTTTAATTTGATTCCTTGATATATTCAATACTTCCAGATCACGGAGTTGTGTATCCACGTTGGGAATGGTTGAAATCTGATTACTTCGTAGATCAAAGTAATGCAAGTGAGGAAAAGAAGCTTTTCTTGTCTCTTTGTGCATACAATCTGGCATTGCCTTTAAATGGTTGTGGCTGAGATTGAATCTGGATAAATTGCTCATGATGGGCAGTGAAGGAATTTCAGTAAGCTAGAAAATACAAATTAAGTAAATTTTGGACAGAACTTGACACGATATTATGTACAAGTTATCAGACCTAATGTCAGAATGGTTACATACAAAGAAATTGGTACCTTATTGGAAGACAAGTCTATTTCAGTAAGTTTACCACTGAGCAGGGCCTCAACAGGAAAAGTACTAAAATTATTGCAACTCAGATTGATTACACCAAGCCTGGTCATTTCCTGTAAGAAAATGAATCAAATCAACTGGTGAAAAAAATCGTTATATATCAATACCTTCATCATATCCACTAGCAGTTCTGATAAATTATTTTGCTTCAAGTCTAATCTGTATACATCTCTTAACTGCCTAAAAATAAGTCCTCCACCATTGGGTAGAGAATATAAGTCATCAAAATTTTTGAGTAGATTGGATGAAAGATCGAGCATTTTGATTTGTCGAATAGAAGTTTGTTTGTGTACGACAGATTCTTCTGGTATGGGTTCATAGCTTCCAAAATCAATCTCATCAGAGCCTAACCTCGTGCCAGTGCTACTGCGAGAAGCATTGAAAGAGGATATTTCTCCACCTGATCCTTCAATACTAGGAGAGCTGAAGCTGCTGATGGGTGTTATCATACTACTGGATTCAAGGAGAGAGCTTTCTCTCTCAGAGCTCTGATCAAAAAGCAGACTTGAAGGCAGTTCTTTTTCACTATCATTACCTGAATTATAACTGTCAGATAAAGGTGAAAATATGTTGGAAGACATTTCCATGTCCTCATCCTGATAGCCACTATACATCAGTGGAACAGGAGAATCTACCCATGTACTGTAGCTGGAACCAGACTCATTTCTAATGTTTTTAACTTTGTTTTTATGATACTTTTGCAGCTGTCTGAATAATTGTTGAGGACTGAGGGAAAAGTCTGCTTTGGACACTGAAATATAATTAGCATTGACACTACTGCAGTTCTTATCACTTCTTCTTTCAGAAGTGTACTGATCTAATTGACCACAAGGAAGTGCTTTTGTTCCAGTGACTGTGCCAAGTGGCTGTTTGTGAAGTGTAGCCCGAGATGTTACATCGAAACATGCTACAGGTCTTATGTCCCCAGGTGATCCTGGTAGGGAATTTATGCTAAGGTTCTGGATTACAGTTCCAATTGTGTCAACACCAGAGTCATTGCATTCTTCCCCAGTGACATTATTATAACCTGGTGGGATTAAATGAGTAGGAGTGCCTTCTCTCTCATGATACACAAGAGATGCACCACCTAAAGGTACTAACTTTGCTTCCTTGTCATGCTCACGAATACCAGAATCTGTTTCATCTATAAAATTACTGTGTCTTTCTTTGTCTGATATATACTTTAAAGATGATAGATCGATACTAGTTCTTCGCTTTTCTGGAGTGCATTCTCTCAAATCTGGCTCCATAGGAGAAGCTTCTGAAGCAACACTTCGTCTTCTCTGGATGAGAACATCTTTCAAATGCACTAAACTCCTCTGCTTTTTGTGCCCTCGTCTGTACTTTGCCTTTGGTAGAACTTTCACACCCAAAGAAGGTAATATCCACAGTGGCTTCAAGGTAGTGAGTTTTAAGCCACTCATATTAACCAAATCTCTGCTTCGATCAACAGTTATGTGTTCCAATAGTAACCCAGTGATTTCATCTAAATCTTTTTCCCATGAGATCTTCAAGGCCTCCTGAACATTATTAGTACTAACCCCATGGTCAAGAAGAAACTCTACCATTTTCTTATTCTTGGAGAGAACTGCTAAACAAATGGGCATGATGTCACCACTCCCAGCGTTCACATCTGCACCAATCTTGATCAGAACATCTGCCCCCTATTCAAATTACATACATATAACCTACAGGAAAACCATTTCATTCTAGTCATGCATTCCCCGACTCATCACAACTTCAATTATCATGTTTCTTTATGGTTCAGATTATTATAGACTTCCAGGTGGATTCAAAAAATTTGACTGATGAAAAAGAATAATTATACTAGCAATGATTTGCTCAAGTAACTACACAATTCATACAAGTAATAAGAGCACTAAATCTGTGCAGCTTCATAATTAGCTGTCTGAGAATGTCATTACCTAACTACAACTGAGCAGCTAACTGATTATACATCAAATAATAAATTTAATCCTAAACAGCTATTCTCTCCCCATTATCACCTCCCACATAAAATGTACCTACCCCACTGGGTGGTGGAAAAGCAAAAGGGCCTGCAGGGTTTCATTCAGGATTATACCTGGGGGAATGCAAATATAGGGGGGCAGGAATATCCATGCACTTGTGCACGGAAATCTGGCTTGACCCTGCCCATTTTGCCTAGTTACTTTTGTGCCCATTGATTTATGTGCTCTATATTACCTGCACATCATGTAATGTGTGCAGAGGAAACTATACCAGCTCTAAGATGTATCTATAAAAAGTTACCTTTAGAGCTGGTACCTATTCTAGAAGGCTTGTTGTATTAATTAACTATGTCATGTCACTGAAATCCCAAGGGGTGCCCCCTACCCCCCTAATTGAAACCCTGGCCTGGTGCACAAAATACGTAATAATCCATAAAAATATCGCTCATGATGAATGATGTAATTATGTAGCTAGCACAAATCAGGCTCCAGACCTGATGCACATCAGCAAACACAATGAGAATAGCACTATCTCTCTCAAGTCAAGCTTATGGTCGATAACAAAAGGTAAGACTTGATAGCAAAGATGTATCTCGTCTGACCAGTTAGTAGCAAAACAAATATACCACTTCTTTTATAAACATTGCTTCACAACAAAAGCAACAGAACCATTCAACTAGACCTGCTGACTCAGCTCTCAAAACTACTGTTTATTACGATTTGTGTAACAGACATGCACAATTTGATTATTAGGATGGAACACAGCAGGTTTTAATTCAGGGGGGTGCTTTAGCCCCTCCTAAAGAATGGCTTGCCCTCCCCAGGAATTGGCTAGCTTTCCTAATGAGATCATCATAGAATTCTACATGAAGTACTGGTTTGTAGTTCCCCCCCCTCGTTTAAGCAAAGATTCTGATTAAACCCTGCCAGGCCCTTTTGCCCCTAAAAAAAAGCAGGGCCTGGGGACAAGGCTAATAGATTACCATGCTAATTTTCAGCACGTGTATTTCTTACTTCTAACAATCCATCTTTTATAGTTGTAGTCAGCATTTCTTGTTTGAAGTCCCAAATGCAGCTGAGAGTATAAATGATGTCAGTGCCAACTTGAAAGAAAACTAAAGAGGAATATTACTGTATTATCCATGTGGTGGCTAGTTAAACATATTATAACATTGTGCTTTGTGGAAAACCAGACTCTTTTACAAGTGCACAGAAAATTCTACATTAATTATCGTTTTTGTCTTCTTGATCACTGAAAATTTTTAGAAACTCTGTGCACTTGCTTAATTCTAATTATATATGCTAGCTGGTACCTTTATGTTACTTACAATTTTCAACATTATCATTACTGCTGAAATGTTCCTTTTCTCCAGATGTTGTAAACTTTGTTGGATCTACAACATCAACATGACTGGAATCACGATACAGCAGTGTAAAGAGAAGAATATGAATGTCTCCCTGGACAAGGGCTTCAGCCATTTGACGGGAACTCTTGCAAAGAATCTGTGCACATGCCAGAGCCTATAGAGAATTGAATGAGATATGTATGCATAATTTGGAGTGCAGGACTTAGCACTTTGTATGTAGGGATGACCCTCAAAAATGATGGGTTGCTAAAACCACCATGATAGCATACACACTGCCTAACTTTACTTTACATGCCTCATCTATATTCACTACACTACTTGCATTCCAATGCAGAACACGATGCAATGTCCCAAATACCTTCTTCTGTTCAACTAATGCATACAATTTAACTACTCTTCACTTTTTTGATAGAATTCCTGCCTTGCAACTTCATGAACATAGACTTGCTAAATGCAATTTCTTCATGAAACCACACTGAGGTAATCTCATGCAGACTTTCCTAATAAGCCCCGCCCATCAGGAAAGTCTTGAGACACTGAGATACATTGCAAGACATCTACCCACTTCATAATCTATCCAAGTCTAGATGCTAAAATTCACTTCATCATAGCCACACATATTATCTCATTACTCATTACTTTGTTCTTCACCATCTTCTGCTAGCTGTATTGCATGACGCCTGGACAACCTGGATGAATGTGCATTAAGCAGGCCTGGAACCAGTGTTTGCAACCTCCTGGAACCAGGCTAGAAGGACTGGCTAAAACCACTCACTGAATATGCACATTAATTGAACTATAGTTTTCAACATACAATAGTTAAGGGATGCTCTATTTTTTTCCTTCTACTATCACCAATTTCTGATTTCAATGTGCTAGGACTCTAGTATAAAGAACAGAAGATAAAGCAGTATCATTTTTGTACAGCAACTTCTAAAATACCTGGTCCTCTAAGCCACTGACTTCCACATTTCCACATGCTGTATTTATAGCATTGAATATTTAATCCCTTGGTGTTAATGTATGTACAAAGCTTTTATCCATGTAGATAAAGCATATCAGAATATACAGAGCACTTCTAGATGGCATGTTTGTATATCGTAGGGCTATCATAGAGGTTGAGTGGAAACCTGGGATTTCTCCACCCAAGAAAAAATTCCCTCCCCTCCTCCAATAATAATTAATTATAGTTATAGCAATATGCTAACTAAAGCACAGCATTGCTGATGCTTATGAGAATGATAGGAACAAGTAAAAACATTTTAGTGCTCCATGTGGGAGGGGGTATATCCCCTTCCCCTTCACCATGGCCCCTGCTGACATCATGTCTTACTAGCAAATGGTAGTTGCATTTGCTCACACAGGCCAGGTGTACTGATTAGTCAAAGAGGAGCTATTTACTCTCTCTCTCTCTTCAGGCCTTCTTCAATGTTCAAGAGAGCCTTGTGCTTCAAATCTTTGCAGATGAGTTATGTAAGTGGCAGGCAGCAGCATGCATAGAAAGCTGTAATACTTAGCACTTAGATAAGCCTGGTGCCTACAATCCACTTAATAGATAGCAGCCATACTATCAACTTGACAAAATAATGCAATAACAATTGGAGCATGGCATTACACAGGTGCAGGCACTACTATTGCACAACACACAGGTACACGCATATGTACCATCCAATATAAGGCCGGGGCATTTTGGAGTGTAGACCTAGATGTATACATATCAATGAGTCATGACCAGCTCGCTTGCCCACTGAATTAAATTACTCTCTATTAAATTATTCTCTATTAAATTATTCTTTTAGCTCATACATAATTTATGATAATCACCAATGAAATTTCCAAAATAATTATACACCTTTAGGACAATTTTATAACAAGCTTAAAGACTTACAATATCATTCTAATAACCACACAACTTATCCTTGATCACTTCACTTCCTGTGAGAGCAGCAGTAAGTGAAAATAAGGAGTCTTAACTCTCTTGTTCAAGAAATTTTGAACCTTACACACAGCCATATATTATGTTCGTATAACATATTCAATTGGCAAATGAAGCAGTCCAATCCATTTGTGCTTCAACTCCTTAGGCTATACTGCTGTCAGCATGTAGGTATATAAAACTATTATTCAAAATAAAAAAAGACAAGTAGGGACGGCTAATATGTATGGTTCAAAAGTTCAGCATCCACTTCATAAAGTTATAATTAATAGTGATTTAGTGCTAGTTATTACATACTTCAGATTGTATTTTGTTATCCTGTTTCATGGAGAGAGCATCGATTACCACTCTAGCAATTCCACCACAAGATGAATATGACACTAAATACTTAGAGTCACACAGCAACCTCAGGAGCATACATCCTTTATACTGAATAGCTGAAAGGAAGGGGATAGATCATATGCCAGTTATATATCTACAATTAATGGTGTAGGGACAACCAAACTATTGTTGTAAGTTGGATATATACATAATGTAGGCATGTGCTGAGAATTCACATTACGAATTTAGTGCAAAGACATTTCCCAACAAAGATTCGTTGAATTTCTAGACCACTGTAGGCACTACTTAACCTCACCAAAACTTTCTATTATATGAATACTTACAGGAAAAATTAACATGTTTTTTCATAATGGAAACAGTTACTCCCACCATGTCCACATCACTGAGGTACTGAATCATGTTGGCTATTGGAAAAATACATAATACATTTATCTCATTGAGCTATGATGAAATTTGATTCCCTCCTCTCATACCAACCATTTGATGACCTAATCGTACCATTCAATGACAGGATAATAACAATTTCTAGAGCACTTTCAACCAAGAAAGCATTGCTTATTTGCTTTTCCACATTCTCAAGTATCCCCTTGTACAAAGAATGAGCAATCACTGATTCTTGGAAGTCAGCTATAAAATTATAATAACAATAAATAAAATTTTGGGTAACTATATATATAAGAACCTACATAAATCCGAAAGGCAAGCAATTACACAAAATACTTCAGCAATGACATCACCATTATCCATAAATTCATCAAGAATAGTTTGAATATCAGCAAATATGCCTGCACTCAATAAGTATTCTTTCTGCTTATCACTACAACTGCATATCATCATAAATAACTTTGAGATAATTATAGAGCTAAGTACACATTACTTGTGCATGAGGATTCCTTTTAAAGCTCGACAGCCACACTCTACACACTTTTCATTTCGATATAGTTCCCCTATATACTGTCTCAGACATTCAATCAATGCAACTGTGGCCCCTTTTCTCAAAAGTAATTGCTGCAATATATCTACACATAACATATAATTACAATAACTTCAGCCGCTTGATGTTGGGATGATTCTTACCATCACTTTCTATGAGATAACTAAATGCAGTACTGACAGCAACAAAGAGAGAAGGGTTCGGGCTATAACTTAAGTTCAATAATATCATCCATATATGGTCGTGTAAGGGAAATCTAAAGTATGATAATCACATCATCTCTAAAAAAAATATTATGATACCATTATTGTTACCAACAATATAATAGCAGTATTATTTAGCCCACAAACGTTAAACACAGCCATCAACTACTGTAGGAGTAGATCTATGTTTGCATTTTGTGGCTACATTAATATTTGTGTTTTGCTTATTTGCAAAGAAAAAACTCACAATGTGGACAGGCTGACTGGGTGCTAGCAATTTGTAGACTGGCAACAGGGAGACCATACACTCAAGTAGTTAGCTGAAGTAGCTAAGAACTAGCTAGCTACACATAGCCCAGTCTACAAGCTCCCAACAGCAGAATAAGTAGAGCTGCCATCAAGTTAGTGAACGATCTTATACCAGAATATATGCTAGACAAATGATCGATCTTCAAAAGAGTGCCTTTAATAATTGCATGGCATATTAATTTTAATAATTAAAAGCAGCTAGTGGAACTCCATACAAGTAGAAAAATGATAGTGGCCATTTTAGAACCATGCCATGCATGAAAATTCAACCAGTCATATTCATACAGGGTATGATTACTTTTCATTGGAATCCTTTTCTGTTTCTCCTATTCTGGAATGAAGATGAGGATGATCCCTGAGGATTTTGGATAGGAAAAGACAACAGCTCTCATTAATTTCATTATTCTCGCCATGATAGCTCATGGCAACATTCAGCAGCATCAACCACTGATCCAGAAACTTGACAGATACCTTGGAAATATAAATATTGTACTTACAAAAAAATTTTTTTCACATACTGTAACAGCAGCTATATTAATTGTAAGCATCCGACAATTCTTTCAAATTTAGTGACTTACTGAAGACTCCAATAGAGTGCATGTATAAAAAAGAATATTGAATCCATAGACTTGAATATCAGCAATTTCAGTAAACCTTTCAAGCAGCTGCGAAACAAGATCAATCATGTCCAGGAGATTTTTTGCTTTAAAGTGATTATACGCACTATCAAAAGCCTGCTCATCCAAGTGCCTTAACTCTATAAACGGAGTATTGATTGATTAAAAAATAATAATCCTGAGATGTCCACCAACAGACCTGCTGAAATAAGTGCATCTAGAAGCCCCAAGACAGCGGCAATCACATCTTCATTGTTCAAATACTGACGCATGATTTCAATTATATTCTCCACATTACTCGTTATTCCTTGCAATTTATCAGAACTTACTTCACATCTGAAATAGAAACCAATTATGACCAACAACTTATAGACAACTTCCAATAATCATAACCAGCACCGGTATAATTATTTGGGAGTGGCAACAAGCATTATGTCTGGGAGGGAAAAAAACATGTACATTCCATATCATTGAGCGAGCAGTGTTTGTTGGGTTAGTTGACAAGAAGCATATACACTCCACATTCTCATTTTGAATCTCCAGCAATCATCAGTGTATGTAAATTGGAGATGGCCTGATACAGATGGACTATAAAATCAGACATGAAGCAGCTAGCTAATGGCAAGCATCATGCATGTAGAAGCTATATAGCTTGTTGAAAACACTCCAGCTATAGCTATGAGTTTCATCATGCTATTGCTCTACATGACAAACACAGAGCTCACATGAAGATGAGTAGGTAATGGTCGACAAAGATACAATAATGAACATGCATGCACATTATATAGTACGGGCTGCAATCTTCTTTCAGGAAGCAAAAGCATTTATCCAAAAATTGGCTCAATTTAAACACCAGAGAGTGTTGTCTAGACATCATTAAGGTGAAGGCTCTAATCACTACTGAGTGCATAGTCGATATCAGAGAGTGCGCTAGCACTCTAAGTAGGGATGGCAGGTCAAAGGTCGTAGAACTGTATAAACTAAAAACTCCTCTTTCTCTTCTACCCTTACTCTACAGGTTCTCAGAAGGTTACAGTGAATCATTACACCTACACAGTAGAGACAAGAATGTTCAAAATTCTAAAATTCATTCACTAACATAAGAAAAAAATGATATCAAAAATTGACTTTTGTTCAGTTTGTTTTAATAATAATAATATTTAATTTTAGATCAGTGTACTGACTTACTGGCTGCAGCTATGACATTGATATCGTTGCGATCTGCTCTAGCGCTACTTCCAGGCGTGCCTTTTGCTATTTGTTCCAACTAAAAAGGCAAAAAGGCACGATTCCAGCTGTGTACTATACTCCATACAATGCACACTCTGTGCTGCCAACCATTACCTACCTCATCTAGGCTATACTACAAGGTGAGTTGATTAGAGCAACAGAATAGATAGCAGGAGTATCTTTAGTTACAAGTCTACAAGGCTTTATGCATTAGCTAGCTGCTGCTGTCTTACCTACATGTTTAATCATATCTGTGCAGTTCTCCAAGCAGTATATCTTTACATGCAATAATTCAAAATAAGAATGTAGAGTCTGTAGTTCAGACACTGCTAACTCAGTATCGAATGCTTATTCAAAATAAAATACCTAATCAGTTATCTGCTCAATATCCACAAATACGAGGGTTACTTAGCACTTCAGCGCTTTTCATATAGCACTGCTCATTTGCACTGCAGATGCTCATCCCCCATACTCTCCTCCCTCAAGCAAGACAACCAAATCTCAGTCAGGTTTAGCTAATTATTCTGATCAGATGGTGAAATAAAGCTTTTATGCTGCAGTCGCTCCTTCAAGGTGGTCATACTCTCATCCCTCAAAACAACAAAACTTCAGCTATAGGCTACAAAGAACAAAAAGATAAATTCATTGCAAAATACCCTGAAAGTGTTCAATGAATTGTCCTAGCTATAGCTAAATATAATTAAGAATGGAAAATTTCTTATAAATAAAACTGGATGGCCCCAAAATTTATTGCTGCAGCATCATATCAAAATCTAACTAGATCATGTACTTTGACTGCAGCAGATTATGTACTTTGATCAGTGGTGGATCTAGGAGGGGGCATTTCAGGCACATGCCCCCTTTTTTTGGTGTGGCCACATAAGAATTTGACAGTTTACAAGTTAGCTGCAAAGGGTGTGGTTAGGAAAAGTGGGCGTGGTCGTGTAAACAATTTTTCCACGCAAGCGCACGAGTATTTCACCATGAGCCTCCATCTACCCTCTAAAAATGGATCCACCACTGTTATCTATTCTGGTCAGATGGCCACTCCTCAGTATATAGATGCTGGCTGTAGTCTGCTCACTTTATCATGCCAGTGTATGCACCTCCAACTACACAAATTTTGTTAATAATCTTCCACATCCAGTGCTACGTACTTACAAAAGAGGAAGATTTTTAAAAAAGATTTTAAAAGGATTTGTATATAATAGCTAATTACAAAGAAAAAGAATGGAAACAAGTGAGCACAAAAATAAAAAGTGATGTAGGGATAGCCATAAAATTTAGCTGCATTCCTATCACTCCTAGCCCTCCTAAATTTCAATAACCACACCTATATAATTATATCACCCAACTTAAATCCCTACTTTTCACTCCCCCTTCAGCAATAAGTGACCCTTACCCGTACCCATCACCAAACTCAAGAATCACAGCAACAATATTATTACAAACTACTATTCCTACTTCACTCCTAGGGAGGGTGATTGAGAGCAACTGTTTGCGCTTACATGTGCATGCTCGATATAGCATGCGTGTGTGTAGCTCACAAGCTTGCACATGCGCCAATGAGGCCTAGGAGTGAAGTAGGAAGAGTAGTTTGTAATAATATTATTGCTGTAATTCTTGAGTTTGGTGATGGGTACGGGTAAGGGGTTACTTGACTCACTTATTGCTGAAGGGGGAGTAGGGATTTAAGTTGGGCGATATAATTATATAGGCGTGGTTATTGAGAGTGATAAGAATGCAGCTAAATTTTATGGCTAACCCTACTTCACTTTGAAATTTTTTGCGCTCACTTGTAACTGATACACACACACCGAGTACTATAACCCTTGCTCATGTGCTGAATAAGACTACACATATCTATTACAGAACAAAATATTATCCTGACTGCTCACTGCCACTACAGATAAATTTCATAACTACTTTGTCTTGCTACATATTGATATGACCTTATACCGGCCTATTTACCACGCAAAATGTGACATACTTGTGCTTCAGTACTTGAGTACTAAATCATATCCACAAGTAATAAAATCTTTACAAACTAGATACCATATGGCCAGAATAAATTTGGTGGATTGCTCACATTTAAAACTTGGCAGATTAAATATTGCCGGAATGCACATGCTCATTGGCGCATGTGCAAGCTTGTGAGCTACACACACGCATGCTATATCAAGCATGCACATGTACACATGTAAGTGCAAACAGTAGCTCTCAATCAATCAATTGCATCTGAATTCTCTGTTGAAATCTACAAAAGTATTAGCCTCGTTCCCAGGCCTTCCTCTCTCACGTACCGTACGGGAGGAAGAGAAGAAGAAAAAGAAGAAAATAAGAGAGAGGAAGGCCTGGTACAACTTATCACATGAGTGACGTCACAAACAGCATGAGCATGGGCGATATGCAAGCTAACTCATGACGTCAGAAAACAAGTGCCCATGCAATCTCTTTCGCACTTTACCCTGGAAGGACTGAAGCGACTTAGATGGAGCAGACTTTAGACTTCTACACGAAATAGATAGCTGATTTAAGTACACAGTCTAGCATGCGATGTAGATAGCTAGCTTTTTTGTTACGCAGCTAACTAGTAGTAGCTAGATAGTTAGCTCTAATATTCTTGGGTTTATTCCTGATCTTCACCATCCTAGATGTCACAGATTGCTCCAGTAGGCCTAGGACAAATTGAAGCATTCAAACTTATGATCGTGAGGACGGTCTGATCTGTTTGATGGTCCTGTCAGAAGGTGTAGGCATGGTCATGCTGCAGAGTAAAACATGCCCACGCGCAATTAAAGTCCTCTCTACCTCCTCTCTACCCTTGACGTCACTCACGTGATAAGTTGTACCAGGCCTTCCTCTCGCTTATTTTTCTTCCTTTTTTTCTCTTCCTCCCATGCGGTACGTGAGAGAGGAAGGCCTGGGAACGAGGCTACAAAAGTATCTAGACACCGACTCTAGCTGTTGCTTCACTGTGTCGTCTAGCTAGCTCAGCTCCTAGATAGATCGACCTCATGTTATTTTCAGATTCATAATGTTGACAACTTTTACCATACCTATGTAAAAAGACTTTACTACTGCAGATTTAATTTTGGTGATTGAGCCTTCAACCACCGAACTGCCAAATTAAATTCTCCGCCAATATTTCCGACCATACGGTATTAACTGTGTGATGGTGCTACAATCATGCATCCATGAAAATACAAAGCCAATAAATGTTTGGGTATTAAGGAGCTTCCATTCTTTTATGGAGGTGAGTAGATATATCTACAGCTCTGGTGAACTTGATTACTATGAGTATCACTTACTTTGCTATAGACCTCAAACACCTGAATCCATGTGCAACTACACTTGGATATCTTGAGTGCATCTTAACAGATTCAAATATGAAGTCATAATCTCCCTGCAAAATAACACTAGAAACTGCAAAAGAGTCCATCTCCAACAGTGTAGCCAATGCCAGTAAACCTCCACTCTGAATAATTAAATCTCGATGGTGCCTACGTACTGCAGTAAGAACATAAGTATATGTCCTGCTCTCCTTCAGTGGAGTGTTATTGATACCTGTATAAATTAGTATAATCGTAGCAGGGTAACAATCCCCTTAGTTAGAAACACTCACTAGAGAGAGCCAGAGATGCTAATGCTTGTAGAGCTTTTCCAACAACTTGGACATCTTCAGAATGAGTTTCCATAGCAGTCAGCACCTGCCTGTATATAGTGTACATAATATTATTATCAAAAATCAATACTACTGCCTTACCTAAAAGCATAATGATCTTCTAAACTAGTTCTCAGTTCTATGCGTTCATTACAGCTCAGTATAGCATCACATCCAGCCTGCAAATTTCAGCAAAACTTAAATATAATATACATAAGATGCTCTATTGCTGGTAGTTTGCACATTTTACTTTAAACTGTTCATAGTGTTTAACTTTATTGGTCAGAGAGGGCAAAGGAGAGGAAAAAGACTTTAGATAAGTCATATCTAACAGGTGGGGCTGTTCTAGGACTATGAATTTTTGAGGGCTTAAAATACAAATCTCAATTTTCGAGGAGTAAAACTAGGGCAATGTGCACCATTAACTCTGTCTCAGTACAGTAGACTGTACGAATATTAAAGACATGCATTAAACATAACGCGCATGTGTAAAGAATGAAGTTAATTGCAATGGTCGACTCTTGATCACTTAATTACAAAACTAAAAGCCATTTCTTCTAAGATCAGAACAAAAATCAGCTCTAAGATAAGGCTATTACCAAGCTGTACAAAGGACTTTAAACTTTTGAATGGTAAGTAACACTCGAGTGCCTGTGAGGTGTGCATTATTCAGAGAAAGCTAGCAGGCTGATTGAGCACCTCAGCTGTAATTAGAACTGAAGAGTTTAATCTCACTAAATTGTCCAACATTGCAACACAAGAGCTATGAATTTCATGAAACAAGTATGATTGAACTTCAGCTTGCTTCTCCCAGGCCTACATTCATGAACTTAGCTTGTTTCTTTCTTTCATTATAGCTACTTGTTATGCCAGGTCTATGATTTCTTTTTGCAGGAAGTGGTTAGTGCTGTACATCTATAGCTTCTTTTTTTCCTTGAATTTATAACAAGTAGCTATAATGACCTATAAAGAAAGAAAGAAACAAGTACAGTAAAGAAAAAAATATTTATTCAAATAAATGAAGGTGATGACTATAGTTAACTTGTCAAAAAAGAGTCGAAACAAGAGCTGAATAGATGAGCTAGATTCGAATCTAGTCACTAGGTATGATGTACCCAATTCAACTTCATCCTTGCATAATCTCATCTATTCAGCTCTTCTTTTTTTTTTGACAAGTTAACTATAGTCATCCCTACATCACCTTCATTTATTCGTATACGCGTAATAAAATTAATGTTAATTTCATGAGAATACAAACAGTATTCAGAAGATTACTGCAAACTCAGCATAAATTACCATAAACAATGGCAGCTGTTAACGTTTTAGTGTGAGTTAAGACTTTATTCTACAAAAGATGATAAACATGCATTGAAAGATATTCGAACATATGCTAGTTGTAGTATCATTAGACTTCCTGAGGCTGAGAGTGCACCTAGTCCAAGTGTACAGGCTGAAAGTACTAGTGGAGAGAGTGGTCTAATTTCATTTCTCTATGAATTTTTTGTGAATTGATAGTGCTAAGATGTATCATTCCTGCTTGCAAATTTTGTTCTGTTCTGAGGATCTTCTTGTGTATTTAATGTGATGCAAATTCCTATATTTTTTTCACAAAATTACTTCCAATAATGTCATTTCATTGCAAGACCCCGAGAAGAGTAATACAACATTTAGATTCATGCGATATATTTCTGCAAACTCAACTATTTGGTGAACAGCTGGCATATACTAACACAGTATGGCAGCAAAGAAGTCAGAAATCGTGTTTGATCATGCATGCACACACTTTATCAGAGAGTATGATAGTACTCTTTAAGTAGGGATGGCATGGATCGTCCTAGCCTCGTACCCAGGCCCGCTTTTTTCGCGGGCGGTCCACTGCCCCATGAAAAAAGCGGGCCTGGGTACGAGGCTAGGATCGTCCCATTGTAGTATTTTCTTTCATAACTCTAGAATACTTTCCTCATACAGTCAGCAACTTCTGACAGAACACCTTCAATGTCATAGGACTCAAGTATGAAGAGCAGAAGACAAAGCGGTATCATTTTACAGCAACTTCTAAAATCACCGTTTTCATCTGGTCGTTCATCATCATCTTATTTCAGAAATGGTTCATTCGAATGCTATACCACACTGCTCAGAATTGACTGGGCTATAATCTTTTACCTTTAACTCAACATGTTCAAAAATAGCACGTCATTTCCAACTTGCTAGCTTTCAACTTGGCAGACATTTTTATGCCCTGCCCCTGTACACGTGAATCTTGGACCTTGACCTCATAAGTATAGCTGACTAGCTGTCTTACATTAGCTTTCTCTCTTGATGTTGGTCTCTCGATGCTCAGAGGGTAAAGGCACTAGTCTGGTTGCCTTGCAGTAAAGGCCTTAAAAAAAATATCAGAGAGTACGATAGTATTCTCTAAGTAGGAATGGCATGGATTGCTCCATTGCACCAATACAAAGCATTTTTTCATTATGCAGGAATACTTCTCTTCTACTGTCAACAACTCCTGTCTTGAAGACAGAATACTTTCAATGTGCTAGGACTCAAGTATGAAGAGCTGAAGACAAAGCAGTGTCATTTTATAGCAATTTCTAAAATCGCCGTTTTCATCTGATTATTCATCAAATAACTTATTTCAGAAATGGTTCATTCAAATGCTATAATTCTTACACCAATCTACTCAGAAATGACTGCGCTATAATCCTTTACCTTTAACTCGACATATTCAAAAATAAGTCGTCATTTTCCAACCTGCTAGCTTTCGACCTACAACGCGGCAGACATCTAAATATGCCCCGCTCTTGGTCCCATGCACGTGATTCTTGGACCTTGACCTCGCATCTGACTGGCACTGGTCTGGTTATGAATCAAGTAACTCTGATCAAGTATATAAGGTACAACACCACTTAAAAATGACAATCAACTGTATAAATACGAGCTGCATGATGAACTGCATAGCTAAATACATGTCTGGAATGGATAAGAGGGTCACAGCATCCAGTTGCCTATAACAATAGTTACAAAGTAATAAGTATCTCTGAGACTATAATTATTCTAGATATGTATATGCACCATATTTTATTATGGCTATCAGTATTACATCAAAAAAGGTGATGAACAAGTAAAGGAAAAAAGATTTATTCTAAATAAAAAGGAGAAGTAGGGATAAGAACAACAACAAACAAGAACACACACACACTTACTCAATTGAGTCATCCATGGAACCTGAAAAGAACAATCATCGTGAAGGTAGAACACTTGATATGTGAGGGGTGCACTAGCATTCCCTAGCTCCAGACCCCCCAATAGGACTATGGGACCACACAATTCAGTTGGGATGGCTGTGTACAGTTCAAAAAAGTTCAGCAACAAGGGAGTGAACTTCAGTCAAGTAACCCCTTACCCATCACCAATATTACCAAACTATGAGCTAACTATTCCTACTTCACTCCCTTCATACCATCTTGGCCTATTATGGGAGTGAAGTTGGAATAGTTAGTGGTAATATTGGTGATGGGTATATAAGGAGTTACTTGACTGAAGTTCACTCCCTTGTTGCTGAACTTTTTTGAACCGCACAGCCATCCCTACTTCTCCTTTTATTTAGAATGAATATTTTTCCCTTTACTTGTTCTACAAATAGTCAATGGCAACCTTATTATAACTGCATAGATAGCATTAGTCCTTCCAGATCAGATTCATTTCGGCTCATACAATGTTATGATGAAACCTCCAATGAACTACATAGCTACAATACGTGAACTAACTTGGATAGCAGGATCACAGCATCCAATTCCCTATATTAAACATTATATCAAAAAAGGTGATGAATAAGTAAAGGAAAAATATTTATTCTAAATAAAAATAAAAGTAGGGATGGCTGTCAAAAAAGTTCAGCAACAAGAGAGTGAACTTCACCCTTACCCATGCATCACTATTATTACAGAACTATGAGCTAACTATTCCTACTTCACTCCCATGACAGGCCAAGATGATATAAAGGAGTGAAGTAGGAATAGTTAGCTCATAGTTTGGTAATATTGGTGATCCATGGGTAAGGGGTTACTTGACTGAAGTTAATTCTCTTGTTGCTGAACTTTTTTGAACCACACACAGCCATCCCTACTTTTCTTTCTATTTGGATTATAAGATAATATATTATTGAGTCAATCCATGTCTTGCACTGAAATGATTTTTAGAATTTTTATTAACCATGACTTCATGCACTGAGAATTTAGGTCTGGTAAAGTATTATCAAGAGGAGGGTGAAGAAGTTGTTAAAATTTAAGTTTTCAGAAGTCATGATAGCCATAAGTGGAGAGTAACCAGCACACCTGCTTCTTTAAGGAATAAAAACTACGCCCATTACGTCACTTCCGATTGTTAAATAGAAATTGAAGTTGATGATTCGATTGGGACAGGTATGTACTGTCATGACCTGAGAGTCAGCTCGCTCACTCGCTGAACTATGCCTGGGGCATTCTGGAGTGTAGACCTATATATTTATTTACAATTTTAATGAGCCAAGAGTCAGCGTGCTCGCTGAATTATTTTACTTGACTACACAATTGCATACACATCCATAATACATGTTGCACACTTCAACATATATTATATGTAGCACTCAGCAATAGTCATTACATGTTCATGCTCTTCATCTGAATGAAAGTATTCGAAAAGAGATATAAACAGTAAGGTCAAATTTCCTGGACCAGGAAGAACCACAAGTTTTTAGCAGAGAAAAGTGATTACATTTCTAAAAAGAAGCATTATTGCATCGATTAAATGAGCAGCTACATGGCTCCAACATCATAGATCATACTATTAATTATGCACATTTAGGGAAGAACGATGTCATGGCTCCTGGAAATTAATGGGCACACTGTTTTGTTCACCATCTCCCATGAATATGAACAAACAAACAAAAACATCCTTTATACTCAACATGGAGGTAGTGTATGGGAGTAGCAAGGTTACTGAATAATGCTGAATAATGCTGAATAATTAAGGTTTTTGCGTATGATGACTATTGTAGTAGGTAGAAGCCAAGAAAAAAATAATATACTTGTGTGATGATGTAACATTTTCATTTCAGCACGTACTGGAGTTTAGTTAACATCTTCATTGCTTACCCAGGCCTTTTTTAAGGGGGGGCCTGGTATACACTACTTGTGCGTGTGCCAGATTTTTCTAAAATTCTGGGAAATAGGCCAAAAAAAAAGGCCTAGGTACAAGGCTATTTTTACCACATCTGTAATGCAAAACTTATTCATCTAGCAGTGTAATTAGTGTGATTTAATCACTGTTATAGTCACCACTTACAACAGACAAGTTAAGAAGCACAAGTAATTTAATAGGAGGACTGGGGTTTTAATCAACATAAAAGTTGATTAGGTGGTCTCCAAGGGGGAAAACGGTGGACTACATTCAGCAATTTCAAGATGAATGTACCCCATTTTTCTAGCAAACAACTGTATTCATGCAGGAAGGAAGTTCCCATGTAGTCTAAATTTTATGCATTGCAGGTGCAAGAGGATGGGAGGAAAATATTTATTCAAAGGAATGTTCCCAGTCAATATGAACTTGCACTACTGGTTGAAAAAAAGATTATAGAAAACAAAGCAAAATCTACGAAATGCAATGGTGCTTCACTGAGAGCTACTAAAAGCAACGCTGTTAGATACTAGTCTCATTCCAAGACCAAATTTTTTCCACTCATGTCTCTAGTGCTGGAAGGCAATCGCAACAAATTATACCAGAATAGTGCATGCATAATTTATCACACATACGGAAGAGCTCCTATGAGGTGTCTAGCTAAGACCTTGGAACCAAAGAAAGAATGATAGTCTGAAGAAGCAAGGCTGAAAGTGTGAAGATAAATCAATAGCTCACTGGTTAGCTATCAATTAATTATTCTACTACTGATTTCTGAGACTTGGTAAGCCCTAACTTCGAGTATATAGACTGTGCTACATTCCACAAATTCTTTGCACATGCCAAGGAGACATCGGTGGAAATAGGCAAGTCAACAGACCATTTTTCTCCCTCCTCTGCACGTGCCCTAGGGAAAAAAGTCAGTGTGGGAGTAAAGCTCCTCTTTTTGAAACATTACATATGCTACTTACCAAAATCATGCCTAGTATTGTTATGTAACTATGTATGTGCAAGCCTATAGTGTCACAGCAGGTTTAGTCACGTCTCAAGAGTGGAGAAAGACAGTCTTACATATGTCTTGCGTACATTATCTCTAAAGTTTATTAGTGTTAACTTTAAGCAGTATCACCTTAATTAAGAACTCATTGTAGAGTTATCTCCATCCACCCACACAATACCATGCACTCCTGCTAGTACACAGAGTCAGGGAGTGTCCCCTCTATTGAAATCCTAATGGCACTTTTACCTGTTGAGCAGAAGAATGTGATGGTAATGCTTCCATCATCCTGACGATCCCAGCTACAACATCTCTCTCCAATAGAAGGAGAAGACAATCACTATCAGCTGCATCACCAACAACAACAGCAATAAATTAAGATAAAAAGAACTTGCTCTTTGTACGACATGTTTTTATACCCATACATGCATACATACAGCAAGACATGACATTGATTGTTGCAACAGATTCATGCATCATTGTATATAGCACAGACAACCATTACAGTTCGCAACTTTCACATCAGTTAATTAAAACAAATATTGAAGCAGATCCTGGAAAGCCAATAATTTTGTGGGTGTCTGGACTCTGCAGAGGACACAATTATATTCTCAGTGTAAAAAAAACTCCTAGTTATGAACATCAGGGAAACACATGATAAGACTGGTACTGGTTTGGATCTTGAGTTGGTAAGTATATATGTGTAATCAAATTAGGGTGTGCAGATTACTTGCCTTTGAAAATGTCGAAGACAAGCTAGCTTATTATGCCAACCTACAGAACTAAAGTAAACCTTGGCCATTTCTGTGAAAGTAGTAAGATAGCCAACTATTTACATTCATTTGCTCCATTCGGCCAGTCAGAGGGTGACATGTCCCATGTAACCAGGATCCACTAACCTAACAAAGCTAAATTATGTAATCTCTTATAAATGTACTCATTCACCCACCACACAGTCATTTCAAACCAATAATAAGTGGTAATGTCTAGAAAGTTTATGAAAAGCCATGGTTCTGGGGGGGGAGAGAGCTCCACTCCTCCAAAAAAAATGCATATTACATGAAGTTATTTCTTAAATTTATATCAGCTTTTAATATAATTTCCATAAATATCAACATTTATAGCATCAGTATAATTTTGTGTTTGCAGATATACTGTATGTGTAGATATTTTCGAGGGATTTTAATTTCGTGGTTTTCGTGGTCACTTTGCATTTCATGGAATTTTTAACATTTGATAGCCTATTAATTTTAGCGCATGCGCATTAGTCATTATGGAGTACTTTGACCTCGATCTTTCCAGATGGCTCTCTACAAGTATTTCAGAACTTAGCTTTCATAACAGCAGAACTTAACCATCTGAAGCTTCCTATAGATGTGAAATTCCCTAACTATTGAAGGGTAACTAAAACTGGTCATCCTTCCAGCTGCTCACGATCACCACATGTGCAATTTTTTTTTCACTGCGCACGAGCAATATATTGCAATGCATGCGAAGTGAAATTAAAATCCTCGAAAATTTTTAATCTGATATTCACGAAATATTAATTCCTCGAAAATATCTAGCCATACAGTAGATCACTGATTAACAGGAGGTATCGAGTACAAAGGTTTACATCTTCATTATATTTTATTAAACATTTTTACACCTGTGCTCTTACTGTCATTAGGGTAAAGTGCATATAATGACAGAGTATGAATTTGAAGCTGCTGACAGTTGAAAGATACATTTTAGTGGATGAGTAGATAATGGTCAACAAACAAAGTACAGTGAACGTGTGTGGAGTATTATAAATATAGTATGGGCTGTAAATTTCAGGAATATAATAAAGCCTTTTTCCAAAATTGGCCTCTATTTAAACACAACAGAGTATCATCTGAAGCACTCAAATCTTTACTGACTGTGTAGTCGATGTAAACATACCAACTGAGTAGTATAACCCTTGTGCATGTGCTAATCTATTTCAAGGAGATGGATAGATTCATCACTAGAATACCAATCATGAAAAGAACCATTTCTAATTGCTGCTGAATCAGGCAATACAAGCTATGCGCTGAAGTGTTCCAGCTTTTTTAGTCACAACTTATTAACAAAACATAGGACAGTTAGTGTGGATGATCATATGAATGGCTATATATGGTGTAGCTTCAATGTGCTATGTACATATGAAGAGCAGAAGACAAAGCAGTATCATTTTACAGTGACTTCAAAAATCACCATTTTCATTGGGCTCATGGATAGCAGAGAATGTAGTGGAAGTGAACAAGCGCATTGCTAATGCATCCAAGGCTTTGAGGCATTCTGCCAAGTAGTGTTCAAGGATGCACACCTTTCTAACAACATTAAGAGGAAGTCAGCTTTGATGTAGCTATGGAGGAGAATGTTGGACACTGTTGAGGAAGCATTTGAAGATGAATACTTTCCATCACATGGTGCATAGGCAGTATAGGAAGAGCACATCTCTTCAGTGAGAATGGGGAGATGTGGAAACCATCAGAGAGAAGTGATGAAGAGAAGGTTGGAGTTGTTGGGTCACCTTTGCTCATTTTCAGATCCCCAAGATTGGTTGGCTGCCCAAAATTTGCCCACCAGGAGGCCCAAGAAAGAGATGGACAGACATGGCCAAGAAAGATCTGAAGGCAGTAGGAATTATGAAGATACCTGGTATGACAAGACTTTGAATAGACAGAAGTGGCTGGATGCATGCAGAGAGGGAACAACCATTAAGCTCAGCAGCAGAGGCCCAATGCAGAACTACCATCCTGCCCTACAAGGTCATTAGCTAGCCTCATCCCCCAGGCCCTCTTTTTAGTTATGAATGTGGAGGGCCTGGTACGCAAAGTCACGGGGGGATAGAACTGGGGTAGAACCATCTAATTGGGCATGGGCAGTGCACAAGAGCATTATGACCCTGCCCACACACATCGGACTGGAGTGACTACAGAATCGACCTACGTATGGGCACCAGGTGTTCAGAAGAACTTCTGCTGGTTAACTACAACAAAATGACCAATTCTCTATGGCCATACAACCAAGGACTAACACTTGTGAAGAATTCTGAGGCCAGTTATCCATGATCCAGTTAAGCCTAAAGGATGAACAAAATCTAGACTATTTGATAGTTTAGCTAGCTAACGATAAGCAGCTCCAATATTATCTGCTGCTAGGATAGCAAAGCATATAGCAACACTCAAATTCAGTGGCAGCTCAATGCCTCTTCTTTTCTTATGCATGGCCATGTGCTTGTGCATGGTTGTAGTCATGGTGATGTTTGCGATGGAAATGCATTTCCTTGGACATACCCACATTATGGGTTTTTATGGTTTGTCGAAATTTTCGTATACCAGATCATTATTTTTTTTAAAGAGGGCCTGGGGACGAGGCTAGTCATTAGCTACGAATTGACCTTGATATACAGGTACAATTTTTTTTGATATTAATGATTGAAGCTCACTCACCTTAAAACTTTAACCTAACAGCTAAAATTTATAAGATGTTACTTACCATTCTTTATAAGATCAGCCAGAGAGACACAAGCATGATACAGTACCTCAGCTTCATAGCTGCCCACTAACTCACTTAGGAAGTGTACAGCATCCCTCAATTCAGGAGACTATACAATAATACAATGCACATTGGAGTATTATACACACACAAGATGGCTTTAGGGTCTAATATTATTTTCTACAAAATTTGTAGTGTGTACACTCCAAGTACTCATAATACACAGCTAAGCTCCACAGGAGAAACTAAATGTACATTATAATCATAGAGCCAACAAGAAGCTATAAGCATGCATGGGGCAAATTCTCCTCTTAAACCTAGATAGCTGTGTCTTGAACTAGCAATTCCAAAAGCTACTTTTATTATCTCAGAAACCAATCAACTCATGGACATGAAACTCATATCCAACAGCAGCTTGATTAATGTACTAGCTATAAAACACCAGTTAATTTTTTGTTCTACTGATGGTACTTCATCTGTTCCTTGCAGTGGGTAGGACTTGAGCTAGCTAGTGGCTACAGCAAAATTGCAGGAAATTTTATGGCTTCATGATTTCACCGTAGTCTATGAGCATTGTGCACATCCCAATCAAACTGGGTGGTAGTCCAAACATGAAATTGAAGGTAAGTGTTCAGTATATTATTGTGATACAAGCTGAAGTATATTAGATTCATACTTACAGCAACTTCTGCATCAGATCTAGTGCCTTCACTCGAACAGTAGCTGTAACTGTGGCTCTTACTGCTCTCCATTATGGTTGCTACCAAGCCACGCCTTTTAACGGTGTGCGGTAAATGGGCGGGGCTCAGACCACGAGATTTAATAGACTACACCTTATACTTCAATAGCTAGCCTAGTTGCACAAAGATCTACTCCTTCTACAGTATAAGTCTAGTCTTTCTGCTGTCATTCAGGACATAATTATGGCGACCTTCCCCTACAGTCCTTGAAGCACAAATCTGGCCTGCAAGTGTGACCAGTAGGGTAGGGAAAAAATCATTTATATTCTTAGAGGATCCTGTTATTCTTGCAGAATGATCATTGCATTATAGGAAAGAGGTTAAATATATCACACAAATGATACTAATTGAGTTGTAGTGAAAGTTATGTCAGACCATGAAACTGCCATAAAATTCCATACACGTTGATCAAACAAAACTGGATGTGCAAAAAAGTAACTCAACATCAATGGTAAAGAACAGTATTATGAACTTACGCGTATCACCCTGTTTAAGAACAGGATTCTTCCTGAATACAGAGCATATCTCAACACAATCTTCATTCTTGGGCTCAATCGTGAACCTCGCTTCTCCCAATAAAATTCGCACTATAACAACAGCTCCAGAAGGGAAAGAATCCTATCAATTTATTAAAGGGCACAAAAAATTCAGATTACTGGAGGGCTGTAGGAAAAACTACAGCTTTGAACTACAGCTTGATTACTTTCTTCATGGCCATACTAATAGTGGCCAGATATCAGCAACCTTAATCTATGTACAATAACATTTCAATCATCTCTACTGAATGGAATAGAATGATGGTATAGAGCTAATAGTGGAATGGGATTAAACTCATCATTGATACTACATTTACCGCATGATGACTAAACACACCCCACTTTGTGCTGAGTGTGAAGGTTGAAACTGAAGTTAAGTTCAGAGTTGGAATTACTGGGGGGATCAAGCTCTGAAATGTTGACGGATTTCTGACATCTGGACACTCTTCCCTAAGAATGACATAGAAATGTGTTTTGCATTCATTGAATTGTGAAATCAACTGGATGAAATAGGTCATGGTGGAATGGCCTGATTACAGAGGTGGTCTCATTATTGGGTCACTATATTTGGATGAGCAAAGGGTATCGAATGAGGATATATTTATCTTGTACATACGTACATTCTAACGTTCATGACAACCTTGGTAATGAACATTGCACTTATATATATATATATATACACATAGGCCAGTTCTAGCTAGGGGTAGTACATTTAGGGACAACCTATGCTTCAATATGACAGTGAATTCAACAGATACAAACAGCAAGTTTCTGTCTCTTAAAAAATTCCCATTCTAAGTCAGTTAAATTCAAACTGTAAAATCAAAATCATTACCAACACTCTGATTCTAAAATAACTAACCATGAGGCAGTCCATGAATTTTCTTTATGGAAGATATTACTCATCCTATCCATTGAAAAGAAATGATCGTATCTAAACATTCTGCTACTCTCACCAGTCATTTCATGGCAAATCCAGGGCCGATTGCCTCCATTTGATAGTGGGAACATGATAAAGTTTTCAATACAAAAGTCTGGTTCAAATTGGGTGCAATTCCTTAAAACATGTACATCCAATATGACGTTGGAATGTATCATGTATGGAGGTATACCAGTACCATTTGAAATACTTTCCAAAGGATACTTAATCCTGAAACAAGGACAGCTTTCGGTAGTGTTGAGCAATGGATTTTCCAACATACAATCAGTGCTGAGAAAATCCATACCAATAGTATCCAAATATGGCAGTACTTTCACCATGCTCAGACGTATAGGCCTTAAAACATAATAGAGTTTCTCATGAACCATCTGCACAATAACAAATAAAAAGTAATTTCCCTCACTTGGCAATTATCTATATGCATTTTTTATGATATGATCATAGCCCCAGAAATAATAGTCTCATCATTCAAAGAGTTCATAGAACACATACCCTTCTAAAGGCTATATAAAATACATTTTCCTGCCCTATACAAAATGTCCCATAGAAGGTCCTTCTAAATATGACTTTGGACTCAGTGTTGATAAGAGTCCAATCACGTCATCAGTGGAGTTATAGCATGCTGTTTTGGAAATTATGGCAATAAACAGCCCTTGTCCTCAAGCTGTAGGAGATTTATTGTCATAACTTCCTTGGCCCTATTATATACACTAGCTGTGCTAAGTCTGGAATGCTATGAACAGATAATGCACTACAATCAGCCACACCACATCCTTTGAGTATCCATCTTGCTTGAAACTCAAGACTGGCCCTGCTTTTCACGTTAAAAAGGTATATGAAATGTGAAGCTGGATCTACGTGGATAATACCCATCATCAAAAGTATGGATATGGATGAAGTGAAAAATCATGCTAGTAGACTTTGTAACATGCTTAATCTCACTTGCTCTCATGAATGCATAGTGGTGAGCAAGGAATCTAGTGGGGTGCTATATTATGGCAAGACATTACAATTGCTGGTCAATAGGTGTTTGTAAGGTTGGCTACTCAGGCCAATGTACACCTCTGATACATACCTTGTGGAGTAAAAATGCAACAGGTTTGAAACCAGAAATAATCAAAGCAGAGGCCAATAAAAACAGTAGACATAACCATAGACACTTCAAGACCATAGTGTAATTGCATGTCCTCCCACCATTTCTACTGATATCATTAAAGGCACCAGACACAAACTTCGAAAAATCCTCATCCGATAGTTTAAACCTGGACACATCCATAATATCTTCTCTATACTCTTTAAGTTCTTCGAATAACCGTCTGGAAGCATCTTTAGAGCGAGTCATTATGCGGTATATACAACAGCATCAGTACTGAGAGGATGGGGGAGGGGATACCTTTATTGGGGCGGGGTGCTCGTACGCCGAGCCGCCCCCGCGCTGCGTGCGCATACGCAGCGCAGAGGGGCTAAAGTCGTCCACCCTTTACCTCCTGAAAAGGAGGTAAGCTTAAAGGCAAGGGTAAACTCACGGAACTCACCAGCCTGTGGATTTACAGCGGATTTACGCTCAGTTCGAATATACTGGAAGCTTATGCCTTGATTTTTAAATATAAATGTATGTACGCACAAAGCATACGCTTCCTTTGCACGGCATACAGAATATTCGAACGGAACGTAAATCCGCTGTACGTTCCGCGATCCGTTGGAATATATATATATATTTTAAACCAAACAAAACTACAGCAGCAACAAACCAAAACAAAGCTGTACAAGAGAAGATAGATGTGTTTTGGCCTGCATGGGCCAGGATGTTCTATGCTGAACAGTTAGACCTTCCCGTCAACTACTGCAGGGGTGAGGGGCAGACGGCTCAGCCATAGGGAGGTATTGCCCACAGTGAAATGGCAAGATGCTGGAAAAGATGACGTGTGGATTCAGCAGGGGAGATTCCCAGCCTAAGGCCCTGCAGCTTGCCGATATCACGAATGGTGTGAACTGCACCTTCGCACCATCCTCCTAGTGTCTCCACGACCAAGGGGACAAAGGAGATCCCTATCTCTCTACATTCTTCAGCATGGGCTGCCATCTTCCGTCCCTCACCGATCTCCAAGGCATATCCCGGGGTATTGGAGGCTCCCTGCCGAGTTAGCTGCTGCATGGTAGAGATAACCGTCACATCAAGGGCTGCTGGTTGCCCTCTTTTCCAGTTGGGCAAGTAGATATCTGCTGGGCGGTTGGATGAGTCAGGAATCAGGGAGGGGACCTCCTTCCGGGGCGCTAAAGCAGCTGTTTGGGCTACTGAGAAAAGTGCATCCTGGATGGAATCGTGTCGGTGAATTCTGTCCCCATTTCCCCCACAGCTGATCTGGTGGTCACCGTAAGGGTCTGCTTTATTCCCGCAAGCAGGACAGGGCCCCTCTCTTGTCATATGTAGGCCAAGCCAGTAGCTCACACATAACCTAAACTCTCTGTCCTGTAGATGGGACCTAGAGTGGGCAAGGGTATGACATTTAGCCAGTCTCCAGCATGAGGGAGGGCTGTGGAAAGGGCGAGAGCTTTAGAGCGGATGTCAGGAGGAGTTGGTTGTAGGTAGCATCATCGATGGAATGAGATAAGGGACGTTGACGGAGAGGAATGTCCACCTCCTCTAGGGAGGACCAATCAGGCCTTCCAGCTGCTTCGGAGAGAGCAGCAAGGGTGGCAGGCAAGTGTGGGGAAGGTCGTGGGTCTCGTCCAAGGATTCAGGCTACTAAATCCTTTGACTGATCCAGGGAGCTGATGTAGGCACCATGAGCGTGTACGGAGGCTCTTCGGATATTAAGGCCTCCACGGGAGCTGGGGAGGGGTAGTTCTAAGGACGAAGGCAACCTTAGGCAGTGCTAGACAGGAGCGAAGCAATGTGGCTTCCATCTGTGAGTCCTCCAGGTCTGGTAACCTGGCCAGAGCCTTCTTCACTCTGTTCATCACTGTGGACTCACAAAAAGATGGGGGGCCAACTGGGCAGCCTAGGAGTATGAATCCCTCCCGAACAACAGGAACATCAGATGGTGGAGGGTTGATGGAGACGTCTGAGTCTGCAGGGACATAGAGGAGAGACTTTGCACGGTTTAGGAGGAGGCCTCTAGCCGGTCCTTCTTCCTCGATAATCCTCAGGGCCTTGGCGATGTCGTTGGGGGAACCACAAAGTGTCCCATCATCCAGGTACCAGGCGTTGATCTTAAGATCTGGGATCTCCTTCTTGATTCGTTCCACTATGGGGTGGAGGGTCAGGGCAAAGCCTAGTGGGCCGAGCGGATCCCCTTGTTGTATCCCGCAGCAGCTCCGCAAGGTGTCACTCTCAAGATGTAGAAGAGGCTGGGAGCCATAGGCTGCTAGTCGGGGGATGTGGGCCCTGATTTCCTCAAACATACAGGACCGGCTAATGTTGTTAAAAGCATTTGAAAAGTCCAGCAAAATGGTCCAGCGATCAGTTGAGAGGAAGGAGTCATCTTCCAGGACGTTGCACACGGAGTGGTATGCCGTATACGGGAAGCTTATGCCTTGTTGTTCTATTTAAATGTATGCACGCACAAAGCATACGCTTCCTGTACGGCATGCGGAATATATATTTTTTCTATAATCAAATCAATTTATCACAAAAGCTAGACTAGCTAGCAACAGTAATAAGTATTGGATGAAGAAGTCAGTTAGATGATACCATCCACCCAGGGAGAGTGAGTTGGAAGGCGATTAAGCCAAAGGGTGGCATTACCCCTCCAGAGGGCCACAGATAGTCTCTGAAAAAGATGACGAGTAGTTTCTCCCGGTGGTGAACCAGTTCTCTGCCCCAGGAGGCGGCCAATTCTTGAAATGGTAAGGGCAGCCTCCTCACTCCAGCCTCCCAGCGACTCCACCACAAGGGGGACAAATGACATCCCCACCGTCTGGCATGCTTCTTGGTGTGCTGCTATCTTTCTCCCCTCACCAACCCTTAAGGCATAGCCTTGATCCTTGGCAGCACCAGACAGAGTGGAGGTTTGCAGAGTGGAGATAACTGTCACATCCAGGGCAGCTGGAAGGCCCCTGCACCAGTTTGGGAGGAAGATATCAGCTGGGCAGCTGTTAGTGTCTGGGATGAGGGAAGTGACCTCCTTCCTTGGTGCGAGAGCAGCAGACTGAGCAGCAGAAAAGAGGACATCACGTAGGGCATTATGGCGATATATCCTGTCTCCGTTTCCTCCACACCCAACTTGGTGGTCCCCGAAGGGATCCATAATGCCCTTTGGAACATGCTGGGCATCTTGAGTTTCCACCGAAAACTTCAAGATCAAGCCAGTAGTCCAAACAACAGCGAAACTCCCTGTCATGAAGATGGAGACCAAGTGCAGGAGCTGGGATAACATTCAACCAATCACCAGCATGAGGGATGGCAGTTGATAAAGCGAGTGCCCGAGACCGGGTATCAGGAGCTAAGTGCAGCAGAGAATTATATGAAGCCTCATCAATCATGCGTGAAAGTGGTCGTTGTCGAAGTGGGACATTAATCTCCTCCACTGAGGACCAGTCAGGTTTTTCTGCAGCTAGGGCCAGGTCAGAGACAGCTCTAGCAAGATGGGAGGAAAAGGAGGGTTGGTTATGGATTCTGGTTATCAGAGCGTGAGACTGGTCCAGTGAGCTGACATAAGCAGCTGGAGCATGAAGGTTAGCAGATCTGATATTAAGTCCCCCCAAGGAGCTAGGTAGCGAGGCCTTTTGCCATGCCCACTTGGACAGGGGACCACCAGCTAATTCAAAAAGGCACTCTCTCATCAGATTATCAAAGGCCATGGTGGCTTGATGAATGTACGCTGGAGGGCATGACCTTAAAAGGAAATTGAGCTTTGGGAGGGCTAGACACAAACGGAGAAGGGTTATCAGAGGAGTATTATGATTTTGTTAGAAAGGTTTCAGATCTAATGAGGTCCATTTGAGAAGGGGGAGATCTTGATGCGAACCCACTTCTCGAACGAGCACCCCGAATACACTGGATAGCAGATCTGAGTAGGGAGAAAGTGATGGTGCATCTCAGCCAGTCAATGGTTAAACTATACGGTTGTTCCCATTTTGTAGCTAGTAAGGAAGCCAGACGTTGTGGCTCCTCTCCTAACCAAGATGTACAAGAATGTCTCAATGCTCAATGAAGGGTTTCTAAGCTTAAGTTATAGTGGAAGCCATTCTTCGATATTCTCCCTAGAAGGAGAGAGGGCGAGAAGACGAAAAGCTGGGTTAAGGATGACGTCCTGGTCCACTTAGGCCATGAAAAGAAGTTGGCCTGAAAGACTAGTACATGGATAGGAAGATTGCAACCAGATCAGATTTCAGGAAGAAATTGACTTACCATAAAGGAACGGTCTTGTAATGAGAAGATGCCTTCAACGTATTGATAAACAGTTTAGGGATCAGTATCCCAAACTGCCAAATAGAAGAGGACTCGACGATCAACCCTCTTGGTTGATGGCAGAATCACCAGTCATCGTTAGAGGTGGTCTGGTCACCTCAAGGATCTCACCATCAGGACTTTCCTGCCCTGGGAATAAGGGATCTGTAGCCAAAGCATGGTATTTCAGACTGAAAGGAATCCTTTACTAACAAGCTTGCAGTGTTTACAAGTGGGTATAAGACCCTCCAGATCTTCTTCCTCTTTACCTTCTTCTCCACCTTCTCCTCCTCCTCCAACTCCATCTTCATATCGGAGGCATGATAGTCATATGATAATCGTTACAAACAACATCCCATCATGAGATTATTGAATGAATGAAGGAGCTACACATAATAATAAATGATGACACACCCTTTTCTCACTAATGCCACAATAATGAAAGCCGAAGCCACATCCAAATAGCACAATTTTCCAGAGACAAACCCTTTTCCCTGCCAATGTACCACAATAATGAAACCCACACCCCTCTTCTTGCTAATCAAGCAACTATATCCTATTCTTGCTAATTAAACACCCTCTTCAATGAAGCCCACACCCTCTATTAATTATACTCTTTTCTCATTGGGAGATGCACCCTTTTTATAGCATGATACAATGAGTCAAACCCCTTGCTAATTGAACAACTATTGTGCCCATAATACCTAATTAATGGAATTAATTATAGACAGTTACACCCCTTTCTTGCTAATTGAGGTTTTCTTATTATAATAATGAGTGCCACACCCTTTCCTGCTCACAATGCTTATACCACAATAACAGGATGCCAATTACCACCTTTCTGCTAACCACACCCATTTCTAGCTGATATGTATACCACAATAATGGGAGACACACCCCTTTTCCTGGCCACAATAACTAGACAACTATGGTGGACAAATAATTCAGGGGGTGGCACGCACAAGACTATCACATGCATATGCACTGACGTGATGTGGTACTTAGGCCATGGGCTGACTGCTTTCTACACCATGCATTACTATACACAGTAGAGGGAAACACGGGCCCCACCTCATCAGATCTTATGCAATGACGAATAAGCACTCAATTGAATATTTTGACTTCAATCTAGTAAATTAGTAAAATTACAATGGCGATTTGAGCATATAAAAAAAGTGTACTGTCTTAATATCTAATCACACACAGCAAGAAATGCCCTCAACTGTTCAATGCCACACGATTCTTGCATCCACACTTGCTCCTCTTCAGGAAGAATATCATATGATATATTGTGTACACTTATTCCATTTATCTTGTCTGACTCTTCTAAAACCTCTTTAATAACATCCCAAGTGAATTCACGGTTTATCACTTCACAGTTAGGAACAAAATCATCCATATTAGGCTTAATGTCACTTTCTGTATCGAATATAGACACATCTTGGCTTGGCTGAAGTAACATATCACTATTGACTTTTACGGGTACAGGGTCATTTTCTGCAACAACTATTACTGGCACTGGTACCGGTGTAACAGTCTCTTTTTCAATCAAAGCAGTTGGAGTTTGTACTGCAGGAACAATATCCAACACCATAGAATTATCACGTGGTGGTGAAGAGAGTGCAATTTGTATCTCATGAGAAGACTTTTGTTCAGTGTTAATCTCTGTTGGCGTGGTAACCACAGCAGAAAATGGAAGCGACATTTCAGGATCAGTAAATATAGGTGATTCAGGAAGATTAAATTTCTCACTCTTTTGTGTCAAAGGACTGGCTGGTAGTGAGTGTGACGGTTTTGCATCCAGCATAACCTCTAGTCTATTGATGGGCAAATCGTCATCTAGTGATAAGGGCCTGTTCTCCTTTTCAAACAAGTCTTCCCTCCTTCTTAAGGGGGCCCTTCGTGATCGAAACTTCTCCATGAAAGTCTTTCTCTTCTTGATTTTAGTTTTTCTTGAGGTTTCAGAATTTTGCTGCTTCTGATGGCGACGACGAGGAACAGCAAATGCATTTTTGAACGTTTCCCATCGTTTTGGCTTTTTTTCACCACTCTTCATATCACTAATTATTATTAAATGGTAAAGACTAATTGAAGTATACAACTTGAAATCCTACTTACTGTTCATAAGAGTTCATTTGCTTCCTTATGATCTGTATCCACAGGTCTCTATCCTCTGGACTTCTGGCAGACTGCATACATAATAAAAATAAAAATAACACAGTAAATTAAGCTCATGGCTAGCTAATTCATTTCTGTAAAGATAAGTCTAGTGCCTACAATCCACATAGATAAGCCAAGCGCCTACTATCTATCCTGCTATAGAAAAGCATTGTAGAAATCAAGCAATTGTAATTGGAGCATGCGCATAATGTACGTGCAGGGCACTACTATTGCACGACACATACGTACGCCTGGGCATTTTGGAGTGTAGACCTAGATATATATATTTTTTACAAATTCAATGAGTCATGACCTGAGAGCCAGCTCGCTCGCTGAGTCAAAGAGTACAAGTACAATAGTACTCTCTAAATAGGGATGGCACAGATTGCCCCATTGGACATTTTCTTTCATAACTCCAGAATACTTCCCTCCTACAGTCAGAACTCCTGTTCTTGAAGACAGAACACCTTCAATGTGCTAGGACTCAAGTATGAAGAGCAGAAGACAAAGCAATTTCTGGCCATATACTCCAATTGGAGATGAGTTAAATTTTTGGGTTAAATTTTACACTACTCTATATTCTGCCATCTCTGACCGTGGCTTAGGGCTAGGGGCTAGACCCGAATTTATAATATTCAAAGATCTTATTCGAAGTGCAGAAACATGCAGCAATCAACACAGAGTTCTAAAATTAGCTACAGTTGACCCACGCAATACTAATTTGATTATCATGGCTTGATTATCAGCAGCCAAACCAGGATCTATTGTTTTCTTAGTGATTTTTGCTTTTGGTTAAAGTTTAGGGTACTAATTTTGGCAATTTTGAAGAGCAGCTCAAGAAAAATGCAAATCAAGTCTGGCATTGTTTAGTATCACAATGTATAATCGGACTTGGCCATGATTCTGGTCATGGTGGATACAGAAATGGAGATGACGATTCAGTCTTCACGACATGCTGTTGATATTTTTGTAGAAATTTCCATGCAAAAAAATTGCTACCAAAATGGTAATGCAAAAATTAATAATATCCAGTTCACTAAGATGTGCAAGACTTGGTGTCAAACAGTATTATTACCAAAGTTCTGGAAGATTGCACTGCTTCTATTCATGAACCAGTCAAGAAGATCTCTTAAAGTGACCCCAACTGAAGACAACATCAAAGCATGGAAGATCAAAGTGTTGTATGACTGAATAGTGCTAAATGGTGCTGTCATTGTACACTTTCTGAGTACTTTCGATGAGTATGCTGACTAGGTGTTTATTCCCTACATAAGTAAGCAGCTGCAGCACTCTACAAGAGTGGATGTCGTGTGGGACATATACATTGCTGATAGTTTGAAAGAGTCTACTAAGGATACAGGTCTGCGTAGACAAACCAAAATCCCCAGAAACTGAATGGACTTCTTACGTGACCCAACAAGCAAGAAGGAACTTTTTGCTTTCCTCACATGCAAGGTTGCTCAGTTCACCTTTCCACCCGGCAAAGCTGTCTATATAACATCTGGCAAGTCAGTCAACAACCCTGCAATGCCTGACTGTAACCATGAGGAAGCAGATACAAGAGTTGTCGTGAACATTGTGCATGCATTGGAGCAGGGAATGAAGACGATTGAAGTATGCACTACAGACACTGATGTTATTGCCATTCTTGCTGGTGCATTCTTTGAGCTAACTTCAAAGCAACCATCTGCCAACATCTGGGTTTCCTTTGGTACAGGCAAGAACTTCAGGTTCTATAGTATCAATGCCATCTGTAGTAGCCAAGAGCACAAGCATTACCAGTGTTTCATGCGTGCATTTTTTTCTTCACAAAAATGTGTTTCATGCATTCACTGGTTGTGACACCATGCTATTACGACATACGTACCACCACGTTGCCGAGGCAAAAACTTAGTTTATAGCTAGTACAGAATGTGCAGGACACTAGATCCTATATGGATAAATAAAAAAGTAAATTATGAATTGACCAAAAACTAAATGTAATTTCTATGGAAATAAGTATACGAAGCTGTATACCAAAAATCAGCCATTAATTCCAAGTGGTTATTGAGATGCAACACAGTTTACCTTGAGAATAAAATTGGTTGTAACATCAGTCATTCATTTTTTGTGTATATAGTACTATTTAATAACGTGGTGCAAGTTAGAAATTTCTTCATGAATAGTTTTGAAGTTAATTTTCCTTAGCAACCATGCGTGGGCGTAATGTGCTGCCACCCTTAACATTTGATGATTTGTTGATGATGAGTATCGCTGCACTGCAAAAAAGAGTGTCAGTCTAACTCTTCTATTTAATCCAAGTGAACAAGATCACAATCAATGAGGAAGCTTGGAGCTAAGCTTGTGAGTGGCAGCACACACATCTGTATAAAAGCGTGCAACATTCAGAACACAGGACATACATAATAAGTTCTGTAAAAAGTTCTGCAGTGGTTAACTTCGCCTGTTACGAAGGATTTGGAGGATAGAGCTATGTTTTACCTGCGGAAGACTGTTGACATCTTGGGCAGACCTAAGACATGGTACCCCCGGCAGTCCTAATGTCTGGGAAGAAGCAGAGAGAGATTTGTCCTATATATGAGGAACCAATAGAAGATGCAGAGGGGTCTAAGAAGGGACATGAATCTATTTTCTGTGACGGCCCATGCAATTCCTGGCTTCACCGGCGCTGTGCTGGCCTTAGCAAGGCTGCCTTCAATTCTATTTCCAAGTCCACAGACCAATTTCTACATCCTCTGTGCCACCTCTGGAGGAGTGAGCAGAAGATGAAGATCCTACAGAGTAAAGTGTCCTTTTGGAGTCCAAACTGGATTCTTTACTTGAACCTAAAAAGTCCGAACCTATTAACGTTCCTTCCAATAATCGAGATGAGATACCAATGATTACTGGTACAAGTCAATTCCACAGACCCTCACCTGATTTGCAAAGACACCATTCTCATTCAGCTCCGGCCTCCAGAAGTGACCAGGAGTTCAACATTGTTCTGCATGGTGTACAAGAATGTAGGCAGGGTCTGTCCAAATTAGCAAGACATGAAGAAGACCTTAAAAATACAATCAGTAGCCTTTCCTCTGTTGTTGACATGGTCGATGAGAACTCAATCAAATACCTTAAATTGGGAAAATTTAACTTGGACAGCCAGAAGCCTAGGCCAATCCTAGTTAAATTCATAAGAACTAGAGACGTTGTCAAGGTCCTCTCCCAGGCTTCCTTAGCCAGCAAACCACTTGTGATCAAGCCCAACTTGTCTCGTTCTCAGACTAAGGGAAGTGCTACTTCTGAAAGAGAGGTGGAAATTAATCGAGCAAGGTGTAGAAAGGAAGTCTATCAAGTTACGCAGTTACACCTCAATCTATGTCAATAAAGTTCTTCATGGTTCCCTCAACAAAAACAATGTATATCAACTCCTGAACCACCTGAGAAGGGGGATAGTTCCTCTCTCCCTATGGAGACTATGATACATAACCCTGAGGTCAATAATACCTTGTCTGTTCCCACTACCAGCAATCAGCCCTCGCAATGACTAGCTACATCCTATCATGTGTGTCTTATTAATGCTCATAGTCTTGTAAACAAATTATCTTCCCTTCAATCATTTATTTATTCTTCGAATCTTACAATTTTTTGCTGCACAGAGACATGGCTTTCAGATTCTATATATGACAATGAAATTATTCCGACTGGTTTTCTCATTGTTCACAAGGACAGGTCATCAAGAGGAGGAGGTGTTCTGGTGGTGATTAGGGACACCATCTTGTGTACTTCCATATCTTCTCCTTCTGACATTGAAGTGGTCACTGTGGCCGTGGGTGCCCCGGTGAACACTCTTCTCTGTACAGTTTACACCCCCCCTGCATCTTCGGATGGTTACCATACTTCTCTTACTCGCTATCTAACGTCACTGTGTTCCAATTACAAGCAGATAATTCTTGTAGGGGACTTCAATTTCCCAGGCGTAAACTGGTCCTCCCTCACTGGACAAACTACTGCTTATGTTTGATAACAATTTATCTCAATCGGTTATCTGTCCCAACTCATGCTGGTGGTAATATACTTGATCTTGTTATCTCCAACGAGGATGACCTAGTTCATGAGTTGAGTGTATACTCCCAGATTGAGTCCCCTTTCCATCAGACCACTTTCTGATCTCTTTTAGGATTGTTCTTCCCCCTCAGCATCACACTGATGTGGCAACCCCTACAGTTTTTGATTACAGTAAACCGAATTGGACTAGTCTCTATAACTTTCTACTGGATGTCGATTTTTCAGTATGTCTGGAGGAGGATGACGTAGATGTGATCTGGTTACTCTTTAGAAATATTGTGAGTTCGGCCATGCAGCGATTTATTCCTGTAGTCAAGATGAGAAGAAACCAATTTCCCTGCAGGTACACAGCAGGTTTACGTCACCACAGTAAATGCCTAAAAACTTTAAGAAGGAAGTATAGGAAAAATCCTAGTCAAGTGAATTTGGAGAAGCTGACTATAGCAGAGCAAATATTTCAGGAGGACTCGGTGTTGGCCAAGGAGGCCAATGAGAATAACCTGTTTCATCAGTTGGGATCCTCGAGCAGTAGTTGAACTAGTTCCAATCTCTTCAGCTACATCAGTTCCCTAAAAAAGGGTGGTGGTATCCCTCCACTGTTTACAGTGGTAATCTCCATGCGTCGTCGGATATAGACAAAGCCAGTCTATTCAACTTACTCTTTCAGTCAATCTTTACTTCTAGTCCGTACATCACACCTCCAGAGATTGAAAGCGCAGAGAAGAACTTATCTAGTATCATCTGTAATGAATCTGATGTGCTAGAAGCACTCTCTGAACTGGATCCCAACAAAGCTATGGGAATCGATAGTATAGGACATAAGGTTCTCAGGTATTGTGTGTTAGCTCTCTACCAACCTCTCCACCATTTATTCAATAAGAGTTTGGTGAACCACTGTCTGCCGCATATCCACAAAAATAACCCCAATCTTCAAATCAGGAGATAGAGCTAGTGTCTCCAACTACAAACCTATAAGTCTCTTATGTAGTGCGTCCAAAGTTCTTGAGCGTATTATTTTCAAGAATACCTGGAGTCTTGCATTTCAAAGGCTCAATTCGGATTTATGAAGAATCACTCAACCCTTCAGCAACTGCAGAGTTTCTACAATTCCACATTTGAGGCTGTGAGTTCTGGAATACAGCGTATACCTAGACTTATCAAAAGTTTTTGATACAGTTCCACACAATGAACTGTTGCATAAACTCAGGCGTATTGGGATCTTTGGCTCTGGTTCAAAGCCTACCAGGACTCAATGTGTTAGCCTAGGAGCTGACCGCTCTGAACTGATATCTGTACTGTCTGGAGTCCCTCAAGGGAGCATACTAGGACCTTTACTATTTTAACGATCTCCCAACTACAAAATCAACTCTACTCTTGTTTGCTGATGATGCAAAATGCTCCAACAAAATCATGGACCTATCCGACCAAGTCAGTTTACAAGATGACCTGAACTCCATCTACAAGTGGAGTCGCAACTGGAAAATGAAATTCAAAGAGGAGAAATGTGTGCATATTAAATTTACAAAATCATCTAAGCCACTTGATACATCCTACACCTTGAACTCCAGCCCAATCGCAATTCAATCTAGACACACGATTTGTCATGGAATGAACACCACAACACGATTATTACAAGAGCATACAAAGTATTGGGACTTTTGCGCAGAAATTTTAATTGTGCTAGCTCAATTTTTGCAACAAAAAGGCTGTACATTTCTCTAATTCGATCACAGCTCATGTACTGTTCAGTAGGCCTCAATTTAAAAAGGAAATTGAAAGGTTAGAAGAAAATGTCCAAAGAAGAGCAACTAAATATATTCTTAAAGACTACGGTACCAACTACTTTACCAGACTACAACAACTTAATCTTCTTCCCCTGATGTATCACTTTGAAATAAACGACATCATGTTTGCTGTGAGTCAACTCAAAGACCCAAAAGACCACTTCAATCTGTTTAAACACGTTTCATTCAGTTCAGCTTCTACCAGGTCATCATCAAGCTGAAAATAAGGTGGGTAGTTGCACCAGCTACGAGATGCTACAGTTGAAAACTACAGTTTCATACTGACTAGCACTTCCTACTCTACAATCGAGGGCAAGCCAGACACTCGAGAACACTACTGTTGCAGAGAAACTTAACAACTAAGCCATGCCTTGGTCAATTTTTTCACGTCAATTTTCTTGAACTACCGGCTTGTGTTGACTGTCTTTTGTGCTTATTCCACTTGTATAAATCAAGATGCAGGGAAACTAAAAGAGATTTTAGCCAAAAAAGCCAACACTCTTGAGTTTTGATCGCATTTAATGAAATTTAGCTGTTGATCGAACAATCAACGGGCCATAGCTCTCGCCTACAGTGGCTTCTTCTTCAAGTTCCCCTGCCCACTGGTTCATATAATAAGAATAAGTACACTATATGGTCAACATAAGCTTGTAGTTCTAGAAAATTGACGTGAAAAAAAATTGATCGAATGGTAGTGTTCTAGAGTGTCTGGTTTGCCCTCAGTTGTAGAGTAGGAAGTGCTAGTCAGTATGAAACTATATTTTCAGCTGCAACATCTCATAGCCGGTGCAACTAACTCATGAATTATTCATGAGCAAATACTCCCCCACCACCTCAATAATAGATACTAGAATTCATTATAGCTTGGAGGGCTCCCTGGCTAATAATAAATAAGTTGAGGAAACTTCACACAAAATTGGGTGCTTTTGTCCGCTTTGTAATGTAATGAATTACTCATGAATAATTCATGAAGTAGTTCCACTTATGAGATGCTACAGTTTCATACTGACTAGCACTTCCTACTCTACAAACTTTTCCCCATGGCAACTTAAGAGTATATTACATTTTTTTATTTCCCTAATGTTAAATGAACGCATTGGCTGCCATCATCATTGTAACCATCAATCGATCATATGTTGTAAATGCATGTGATATACGTATGCATAATTGTGTGCAATCTGCGTGCTAGGGAGAGGGTGTGACCAGCCAGCAATGTACAATCGTATTTGTGAAAAATAAAATTTTGATCTTTGGTCCTCCAAAATTTCTCAGATTCTTTCTTAGACAGTAGTCACCTATCTTTGCTAAAAAAAGCCAGGTAAAGGGTTGGCTGGTATGCCTTGCTGTACTGTAATCACGCGCTATTAGGCGTGTGTGCTTAGGAAGCAAACCACCGCTTAACAGCGAGTATATGCTTAATAGCAAGCACCTAACTGCTTACAAGCAAGGTGCACGCCATCTAGTGATCTTGTAAAACTGCTTCTTTCCAGGTATCCAGCTAGTACAATGAGTTGTACTCTCTCTCTCTCTCAATAAAATTAGCATATTGTGTATTTGTGTACATGATTACATGGCCATGGCTGAGATATTTCACTTGGTTTTGGTTCATAAAAAATAAAAATAATTGCTGGTTTTAACAATCAGGCCTAATAGTACTTATTCTGCGAAACGACCATGTTATAAATTATTATTAGCCTAATGTTACCTGGGGTATACACCATAGAGATAATAAAAAAAGGTACTTATCTTTCTATAATGATGTATATAATCTTACCAGCACATGAGTGCGGAGTGTTGTACGGATTTCAAAAGGTGCTCCAAATGTAGCTTCAGTGGTTGCTGAGCAATCAAAGCACTGCAATAATACAGTTCATTTGATCTAGAAGTTGACTGTTCGATCTTATATATCTATGTTATGTAGCTCTAAGTAATATTTAGTTCACTCTTTTCTAGCTCTAAGTATTTTAATGCACCTGCACGAGCATTATAGCATCATTCGAGTGCACCATGCATTAAAACACATGGAGCTAGAAAAGAGTGATCTAAACATTTTAGTGCTGGTCACATGACTTGTGACCAATCAAATTCCAGTTGGTCCTTACAGAACCCTAGCCTAGCCCTAGTACCTAGCAAGCTCTGACACACTTTGGTTCAGTAAGAATGCTCTAATTTAATGATATTCAAAAAATAAATGAGGTAAATTCCTGAGGTTTTCCTGTTTGAAACCCAATGTAAAAAGTGAAATGCTAAAGTCTATAAAAGAAAACATTAAGACATATGCTTACTGTAAGCACTAGGGACTGAGGCTGGAAGGTCATAGTCCTAGTGGATCTTCCACTAGGCTCCTATGTACCTTCAGCACAGTTTCTCAAGTGTGCACTAAATATTTAGTACACATGAAAGTGTGCTTTATGAGATTTAAAGCACACTTTTCAGAGAATCTGATTGGTCACAAGTTATGTGACCAGCACTAACTGATATTAATGCATACATTGTGCTCACCTCAAACACATACAAAACTAAATAGTTTATGGAGAGATATGTCCATGCACAGCTAAACAATGAATCGGAAAAGGGGCCAAAGGTCAGACTCTTGCCTGTAAGTCTCAGGTACAATATGTATAATCCCTTACATGTGCTTAAATGCTTACTTTATTATCCTATATAATACGTATGGACTTCTGCATGCTAAAGGCACTAAAATTACTTGTTGGACTCACCAAAGACAAATCGATTTCACCAAGGCAATCGTTTTTCTGCAATGATAATATCGAACTGTGATCATTCGTATATCAATTACCATGAATCAATACTTCATCAGACTAACTTACATTTGAATTCTTGTAGTAGTACATGCTTCTTCCTTGGACTTCAAAATATCTCTGGTGCCAGATTTTGAACCGCTTTCCTTTCTTGTGCAAGTTGCTCTTTAGGAGGACCGGTTCTTTACTAGGGCTTGGAGGCAATATATCCTGTTTATAATGAATGAGCTTTAAATACAACTAATGTCATCTTGTTACTCTACATATGCACTCTAAAATACTGAGTGTAGGTATGCCTTATGACCTAAGACTGAATCAAACCTTCATTAGACCTTATTCATGAGGTCAAACAATGAAAAATTTACTTTATGTGTGCCTATCTATATCCAAGCAGCTGCACTAAAAGTGTGGCCTCTTAGGCACATGACTGCATGGCACTTTTAAATTTTGGGTATGCAATGCCACTACACGATACTCTCATCTTATATTATGGGATTAGAAATGGGCTTATTACTTTACACCATTTATTCAGGTAATTTTTTGTACACTATACTTATAGCTGAAGTAGTCTTTCTGTGTTATGAAGCTATTTTTTAACTACAACAAGCATGAATATCTGGAGAAGTTTATTATTATCAGAGAGTACTACAGTACTCTCTAAGTAAGCTAGGGTAATACTTAGCATTTTTCTTTCATAACTCCAGAATACCGTATAGCGGGTATATTTCGAGGGCGAAAGTTTCACGGATTTCGTGATTTCTCTTTCGTCTGCGAATATTTAACCACGCGAATCACTTTGGCAAATCCAGACTCTTGCGTCTAGTTCATGTGTCTGTGACTCTACAACGGATAGACTCATCTAACTGAAGAAAAATAGAGCCACATGATCAGATGATCTGATGGCTTCGAGGCAGCAGAACGTCTACTATCACTATGCCACGGCAAAAGGATCGCTGCACAATATAATGCTTCACTAACTACGGCACTCCAGATATCGTTTTAAACTTAACTGTCTAGAACATAGTCTCAAACGGAAGATGGCCTAGACTTGCATGCCAGCTAGCTAGATATAGCTAGCTCATAGCTCTGTGTGCGCGCATAGGCTGCTGACCAGGTTTTTTCTTTTCTTCTAAATCGTGAATGATTTCCCCGCAAAATAAGACTTTCGCCCCTCAAAATATACCCACTATACGGTACTTCCCTCCTACACAGTCAGCAACTCCTAACTTGAAGACAAAACACCTTCAATATGCTAGGACTAAAGTATGAAGAGCAGAAGATAAAGCAGTATCATTTTACAGCAACTCTAAAATTGCCATTTTCATCTGGTTCATCATCATCAAACAGAAACGGTTCATTCAAACGCTTTATACGACACTACTCAAAATTGATTGCACTATAATCCTTTACCTTTAACTCGACATGTTCAAAAATAGCATGTCATTTTCCAACTTGCTAGCTTTCAACCTACGTGACAGACATCTTTATGCCCTGCCCCATACGTGTGATTCTTGGACCTTGACCTCACAACTGACTAGTAGCCTCGTACCCAGACCCATTTTTTTTTGCGGGGCGGTGGAAAAGCGAAGGGCCTGGTATAAGTTGCATGCGCATGTGCTCCATCCCCCAAATTAGGGGGGATTCGCTATACTTTTGGGCACATCTGTTACACGAATCATAATAAACATTACATCATCGTAATTTTGAGAGCTGAGTCAGCAGCTAGCTCTAGACTGTTCTGTCTTTCTGCGCTAGATTCAACTCACCTCAAGCGTTCTGTGCAAGCTGTTTATGAAAGAAATTATTTGTTTGTGTCGCAACCAACTGGTTAGACGAGAAGAGTCGCTGCTATCAAGTATCATGTCTTACTTTTTGTTTTTGACCATAAGCTTGGCTTGAGAGGGATAGTGCTGTTCTTGTTATGTCTTAGTTTATTCCACTGATGTGGATAAGGTCTGGAGCCAGATCTAGCTAGCTAGCTTTAAGCTGCACTGATTGAATGCGCACGTGCCACATACATTTTTATCATTACATCATTCATGCACGAAATTTTACGTATTATTTTGTGTCTAATTAAGCGCATGTGCATGCAACTTATACCAGGCCCTTCGCTTTTCCACCGCCCCGCGATAAAAGCGGGGCCTGGGTACGAGGCTAGCAAATCTGTCATTAGCTTTCTATCTTGATGTTGGTCTCTTGATGCTCAGAGCTACAGGCACTAGTCTTGTTATGAATCAAGCCTTCAAGTATATCACAACACCAGTAAAGGCCTTTATACAAATAGGTCAATGATAATTTTTACTGTATAGATTATGAGCTCCATCAGCATTAGCCCTTCCAGATCAGATTCATTCAGCTCATACAATATTATGATGAAACCTCCAATGAACTACATTAACTTGAATAGCAGGATCACAGCATCCAGTTGCCTATAATAGAGGAAGGTGATGAACAAGGAAAAAATTTTTTATTCTAACTAAAAGAGATAGCTGTATGCGGTTCGAAAAAGTTCACACAACAAGAGAGTGAACTTCAGTCAAGTAACCCCTTAGCCATCACCAAACTATTCACTATCTCATCTTGGCCTGTCATGGTAGTAAAATAGGAATAGTTAGTTTGTAGTTTGGTGACGGGTAAGGGGTTACTTGACTGAAGTTAACTCTGTTGTTGCTGAACTTTTTTGAACCGCACACAGCCATCCCTGCTTTTCTCTTTTATTTAGAATATTTTTTCCCCTTCTAGCTAAACAGTGGCCTTGGCTCTGAGCAGTGCCTCGTTTTAAAGAGTGAGCCCCAGTGAGCAGGCCAAATTTGGAATCGGTACATCATATGCGACAAGTAACATTTAAGCAATACACATGTTCAGTGAATCATTTTCGTACATATAATATTCTTTAGAACATTTGAATACAGTAATCTGATTGGTCACTCTGAGGTCTTCTTATTCTCATAAGCCCCGTTTACACAGGGGTTCTAACCCGGATTTGACCCGGATTCGCTCCGCGTGTGAATGGTACCAACCCGGATTCCAATCCGGGTAGCCCAACCCACATCAATTAGGTGGATTGGAATACGGATTGAATCTCAACCCGGGTTGGGCACGCATGTAAACACTCATCTGGCACTTAGGGCATATTCTGACCCTAGAGTTAAATTTTCCTTCAGGCAGTAGGCTAGATTGCAGCACTCAGCTTTTCTAACACATGACAACATCAGGTCACATGACGAAAAAGGGCCTGCTGACGTATTAACTGAGAGGGGAGTTATCACCTCATTACCCTTCCACAACTTTCTATGGTAAAATTCAACACTGGTTCTGGGGCTGCTGGTCAAGTTCCTACTACGGAATAAAGAACTTACATTCTGAGTCAATTCTCTTGAAGGTGAGCTAACTTCTACACCAGTATGGAGGCCACTGTCCAAATTTCGTGTCCGTATTGCAGCCGCCATATTATAGTCACCTGCACCCGGTACCCGGTCGCTGTACTGTACTGTTGATTTCACTTCCCTTCCCTTCGAACTTCCGTGAATATATCATATATATCCGTGGGGCGTGGCTCGTGATAACTAGCTCTTTGCACAAGAGCTAGTTCAGAACAAGAGTTTCAAGTTGTTGCTAAGAGCGTAGGCGGGGGTATCTCCGGGCATTCAACTTTTTTTCAGAAACTACAGATTGAGAGGCAGTCTTCAGTGGCGGATCCAGGGGAGTTTGAAGGTTTCCATTGAAAGGCAAGTTATAAAATCTGGAATTCAGGAACAGAACGAAATGGAAAGGATCGCCAGTTGCATAATCACATGCACGCGCACACACGTACACACAAACGTTAAACCCAAATTAATATTGCATAGCTATAATAATTATTTCAATTCAATTAAGCAATCCCAAATTTCTGCATCAAGAATAGCCAATGTTCAGGAAGTAACTTTGGTTTTATTTCATCAGGTATTTGAATGGAAGAAGGGCCGAAATCAGGCTGGCGCAATCTTGGACATTCACTATTCATATGATAATGCACATTGCTGAGAGAGGAAAGTTGCTGCTTCCCATAAACAACATTGTAGTAAAGATGCTGTTCTTTTCTCACTAAACATAAATCGTGAGGTGGTGGTAGAGATGACTTCCTATCAGCAGCTCGATTATATCCTTTCTTGCACCCACCACATACCTTAATAGATGGTGTTAGAAACTTGACCTGAAAGAGATCAGATGAAATATTTGCAGGAGATCGATTAGGTATAATGGTGGCATATACTCTTGATGTAGATGCAAATGGAGAATTCACTTGTAATTGGTTCTGTACAGCCGGTATACTTGACGTTGATGGAGCAACAGGATTACTGCTCAAACATGAACTTTGAATAGGAGATGAAGCAGAAGACCGACTAATATTCATGTGGTATATACTGTTACTTGCAGCATAGAGCTGAGCTGTTGAAGCCAAATGAATATTGCTCATAGCTAAGGAAGAACTGATTGGTGTACCAGTTTGCTGATGTGGATCAATAACATTCTCAATCTCTGGTCTTTTTTGAGCTGGACCCTTTCTTTTGGGGTTCCCTGGTTTTTCCCCAACACTCTTAGGCAAGTCATGTGTACAAACAGCACCGTAATTGGACATAATTTTTGACCTTTTCAATGATGACAAGAAATCACATAAACATTCCATCTTTTCAGCAGCTGCCAACACATGGGAACAAATCCTCTGCGACTTCCAAGCCATACAAGCTTCATCACAGGCCAGCATTCCTTTTTTTTGTCTTCATTACTATGTGAGGTTTACTACCAGTATCACTGGCAATACACATAGCATCTTTCATACCCGGGCCATCGCAAATACTTCCTGGCGAGTTTAATAAACGTTCAGCTTTCTCCCATGTCTTTTGAATAAGCTCAGACGACAAGTGTGAAATACCAGCTTGCTCCATGGGTACTGATAAATATTTTCTGCCTCCTTGAACAGACGCTGATGATGGGGTGATATTTGTACGTGCGAAAGTGGGGATGTATCAAACATTTTCTTTAAGTGCTTTTCACGTTGTTGTGATGTCATAAGAAACCATCGATTGCTACTTACTTCAAAATGACTATAAGTACGTTTAAACTGGTATTCTCCCATTCCATATACTGCCTTTTCAACATCTTTCAGCTTTGCACTCACCAACTCAAACATGCTGTCTGTCATTCAATTGGATCCAGGTTGACTTTTGGTAGTTTACATGTGCTTTAGCCACATTATTCATGCTTTCATTGCAGTTAGTAGTGTACTTCAATGGAGGTGACCCCAAACCAACAGACTCACGTATTGACACTATCATTGTTGACTTTTAGGAACCACTGAAAAAACTGTGGATCCTGATGAGGATGACAAGAACTTTCAAAGTCATCCCACTTCTCTTTAAAGCTTGATAATCTTTTGTCAAAATCATTTGCATCATAAGAATCTACCAAACCTTTCACATAAACTGTGCCCCGCTGCTTACCAAATATATCCTGAAGGATATCTTCCCTCACAGATTGAGGTAAAAGAAAATCTGACAATTTTCGGAGTATGTTATCTTTCATGTGAATAAAACACCGAAGCTGTACAGTATTAGGAAACACTGTTTTAAGAGCCTTCACAATAGCTTGCTCACCATCTGTACCAACTGCAACAATATCTTTTAAGGATGCTTCAAGCTTTACAAGTGTAGAAAAGAAATAATAATATGATTCATACGTTTTTTCTGTGTGTACAAACATTGGTCCATAAAAAGTCGGAGATTTCTTTGTAACTTTATTGACCACACTTGAGTATGAATATGTAGTAATAGTAACATAAAACTTTCCAAGATTGAAGGTTGGATCAATCCCTAGAATACTAGGTTCTGTTGGATTAGTGCAGAATTTTTCAAGTTCTTCAACTGACTATCACTTGCTAGGACACAACATGGGCTTGACTCAATGTTTACTGAACATACAAATTTGCATCCACCTGGTAGCAGATCTTCTTTACACTGCTTAATCAGTTCAAAAATGGGTTACTGCTGCTACTGCAACAATTACCACTGGATGGAAAACGCTTACTATTGTAAACTTGCCGGCGGTTTCGAGGTAACTCACTGGCACTACTAGCATTCAAGCTGCCACCTGCCTCTTCAAAAACACTTGAAACAATTGATTTCGGCTTCCCAGATGAATTTTTTATTTTTGCAATGGTACTTTTTTGAGTACGGCAGTAGGATGAAGTATTAGTTTTAGCATTACCATGAGGAGGTATTACAACTGGAACTTCATTTCCTCCTTCAAATAAGTATTGCACAACTGCATACTGAATTCTTTGTTGGTTATGATCAAAAGCATAGGAGATCCTTCTTTGGAATTCTGGGGTATCCTTATGATATAAACGCACCAAAGTAAATACATTATCGAGTGTCTTCACTGTTACTAACTAGCCTTGCATTAGTAACTTCAGATGTACTGGAATCAAACTCAAGACAGTACTTTCTCTTTGGTTTCCCACCATGGATCCAAGCACCATTATCATCAGCACGTAAATCATCAATATTTCGCCTCTCTATCACGAGCCACGCCCCACGGATATATTCACGGAAGTTGCGTACCGTGTGCCGTACCGGTGGGCGCGCGCGGCCCGGATCGCGGAGCCACGGATGTTTTATTCAATGTGCTAGCGGCAATTAAGTCAGACCGGATGTAGTGTAAAAAAAATTGTAATTGTATCCTGTCTAACATGACAAGATTGGTACTGAAATAGCGCTATATCAACTGACCTTTGTGCTAATATAAACAATGCTGGAGTCACCTTTACCACGTGCTACAGTAGATAAGGTCTAGAACAACAGGTTAGCGTTTGTCCTGGTTCTTCATTGTACTCTGGAGTGAAGATACAGGAGTTTTAACTGTGGTACTTCATAACAAGGCACGCAAAGGGGTGAGAGAAAAGGATGTCTGGAGGAGAGGCTAGAGTTTTTGAAGAGGTGAGACTTACTGGTTAAGTAGATCAAGGAATGGTGTATCTGGTTCTGTTACAGCTATCTACTGTCTATTTTTTTTCTTTCTGTTATACGGGTACCTAGTAGGCATAATATTTAGGACCTGTAAGTATGATGATATGAAGTTTATGATGTAGATTTTTTCATTTTCTTAATTTTAGGCCTGGCATCAATGTTAGAGGGTGCAATATGAAGCAAGTGCTCCTTCATGGTGTACTTTAGTCGATCAACTGGATCAGAAATCCCCCTATAGATCCTTCCAAGCGAGTTAAAGTACGCATGGATACTCTCGGCTCCTTGTTCTCCGTAACCTGAACCCTGCATGCCATCTGTGGAGCCATGCCACGACATGCTCTTCTAACATGTGCATTTTTGGGAGCACAGTTGCTTTGGGGAAGGTCTCTCGGTAGTCTTCCTCCACGCTGAATCACTGTGTAGTGCTCACAAACAGTACAAGAACTGTCATCATGCCTACACCACCCCTCAATAATCACTGTTCTATGTTGGCAGGTAGTGATAGCTCTGTGACAAGTTTGCAAGCATGGCAAAAAGTTCATGTTTGGGTTATCAGATTCTGCCGACACCCCAAAGACGTTGAGTAGGTCATCCAGATGATTGCTGCAAAGATGCCCTGATTTTGTGGCTATAAGCTTGCCACAAACCCTGCACAGCTTCTCCAGGATAACTCTGTGATCTTATTTGTATACTCACTTATATTATCTAGCTACATGTATTGTTATAATTCAAATTTTGTTGAACTGTTGTTAGAATTTATGCTACATTTAATGCTCATTTATTCAGAGAGAAAAAATAGACAGTGTACCTTTCCTGTGAAACTATGTAGTGGAATGATCATGCTTCTGTCTGGACTAGATCTGATAACCGTGAAAACTTCCTGTTCGTGGTTATATGAATTTCATTCAAACCGCTTTCTCGTCTTCTTCAATTAGCCAGCTGTACCTTCCGCTTTTATACATGCTCAGTACTCTATTTTATATTATTGTTATTGCGCAGTGCATCTCTATGGTATTATCTGGAATGGATTTATATTGGAACCAAAGCTCTAGGCTCCAGCAGGAATAGTTTCCATTCCATAACTCCAGGAAGTTGTGCATGAGTTGCTATGTACAAGCATTGTGGTTGCTATGGTTGACACGCCCCTACCGTATATGTTAAATTAAACGACTAAGTTGTAATCAAAAAACATCCGTGGAGCGCGCGGTGCAGACTTCGCGCGCGCACGAGGCCGAGCGCGCGCTAGCGAGGCAAGTGTGCAGATTGTATTTAGTGCACACCACGAGGACTATGGGTCAGATCTGTGTTATTGGTCTTTCCTTATCCCTGCTATTCTTATTTTGCTCATCGAGTGAAACTGACATTCCTGTTGTGTGTGGGGGCTTCATAAGATCAAAATTTCAAGCAGATTTCACAAAAATTAAGGTATTTATGCTAGCTCAAAGTTGTATTTCCCAAATCATAAAGGGTACCACTGAAGTGTCCTCATTTTTATTTACATTTGAATTGTATAATCACTGAAGAAGATCCTTAATTGATACTTATTAAAGCTCGATAACTGACTTTAGTAATGAGGATATATGACTTTTAAGTATGTGGTGTGTTAACTTTATGCATTTTAACCAATGTGTGATTTTTGTAGCTAGCTATTCCAGTTAGAAATTGCCTGGCTGATTTTCTAGTTATAAGGATGATAAAGTGAATGTTTACGACTAGTGCATGTGCACTAGGCAAGCCATATCCTTTCCTAAATTCTGCGAGAAGAACATGTATGGATCTTAGCCATACCAGTAGTTGGCGAATGGTATATCATTTGCAGTTAGCAAGGGGCGGAAGGTGGGGTGGTTTGGGGGCAATAACCCCACACCCTTACTCCTATTTCGTCCCTCCCTTACAATTTTTATTGGTCTCTCAATAATAATATGATATATTCAACTGCCAGTATACATGGTCTTAGGTATTCAGCGTCCAGGAAATGATAGCAAGCTTATATTCTGATCAGCATAGCTAGGTATTTATCAACGAGGACACATATCTCCCAGGACAATCAGTTGGTGACACTATTGGACATAGTGTGTTCAGCGTGTTATGAACTTGACTGAAGCTCTTTCACGTCTAAAGAATCAGAGCATGCACTGCACAAGCAGTAGATACCACTTTTCCTCCCTGCAATTGATGCAACTAGCAACAATTTAATTCTTCTTGCTGCATCATTTTTATGTCAAACTTACAGAAATCTCAGAATCCCGATTTTGTGTTTCTGAATAACTTTAAGATGAAGGAATCCCCAGAATGCTAGAAGAAATTAAGCTAGCTTGCTAAAAAATCAGCTCCTATAAAAATATATATGAATGGCATTCAGGTTCAGGATTAATTACAGTCCGAGGCGATGGTCAAAGTTTAGACTACCAAAATTGTTTCTCAGCCATTGATAGTTCAGCGAGGTTAGCACACCTTTTTCTTTTTTCTATGTAGCTTGCTTCGACATTGTGCTTTTTCAATCTTATCCCTGGAGTGGCAGCAATGGTGATGACCTTTACCAAAAAAACAAACCAAAAAAAAACAACAGTTACACCTGCTAGGTTAGCATCTTCATTTCTTCTACTTGGTATGTGGTTAGTCTTTTAGTAGTAGTAGTAGTAGTAGTAGTAGTAGTAGTAGTAGTAGTAGTAGTAGTAGTAGTAGTTCTTCTGCAGGACAAAACACCTTCAGTGTGCTAGGACAAGGCAGTATCATTTTACAGCAATTTTTTAAAATTGCCATTTTCATCTGGTTCATCATGGTTCATTCAAATCAATATCACACTACTCAAAAAATGACTGTCATAATCCTTTAACTTGACTACGACGTATTCGAAATAGCTCATCATATTCCAACCTTCTAGCTGTCTACACACAACATGGCAGACTGCACTATAGAGCCACTCCTTGATTCTTAGGCCTTGACCTTGTATCTGACTAGCAAACAAAGCTTGCTGTCACCCAGGGTGTTGTGGTTAAATAGGACATGTGCATGAGTGTCTCTAAATAATAGTTCAAGACAATTATGCCTGGGTAGCCACGTTCCCAGGCCTACTTTTGCAGGGGGAGGGGACCATGTGTGAAATCACCGTACTGCATAACTCTGGGCAATAAGATCACTAGCTTTCTTAGCTAGCTAAGAAAGTTCACTTATTAATAGCTAAAGTTCTCTATAGTTAGCTAGCTATTGTATGTACTAGCTGCTCAGAAGTCATGTATCTAAAGCTGTAGTTACTTGATTAAGAGCTATCTGTCTCGAGTCTTGACTTCTTCCATATAGGGATATGTATGTGCATAATTTATGCATCTTTACTTGAGGCACTGAGGTATACATGCTACTTATAGCAATGGGAAATAAACAGAAGGTGATTAGGTGATCACAAGGGGCTTGGTGGATAGTTCATATTATGTAGGTAATAGCCAACAGTATAAGGTCAATCACATGACTGTACAGTCTTGTTCCTATATCACGACTTACCTTTGATATTGTGGTCTTAGGATCCGAGTCTCCACTTTTCCATAGCAACTCCTCTTCTCCTTCAGCCAGTGTCTAAGCTGCATTCCCTTTCCTTATTATTTCTTTTAGCTTCAAAGTGCCTGTCGTGATTCCTCAAATTCTCTATACCTAATGTTCTCAACTTACTTCCAGTCTTCTTTAGATGTCTTCTCTGCAGTGATGTTAGGCTGCAAGGTTCATATTCTTCACCTTGTAGTGATAAAACAGCTACTAATACGGTTCACTGGCAGTCATTTCCTTTTATATAGGTTTGCACCGTCTTTTAAACAAACTTGGTTTCCTTATCGTATTTGGTGCTTTATTTAAGTCTTTAATGTCCACTTCCCACATTAGAACACTAGTATTGGTACTCATACTCTCAGCCATCTCGTTGAAAAAGTCTGTCACTATTTTCAACGCACATGCTCAATAAACCTATGTACATGCGCAGTAGAGCATGAGATATACAAGTGTGTGATATGAGGAGTTATCACACAGCAGATCTATGGGACAAATGTATTAGTGGGTGGGATATAATTATTCAATGCACAAAGAGACTGCCTCTCATTTCACAAAAGGAAGACATGTTTTAGTCTCATGCTGTAGTTCATCTTTCTACTTTACACCCGACAAGGCTCCATGTTACCCAGCTCACTGGATACATATGCCTGATTCCTATTCCAAGGCATCCCTGAAACAACAGAAACACGTCTCACATGATCAGAGGACATGATAACAAACACAGCATGCGACACAGTGAATGTTACATATCTTCACAAGCACAGTCAGTAGAAGTTGTCCAAAAAGACAAAGTAATGGACATTCTATAGACATCATTGTTGACAAAAGACTATAAATACTCATTAGACTTGTTAGTTGTGAGATATGTAAAATAGCTCACTTATTACACTCATCAGCTGTGAGATATGGCGAGATATTTTATAGTAAGGTTGGTATTTACACAGCTAGTATTCTTGCTGTTCAGTACTTTCAAACTGCCATTTTGAATGGTTATTCTCACACATAGCTTGATTGAAGTAGTATGTGTACTGGATTCTCATTGTTTGGAAGCCTCAGAGTCTTAATTCAGAAATTCTCCTTTGCCATGGCTCTCTCTCACTTCAAACGATCACTAGTTTGTGTACACTGCAACCTTTATTGTTTTTGTTCATTGCTGTCTTTTAGTCAGTTCTCTGCATGTCATAATGGGCTTGATTTGTTGGCAAAGATGGCCAAGAAGTAGAGTTACTGTGTAGTGACTGTGAGCCTGAATCTGTCTGTTTATCCTTATAGAGCTTGTGTTGACTGGAGAGCTAAAGCTAATGCACGTGCTCGATACGCATCATCTTGCATCATTGCGCGTGCTACTAATAAGACGTATGTACCATGCCCATAGTTGCCAATCAGGGCTTGACATACCAATACATATCACCACTATCCAGGTTGTACACCATAGAGAGGGGTTCGCTTCGCTCGCGAGGACACTATCCTCTGAAGTAGGTCTATGCAACCTTTCTTATTAAATTAATCAACAGTAGTTGATTAATTTGATAGGTGGCTTTTGCATTGCTCTTGGTTTTATGAGATTGGCGCTTTACTTCCACATACCCTTTAGGCAAGCATGGAGGGTGGACTGCTTCTTCAGCTCAGAGATGACACCTTCCCAAGTGAGCTTGTGATAGAGAATTGAACAATAGTACTCTCTAAGTAGGGATGGCACGGATCGCCCCATTGGACATTTTCTTTCATAATTCCAGAATACTTCCCTCCTACAGTCAGCAACTCCTACCTTGAAGACAACACCTTCAATGTGCTAGGACTCAAGTATGAAGAGCAGAAGACAAAACAGTATCATTTTACAGTGACTTCTAAAATCACCGTTTTCATCTGGGCATTCATCATCTTCATCATCATCAAACAACTTGTTTTCAGAAATGGTTCATTCAAATGCTATAATTTTTTACACCACACTACTCAGAATTGACTGCGCTATAATCCTTACATGTTCAAAAATAGCATGTCATTTTCCAACTTGCTAGCTTTCAACCTACAACGTGGCAGACATTTTATGCCATCCCCCATACACATGATTCTTGGACCTTAACCTCACAAGTACAACTGACTAGTGAATCTATCATTAGCTAGCTTTCGTTGGTCTCTTGATGCTCAGAGCGTAAACCCTAGGCACTAGCCTGGTTATGAAGCAACAGTATAATCAGTAAAGGCCTTAAAAAATTATGTACAAAAATTAGGTCAATACCATTTTTTGGTAGGGGTCATTCCACGCCAAATCAACACGCAAAATGGACACCCATCTCAGATTTTCCCAAAACTCGGTGGACACATACCTTACCCTAAGTTATGACTTCACATGAAATTTTGGCCCCTAAAGTTGTATGGTTACTGAGATACACGCTTTTAAAGTTTCCAAATTTGACATGATTTTGTTCCTATCTACTTACTTTGGTTGACTGTAACTTGGCTATGCTTTGGTTTTGAGAAGTGGGACAATGATTTTCTGAAAGTACATGAAATGTGCTTTTCAACAATATGCTTAATTAGGTTAATCTAGTTAATTAAAATCAAAAGGCATTATCAGTTTAATTAGATTTGTGGTTTTGAAAAAAGGATTCTTATTTTTTTTTTGATTTTTGGTCAATACCTTCCTTCACTACCTGGCTTGATGTGGTAAAAGTTTCATTTTGGGACCACGGTGGGATGAGGAGATATTAAAGTAGTTGTGAGGCAAAGAAACACTAACACAAACAGTGATCCACACATACATGTAAAGTTCAAGGTGTTCTGGTTTCAAATTTGACCACTGTGGTTTTACTCTCTTTCTGTGTAATTGTGTAAACACGTCCTGTTCTAGTATGAGGAGAAACTTTGATCAATATATCAGCAAGAGGTAAAGTAATGATGAGTGGTACATTAGGATATTATTAAATGAACTAAAAGGACCAGGTGGGTGAAGTAAGGACAGGGATACCTCTACTGTCTCACTGCATGTCTCAAGAACACATCCTAACCACCACTGACTGTTGTAAGAACATGTGGCGAATCCAGAAATTTCGTCCAGTTCCAAATCACCTGGTAGTTTGATAACACGATCCTTTCTTGCATCATTGGAAAAGGAATAGATTCTGGTCTGCAAAGTATCCATGGAAACTGGGATGAAAGAATGCAGTTTGCTTGTACCAGGAATCATTCTTGTCCGTTAAAATAGAGTTTCTAGGAAAATCTTCTGTCTCTTATACTCTCCTGTGCTACAAAAGCAGAAATGAATGCCTGGAATGTTCTCCCTGGCCCACTCATAAAGTTGGAATGGAGTCATTATCTGCTGTTCGTAGGGACGATGCAAACTGGCTCGGGCTGCAAGGCGCTTAACTGTCCCACCAAGCCCATCATATGCACTCTTACCATGAGATGTAGCTGAGAAATGACACTCTGCTTTTATCCCAAAATCAGCACACAGGCTGATGAAATTCTTACAATTTTTATATTGAGAGGAAGTAGATGAAGCACCGTCGGAGAAATAGATGATCTTGGCAGGAGTGGAACATTGATTCTTCAAGAAAGTAATCAGATTCTATTGGAAGAGATAAACTGCAATTAAATATGAGGGGCCTTTTCACACATCCACTTGGTGACAGGTCTGAGATTCTTCCTCCTTGATGTGTGACCACACACATTGAAGGGGTTGCAGCAAATATTCTTCCACTCAAGTTGAGCCATTTCAACAAAACACTAGAAATCCAGTTTTTGACACTTCTGGTTGCTTTTACTACTAGTGAGTAATTGGTCTTATGTACACAAAACATTACACATGTGATGACAGTGCATAATAACTACTTTAATATCTCCTCATCCCACCGTGGTCCCAAAATGAAACTTTTACCACATCAAGCCAGGTAGTGAAGGAAGGTATTGACCGAAAATTAAAAAAGAATCTTTTTTTTCAAAACCACAAATCTAATTAAACCGATAATGCCTTTTGATTTTAATTAACCTAATTAAGCATATTGTTGAAAAGCACATTTCATGTACTTTCAGAAAATCATTGTCCCACTTCTCAAAACCAAAGCATAGCCAAGTTACAGTCAACCAAAGTAAGTAGATAGGAACAAAATCATGTCAAATTTGGAAACTTTAAAAGCGTGTATCTCAGTAACCATACAACTTCAGGGGCCAAAATTTCATGTGAAGTCATAACTTAAGGTAAGGTATGTGTCCACCGAGTTTTGGGAAAATCTGAGATGAGTGTCCATTTTGCGTGTTGATTTGGCATGGAATGACCCGTAGAGGACATTAATTTTGTTTCTGAAAATTAACTACAAGTGTTTTCTGTATCTGGAATCCTGTTGAACCTGTTACCAATGGTTCTGTCTACCTACAGACTTGGAGTTCTTAAGACCTGATGACCATGACATGAAGTGAGTCTTTTGCTCTACATAATTATTGATATGGTCAAGAAACAAAGTCAGCTTACATGAACAGCTGGAGACATCCTGCAGGTATCAACATTTCCTGCATCCCTGTGAAGATCCCCTATTCAGAAGTAGAGGGGCTTATGGAGTTAGGTGTTCCATGTGATTGTGCATTCCCTCCTCTAGGAGTAGATCTTGTGTGCTGATTTAGGCATTCCAAATTTCAGTGGTGGTGCAGGTTGATTAACTAGGAGAAATGCAGTATACATGCACATGCTCCTGGTATTCAACTTAACTATAGCCACCATGATTCCTCCAGACATTTGAAATGCTCTCTTGTGCATCAATCTCTAGCACTGAGCTTCCTCGTATTTCTTCCAGATTCTCCACCTTCCTGAAGCAAGGCCTGCATAGATGTAGCCTAGGAGCAGTAGGCAAGAGATTATTCTAGCCTCGTCCCCAGGCTCTATTGAAAATAGAGCCTGGTATCAATCGTTTGCGTATGCGTGTAGTATACGGGCAATAACCTGAAATTTTACTGAGTGAAATTCTTTTCTGCTTTTCTTTATTATTTTTTTCCATACCATTCGCTACTGCAGTACTTATGCTCAACAGATTATTTTTTCACGAATAAACGTCCATTTACGGAGAGTGTACAAAGAATATACAGAAGCCTCGGAATTTCGAGGCTAACCTACAACTGATACCAGGCTCTCTTTTAGACAGGTCACAAGAGAGTGCCTGGTGCTGAGGCTAGAAATTATTCAAGTACACCTTGCTGAAAGTGCAAACTCTTTCAAGAAAAAGAGTACTTCTCAGCTTGTGAAGGTCTCTTCTATCACATGAGACACAGAGACAGCAAGCTATGACCTAAGAAAGAAAAAAATGAAGAAGGTAATCATGAATGCATGCGAACTCTAATTGCCACATGGTCCACCGTCCTCATGTATTTGATCGGAATTTGAGATCAAAGTCATGTGGAAAATGATATCAGTGGAAGCTGAAAGCTATTATACAACAATTTTTCCTAAGTATCATGTGGGTGAAAGGATGAAGACAAGTTTGAGAAGCTTTTCAATTTGAGAAGCCTGAACATCTAGTGCAGGACTATTATATGAAATTGGTAAAAAGTTCAGGACCAATGCCCTTTGAGCAGATGAAGGACCTTGATTATTCATCTATTATCTGGATGGACAATGCCATACTCTGTATATAACACATGATAGAGCATAGAAGGCTTTCATGAGGAGGAAAGCTGCTACTCAAACGAGTCAAGAGGAGGTTAAAGGAATGGTCGTTGGTTGGATTTTTTGAACTAACCAGGAGTGATGAAATGAAAGATGAAATTAAAACAAAGAGAGACTATAAAATTCATCTAAATAAACTGAACCAGGTCAAATTGGTTTGTGGGTATCGACATATAGTGGGAAGAAGGGGGCGGGGGAAGGAAAAAATATAACACTAGACTCTCTTATGCTCTTTCATTCTGTGTTCCAATGTATGACCAGTTTGTCCCATGTAAAATTCCCACATGGAGTGCTATAAACTACTCCCGATTTCTTATTGTTTTGAATAAAATCTTTTGGATGGACCAATAACTCTTTCAGTGTTGTATGAGGTTTGATGTTTAATGTTAAGACTCTTTTAATGCTCTCGGATGTATTTCCTATATATATATATACACAAGTGAGTGCAAAAAATTTCTTCTAAATAAAAAGATTAAGTAGGGATAGCCTAAAATCTAGCTGGGCTATATAATGTACTGCTGCCTTGTATGAATACAATCCCTACATTTACATCCACTACCTATAGCTAGCTATAGCAGTTGTAAAAGTAGGGATTGTATTCATACAAGGCTGCAGTACATTATATAGCCCAGCTAGATTTTAGGCTATCCCTTACTTAACCTTTTTATTTAGAAGAAATTTTTTGCACTCACTTGTTTCTATCCTTTTTTCTTAGTTCTTGAAGTTGAATATTAGTTTGTGTATGTATAAAAGAATTGAGGGTGAGCACTGTAATTCAGCAAGGAAGGACTGGAACATCATCAGATAAGAATAAATAGCTAGCTAAACGATTAAACTGAAGACCTAGCTAAGCAAGCTAAACTTAAGAAGCTTACGTGGCTCCGCCCATAACCCCGCCCCTACGACATACACTTCAAAATGGCGTCGAAAGATTTAGCTAGTGTTCCGAGTGCTCGAATAGTGAAGTAGAGCCTTAGTCAAAACTAATAGCAAAAGATCAGCCTCTAGGTGCCGCTCTAACAGATGGCCAAAGCAGAATTTTGATGACTATAGCCAGTAAGCCGGTACGTCGATCTTATTATTATTATTATTATCCTTATTATTATAAAGAAAAAGAACAAAAGTCAATTTTAGACATCGTTTTTTTCTCATGTTAGCGAATGAATTTTTGGTCTTTGAACATTCTCCTCTCTTCTTTGTAGATGTAATAATTCACTGTAGCCTTCTGAGAACCTGTAGAGTAAGGGTAGAAGAGAAAGAAGAGTTTTTAGTTTATACAGTTTTATGACCTTTGACCTGCCATCCCTACTTAGAGAGTGCTAGCGCACTCTCTGATATATATATGGTAATATCACTGTTTCTGCTCCTGTGATAGTCTAGGTAATTTTGGGTGAGTTCTATTATTCTTTGTAATGATGGTTGACTAGTGTAGTTTGAATGTATAATTATGTTTAATACAATTCCTAGTCACACAGGACTTTACAAAGTAATAATTATAGAACAATGTTGACACTTCAATAAGGTATAATAATTTTACTGTACAGTACCAACTCAGTTTCAGTATACAGAGTATAAAATTTAAGATCTCGTGTTATTATTATTACTGCATGTAATTACTTCGAAGGTAAATTTATACTCCATGGATGGCACCTTGAAATACTCAACTGACTGTGCTCCTAATAATGGATACTTTCTGTTGCCTCTCTATGATCAGGTGCAACCTTGATATTTTAATAATCAGATATGAAGTGTTATTTTCTCTCTTTAAGGGTGAATACTTGGTAAGAGCAATTCCACCTGGTGGATGGATGATAAGTGAGCATTCTAGTATAATTATAGATAAATTCCTTTATCACCAAGTTCCAGTCTTGATTGAGACAAATGCACTATTTATACTGCAGAGAATGACCTAATCTTTATTATGAGTGTTTTTTTTTTGTTGTTTTATATTATCATAAAATCATAATTAATCATGGTACAAAATTTGAGCTATACTGTATCCAAGAAAATGCAGATGCATCAGTTTATTCAAGGTTCAAAATTTATGTGCTTTAGCCCCTAATGAGGTTCCTCTGATAGTTGAAGAAGCTAAAGATCCATGCAGCTCTGGAAAAGACATTTATTTTCAACTGGTTGGCTTTCAATTAGAAGGACAGGTTAGAGTCAGGATATATGTCAATGCTCTTATTTAGTTGCATTCACTATTGAATTACATACATAGGTTACTAGTGGTGATAATCTCCCAGGTCCTAAAGGAGTAGAGATCACTCTATTGCCAATAAGAGAAGAAGATGAGAGAGAATTTAGCCATGTTCACACAGCTGCAGAAGGAAGGTTAAATTTAATAACTCTAACTGGTTTTTGATCTGCTGGGATTTGAGTGGAAGAGAAAAAAGAAAATTAGCTTACTCACTTTCAACTGTTGGTATTGATTGTATCTGTGCATATGTTGTGCCAAGACAACACTGACAATGTTGTTCGTGTTCCTAGATTTATACTGGAAGCTGTTCCTCCGGGGAACTATCTCCTGACCACATCCCATCCTCTGTGGAAGACATCTGAGGTACATACATACATAATATATGTACAATGGAACTCCATTGCTACTGTATAGTGGGTATACTTCGAGAGACGATATCTCTTCTGTCCGCAAATATTTAACCACATGAATCAGAGCAGCACTAGATAGTCTCACTCGGGCCAGACTCTCAGGCTAATCACTAGAGTTGTATCTAGTTAATGCGATACAATAGAGCCACATGATCATGTGCTCAAGGCAGCAGAACGTATCAATGCCGTGCCACGATTGCTGGGTCTTTTTCACAATAGCTTCACTAACTACGGCAGTCCAGATATTGTTTTAAACATATAACCTGTCTAGAATGATAGATAGACTTGCCATCGAAGCTTTTGGGGAGGTGTGATTTTTCAAATTCTGAACCGCGAATGATTTCCCCACAAAATAAGAAAAAAGATCTAATTGTGAAGCTTTCACCCTAGGAATATACCTGCTATGTAGTATGTAGAAAATTAATGTACAGATTTCGCTCCAAAGTAGATACCAGAAGTACAAAGAAGGGGAGTGTGGCAGATTTCCTTCCCACGCAAAGTATTTTGAAAGCTACAAGTTTCAGAAGTTTAGAAATATGACCACAATGATATCTGGTGATATGCATAGATTTGATCCTCCTCATCCGTTTAGCCTAACCTTAACATCATTGTCAAATTAGACAAAAAGAACAATTCACCCAGATGCTTGGTTGCTTTCACTCTAGCTGGAACTGTGCCTGTCCCCATAATTACTACTCCTTCTCTTCAGTATCTTTAGTCTTGTGGTGCTGGAGGGGGCAGTTGTGGAGGTGCAGTAGGAATGTAGGAAGTGGTGGCAGGGGGAAGCCAAGTGGTATGGCATGATTCAACCTACACAAAATTTATTTTCATTACCCTCAGAGATCCCAGTGCCCTCCAGAACAGCCTATGGAGTAACCCTCACTGGCACCAATGAGCCTCAGTAATTATTGTGCGCGTGGCAGCTGAGCATAATAACAATGGTGGCTGCATTGGTGTGTGTTAATTAGAGATTGCTCTGGAGTGCAATAAAGTCCGACGACTTGGCTCAGGTTCACATTAGGTACAGTTGTACAGTAAGATTACTTAGAGTAGTCTACTAGACTTGAGTAGCTAGCCTTTTCAACATTGGTCTGGTAGCTGCCAGGTCTGCCGGGCCTGTTCCTGCGCCCCTGGGCACCAGTGCCCCTCCAGAATGGCCTACAGAGCACCAGTACCCTTAGGCCTACCTCCAGAACAGTCGATTGTAGAAGAAGCTGCCAAGAGAGAATGCACCGTTAAACACATTGAATGCTATGGCCTTTGCTTTGGAGTCTATCATAAACTTTCTCTATTAAAGTTGGAGATCAATTTTGTCAACTGCTGCTCTGAGTATACAGAACTATTCTCATGTCCCCTCCCACCCCCACAACAAGTAGCACATTGCCATCAACTCTGCCATAGCCTTAATAATACCAAAGATTCAAGACCTGGAGCAACAAGTCATGATGACTTGAAAGTTTCTGGTGAAGTATGTCTCACTTTCTGTGATGCATGCATCAGAAGACATCTCTTGACTGATGACTCTGAGTATAATGACGCATTAATGGAAACAAGTCAATTTCAGATGCCCAGACAACTTCGGAGCATGTTTGCTACCATCTACATTGTATTCTTTACTTATACAGATTTCTTACTGAAGGGGAGAGGTACATTTTTGCAAACCTCACAATTGAAGTACTGTGATAGCCACAAGACTTGCACGTATACACTGGTTAGTAGAATCTCATCTCTGTCTGCAATCAAGGCTTGCCACTACAGGTGAGAAAGCTAAAGAAGTCTGCTTGCACGTATTCTTAGATTGTATGGTAAAGATCGTCAACATGGAGACAGTATACAATTTCTGACCTGATGTACAGTCCAAAACAAAGTAGAGTTAGGCACTCTAAGTTAATAGCATAGAGAAGGACGAAGGTACTTTAGGCCAATGTGATTAAATTCATTGTTTCCTGTCCTCCATTTGCTAAAATTGGACGAGGGAGGCTATTATTTATTATGAAAAATTGTAACACAAAAGTTTAATAAAACAAATAAAATATATGTGTAACAACTATAAAAATATGAAATGTACTGTGTTCAATCCCTTTTGGGCCATGCTACCTTTGGTTTTATAGTTGTATCACATTGCGGATGAAAATTCGACTAAAGCACAACAATAGTAGCAAACCGGTTCATAACCACATGAGTAGTAAAGCTTTTCCATTGGATCATTACAAGTATGAGCTTTTACGCATACTCCTTCCAATCTTCCAGGAAGATTTAACTCTTCAAGAGTAGCTCCACAAGAGTAAGAAATATCTTCAAGAGTAATCTGAAGCAATGAGCGCTCTTGGACAGTAAGCTTATGACTGCAGAAAAGCAAATGCCAAAGATCATGCTGTTGACTGGCATAGAACCCAATGGAGCTAGAGTGACACTTTGCTTTCAATGTAGGCTGGTGTTCCTCAGTTATCTTCTGTCCATAAACTTTTTCAAAGGGGTGATAATGACCATCATCTGTTTCATCAGAGTGTGTGGTAGCACTAGTACGGAATGGGCATGGCTTCTCTTGGCACTGGTGAAGGAAGAAAATGAAGGGATTCAAAAAGATGGGAATCAAAATGAACATTTTGCAAGTTGCAATGCCACATTCACAACAATGATCAAATTCACAACATTGATGCAAATTCACAACAATGATCAAAAAAGGCTTTCAGATCATCTTTATCCCTTATTGCACGCTGTGTAGTATCTCCCACTTTCAAGGAACAAGAGAATTTCCCAGAAAGACTATTTCATCCTCCTCATACACTTCAAAACCTTGATCTTTCAATTCCAGACATTTCATGATATCATGAAGTAAAGCAATTGTATGAGCAAGTGTAGTAACTGAGTTATCTGTTGGTTCTTTTAGTGCATGTTGTAAACGCTGGTTCGATTTTGATAGTAGATAAGATGTGTAGCCACAAGGAGAGTTTCTCAGGCCTTCAATAGAGGTTCGGAACTCTCCAAAGGATTCCTTTTGCATCTAGCTAGCATAACTAGCTTCTTGGAGAAAGAGTGAAAAGGCTCCTCTTTTGAGGTTGTCCTTTGTCCTCTTACTATGCTTTGTGGTTTCAGGACATTCAAAACACAGAAGATATCAGGAATCTTATTAGATTTTTCCTCAATTGTGTCATTTTGGCCATCTATATACCACAACAAGTTAATGAGCTTCTTGAGGAAAGGTGTACTATCAGAAGATGGACTTCTCCATTTCAATTTCAGTTCCATTACCAGATTTATTAAGTCGTTAAACAGCTTATCCTTTCGATTTTTCTGTGGAATCATAGGTGGCACTCCTGCTCGTTCTATTGCATCCAATTGTCTTTGAGCAGCTGTCATACTTTCAAATGCATTTCTCTGTGGTATAGAGTTAGCTTGATCTGTAGGTTGTAACTCAATAAAGAACTAGAAGAAAGGTCCAAAAATTGAAGCAACATCTCTTGTGCTGCTATTGGCACCAATGACATTCAAACTAGTTGCCTGCTTCAGAACGGAGCCATTTAGCTCCTCAGTAGGAATAGCATCAATCCCACACTGCATGTCAGTGAGTGAATCACCGTGGCTCTCTATACAGCAAATGTACTTGCTATAAAGCAACTAGCTGTCAGACACTATAGAGCTACCAACAAATAGAGAGCTAGTCACCCATCATTAGAGTTTACAGCCACAGCAGCTACTAGCTAGCCTAGCTAGTTAATTCTCACCTTGATCTTACTGAATAATTCTTCAAAAGTGACATTTCCTTCAGGCTGGATCACTCTCCAAGGTACTAGCGTTTTGCTCTGGCTAATAACTATGCTGACACAGAAGTAAGCCATTTTTTCTCTCACTTGCAGCTGGCTGTATCGCACATTATTAATAATAAATTAAGTAGGCGGTGGCCAAAATAGCATGCAGACGGTAGACAAGAAACAATGAATTAATCACATTGGCCTTAGAGATCTGTGATAGCAGTGAAGCTCTGTGGTACACAGGGAAGAAAATGCGCTTTGATTGTTTAGATTATTTATTACATTATATTACATTACGTAGTAATATATAATTTCAAGTGTAACAAACATACCAAATAGAGCAGTGTGCAGCGCATGTTATTTGTGCTTATCATACCTGTAATATTTATACATTACAATAATAAGTTAACCCTCACTGGCACCAGTGCCCTCGGGCCTACGTCCAGAACTATCTACTGGCACTAGTGCCCCTCCAGAACGGCCTACAGAGTAACCATCACTAGCACCAGTGTCCTTGGACCTATCTCCAGAACTATCTACTGGCACCCAGAATGGCCTACAGAGTAACCATAACTGGCACCAGTGTCCTTGGGCTTACCTCCAGAACAGCCTACACTGTATCCTTTAGTACTTACACTACAGATTTCTTACTGAAGAGGAGAGGTACTTTTTTTGTAACCTTACGATTGAAGTGACTGTGATGGCCACAAGACTTGGTTAGCAGAGTTTCTGCAATCAAGGCTTCCTACTACAGATGAGAAAGCTAAAGAACTCTGCTTGCACATGTTCTTAGATTGTATGGTAAAGATTGTCAACATGGAGACAGTAGTACAATTTCTGACCTGATGCGCAGTCCAAAGCAAAGTAGAGTTAAGTGTTCTAAGTTAGTAGCCTGAAGAAGGACGAAGGTACTTTAGAGATCCGTGATGGCAGCGATGTTCTGTGGTATGCAAGGTAAAAACGCACTTTGATTACTTATTTCTTTAGTATTTCTTTTTTCCTTTTTTTTTTTTTTTTTTTTTTTTTCTACTTGGTATGTAATATTTTCTTTCATGTAACTCCATCCACTTCTTTTATGATCAAAAAGGATACCATTGCAGTTATTATTAATGGAGAGTACAATCATAAGGAGTGAATACAAAGTATATTAGGGCAATGTGCAACATTAATTTTTACAGTGAGTAGAGCAATTATTTCTATAGGCTTTTAGCATAGATAGTATATAACCCCCCGGGATTGGAAACGGAATTTTTTTCACGGGCACTCCACACTATGAAATTATGCGCATGCATGCTTTACTGCATCACAACAGTACGAACGTCTGTTACTTGTAAACATGTAACATGTAAGTAACACCAGTATGGACTATTAAAAAAAGAAGAAAAACGAAAGCTGTTTTTCCATAGAGGAGACGGTGTTGCTCATTATTATTTCAACACGAAAAGCACAGGACTACTTTATGGCAGAATGGTCTGGTCAAGCAGAAGTCGTGCAAAAACAGTCCAGTCAAGCAGAGGTTGTCCAAGAGCGGTCCAGTCAAGCAGCAGAGGTTGTGTGAGAGCAATCTAGTCAAGCTGGGATTGTGCCTGGTCAAGCAGAGATTATGAAGATCCAGAACGTGGTTCAGAGAGGACGCACCCCCCTCAAGTACATAATGCTGAAGTCAGTAGTGAGTTATCCAATAGCTCCCTCGAGATTTGTTTGAGGGAGAGACAGACATTCATCATGCATGCCAGCAATCTGAGTGAAGCGAACCAGAGTGCTGCTATCAGAGCACGAGCCAAGGTAGCCAATAAGAGGAGTAGTTGCCATGGTAGCTCCTTACTAGGCTTGTTGCTATGCATTAGAGCCTGTTCCAAATCATAACACAGAGTGTCCGTGCTATATTATATTACGGTAATATGCCGTTTCCAATATGCTTTTATAGCTTATATATTCATTTGTGCTTCAACTCCTTCGATTTTGCTGGTGAGTAATGTAAGTGGTAATAAGAAGCTGTAATGCTTACCACAAAGCACTTAGATTAGCCTAGAGCCTACTATCATAGATACTATAACCTCCGGACACGGGATTGGAAACGGGTGGTTCGCGCAAGATTTTAGGATACAATCCGCGTTGTTTGCTGAGTCAGCAAAGACGTTGCCAAACAGTAGCTGAGGCAAGTATTTCGATAATGGCTGAAGCTATAGGAGAAATACAAGTAAGCAAAGATTGTAACCTTAAATCCAGCTATTATAGCTATGTAATTCACTTTTTAGGCCCCTCTCAATGAGTCTGAGATACATTCAGGCAGTAAAAGAAGATAATGGGTTTAAACTTCCTTCATCAAACGCTTCTGCATCTCTGCAAGCTGCAAGAGAGTTATATGCATGGTGCCTGGACTGCAGGAATGAATGTTAGCTTTCAAGTTTTGCTTTAATCCATAGCAAACTTGAAACAGCTCTGACTATTTAAAGTCAGCTGTAAACAAAGGTGGGGGTTTACCATTATAGCATTTATCCATCGGATGAATTCATCTTAATGTGGAAGAAATTCTTGGTGTCATCACCAAAATATGGTGGATTTCCCATCTTCCAGAATATCATCTGATAAGTTTTTTTGAACATGATGGGGGATCTACTGTTACAGCAGCATGTCCATTTTGATACATTTATAGAACTGTGAAGGACAGAGTCCATGGTGAAAAAATATGTATGGAGTGGTTATTGAGTTTAGAGGAACTTTTGGATGAAGAGCTAGCTATAGAAGAAGCAGCAGTCCAATCTTCAGCAACTGGATCCTCAATGTGAACAGAAGTGGCTTGTATTTGTATTAGATCTATATAGATGATGCATTTGACATTTTTATTGATTAAAAAATGAGGTATACTATTGTACGAGCAATTAAGGCTAGAGAAATATCATGTGGAAAAAAGATGAAATCATGGAAGAAGTAATGAGAGATGAATGAATTGGTCTATATATGGATATGAATGTCGAAATTGGGAAGGAGTTGCTGAAAATGATCATTGAAGGGTGGATCAAGATGAGTGAATTCTCATTTGGTGGTGCGTGGTTGAAACTTTAAGCAGAGGTCGAAAAAGTCCCTCCAATGTTCTAAAGGACTGCGCAAAGTCCTCATCACCAATAATCAAGAATTCATGCAGCATGCTTTTTTTTTTCTGTTATAATGATTCATTCATGTTTGGAAATCATTCTCTGCTTTGCATTTTCTTTTTCCAAATCAGGCTTGGAACTGTGAGCCCTGCAATTGCCTCTAACTGGACCTCTGCAAAATGTATTAATCACCCATAGTGCTTGAGTGTTGTTGATAAATTCCTCAACATTGGGATTATCATGAGTTCCACCTCTTTGTCGCTGGCACCCAAAAAACTTTTCAGAAGGTGCTCACTCAATTTTTTTTTCACTCCATCAATGGAAAACAGAATATTCCATAAATGATAATACTATAACAAGGAATATTAGCAAGCTAACAAGAAGTTCTAGCTACCTGTCATTTTCAAACCCAGCAAGGTCTCAGGGCTAAGGAGCATTTTCTTCTTCTCAACTTTGGAAAACCCTTTCCTTGCTTTTATGCTCCATCCAAATAGACAAGACACTCTTCTTTTAGCCACTACATATAAATGTAATGATAAAAATCGTCACAGGTAGGAGTATCCATGCATTCAGTTCAGAGGGTTTTTAAAGTTTATGGTTATAGCATAATTATGATGTGTAACTTAAGGCCTACACTAAAAGTCAGCTACTCTAACTATGCACATGCAAAACTACTTTTATTTTGCTACAACATCAACTAGTTATTTTTCATAGTAAACTTCTCCCAGACTGGTAAATTGAGCACACAATTACACACATTAATGGCCTCCCGAACTTACAAAACCCAGATTTTTTTCCAGTAATATTCAAGTCTTAGAAAAAAAAGTATTCTATAACAACGTATACCATTTGGTGGAAAATTTAATGCAAAATAGCTTAATTCAACACAGAAAACCTTTCACACAGTTTTCTTCTCCAGGAATTGACCAACCACGGCAAAAACTAGCCATATCAATGAACTAGGGTTTAAAATTTTGTTTTAAGTATCAAAATGAGTAGTATAAAGTATTATAAAACTGTTTTCTTACTGGCTCGCTCTATTCATCCGTTTCAGAGCGATGTCTTTATTCTCTTTTTATGTGCGGTCAACAAAAATTACAACGCGGAGTGCATGCAAGCAATTCAATGGTTGTCATAGGCGCACGTGAGCCCGTTTCCAATCCCGTGTCCGGAGGTTATAGTATCTATGCTACTATCCAGAGAGGTAGAAATCAATAAAGCAATTACAATTGGACCATGCACATTATGCATATGCAGGTGCAAGACACATACTGGACACATAGGTAGGTATGTATGCTTGGGGCATTTTCGAGTGTAGACCTAGATATGTTTACAATTTAAATGAGTCATGACCTGAGTCATGACCTGAGAGTCAGCTCCGCTCGCTCGCTGAATAATTCTAATTTGACAGTTGTCGCATTAACACTTTAAATTATGGAGAAAATATTTTGATGGATGCTGTTCATGTGTAATACGCTATTATAGGATCCAGTGATGGTTACAATTACAGATTCACCTGTGATTGCTTCAACTGGCCTCAAAGTCCTTGGTTATGATATAAAGGTGATAACATAATGTGATAATGAATATAGTTGGCCGAGCCAGAGGTTGGGGTATCCCTAGTAGGCTACATTTTAGAGAAATGTTTAGTCTTCAATATTTTCATTGCAAGTATAACTATCTTACTGATGATTGAAGAATCATGTTGATTTATATTGACCTGAGAGACTGTCTTGGAGGATAAACATCTGCGATACAGTTAAAGTGACTAGGTTCTTCAAGGGAATGTTGTAGAGTAACAACAAATTTGATCAAAATAATAGCCACTATATAACTAACTAGCTGCACATACAAAATGGTCAGTGCTTTGCATGCTATAGACAACACTGATTAGCATAGTAGAAGTTTTAGTCATTGTGTGTATTTAATACTTTCAGCTGAAATATTAATTTGTCTTCACAGTAGTCAGTCCAAACATGAATATTCCTTTTTTATCTAGGGTGAAGTAAGAAGCGGTGGTGAACCAGTGGAGGGAGTGTTTCTATTTCTTTTTACACATTCAGGTGTAGAGGTGATATAATAATATATGTACATACATCTATAATATTTCTTACCAGGGTGATTATGGCAAGGTATAAATTGCATGCGCATGTGCTCTAGCCCTTGGATTAAAGTGGCTCGCTATAGTTTTGTGGACATCTGTTACACAAATCATAATAAAAGTAGTGGGTTATGCAGAAGTGTTGGCATCTGATCCATAATCTGGACCCAACTTTGCATTTCTGTAGTAGTTCTGTTTTCATTGTGTCTCTGTCGATTTTCGCTGATGGATGAGGTCAGCTGGAGCTAGCTAGAGTCTGCGTGCTATTTACTTGTGTATTATTACATCATTCACCATGCGTTTAATTTTGCATATTACATGATTACATACCCTTTTGCTTTCCTTCCACCCCCGAATTGATAACCTGAGTTTCCTAGATACACAATTTTTAGCATTAAAATGAACTGTGGAAATTGCTGATCGCTTCAGATTTCCCTTGCAGGCACTTATAAATTAACTGATAGCCCAGCCCAGCCCTACCCTACCCTATATCCTGATTGATGTGTTACTGTTGTGAATCTTTTGTCTATGCCTTTGGTTTGAACTGAATACGATTGATGATATAGATCGTTCATGCCTGATCTTGAAACAACCATTCTCTAGAACTCTGCATTTCAGACTCCTCTACATCAACACCTTGGGGTTGGTTCTGATGCTGGCTCTGTTCTGGAGTTGGTTCTGATGCTGGCTCTGTTCTGGAGTTGGTTCTTGGAATAAGCTCTCTGGGAATGACTATATATAGCCCACATTAATGCTGCTATTTTTTGTTATTATGCATGCTTATTACTAGGGTGATGTGCAACATTTGAGTCACAGCGAACGAGTGAGCAAATCTTTCTAGAATTTTTTGAGCTGATATTTGTTTGTACTTCAAGACTTTGCTGTTGAGTTAAGTGGCAGTCAGCTGCATAATTATGTAGAAAGCTGTAATGCTTACTACAAGGCAGTTAGATACCCATTTAACCTCGAACCCAGCCTCGGGGGGGGGGGGGGGGGGTATCCACTGTTTGTGTGCCAATTTTCCCCAGAAATCTGGGAATCAGGATATTCACTCGGATATTTCCACTACATAATCATTATAATTAGTGGGTGTGGTGTCACAGCCAGTGCTAGTACAGCTATGTTGCATGCTAGCAAGTTTTGCTTCTGCTCCTCGTTTCTCCTTTGCTGCTGCTCTTTATTCCCGAAAGGCAGTCTATGATGGGAAGGATATTTTCAAACTGGATCTGTTACCAGGCTCTCCCCTTCATGATGATGCTGGTGAAGTGTAGTGAAGCCACAATGGTGTGGCCAGTACTACTTCACTATGTCTGCCAGTCTTAGAGCAGGTCCAATGATCTGATCTAAGATTTGTTTGGATCTTTGTTTGGATCTTTGATCTAAAAGATTGCTCAGTGAGTTTAGAATTTAGACTAAAGTAAGTATAGCATGAACTAGCTTCTCTTTGACTCTAGTTAGGAACCGCCCCTTGCATGGCATGATCTACTATTATTAAACGGCCAATATCCTTTTCTACTTGGTTTCACTTGTCATGGCGTGTTCTTCCCTGAGTACTAGCCTCGTTCCCAGGCTCTCAGTGAAACGGGAAATGTGGGGGCGGAAAGGAGAGCCTGGTTTCTACTGCACGCACGGGCGTGTAAATTTTGACCACACAATTATAATATTATTCATAACACGATTGTGTCATAATCTAAACAACACAATTAGTACAAACGCGCGTAGTAATTGAGCAGAGTGCAGCTATTTCCTTGTTCAGCAGTTCTGGATTATCATAGAAGTGGGCTTTTATAGTTAACAAACTCCTGGATGTCCCTGAGCCAGCTCCAGATGACCCCTTCCCATCACACATCTGTCAAGCTTGCAAGAGGAGAATAGTTTCCTTGGAGAAGGCAATTGCAAACATTACTAGCTTCAAAGAGCTGGCCAGATCTTCTTTGCGGAGATCCCTTGAGAGCAGAGGCACGAACATATCCTTGCCATCAAATACAGCTCAGATAGCCAGCTTCTGCTCTTCCTTCAGCAACAGTTCGGGTAAACCAAGCATTGACAGGGCATGAGAAAGCGCTTGCGGATAGTGGGAACTTGAATCGCTTGAAGAAACGCTGAAGAAAAACTCTCAGAAACACTAGAACTCGAACTCGTCATCTTGCACTAAAAAACGCTGATTAGACAAAATAATAATTATGATGAAATCAAAAACGGGAAAGTACAGAGGGAATCCAAATCCCCCGGAATGTGAGGGATCCGGTCTGCAGTAGAAACCAGGCTCTCCTTTCCGCCCCCACATTTCCCGTTTCACTGAGAGCCTGGGCACGAGGCTACCCTGAGTACCTGAGCACCTCAGCGCTTCGTTGTCATCACGGATCTCTAAAGCAGCTTCATCCTTTTTTATGCTATTAGCTTAAAGTGCCGAACTCCAGTAAAGTTTATTTTGGACTGATCATCATATCGTAATACCTGCTGCATTTTGACAATCCTTTACCATATTATCATAGCTCATTAATCTAGCATGATTCTTTGAGCGATTTTGGTTCTTATACCAAGTTGTTCAAGTCAAGTCTTGTGGCCATCATAATCACTTCAATTGCAAGGTTTGCAAAAAATATATAGCTCTCCCTTTCAGTAAGAAATCGGTACTGGCAGCGTGGTGGATGTAACAGATACATACACACACACTCAGTGAGTACTATAACCCTTGCGCATGCACTGAGGGTTAATTGCACTACACTACATATTATATACACTGTGTATCACTTGCTGCTTCATTTCAAGACAAACCACTTTATTAACACCTTCAGATTAACTGTTCATTGAATACTGCTTCTCCTATCAGTCCTAAACTTCAGGCTGTTCCTACCTGTTCTGTAACTTCTGATAGTGCTGGAGCATTTTTGTTCTATCCTTTGCCTCCAGGAGATTATTCCATTGTGAGTATTGTTTGTTGTGAGCATAATTATATGCTATTATAATTTTAATTTCTTTGTGTGTAGATTCCTTATTACCAGCGAGAACAGCTTCAATTTGAAGTCCATCCAACTGAGCTCAATTTCACAGTGTCAAATGATTCAATGATTTTATCTGTATGTTTCTCTAAGTAATATAAAGCATCCTTTATTTTATGAATACTGCAGCCTTTTTTTGAAGTACAAGGATTTTCCATAACTGGAAAAGTATTGCTTACTCGTGAGGTACAAGAATTCATGTGATAACAGTACATAGTTGATGGGCTCTTTATTTATAGGGGCCACCTATTCCTGGAGCTCGTGTATCTCTAGGAAGTGATCATTTTACGACTACAGATGACCAGGGCCAGTATCGCTTGATGAACATAACAACAGGAACCTATACTCTTGAGGTCTTTTTACTTTACTGATTAGAACTCTTCGTTATTATTTTTTTACAATTGCTTATTTCAGATAGCTGCACCAAACTTGGAATTTGATGCACATGAGGTACACATTTCTCCAGCAACTCCATCCTTGCTACCAGTATCACCTAATAGGTAGGGTCCCTAACTTAATTATTGAAATAGTTCGAATCATGTTGGAGCACTTCTTATTCAAATATCTCTCTTCAGATATTTAGTGTATGGTGAAGTAATCGAAACTGTTGCCACTTCAACATCTGAAAAGGTAGTAACTGTAAATTTATGCTCTCTTATTATTATTATGGTATTATGCCTACTGGAATGACATCAAAGCAAAGGGAAATCCAGGTCTTTTCCACCGATTCCAGGCCCAAGGTCATAGCAACTGCTGCTACAGGAAAGAGTGGAGCATTTTCTTTATATCTTCCTCTTGGTGAATATAATATCAAGGTGATTGTTAATATTCATTTATGAGAGCTATTTACTTGTATTATAAATCATAGTAGTTCCATGATGAGGTCTAGCAGCATAGAGATAACTACTTAGGTTGCCAATTTCTCGCTTTTTTTATCTATAGGCACAGTGCCATATTGAACGTCAAAGTTCACAAGCAAAGAATCACAAAATCAGCACAGAATCACGAATTCAGTACATGTGCAGACAGTGGCAACCAAAATCTCTTTTCCCTTCCATCTCCCCTTATGAAGAGCGTACTCGATACAGGCCAATTGTGCCAGCTGCCAGGTAGTACAAAAGCTGATTCATGGCATTTTCAAGCATATTAATCCTTTTCTGACTTCAATTTTGTAGCAAGAAATTGAGTAGCTAGCCCCAGTCAAGAACACTTAAAGCAAATAGAAGATACCAAATAAGCATGCTATGAGCTATGGTATGGACATGCAACACCCATTGTATGATTTATGCAACTCCAGACCATCCCATCACAAATATACCATACTATACGTGGTGATGATAACAAAAGAAGTTGTGCTGAGGCAGTCTAGTCCTTTAAAAGATAAACTTATTTAGGTCATGATTATTTTTGTTAGGTTATGATTACACCCAAAGAAGCTGAAGAAGGGTTGCTTATTTTGCCTGAGGAACAATTTGTAGCAATGCTCAGTGCTCCTCTTACTTCTAAAATAACTTTCACCCAGTTTCTAGCCAATATTTCTGGTACTATCACTTGTATTGGTAAGTTAATTACTAAAATTAGCATCCACAGAAGCTCTGCTTAATTTTATCTAGCACTACAAAACTTTTCCATTGTGACAGCAATTAAGGCTTGACAATGTTGGCATAAAGACATGGCCCTGCTGCTCATTAGCAGCTCACCTTTCTGTTCCCTTCTCTCTCTCTCTCTCATTGACTTTTTCAAAAGGTTTTGAGTGTGATATTCAGGACTAAACCACTTCTCCAGGTCCTGTAATAGAGTTGATGAATTTAGAAGTTAATACTCAAAATGCTAGAAATGATGGTTGAATGAAAATATTGTATGTATTCTATTCAGAACAATGCCCAGATAATTTAAAAATTAGATTGGTGAGAATCAAGGAGGGTAATCAAGAATTATCTGCACAGGTTAGTTGACACTTTGTGAAATGGCCATTATTATAATATCCACATGATATGATTAGGTGAGTATGAACAGAAATGAAGGAAAGTTTAACTTTACTGATGTTTTACCAGGAGCCGTTAAAGGTAAAGAGAGTCTAGTTTTATTTTCTATTTGTATATAATGGCAGAGCATGAGTCTAAGCCAAGTGCTATTTACTGCATTACAAGTGAGGTAACCACATGCTTTTGAGTATGATTTGGGTATAATTGCATGTGGCTAGGTAATTTCATGAGGCGAAGCCAAGTGTAATTTTAGACAGTTTCGAATTATACCCAAATTGTACGAAAAAGCATGTGATTGCCTATTAATCATGTGGTGGATTACTTATTATCGTAGATAATATAGATACTCCGTATGGTTGTGAAATGTTTCCAGATTTTAATTATTGTGGCAATTCAATCACTGTAATGCGCGGACACGGACTACACACAGATACAGTAGTAAATTACTGGTTTCTATGGTGGACCACTAGCGCTAGAGACGGCCGGCTCATGGAGTCAAATAGTTATACTGAGACAGAGAGTGATGGTCTTCATGTACAGTAACAGAGGATGCCACTCAGCACATCTGATTAGCTCTTCTTCAATATTAAAGTAGTAAATTCTGTTGTAGGGCATGAAGGAATAACTACTTGTTATGAATATAAATTGGGGTCACTAGAAACAACACTTTTTCAAAAAAGGTACGCAAAGACACACCCAGCAAATGTGAAATATTGGCTGAAACTCTTGAATACATGCAAAGTTCACTACATTTTAGGTATGAGGGCATGAAGTAGAGTGTATACTAAACTCTTAAACTGTAGGTTGCAATTCTATTCTTTCATGTAAGGGGATACAGGTACACAAAGCCAAAACAGGCTGGTATGGGTGTCCTAGCAGCAAAAAATTTGCTTTTTGCACGAGTAAGGTGATGAAGTTACTAGCTATGCTATGGACTTCTGGACTTTGAGAGGTCGATTCCTCCACGTTAGGCTTTTTCAGCTCTTCCACGCACCGCAATGCGGATTGTACTGCGCAGATTGTATTGTTGCTATGGGGCGTTTCCAATCCCGGTTACTGCGGTTTTAGGAAATCTTGGAACACGAGAAGTGCGCATGCTCAAGCACATTGGTAACTAAGGCTCCAGAATCATTTCTCAGCTTACAATGGCCAGTATTTACAGTTATGAACCAGGTAGGAGAAGCCCATATTCGTTTGAGAATAACTAACACCCGTCCTACCTGAGCCATTGTCGATTATTTTGGTTACTATGCACAATTGCACATGCACTAACTATGGTTTAATGTTTATTGCGGGCGTCTTTGTTCCAAGATTCCCTAAAACCGCAGTAGGTAGTAATACAATCTATGGGTACATGTCCTGAATTCATGCATGCTCCAATTGTAATCAAGATTCAAGCTATATTGTTTTCTACAACCTTTTGTCATAGAGGCACTAGGCTTATCTAAATAGATTGTAGGTAACTCAACAGCAAAATCTTCTAAAGAGTTGTAGCACTAACTTGCTTGCTCGCTCACTGTCAAAATTAATGTTGCACATTGCCCTAGTTGAAATACTGTATGGTACGACCTGAGAGTCAGCTCGCTCGCTGCAATTAATAGCACAGACTGAAACGGCACACTTAGAAACTGTAATAGCACACTTATACATGGAGATAAACAGCGAGAACAGAGAGTAGAATCTACAAAACTTATATGATATGATCATCTGAAAAACAGCAAACAAGAAGGCTTTGAAGAGCAGAGAGGGTACAAAGTTTCTGAAAAAAACCTACAAGAAAGCCTTGAATTATGAGAGCAGAGGCTACAAAGTAAGCCAGTTTTAAAAAGTCATTTGAGATAGCAGCAAGAGAGCCACACTGCAGGAAGAGCAAAGTCTCTATTGCTAGCTAGCATAGAAAGTTATGGACAGAATCATTGATATAATAATAGCTTGATGAATTAAAGATCTTTACTCTTCTGTATATACCTGCAAAAAAATTTTCATTAATAGAATATCTAGAAACCCTTGGTGCATATCAAGTCGTATGTGCCAAGGCATCAAGTCTAAAGACACACTTGTTATTATTATCATCATTCCTATTTATTGCAAGTCCAACAGCATATCCAGTAGAAAATCTTAAACACCTTGTAGCTGAAATAGTAATAATTTTGTTAGGTCGTCATCATATAACACATGAATAATTTCAGTATGGTGTCATTACATGTGTAAATTGCACACAAATAATATGAATTCTCACTAAATTAAATGGCATCTACACAGCACTATAAATCCAGTCTCTATATAGCTCCACTTGCATTTTTGCACTCTAAAGGTAACCTTGTATGACAAAATATGCAAATCTAGGTACTTTTTTAAATATTGCTTTATTTCATGCAGTAAGTTTGAATCATTCAAACTGGTGTTGGAAAAGTACGGATATCAGCTGCGTAATAGTAAAAGGTAGCCAGGCTCCATTGCGATTCATTCAGACTGGATATTCAATGAAATATGATGTCAGCCACAGGATTTTTATGGTAAGTACATTGTTGGTTCCATTCATTACTGTGCGCATACAATAATCGTATAGCCAGTTAAAAAATAGCACAAACCACATGCTCTTACACACAATTAAAAAAATGTCGATGAATTGTTTGTTATTCCTATGTGCAGTGTGAATGGGGCCCCTCGGGTCCCACAGGAAAATGTCCATCTAGGTCTTAATATAGACTTCCATACTTTCTGTACAGACTGATGCACCTGCATAATAAACATGGAGAGTTGTAATTTTCTAGCCAACCCTGTATGCTAAACTACCATGTTATATTATTCATTTTACATAGCAGACATCTAACTATTAAATGTAGCATTACTACCAGGGAAATGATTCAGCCAATACAGCAATCTTAACTGGAAAGGGTTCTCTATGCCTTGAAAAATCAGGTGGTGTGTTTTTATTTTACTGTAAATTTTCATGTTACAGCTTTTGTATGTATAGGGATATACTACATAAAGGTCGAGTCTTGCCATAAATTCAAAAGTCATACTTATGAATTTAACACGTAAGTGGAAATGTCTTATTATTAAGGATATGGTAATGTAGATTGACTATTTCCAGGTCTTCTCCTGCTCCTTTGATTCTCCATAGCATTGGACACTCCTTAATCATTCCTATTCACACTGAAATAGAGGATTCTTCTCTACTCCTCAATCTTAGGTCTTAGGTTATTCCTTTAGGAATGTATTCTATACAGATTTTATTTTTGATGCTTAGGTCGACAAATATGGAAAAAATATTGAAACCCAACAAGATTGAAAAAGTTACTGAGAAGCAATGGATTATTTCTTTCACTGCTGTGGTTAAGTAGGTACTAGGTAGATAAAAATTTTCTTCAGTATCATTAATTATTGTAATAATCTAATCATAGGCCTTTTGATAAAATAGAAGTCCAGCCTCAATCATCAGTTCTCATGTTTTCCCCACCATCACTACTATGGATTGTAGGAGAAGGTGAATAAGTTTTTGATATAAATGTGATTATAGGAAGTTTTACTTGCAAGTGCAAGCCTCTGAAAATTAGGCTGTGATTCTATGAAACAATTATGTACAAGTAGTAGTTATTGTGTGGTGCCCAACGGGACAGTCCTTAATTCATGGTGAGTTAAATGACATGCACTACTACTGGCACCATAGCTAGCTCAAACAACATCTAGCTTAAATGAAAACAACTAAATACAAAGCAACTTGCAGACAATGTTTCTGGTAGAGTTAGTCTATGAAAAGACTACTGTACAAGCAGCAAGCCTGAGCCAGCCATGTATTGCATGCTCCTCCCACAATCAAACAAGGTAGTGATAGCCTACTAAGTATGGCCACACTCAAAGTCCACTGCACTTCATTTATTGCATAAATACTGTACTTTGCGCTCAATCATTTTCGGTATCTATGACTACAGTTATAAACTCTAGTCGACCAACTATTGTTACAGGTAATCTGGTGCAGCCAGCCCCAGGCACTTCTGCAACTCCAGCACAAGAGCGTTGTAACACACAATACTTTGACTTGCTCCCGTTTAGCAGAAATCCTGCTAAAACTATGATTATCATTAACTCACACATTGATGTTTAATGCATTTCATGACACGTGATAACATCTGGAGGCCATTTTCTTTGCGCAAGATGTGTTGCTGTGACAATTAAACAAAATGTCATTTTACAACACTAAAACGTCATTATGTAACTGGAAAGTTCAGGCCGGAAACAAGTTGAAGTTACCAGACCCTCACTCTAGAGTTGCAGTAGTGCCTGTGGCTGGCTTCGCCAGACTAGGTTACATGTGTTTTCATTCTTGTTTCTATGTCAACAGTAGCCTCTGACCAAATAATATTGTGCTCGCAGCTGATGTCATATGTATTAAAAGACTACGTAAATAGCAATCTCACTAGCAGACAAGTTTGGTCTAGCTAGGCACACATGATAAGTACGTTCAAGATCAACTATGGAGTTCACTTACCATTGCCTATTATGCCATAATTATGCTTCCTGCTTCCCGAAACTGTGCTGACAGAATGTGTCAGTCCCTACCTAGTGCCTACTATCCACTATGCTACAAAGCAATGTATAAATCTATTACAAATGGAGCATGCACCTGCTTGCGCCTGGGGCATTTAGTCATGACCTGCGAATCAGATTCAGCTCCTCACTTGCTGAATTACATTAACATTGTTTGAGCTTGCAGGGTCATTCTCATTTCCCTGCCAGCAGGTGACTCAGGTGGTTGCAATTGGAACAGCAATGTATGCTTGATTCCCAAGTTTTGTCCATATTAATTTCATTATATATACATACAAGAATGATATATTACATAGAATGTCCTGAGACCGTGACAGCTTTTCAAGGTAGCCCTGGAGAAGTAATTGAAGGAAGAGTGGAACCTGCTCTGGTAGGAGTGATGGTCCGTCTTGACTTAGGAAGCGATGGACATGTCACTACTCATACTAATGAATCAGGATACTACAGGTTAGTGCTTCTGTAGTGCAACCATAAATGTCATTGTCTTCTGGTAAGTGGTTTGTTGGTGAATTATAAATATTGAAAGCATCACAGCAGGGCTCACAATAGGAATTGAGCAGGTCTGACTTATATATATATATATATATACGTATATCAGAGAGTACAACAGAGTTGAGATGGCATGGATGGCTCTAGTTCTTTCATAACACCTCTTGTACAATCAGCAACTCCTGACTTGAATACCTTGAGTATGATGAAGAGCACAAGACAAAACTGTGTCATTTTACAGCAGTTTGTAAGATTCCTATTCACTTCTAGTATTAAAAGACATGAAGTGTTCACTGACCTATGAAATATTTTTTTCATGGAGAAAATCACTGCAATAAAATTTAAAGTAGCACAATTGTGCCCATGAAAAGGACATGAAAATGACAATATATTTTTCATATTGCCTTTTTATTCCTTTTTCACATACACTCGTGCTATAAAATGGTAGTAAAAACTCTTGAGTTTTCATGGGTTCCAAACTAGTCATCTAGTCCTCTAACACCATATTACAGAAATGATTCATTCAAATAATTTTTTATACGCACCACTCAAATATGGCTGTGCTATGATCCTTTACCCTAAGTTATGCTCCACTTCCTTGGTTCTTGGCAATGTTCATCATATACTGCATTTGCTGATGTCCAATCTTTCTCATACATAGGCCTAGCTAAGATTTTGGTGTAATCAATTGAGGCCGCTGCATATATAGGAAGCTGTAGAAAGAATATAACCCCTGGGAGCATTTTGTAGTGTAATTCTAGGTCTACAAATAATGGAAAAAAATTAACTAAACAGACGAAGTAGAGATAGGGACAAATATATTATCCAGTCAACATGAGAACATAGGACACTTTTTTTTAATGGATGCTCACTTGCGTGGTGTCGCCCATGCTGGGCATTATATCGATTAACTAATCAAAGAGGAGCTATTTACGCAAGCAAACCTTCTCTCTTGAGGATTTATTGATATCTACTTTACTTGAGTTCCCAAAAATGAGTATTTAAGTTCCTGGGCTAAATTTCGGCGGGCTGATTCAAGCTACTTAGCTTATCTCTACAAGAGTCTTGTGCGACCTGTCCTAGAATACTGTTGTTCAGTATGGGACCCTTATTACATCAATGACATTGAAGGTTCAGTACTTTGCAGTCAAATTGAACACAGGGAAGTGGAATGCTCCAGATTGTGCAACACTGTGTGAGGAGTTGAGTTGGGCTACTCTCTCCAGAAGGAGGAGTTGTCAGAAGCTGTGTCTGTGCCAAAGAATTTTGACTGGCTATTCTCTTATACCACCCACGGTATTTACCCCTGCAAGCAATTCAAACCTCCGACAGGTCAACTCCTGCTAACTATTTATTCCATTGATTCGAACAAACTATCACAAAACATCATTCTTTGTGAGTGTGGTATGTTTATGGAACTCTGTACCAGATAGTATCATCTCCCTATCTTCAAATAGTGCGTTTAAAATAGCTATCAAAAAGTTTTTTGTAGTGTAAATTTATTGTTGTTTTTTTATCTTGTTTTTGCTGTTGTTTCATTTTTGTTGTTGTTTTTCCTCATTGTTTCTTTATCTCTTGTCTCTTGTTTTTGTTTTTGTATCTTTTGTGTAGGGCCTTCTTAACATTAGCTTATGCTAGTCGATGGTCCTGGTGTTGTACACCAAATTGTATACAAAAAATGCTTGGAGCGCTGTGTTCTTTGCCCTATAGTAATGAAGGATGAATCCTGATGGATCTCTCGTGTCTAGAATAATTATGTCATAGGGAGTAATACTTTAAAGGACTTTACTTGTGTTGTACATATGCCTATAAAGATTATTTATTCTAAATAAAAAAGAATTCACTCCCAAGACAGGCCCAGATGAAATATAAAGGGAGTGAAGTAGGAATAGTTAGCACAACATGGTACAAGTAACAAGGTACAAGCAACAAGGTTGCACAGATAGTTTAGTTAGAAGGTGGGGAAACCCACCTTAGTTGTTCGTGTTTTTTCCATGACTCTCTGCTGTTGGATTATCCATGCACGAAGCTTTCATGGCTGACTAACTAGTTCTAAAACCTCGCATGCATGAATTGGGCAAGGGTCGTCGATATGACGTGTTTATACGTGATGTCTTGTTATGTACTAGGGAAAAATGGCGTTCCGCTGGCCTCAGCATTTGCTGAGCAATGGCTGAGAAAAAGGTTTCATGTAATTTCCAGCTCTTTTATGACAGTAGTAAGTCACATTGTAGATTGAAAGCTAGCAAATTGGAAAATGACATCCTATTTCAAGTAAAGGATTATAGCACACTCAATTCTGAGTAGTGCTATAAAAATTATAGCATTTGAATGAACCATTTCTGAATTACGTTGTTTGATGATATGAACAACCAGATGAAAACGGCAATTTAGTAGTCGCTGTAAAATGATACTGCTTTGTCTTTTGCTCTTCATGCTTGAGTCCTAGCACATTGAAGGTGTTCTGTCTTCAAGTTAGGATTTGCTGACTGTAAGAGGGAAGTATTCTGGAGTTATCAGAGAGTGCGCTAGCACTCTCTAAGTAGGAATGGCAGGTCAAAGGTCATAGGACAATATAAACTAAAAACTCTTTTACCCTTACTCTACAGGTTCTCAGAAGGCTATAGTGAATCATTACATCTACAAAGAGGAGAGAAAAATGTTCAAAGATCTAAAATTCATTTGCTAACATAAGAAAAAAACGACATCTAAAATTGACTTTTGTTCTGGTTATTTAATATAATAATGAATAAGATCTACGTACTGACTTACTGGCTATAGTCATCAGAATTCTGTTTGGGGCATTTGTTAGAGCAGCACCTAGAGGCTGATCTTTTGCTATTAGTTTTCACTACAGTTCTATTTCACAATTCAGTGATATCGGTAGCACTCAGAACACTAGCTAATCTTTCTTCGCCATTTTAAGGGGCGGGGCCACGTAGGTGTGCACTAGCTAGAGCTGTTCAGCTTCGAAACTATTTCAGATGGTGTTTCAGTCATTCCTCAATACAGATTCTCATCCTATACATAGTCAGTCCTTAGCTCTGTGTAGTTTGCTCACTTCACCATGCCAATGCCTCCAACCTGTCAGTGTGAACTTTTGATTTAAGGCTCCCATTTTCGCTAGCTAAGCTAGTTCTTCAGTTAAACCGTTTAGCTAACTATCTATCCTGGTCAGATGGTGTTCCAGCCATTCCTCAGTATACATGCTCATCCTTCATGGCTGTATGTAGTCTGCTCACTTCATCATGCCAGTGTGTGCACCTCCAATATGTCAACTTTGATTTCAGTATAAAATGCTCTGAATTTAAGTGATTTTGTTACTTAATGCTATAATATGAAGTTAAATTTCTTTTGGACAGATTTCAGTAACAATACTTAGGAATCAGTATGGTAGGCTCTGCCATGCACACATTGCTGTTGCTGTAAAGTTTGATATTTCTTTAATTATTGATCATCAGCGCTACATACAGAGGAAGATAATAAATAGGTTATGTTACTGATGAATTTCTATACCTATCTAATTATACAAAGAAAAAGAATGGAAACAAGTGAGCACAAAAAATTTCTTCCTATCACTCTCAGCCCTCCTAATTTCAGTAACCCCCCCCCCCCTTCTGCAACAAGTGAATCAAGTCACCACCCATCACCAAACTCAAGAACCACAGCGATATTACAAAATACTATTTCTACTTCATTCCTATTAGGTGTCCTAGGAGTGAAGTGGGAATAATATTGCTGTGGTTCTTGAGTTTGGTGATGGGTGGTTACTTGACTCACTTGTTGCTGCTGAAGGGAGGGTGAAGTAGGGATTTAAGTTGGATATAGGTGTGGTTACTGAAATTAGGAGGGCTGAGAGTGATAGGAATAGTAATAATATATTTTATGGCTATCCCTACTTTACTTTTTATTTAGAAGAAAATTTTTGCGCTAATGAAAAATATTAATAGTATTAATCCAATGGTGCTCCCTACTTAGAGAGTGCTCTGATACTTTTGGGTGGCTATTATTGAGAGGTGTCAGCAATCACTCTAGATTTGATATCTAGTGCCAAGGATTTTAGCAAAATCACTCACCGCCAGACAGGTCCAAGAATCAAAGGGGTGCACTGCAAAAATATCTGCTGTGTTGAAGAACCATTTCATAATGCCAATTTCAGAAGTCACCCTATAACAAATGAGGGGAAAAAACATTTCTGTGAGATGAAACAAATGTAGGGATGACCACTGCTCGAAAAGGTAAGGAAACGTGTAGGGATGAAGAATGGAAATGGGATCAATCTTTGTTCTGTATATGCAACCAACATATACGGCCCTATAATAAGAACTTACCCAACATATATTGGCTGGAGCCCTTAAAGAAATAGTCTATATGTAGTTTACTTCTACCATGTGACTATGAGAATAGGAAGACCTCAGGGTGACAATCAGGTTACTTAGGACATTTTGAGTCAAAGCATAAGCGAGCTCCTATTGGCTTTGTGCTGATATTCATGTATGCTTCAACTCCTTAGAAGATTTTGCTGTGAGTTTATAATATGTAAGTGGCAGACAGCTGCATACATAGGAAGATGTAATGCTGCACATAGATAAGCCTCAAAGGCAGTAGAAATCAATTCTACAATTACAATTTGAGCATATGCATTATGCATGAATGGGCATTTTGGAGTGTAGACCTATATATACAAGTAAAGGAAAAAATATTTAAGTAGGGAAGCAACAAGAGAGTGAACTTCAGTCAAGTAACCCCTATTGGTGATGGGTATGGGGTTACTTGACTGAAGTTCACTCTCTTGTTGCTGAATTTTTTTTTTAATTATTTTTTTGAACTGCACACAACCATCCCTATTTTATTTTCTTTACTTGTTCATCACTTTTTTTATATATATATGAGAGTAGAAACATTTCTTCTAAATGAAAGAGTGATGTAGGCTGGAGTACATGACTATAAAAAGTATGGAAACAAGGTGCTGGCTATGTACTGCATTTGCTCTGTGTCACAGAATACATTGCTACATGGACTTGTCACTGTGCTCTACATCGCTGCTGCCATATCCTTTTTGGCTACACCTTGCAGCGATGTAGGGTTATTGTCAATTTTATGACAGAGCACAGTGACAAGTCCATGCAGCGATGTATTCTGTGACAGTTAGCAGAGCAAATGCAGTACATAGCTAGCACCTTATTTCCGTACTTTTTATAGTCATGTACTCCAGCCTACATCATTTAGAAATGTTTTTTGTTTGTACACTTTTTCAAGGGGGCGTGGCTAGCAAGGATGTCAAGAACGACCCTTTACCAAATAATCTTACCGCGCCCATCGCAACTCAGCAAGACAGTTTTTCCTCTGACTAACTGTAGCTGTGTCTACGAAGCGTTCTAGTGTTGTCTACATAGCGTCTACAAAGTGTATAAACTAACTGTGCTGTCTACGAAGCGTTCGAGAATTTCAGTCGTCCACGAAGGCACTCGAACGGCAATTGACAGTTAGGACTTGAGCTGTACTTCAATTTGAACAATACCATTCTTTACCTGAGGTGTAGAGCTTCAAGATGGTACCAAGATCGTAGATATAGGATGAAGCAATCGGGAGTTATGGCTGTCAAGCGTCCACGAATGTAGAGCTTCAATATGGTACCAAGATGATCGTAGATATAGGATGAAGCAGTGGCTGTCAAGAAGATTATTATTATTAATGAGCGTGGGCGTTTTGCGAGTGCTACCGTATGCTCTATTATTTTATTATAGGGAACTGGATGCTGTGATCCAGTTAAAGTTCATGTTGTAGCTATAGTTCTTTAATTATTGTATGAGCCAAAATAAATCTGATCTGGAAGGACTAGTACTGATGGACCTCGTATCTATGATAGCGGCCTTTGCTGTTGTTGTGCATGTACTTGATTAGTATTATTTCAAGGCTTAATTTATAACCAGACTAGTGCCTAGTTTCTATGCTCTGAGCATTGAGAGACCAACATCAAGAGAGAAAGCTAATGACAGTCAGTCATGAGGTCAAGGTCCAAAAATCATGTGTACGGTGGCGGGGCATAAAAATGTCTGCCACATAGATTGAAAGCTAGCAAGTTGGAGAAGTGTGGCATAGCATTTGCATGAACCGTTTCTGAAATAAGTTCTTTGATAATAATGAACGACCAGATGAAAACGGCGATTTTAGAAGTCACTGTAAAAATGATACTTATACCCTTCATACTTGATCCTAGCACATTGAAGGTGTTCTGTCTCAAGTTAGGAGTTGCTTGCTGTAGAAGGGAAGTATTCTGGAGTTGTGAAAGAAATTGGCAATCCGTGCCATCCATATTTAGATATCATACTCTCTGATGAGTCATGACCTGAGAGTCAGCTTGCTCACTTAGTGTATTATCGTACTCTCTGATATAGTGTAAATTTCCTTTCCACTTGTACATAATTTCCTTCGATTATTAGTATAATAATATTATTTATAGAGCAGGACCTGTTCGAAGTGGAGATCATATTGAAATAGTAAGACTGTAATATTATTATTAGTACAATATTATTTTTGTTACTGCATACAGTCGGTTGTTTTAGATGGATACACATTTGAGCCCTTACCAGATAAGTATTCCTTCAAGGCTGTTAAACTTTGTCACGTTTCCGTTCAGGTATACAGTTATACTATCGTACATATGTTGGTTTATGACATAGTTCTGTAGGTTTCCAGTAATGTGGGAAGACCTTTGGCTGGTGTTCTTGTTTCAATAAGTGGAGCAAACTTTAGGCAAAATATGTTCACTAATGATGAAGGAAATATTATTTACCATAGTTTGGTAAGTAGAGTATTGTTTACAATAATCATACGTAAGTCTAATTATCTAAATGTGTTATTCTCACTCATACTTTGGTTAGGTAAATAACTAGCTACGGTAAACCTCTAACAGCAATTATATGCATGAAACTAATTTGTGAGTATGATGTAAATACAACTTTCATTAGATAATAAGGGCTGCAGGCCATATCCTAAATTTTAGGACAAGGACATGATCTTTTACTGTATACCGTAGGGCGGGTTAATTTCGTTAGGAAAAAATTCCGTCATATCCGGAATCGTTATACTAATGAAAAAATTGAACGGATGAATCTTCGCACATATGTGCATTGAAGACGAAATTTTTTCCCCTGCCTAGTTTCTGTTGAAGCACAAAAGTGGACTGGCTATTTCGAAAAAAAGACACTTGCATTCGTGGCTATCACGAATACAAAGCTATTTCGGCTGCTGCTGTAGGAGAGGAGATGGAGTGTAGGCGAGAACCAACTAACCTTGAGACTCCTCTCGCATCTCTTCAACTCCACAGCACTGCTAGCCGCTTCTATAGCCTTGATGGTGTCAAAGAGGACAATGATCCATCACTCTTTGATATAGCCTAGATGAAGTAGGTAATGGTCGGCAGCACAGAGTGTGCATTATATGGAGTATAGGCTATATAGTACACAGCTGGAATCATGCCTTTTTTCTGTTGGAAAAAAGTCACGCCTTGAAGTACCACTAGAATAGATCGCAACAATATCAATGTCATAGCTGCAGCCAGTAAGTCAGTACGCTGATCTTAATTATTATGAAGAAACTGAACGAAAGTCAATTTTAGATGTCTGTTAGCAAATGAATTTTAGAGTTTTGAACATTCTTGTTTCTACTGTGTAGGTGTGTAGGTGTAATGATTCATTGTAGCCTTCTGAGAACCTGTAGAGTAAGGGTAGAAGAGAAAGAAGAGTTTTTAGTTTATACAGTCCTATTACTTAGAGAGTGCTACCGCACTCTCTGATAAGCTCAATTTCACTTACCTTGCTGACCTTTAGGTATGGCAATGATTACTACTATATTTATATGCTACATGCAATTTTTAGGATCCTGAACAATATTTCATTAAACCTTTTTTAAGGGAATTTGAGTTCACGCCGTCTTCTTTGGTATGTTGTGAATTTATTGATGAATTAACAATAACCTCTGTTATATATGTAGATTTTAAATTTGATTCAAGGTCAAACTGAAGTTTTATCGTTTGTAGGAAAGAGGGTAGCATTCAGGTATCATGCATGAAAACATTAGATGCTCCATTCTTAATTTTCATTATGCATAGTTGTTCCGGTCTTGTGGCCACGATCAACCGTCAGCCTCTTCCATCAATTGTGATTCGGGTAAGATTAATGGCAACCACATACCAGGTCGAAAAATAATATTGGTGTTTTACCATGCCACACATGTTGCAGTGTAGTCAGAGACTGATATCTTGCCATGGAATGCCAACATAAAACCTATAGAAAAGCAAAATGGTACCAAAGGTAGCATAGATAGCTTAGCCAAGTTTCCAAGCTTATAAGCTGGAAATAGTTTTTGATGATTTTCGACATGATTCTGCTGTTTGATTTAGCTATCATGGCTGACTAGCTAGCTTTAGTGCTATGTTTGAAGCCTTCCTGCTTGTAATCTAACCTTTAAACACAGCTGGCCTCGCTGAACCATCTGTGTTTTCTCAGCAATGGCTGAAAACTATAAGGGTCACCAATATTTCTTCCGCCTCATTGAATTATCAGTGTTTGCAATGGCAGAGAAAGAGAAGATGGCATATAATTTTTAGCTCTTTTATGATAGTAGTAAATTCTGAGATAGGAAGAATAAAGCTCTAGAATACATCTAGGAACAGAAACATTTTTTTCCTACTTGTTATGTAATTTTCATTGCTTGAGTGTTATCTGTTTAGGCTCATGGGAGAGGAAGTGGTGAAGAGTGTGCCTCTTACAGTGAAACAACCACAAGTGATTCTAAAGGCTTATATCGATTCCATGGACTTCTTGTAATTATCAATCATTATTCAGTCTTGTTTTTATGTATTTGTATTAATTTTAATAAATATAGCCTGGATGCCTGTATAATGTTTCAGTGAAGTATGGTGGTAATATTTCTCATATACTGCCATCTTTTCGATCTTTAATGGTGTGTGATAATTTCACAAGTGTATTTAACTAATTATCTGGAATAATTGACTTAGGTTATCGAGACAGATGTCGAGAAGCTGGATTTCTTGTTGCTTTTTGATACCAAGTCTATATATATATCGGGCTGGATAAATGCTGACTTAAGGTTACTTGGAACACTAAAGGTTATTATGTACTAAATAGTTTTTGCTGAATTCAGTGGTTCCTGAGTTGTTAATTGAATATGTGCAAGTGCTTTCATACATTGAATATTCTCCCTAACCATGACAGCATAAGTACTGCATTTGGAAGGGGGAGGGACAACTCCACCTAGCTTAGTTCGTAGTTTTGTTCTCTGATTTATAGGTATCTATGCCAGACCACTATGATAAATTAGCACTCAGTAATATAATTATTGTTCTCTTGTTGACAACTCTGCAAGACTGAATCTCTTAGCTGCTGTTTTTTTTTGTTTTGTTTTATTTTGTTTTTGTTTTTTTTTGTGTTGTTTTTTTGTTTTTTCCGCAACATTTCTAAGAACTGATCTTATTAAATAAATTTTTTTATCCATGAAGGATCTCTATCTTAGTAACTTATTAGAGGTCCTACACACCTCAATATATTATCTGTTTATCTCTTTATGGAGGTTGGAGTTTTCATCAAAGAACAAAACGAAGAATCGCCATTACAATCTGTTACTGTTGATGGTGTTGGTTTTTTTGATTTCATGCCTCTTTCGCCATTGCTGGAGGTGACCATAGCATTTAAACTTTTACTTTTTTTTGATTGTTTCTTGATCTGCAGGGGAGCTATTTAATTTTATTGGAAACAAGTTTGTCTGTTCATTCTTACAAGTATTCTGATGTAGGATATGTAGTGTCAGGAGAGAAGGATACCCATATATCTCTGAAGTTTGAAGCTCAGGTATTTCATATTTTATCAGCCATTGGTGCGTACAATACCCATATATCTTGAAGCTCATGGGTAGGGGTTATGGTTTTGTCTCTTCGAAAGGACATGTACATCAATATGCAGCCAGTAGGAATTAGATCAGCCAGTAGCAATTAGAGAACAATTCGAGTTAGGCCTCGATGATCTCTAGATGTTTTTAGTGTTACTCTCAAGTATGAGCATAATATTACTAAAACTACTTTTACAGTGACTATTGCATGCGTACAAGCATTTTATCAGGCTGATGTATCTACTAATTCCAAACAGTTCTACATCCAACTTTATTGATATGGAATACACATGCCAATATGAAAGTGTAGAATGTATATTCCACCTTTGCAGATAATCTTTTCACAAGCATGCAAATGTTGACACTCTTAGTGCCATAGCCCTAGGAAACAGCTGTGTAACAGCAGGCGATTGTATTTTGTACATTGAGGGCTAGCACTTAGTACTTCATTAATACTACTAGGAGATACCTATGGAGAAGGAAACTCAATCTAGAGGTTCAATCTTGGCACTCCTCCTAGTGGTACTCTCTGCTTTTGCAATTGTAAATTATGACAAGGTATGGAAAATGATTAGTACTTTATTAATATCTATGTAAAGATGCCTCAATTATATTTAGGTTTTATCACATATCCAAAGTTACGCCGATTCAATCCCTGCATCTACTGAAACATCTGATAGTCGCCAAAGAAAAACAGTACAACGAAGTCATAAAAAGTAGTGCTGATATTCCTTAGTATTGTTCAGTAGAATTTAAGGCAAATCATATGGGTGTCTGATGTTCAAATTATTATTGAAAAGCAAGAGTCATATTTATTAAGGGTGGTGGCACATGGCAACGCACATGCTAACATTCATAATTTTAATCTTTCATATATAACTCTATAGCTACGGATTTCAAATTCCACATGAATATAAGGTAGTATATCACTAAAAATTAAATCAGGTGCTAAGAGTCCTTTTACTCTTTAAAGATAAAAACCATTGCTTCTCAACAACCACTGGAATTAAGAAGCTAATTTTTGGCCTAAAGCTTCTTAGTAGCCCTCTACCAAATTACAGGATTTGTTGATATCTACTTTACTTGAGTTCCCAAAAATGAGTATTTAAGTTCCTGGACTAAATCGAGAAGTAAGATAAAATATTAACAAAACCTGTAATTTTCTAGAGTGGTTCTAGAAAGCTACAAACCAAAAATCAGCCAGTGAAGTTTGTGGTTGGTGAGAAGTAATGCTTTTTAGTTTGAATTTGAAAACTGTTCATAGCACTTGTAGGATTTGACTTTGCTTCTTTTTTTGTTGTTGTATTACTAAACTGCTTTATAGCCATGTGCAGTTTAAAGTCTATGGTGCAAGTAGTTGACTCCTTAGCAAACCATGTGTACTACAAGACTGAAAAAGTGGTCTGACCGACATGGCTAGCTGCAGTATCTGTAGTGATAAGTGCATCTTAGTTAACGTGGATATTCCAGACAAAGGTCTTAAGACACCTGACTCCATAGTTGGTTAATTCACTATTGGAATTGCTATTAATTTTAAACTCAGCTGATGTCTTTCAGCTAAAAGCATGTCAATTCTGAACTGATTTCTCTGCCATTGCAATTACTATCAAGGGTAACTGTACTATTCATTTAGCTTGAACTGGAGTTGAAGCATGTGCAAACAGTAATGATTGTGTACGAAGGCATTGATTTACTAGTAGATCCACCATGTGTGATTCTAAGCAATGCCCATTGTCAGTAAGAGAGGGGTGGGGCTGCTATTGTATGTTGCTCTGGTAGAGCATGGTTTGCAATGACTATAACTAGCCTTGGGCTCTTATGACAGAGAGCTTTGCTGGATACCAACCAAAAATGGAGTAAGATGGAGTGGGACCTTCTCATCATCCCTTGTACCCAGTTAGTAATGAATGTAAGGAATTCAAAATCATTGTGTGCTGAAAACTGAGACAAAGAGCATCTGAATTCTTTTTTTATAAAGATCGTCAATAAAATTAATTCTGTACTATGTATACACTGTGGAGGCAATGATTTTCATTGCCGATTTTGAAGATGGTGTTTAAGCCACTCCAATAAAATGGTTAGTTTCTGGTCAACCGCCCACATCTAAATTTTATCATCTGCTAATATTATATTGCGCATGCTCAGTACTCAAGTGAGCGCACGTGATGTATGCTGACACAGCACAACAAGCTCTACCAGCTGCTTCACTGCAAAAATAATGTTTCTCAATATCTGCGTTTCGCTGGAGTGTGGGCAAAAGAAGTTGTTTGGGTGGAAAGCCCAGAAGTATATAGCTTTTTTCGGGCCCAGAAGAAATTCCGCTATAGATTTCAGGTACCTGGTATTCATGATTAAATAATAATAATAATAATAAGAACAGCGTCCCCACATGGAAATATACAAAGCACTAAACCAGAAACTTAAGATTTTATTGGAGAGGCCTTATCCTTTTTGCAATGATTGTATAGATCTGGAGAAAAATTAGGCCGCGCTTGGGCCATGTTCTATATATGTATCTGTTCTATTCTACTCGGACCAGGTCCACGTCCCATCGGTTAAACTTCTGAAAAAAAAGCCGATATATTAGCTATTATGACTATACTAAGTAGTAGCGAGTTGGCTCTAGAATTCGCATTTATATATATCTCGTACGTCCTAATAATAGTGGTTTTTCTCTGCGACGATCATCTGGTAACATTACATCACAGTGTAGTAGACGCTCATGCGTATATAAACATGTGGAAAAGAGCGGCCAGTCGCAGGGTCTAGTGTGAAGTATTATTTATCGAGAGGAGGGTGAAGAAAGTTGTTAAAATTTCATATAAGAAGTTTCAGAAGTCATGATAGCCATAAGTGGAGAGTAACCAGCACACCAACACGTAAAAATAAATATAAATATATTGTAAGAGTTTTTGTAAATGTTTCATAGCAGCAATATTTCTCCATTTTTTAATCAGAAGTGCGAAGAGTCTACGCCACCTTCAGATTCTAACCACTCCAACAGTGTCAAAAGCTGAACAGGCCTGAGCAGGAGTTACTGAGCTAATTGCGTCAGCTTCATCATCAGAGTCAACTATATTCTCATTTAGTGTATCTGCAATAATTTCTTCATCAGTCATTAGCTGATAGCCTGGATCAAATGCATCCTCATCCAGCCACTCCTGTGGACTAACCCAATCTTGATCACCTTCTTTATAGCCTAGCTCTTGAAAAAAATCATCAAAATTTTCTGTATCAAATGCAGCAGTAGAAGACTGGAGCGAATACTCAGTAGAAGATGACTTTGTGCCACTAGCTTCAGCACTGATATCAGAGCATAATTTTTTTTTTTCCAGGCTTTGCTCAGAGTAAGTGGGGTTAATTCCCTCCCACGAATGAGCACTCCAGTAAACAGTATCCTTGATTGTCAACTTTTTCAAGACTTCAGGAACAGGCAAAGATGAATCATTTTCTATAATTAAATGTCTAAGAAGTTTTTTTTGTAGTGTTTTTTTGGTTTCCAAAATCCCTCGATCCATTGGTTGTAATACAGATATTGTGTTAGGAGGTAAAAACATAGTTTTTATCTTCCCATCACTGGACTGCAAGATTTCAATTGAAGGATGAGCTGGTGCATTATCCACAAGTAATAAAATTTTATATTCAATGCTCTTGTCTTCACATTTTTTTTTTAACATGAGGCACAAACATGTCATGAAACCATTTCTCAAAGAGCTTAGAAGTCATCCAGGCCTTTGATTGAGAGAAATAATGAACTGGGAGTGTATTCATATCCATGTGTTTAAAGCAACGGGGGCGAGCACTCATATAAATAAATGCAAGTGGAAGTTTACAGGTGCAACTGGCATTAGCACATCCAATAGTGTTACACGGTCCTTAGATTTTCAAAATTTTTAGCTTACTTTTCTACACAATGAACAAGAGACTTAGATGGCATTAGTCTCCACCACAAGCCAGATTCATCAGCATTAAAAATCTGGTTTAAGGTGATTCCATCATCTTCTATTTTTTTTAAGAAGCTCACCATGGAAATCTTCTATGCCAGTAGTGTCAGCTGATAGTGACTCGCCTTGAAGAGAAAGAGCTCTTATGCCATGTCTTTGACTAAATTTTTGAAGCCATCGCAGAGCTGGCTTTATACGAAGTTATATCCTCATTAGGGTATAATTCTGGAAACAGCTGCAAAGCTTTTTCTTGCAATAATGGCCAAGAAACAGTTGCACTTTTGGAACGTTGTTGTAAGAACCAAACATAGCATGCTTGATCCAGCTTCTCAAAATGTGCTTCTCTGATTATGCACCGCTTCTTTGCAAACTGAGCATAATCACTAGCAGACACATGCTGTTCTATTTTTCCTTACTCTTCAATATATCAGCAATATTTGCTTTAGCAATATTATAAACATCAGAAACGAAAAGCTGAGACTTACCTTTCTTCAGCTCTTCGATTATTTCTAACTTCTTCTCTAAAGTAATAACATTGCGCTTTCTTTTAGACATCTTTTGCTTTGCTATTCGATTTTTTGTTATTAAGCAAATTCCTTATAAGGTTATTTCAAACAATTTGTTTTGCTTAATATAATGTGAACACATTCACTAATACATTGCTAAGACTATTGATTACTTTGGTACAGTTATATTAATTGACACAGTTTTAGAGATATGCTGATATGTATACTTCAATATAGCATTGCAAATACTCACCATTAATTTCATCACTTACTATGAGCTAAAGGAAATTTAGTTCACATTCAAAATATCTGTTTTAGCTTAACTTGCTTTAAGAAAAGACACGGAGGGGGAAAAAGGAGTAAGACCAGAATTATAACACATGACAATTTCCATAACTTGCTATAAACAATGTCATTTTTTTATAGAAATTACATGCAGAAAGCAGTGCATGATCACCAGGCTGGAAGTGTAACAAAAGTTTTACAAAAAGTCTGGATGATTCTCTAAACGAGAGCTTCGATGTATATTTTTCCATATATGTACAGCCTGCTTTTCTTCATATCACTCATTCATTGGATATCGTTTTTGCAAATTCTGCTATACATACCATGACTCAACAAAAGAACAATTATATAATTACAGGTTGGTGAAAATATAATAATTATGTTATTAAAGAACTATGGTATATATAAAGTCATAACAGAGTTTCAGCATTCAGGAATGCAATGAGTACTGAGATTAGAAGCGGAAGTGAAACCAAATGAAGAATTATGTTGACACGAAAATAAATGAGGAAAGAATAGAGTTGAGCCATGATATGGAAGATGAAATATCTATCTTTCAACAAGAACATTCTGAAATACAATCTCTCCCTTTAACTGATTTCAGGCATATATTTTGAACAAAAAGGTTCATCCAATGATAATTATAATTCGGGATTACAATTACCACAAGTAGAACTTTGAGTGACAAAACACATTGGATATCTGCCAAACCAGGATATCAGAATGAAATTGACAAATTTCTTATGGAGCAAACAAGAGTTGCAGAATTTGAAGATTGTCAAAAATAAAGTTTTAGATTTATATTAGAATCATAATCATCTATTTTCCTACAAGCACAGATATATTTCAGTTATAATTAAAGAAATAAAGATTGTATAACACTGGTTATAAATTGATTTTTTAAATCCTGAACAACTTAAGTAAATGGAAAATGAGTGAATGTGGTTTTAAGGTATAAATTAGTCAATTTTCCTCAGCTAATGTCATCCGTTTACATGTTATACTAACTATATGTGACTCTTAAATACAATAGGTTCCTCTAAGAAATGGGTATCAAAGAGAAGTGAAAAGGAGTTGTATACAATAAAAGTTACCGTTTTAGTCCAGGAGGCACATGTATTATGTCCAATTAACATTAAATTAAGACTACTCGCAACTGTAAATATTCACCGAGATCTGGATGCTTTGGTTACATATCTGTACAATTTATTTCATTAACTATAAATAGCGATAAATAAACGTTATCAATAGAAAATAAACAGAACAATTGAAAGTACTACTAGCACGTTCGCTTCCTTTGTGAGAATTCCAAGGCAGATGATTGTTTATTTATTGGCAGAATGTTGAAATATGAGAACATTAATATGACTTCATTTAGCATGATGAGGGTCAACTCGGCTGCACAGGTAAACCGTGGTATAGTGATCCTTGCACGAAGTTAAAGGTTCTGAGATGATCAATCTGTTCTGCACTCAGATTTATGGAGAAGGATGAATTCACTGAAATTGCTAAATTTTTCATCGTTTTACAAATTCTTGTGAAGTGGGAAAAAGGAAGTCATATTTGGAACCATACTAGATAATAAAGAATGTGCGATTTACTGAAGTTCAGCTCTATTCATTCATGTATTATATATATATCATGTTTGAAGAAACGTTATTAGGCTATTTAAAAAGAAACATAAAAGAAAAGTTTAAAAAGCGGATAACATTGAATTATACAATTGAAGGTTGAATTAAACCTGAAACAAGTATTGTTTAAACAAGTATTGTTTAAAAGCATTCTTTGATCAGCAACAAGCAATAGGAGGCTGAAATGACAAGAATAGCGTATAAAATTTTTTTTGAAATTCTATAGCTATGAGTACAGCATTTAGTTCAGGTGGAAATGTGTTACTACTTTCGCTATAGATGAGTTTAGCAGGCAGCTGCATGCATAAAAATCAAGTATTCACACAAAAGCACTTAGATATGTCTAGTGTCAACAATCCACTTAGATAATCGTTATCCGTACTATCAACATGAAAGCGATGTAGAAATCCATCAAGCAATTAAAATTAGATCATTATTAATAAATGCACGCACAAGTATGTACGTACTTACGTTAGATTTGGGTGTTGAACTAAATAAAATATTTTACAATTTCACTGAGTCATTACTTGAGAGTCAGCTCATTCGCTATCTCACTAACTGAAAATTGAGTCATATACAACATTAGCTTTATGCGCGTGCAAGTCACAGGCCTGGTTTTTTTTTCTAAACCGCGAATGATTTCCTCTTTGTAAACCTCTCATGGTTGCTATGCCAGTCTTGATCAGCTCAATCTGTACATCTTGGAGATAATCTGCATGAGTGATATTAATATCAAAGGATTATTAAATAGGTCTTTATTACATAGTGCATGCTACGGAGGTAAAGTTAACCTAGTTCAAATTCTGATACGAGACCGAAAGGATTCATTATATCTAGCTATAAAATCTCCAGTGGTATAATAAAATCTCAAGGATATTAGCTATTTAATCTAGCTATATGCAATATTAGGTATCTTTTATTTTTCTCTTTTATATTCAGCTTAACAAATTTCTTTTTGAAACCTACGTTTCGACTAGGTCTCTAGCTTTCTTCAGGGTTTTATGATTACAATAAAGAATAGGTAGTTATATATTTACTATAGCAATGATCTATATTAATATAAAAGAACTATAATTTTTACTTACTATAAAATTTGAGATATATTGCTCTATGGCTTCTAGCTAGCTACTATAAGTAATTTGATATTTTCCAATACAGATTTGTATAAATGCATTCACATCAATATTGATCAGTTATAAATTTTCCATCGCTGTACATTTGCAAAAAATAACATTCTAGCAAAGCAAGACACGAAAAAACATGCTCTTAAAGTATGAGCGATAAATATACCCAAATATAGCTAAGAAGCTTGAGATTTTTATGCACACATAAACAGCATAGAAATATACCTCCTAAGTGATATTACCATTATAGAAGAGTTTTTTTGCTGCTGGTTATTTCTGCAAGATTTTCGAGCACTAAAGTGAAACTTCCTTTAACCAATGGCTAATATATATAAATACATAGCCTCGCAATATGGCTCATGTACCTTAAGGTGCAATTCACAGCTTAGCAAAAGTGCATCATTACAAGAGAACACGTTGTTCAAGCGATTCCTAGCTTTAGTATTTACATGATGAAACTTTCTTTTAATATTGTAGTACTGATTTCTTCCCCGACCAGTTAAGACCTCAACGTTAGATTATCATTAGCACATTTGTTATAAACAAGCTAAATTGATATTCCAATCCTAATTGCAGCTGATTCTTTAAGAAATAATGCTCGACTGCTCATTTTATGTACATGTTTACCCCAACCAGTTCTGTACATTTATATTTATTTCTAGGTGAGAATATCTCTATCCCAAACGGCTTTTTCTATACTGAATTTATCTCACTAGTAAGTTACCTATGTATACTAAAGATTGACAACCTTTTTACCGTATAGATTCTATTGCTCACCTTATAATAACGAAAAAATTTCCGTAGCTAAAGATTTGACAGTGTCCGCGCATGTTTTGTATGGAAAAATTTCAATGCGCAGATTTAGTTTCCAATCCCGTGGCGTAGTATCAATGCTTTAACTACAGTTACGTGTGCTATTCTGGTCCAGAATAGATCGCTATAATAGAGTCTATAATAAAACTGCATCCCAGAATGGCTCGCTATATAGAGTCTATAATAACTATATGCATGGCTCAGCTCACTGTATTAAGAGTCCAGATTGTCTCACTATAAGAATCTGTAGAATGGCTCACTTTGTTAATGATAACTATGTGCCAGAACAGATCACTATATATAGAGTGAATGATAGCTGCGTACCAGAATGGCTTAGCTAAAGCTATTTAAAGCCACACGCAGTTATTACTATAGACTCTATAATATTGAGCCATTTAAGCACTGAGATTATTATAGACTCTATAGAGTGAGCACGCAGTCATTATGAGCGAGCCATTCTGGCACGCAGTCATTATTATAGACTCTATAAAGTGAGCCTTTCTGGCATGCAGTCATTAATATAGACTCTATAGATTGAGCCATTATGGCACGCAATTATTAATATAGACTCTATGTAGTGAACCATTCTGGCACGCTGTTATTAATAATTATTGACTTTATATAATGAGCCATTCTGGCACGCAGTTATTAATATAGACTATAGAGTGAGCCATTCTGGCGAGTATTTATTAATAAACTCTGCCATTCTGGCACTCGGTTATTAATATAGACTCTATGAAAGGAAAAAATTTATGCTAAATAAAAAGCCTATGCAGGTGTTAATCTGTACTTTAATAGTTTTTGTCAACAAAAATCAAAATTATGCTGCTTCAATAATAATCTCTACATCGCTGCCTCCCACCAAGCTGCTTTAATTGCTCATGACAGTATGAAAATGTGTCTGCTTGGTTTAGGCAGTGATGCAGGAATTATTATTGAAGGCAGCATAATTTTATTTTTGTTGACAGAAACTGTTAAAGTACAGACTAACCCTGCATGGCCTTTTTCCGTTCATTTGTTTGTTTACCTTTTGTACGACCTAAATGTTGAATATTGTTTTCAAGTAAAAATAGCTGGTTGGCACGCGTGCACGTGAAAGCGACAGACGCGCGCGCATGACTAATGTTAATTTTGAAGGGAAACTGGATATAACGATAATAAAAGCACATTGTGTGGTTATAACAGCACTGGTTGATATAAAATTTTATTGTCGTATGTGAAAGGATCATGGAGTTACAGCTTGGCAAGAAAATGAATCTGATGATGATAAATGATGAACGAATCTTAAAAATTTTATATTTAGACGGCGGTAGTCTCGCTAGCCAGCCGCACTTCTTTTTTTTGCGAGGGAGGGGGAAAAAAAAGTACGTCTGGTAACATGTTTTCTTGACATACGACAGAATGTTGTTGCCACCACAAAAATTCAATAACGCGCGCGTGCTCGTGGCTCATGAGCAATTATCTGGCCTGCCATGGCTGCTGCTGCCAACAAGTTGGGCTATCAAGTAAGCGACATTTAGATCTTTGCTTCGGGAAGCATTGTGTGTGTTCCAACAGGTATGTCAGAATAGCTAGCTATAGACTAGTTGGACTGCAAGACATTTCTTAGCGCTCGAGTCGGCCATTCTATGCCTGATTACGGCTCATATATCTATGATCTCAGCTAGCTTTATTAGCTCATAGATCTAAGAGGTTTACGGGATTGGAAACGGATCACGTGCTCTCGTTAACAACTAACAACCGAGTCGCGTTGTCAGCTACAGCTGAATGACATAGCACTTTTGTCAAAGTTGCTGTTCTGACAAGATCCGACTTATACCAGTGATACTATAATATACTAGGTCATAGATTTCCTGTGTGAAATAAATTTTAGCTCAGATTTTCAAGTTTATTCCTACAAATACTACTGTAGTGGTTAATGGGACTGTAATCCCTCTCACGCTTGATGGAATCAATTGCTGTTGCCCATTTTCTGATCAAAAGGCATGTAAACTTTAGCTACATGGAATAGTAATGTTGGTTTTTGTATTAGCTGACATATATTGTCTCTAGCATTTGCAAGTGGTGTTAAAACTGTAATCCCTCTCCCAAGAAATAGATTAACAATATTGAAACAGTATTAGTTATTTCAGGGAAAGGATAGAACAGTAAATGGAATTGGTGCATTTATTTTCTATACAATAGTCATCCTATGGAGATGGCAAGCTTACTATATTTCCCCCCTAATATCCATAGGGTCCACAGGACAGCTGACTGAGCCGAATTCTTAAGGTGGATGGTGTCAAAACCCAACAGCCAAAATCTGGAAGTATTGCAATAATGTTGATGAGGGAGAACTGAGCAGAAACTGGCGGATAACTTTGGGGCAAAATTATCTAGCTATAATAATAATGAATTTATGTCTAATTTTAATACCAAAAGTCATTCTGACCTTTCTTTCAAATCAATCACATAAAATTAATGTATAATGAGCAATGATAGGTACTCATAGTTATAATTACAAGGAAAAAAGTTATGAATAATTAATAACTTCCTTCCTCAGACTCTCCAACTTCAACTCTCTGACTCCACTTCTTCAACACCTTCCCCTTAGCTTACTTGTACTATTCTGTGAGCTGTAGGGGCAAAATATCAATTCAACTGCCTTGAAAGGAGTGAATATTGATCTCTTTTCACAACGATTAATATAATTAATGCTGCATGCGCGTGCGCATCTGTCAACGCGCAACGGTTGTGCAGTTCAATTCATTGGGCGTTTCCAATCCCGTAAAACCTTTTATATCTATGATTAGTAAACTTGCAAGATAATAGTGGACAATCTGCTTTGATGGCTAGCTGTGGAAGAGGCCACTTTAAGATGGCCAAATTGCTGCTAGAAAATGGTGCTAATACTGATTTTCAAGACACCAGTGGTCTAACAGCTTTGATGATATCCAGTTTGTTATGGTATTTCAATATTGTTCAGCTACTGATTGTTGAGTATCGCGCTCGGGTGGACTTGAAGCAAAAGGATGGTGGTCACTGTGAAAAAAGGACATTCTAAAGTGGTAAAGATCCTGCTAGAAAATGGTGCTACGGTTGATATGCAGAGATACTGCATTGCTTATTGCCAGCAATGAGGGATATCCTGAAGTGGCCAGGTTGCTCCTGAAAAGTTGTGCTCAGGTTGATATACTTGACAATATTGGGAGATCAGCTTTAATGCTTAAGGGTATTAAAAGTATTGATAGAAAATGGGGCAAGGATAGATTTTCAGTGGAGTAAAGAGCATTCTCCTCTGATGATAGGCAGTCAGGGAGGATATTTAGGTGCTGCTAGAAAATGGTGCTCAAGTAGACCAACAGACAGGTAGTGGGGCTTCGGCTCTGATCAGTGCTAGTGAAAAAGGACATAGTGGAATACGGTGCTGTTGGAGAATAACAGGCGATCTGCTTTGATGTTTGCTTGTCAAGAAGGACGTACTGAAGCAGCCAAAGTGTTGGCAGAAAATGGTGCTCAGCTTAACCTTCAGAAAGAAGAATGGGGATCTCCTTTAATGCTTGCTTGTAAAGAAGGACATTCTGGAGTTGTCAAATTACTGCTGGAAAAGGGAGCTCAAGCCGACCTGCAGGATAACAGAGGGAGGACTGCTTTGATGTATTCCAGTGAAAGAAATAAGTTGGAAATGGCCAAACTATTACTAGAGAATGGTGCTCAGGTTGACATTCAGGATTATGGTGGGTGGTCTGCTTTGATGATTGTCAGTTTAACGGGACACCTTGAGATTTGTAAACTGCTGTTAGACCATGATGCTCAGGTTGATCTACAGCAGAAAGGAGGGGTGGTCTGCTCTGATGATGGCCAGTCAAGGAGGACATTTTGAAGTGACCCAACTGTTGTTGAACAACGGGGCTCAAGTGGACATGCAAGCCATGATGGTGGAAAGTGTGCCCTCTTTGTTATCAGTCATTTTGGGCATGATCAAGTAGTTGCACTCCTCTTAAATAATGGGAACTGTTCTCCAACTGTCAAACTTTTGAATAGCAAAGTAAGTATGGATGTATTTCTTGGGTGAACTAGATACACTGGGACATTTTATCTCCTTGCCCCTACCTTTAAAAACCCCCCTGTAGTAGGTATGCTGCTAATGGTAGCTTATTTATGTGCTGGAGAAGTCTTCGTTATTTTTCTCATGTCATAAGTCTATTTTTCTTTTTTTAACAGGAGTACCCTGGTATAGTGTTTGATGAATATCCAAAAAATAGCAACTATCACATTGTCCACAGACACGGTGAACTTTGAGTATGTGGGCGTATCTGCATCGATACCAAAGCAAGAGCTGGATCAGGGGAGTCAAATGGAAGTATTCGTTCATCCCTGTGTGACTGGATCCTTCATACTCCCAGATGGTTACAAGCCGGCTAGTCCTGCCTACCTCAAGCAACCTATTACAAAGGGGAAATTGCAAAATAATGTGATAGTGCATATCCAGCACTATGTTAGTCTGGAGAGTAAAGAAGACTGTGAAGACATGGCATTCCTTGTTGCCGGCACCACCCCCAAGTACAGAGAATCCAACCCAGTTTGTGCCTTTCGAAAGATAGAGGGAGAAGATGGTGCCTTCAATGTGGGAGACAGATTTGGAACATTTGCTCTCAAGTCTTTCAATTTAATACAAGTGGTTAGGAGGATCAATATATCTGATGTAGAGAGAACAAAAGGTATTTAATGTGATGATAAAGGAGTAGTGTCACTATGCCTTTGATTTTATAATATACTGCTTTTTTTAAGCATCGAATTGTGTCTGATCCATGTACTCTGCTGCATTGAATCATAATACAGTGTTTCAATAGAGGCAGTGTACATAGTCAGGAACAGTGCTTCATTAAATGAATATTGTTACGTGACTAATAATAATAATTGCCCAATAACATATTTATTGTGAACAGAAAAAATTCTCTACTCGGTGAGATCTCTTTGCATTACTAACACAGGTCTTCATACAGTAGCAGTATTTTATGCTTGTTTGAACCACCCTGTCTACCTGAAGGTAGTTATGCATGTAATGGTTTATTTATGACCATGATAATTGTTGTAGTACTGTGATGACATCATAGCCAGTCATCAGCCCCAACAAATCTCCAACGAGAAAGGAATTACTGGAGAGATGGCACTTGGTGATACCGACATTATTCTGGAGACGACAGATGATCAAGGATGGGATATAAAAGAGTCAAGTATGTTAATGTAATGTGGATAATCATGAAAGAAAATTTCAAAGCTCTATTATTCATAAGACTGTCGCAGGACCATTCCATAGCAAGATCTGTGAATAGCATACCTGAGCATTATAATATGGAATACAATTTAAAAGATTAATTATTATTATTATAGATCACAAAGAAGAGCGTTCACCTTCCTGAAGAGGACATTGTCACCTTTAGCAATTATTCTCCAAGCATTACAATTACTGGACATAAAACTTCTTCTGCCTCCTTGGCTTGTGTGGTTACACACTACATGACCTTCATGAACATGAATACAGGGTAGGTCATCCGCGATCTCGTTTGTACACATGCACGGTACACCCATTATCGATATCCAATGGGCGTTTGGCAGGCATTGATGCGGAGGCTGCTGCTAATTAATAACTGGCTGCAGGTGATATCATGTGAATACAGGGTACAGTGAATCGCAAGTTGGTAGTCCAATGTAAGATGTAAACTTGAGGCTGTTCCTGAATAGATGTGTGGCTTTTCCTCAATATATGCAAGTTTTTATTGCAGTCAATTTGTGCTTTTTACATTTACACACTTAGGACCATCCTTTTATCCTGGTACGAGAGGTTGTCCTCTTTTGGAAGTTATTTTGTATAGAGTGTATGCTCGTCATCTATTAATAAGAGGTTTAGTCTCTTTCATATTGTCCTTCATTGGAAGTTCCACTCTAAGACTTGTAATTTTATAGCCTATCATTCTGAATGCTACCAAAAAGAATCCTTTTTATGTGTAGATGAGAACTTGATAGAAAATACTGATGACAGTGAGCTCAGTAAGTGGTCCACGGTGACTTAATAATGTGAGGTAAATGTTCTGTACCTGCATTATTATCATGCAGATCCTGATGATCATGGAGATGTGTTGGACTCAGTAGAGACTCTTTCTGCTCAGTGGAAGCGACTTTGTACTAAATTACGACTGCAGGGAACTGCACTGAGCAAATGACTACCCGAAAGATAGTATGATGTGTCTGGATCTTGCCTTGATGGAGTGGCTGAAAATGAACTATAACCATCAGAAGTATGGGAGACCAACCTGGAAGAGATTGGCTAAGGCTGTGGGAGAGCTGGACTATAGACTCTTTAAAGTAAGGGAGGGGCTTGGAATGGGGGGATACATTGTCCATTTATTTTTAGAGCAATCTCCTTTCTCATCACTACCTCTATCTTCTGTATCTCTTTTGCTTCCACCATCAGTTCCTGCACAAAGACTACCAGGTAAGTCAGAGATGCAGTTTTGATGATTTTTTCCCCCTTCTTCTTAATAGAGAGCTTACGTCAGTAATGCATTCTCTTATCTATTCCAGAGACATTTAACAATAATAATAAACACTGGCTTGGTGGACAGACAGATTATGAGCCTATTACATAAGCATGGAGCCATGGGATCTATTCCTAAAATATCTACTCTTATTATGACCATAATGTTATCCTGATAAGTGTTATAGGGCAGTTGAGGGAATTGGTTGTTGGAAACATGCTCAAATCAGAGTCCACTGAGTAATATTGGTTTTTCCTCCTCTTTTTGAGAATACCACGTTAGCAACATATGGGTATTATTGGCCACTTGTTAATTTAGCGAATTTAGCGAGTAGGCCTTTATTTGCTAATATAAGCACACGCTAATAATAAAATTTCGTATAATTAGAAGTAATATTGAACAAAAACAGTGCTAGCTGTTTGAGTGTCCTGGCGGAGTTAGCTAGCTAGCTAGATTGCTATTGTCTTCATCAGTGTCTGTTTCAGATACTTCTGATTTCATGGACTCAAGAAGCAGTAGGGTGGAAAAAGGCAGGAAGCAGAAGATCCTTTTTGTTCAATCTACAAAAAACTAACTCTCCAATGATAGTTACTGACACAATAATGTTCATGCCTGATATTCTTGAAGCAACTTCGTACGAAACTATACATTTAAAAATAGCTATTACAAAGCTCAAAATAGCTAAAACTAATACCCGCTAAATACAGTATCCCCTTAAAACACTAAAATTAGTAGCCGCCAATAATACCCACCTTAAGGTACATTATAGAGCTTGCATTATTATTCCTATGATGTGGTTGGTGCAGAGTAAAATGACTTTGTGCATGTCATGTAGATAATATCTTGCTGGAACTTGTGGATCAGAGTTTGCTAAGCGAGTGCAACTGTAATTATGACCTTGAAACTCCCATATAAATTTGTCTATCCATTTAGCAGCACCTACGAAATTACCAAAACAATCACTTTTACCTAATGTCTATTTACATTCACTTGATCCTGTGATCGTTCACTATATCTTCTGTTTAAGACACCAGCAGAGAGCTGATCACCCACTCTATGAGCTGGTTGTTTTGTTGTTTTATTGTTTTTTTAGCAGTTATAATAAATTATCAAGGGATCAAGTGAATGCAAATAGGCTTTAGTGGTTATTCCTTATTAAGAACAACATATTTTTTTCCACAAAGAATCGTTGTTTTTTTTCCCTTCATATACGTATTTTGTTCTATTTTAGCACCTGAGGATTATGGAGAAGTGTTCAATTCAATTGAAAGCCTTTCTGCTCAATGGAGGCAATTATTTACTAAGCTACATTTAAAAGGGTCTGCATTGGACAGGATCCAGCAAAACCACCCCAGGGATAGTGCAATGTGTCTCAACATGGCCATGATGGAATGGCTCAAACTAAACTACAACTATCACAGGTAAAGAGAAAAAATTGGGAAAGGAGGTAGTTAATTTCATAGACCTGCATAAAATATCAATACAACCTACTACTGTAGTTATTAAAGCTAGCCTTTTCTACGAAGGCTGAGGTCACCTTGAAAGTTGGTATCCTAGTAGGCAAAATAGAGCCTTTGTGAGTGCATGTCTGTAGTGTGTGGATGATGACCTGAAATGGATTCTTCATGCAGTTTCTTTGTGCTGCTGCAGCATTTAGAAAACGCTATCCCTAGGTGTTTGGCATTAGGATTATTTCTACGACTCAACATCCAATTATGTATGGTGTCCTTGGGGTTCTGAGGTTAGATCAGTCAGACCAGACTCAAGTTGCAAAAGGCCTGTGGGTACAAATTGAATCCACTTGCTAATCGTGTTTATTAATTGCTTATACATATGCACATAGGTATGGGAGGCCAAGCTGGAAGAAATTAGCAGAGGCTGTAAAGGATATTAATTATGCACTTTTTGAAAGTATCGCTACAAAACAAAGTAAGTTTTTATAATGCAAGTTTATTAATTTCCTTTTTTTTCCTGTTATACCAGCCTGCAAAGTTATGTAACGATTCTGCTATCATAAGAATTGACCCTCTGAATTCTGTACCACTATTTGCTGTATGTGTTATTATTTATGTGAAATTGGATCCCAGATGTCAAAATTATATTTTGTAGCCAATGGAATAACCTTTAATAAATAGCTGGTTGGGAGAGGAGTGGTGGTGAAGCTAACATAACGTACCTATTTGTATGGTAACCTTAGGTGGGGGGTGGGGCAGACCTGTAACACTATAGCCATCCAACTAGCCTTGAAAGTTGGCTTCTTCTTTTTCTTCAGACCCTCCCTCTCTCAAACACACTCCATGCGATGACACTTCAGTTTGACATAGGTGCAAAAGTATTGAGTTATCAACTAGGAATGCAAAGCATTGTGGGGCAAGTGCACATGCTCAGTTTACCCAAGGTCATCACGGAAAGAAACTACAATGTTAGGATGGACGTACAATATAAATATTTATACGTATAAAGGTGAAAGGTCATCATCACTAGTGTGGGGATACCCCCATTACAGTGTCTTAACTAATCATAGATATTATGGGAAGGCCAAGCTGGAAGAAACTCTCCCCACCCCACTTACAAAGAGAAAATGAAAGCCAGCTGCCACACACACACAAAGCTTCCTGGGTATGGCATTATTACTGTGCAGATTCCAAATAGGTCAACTATATCCCTTAGTGAGTGTGTCATTATAATCAGCATACAAGTTGCTACAGACATCATTCAACATTTAGAAGTGTCTTATACGTAGCTACATAGCTAGCACTAACATGCATCCAACTGCTGTAATGCTTCTTTGGCTGTTGACCACTACTTCCTGGTGCAAACCAACGATTAGAGTGAACTCAAGGGATCATGATACACCATTTGGAAATCACATTGCACATCAGAAAGTGAGTTGAGTTGAATGATGATTTAGTACATGATTGCAGCATTTCAAATAAATGGGAAAGGAGCCATTTCTGCATGGGTGGATTCATTGAAATGAGATTGGGAGTTTTTGTCCAATGCCATTTTAGTAACCAGTGTATTTGAATTTAAGACAACCTTGACATAATTCTATAGGATGTGTTTCCTCTCATGGAAGTTGATGATGATCTTCCTAAACTTGACTCGATATAATAGCAATGGAAAATACTTTGAGGGTGATTTGGCCATCAGCAGAGAGCTGATAAAAGCATATTACGAGGAGCCAGTAAATGCTGAAGTAAGTTCACTACATAATTATGATTGTAGAGCCTGGGAACGAGGCTAATCATACCATGTAGAACAAGAAAGGTGTTTTAAGCATAAAGAAGTGCAATAATAGACTGGAACCTTTTTATAACCATTTAGATTTCCACAACTCCAGTACAAGAGTCTCTATGCTGGCTGATAGTCTTGTGTGTACCTAGCCTCGTTCCCAGGCTCTCAGTGAAACGGGAAATGTGGGGGCGGAAAGGAGAGCCTGGTTTCTACTGCATGCACGGGCGTGTAAATTTTGATCACATAATTATATTCATAACACGATTGATGATGTAATTATTAAGTAAACGTCACAATTAGTACAAACGCGCAGTACGAAATTGCATGTCGCTTGTGTGATCATGAGCAGAGTGCAGCCATTGCCTTGTTCAGCAGTTCTGGATTATCATAGAAGTGGGCTTTTAGGATCGACAAACTCCTGGATGTCCCTGAGCTAGCTCCAGATGACCCCTTCCCATCACACATCTGTTAAGCTTGCAAGAGGAGAATAGTTTCCTTGGAGAAGGCAACTGCAAACATTACTAGCTTCAAAGAGCTGGCCAGATCTTCTTTGCGGAGATCCCTTGAGAGCAGGGGCACGAACATGTCCTTGCCATCAAATACAGCTCGGATAGCCAGCTTCTGCTCTTCCTTCAGCAACAGTTCGGGTAAACCAAGCATTGACAGGGCATGAGAAAGCGCTTGCGGATAGTGGGAACTTGAATCGCTTGAAGAAACGCTAAAAGAAACACTCTCAGAAACGAACTCGCCATCTTGCACAAAAAAACGCTGATTAGACAAAATAATAATTATGATGAAATCAAAAACGGGAAAGTACGGAGGGAATCCAAATCCCCCGGAATGTGAGGGATCCGGTCTGCAGTAGAAACCAGGCTCTCCTTTCCACCCCCACATTTCCCGTTTCACTGAGAGCCTGGGAACGAGGCTAGTGTGTACCCCACTGTATTGGTGTAGCAACCTTTGCCATCTGAACGAAATACCAGGGTATCTTCTCCAGCATGTTCTGTTTCTTGGAAGTCAAACAAGTCTTCTTGGTCCACTCTCTGATTGCTACTTTGATCTTTCCTGCTGTAGAGTCGTTCACACTTTTATGGATGTGATAAACTACTCTTCCTTCTGGATAACAATCAATATATAAACACCTGGATGTGATTTTCATCATGTTATCCTCCATGAAATAGGCCATGCAATTGGACTATGGCACGAACATACCAGACCCGATCGAGACTTGTACATCAAGATCAACAAAGAAAATAATACCTCAAGGGTACCTGAGTCAATTTAAAAGCCGTACCAGGTCTGAAGTGAATACATATGAACTGGGATATGATTATGGTTCGATCATGCACTACAACCAAAAGGCATTTAGTAAAAATGGGAGGAACACAATCGATATTGGTCTCAAGGAAGCCCATACCTCGGAAGAACTCGACACTTAAGTGTGAGTGACTGTGTAACAATCAACAAACTCTATATGACCTTGAATATATATTATTATAATAATGATGATGATAATTATACAACATTGTATTTAACTGTTTTCTGACAAATAATACCAGGAACAAGGCTAATGGTGATAACTCTGCGCTGACACTCTTTCTTGACAGTACTTACATAAGAAACAATGAATTGCCATTGCACACACAAATTAAAATGTTGGATACACAACAGATAGCATGGGTCATGATTATAAAAATATCTTTGATTTAGGAGTCATGACGAAATAAAAATAAAGATAAACTATTCTTCATGCTGATGAATATTAGCCATTCTATGGCACTTACAAAAGTCTACAATCTGCTTATGAAGAAGTCTTAAGCTCTCATCAAACTATTGTAAGAAGTAAAAATCATAACACTGTGGTTGATGATGCATATATACTATGTTTAGACCAATGAAATCAGTGTCTAGCACTATGAGTGCAGCTAGAGTTGTTTTTAAAAACTTTTGCAACAAGTGAACAGTATTGTGCAAGCATGATCACCAATGTTCACTCGCTAAGCACTGAATCGAGGCATTTTATTCAAGGAAATACATATGACAAAGCATGCATGCAGAGCTTGTACATACATGAATGCAACTATGCAATACACATAAGGACTTATTTTCACAGGAGAAGAAGTAGTTACACATGTACCTAGCTCCAATAATTTTTCTAAGTACTCGATGACTATACTAACACATGCACACACACCACCATCATTCCTGAGCCCAGAGGCTGACTCAGGGCAGGATTTTATGGGGGATCGAAGCTTTGAAAATTTGAAACAGCAAAAGACCCCTGGGGATAATGACTGTATGCTTTAGGTGACCTTCTCCACACTTTTAACTTACCTCTCTACCAATGTATCAGAATTAGTCTTGAAATGTAGACAAGGAGATAAACCAAGAACTGAATAACCTGGGGATTAAGCAAAAGTGCAAAGAGCTAGCATGATTTAGGGGGTTTGGTCAAGTAACACTTGGGTACTTGGGTACAAAAAAAATTAAAACTCACCAAATCGGCTTGTAAGTGATTCTTCATATAAATAAATCGAAATTACTGCATCTTCTACAGCTGCCTAAATCCACACCCGACACATACATATATACATAGTCATTGAGAATTTGTTACCTGATGACATATGACATATCTGTGACTAACCTTTTTCTTCAGATTTAGCTTAGCATGTGCACATGCAATGGCATTCCTACACACAAAAAATGAGAATTAATTAGTTCCTGACAATCAATTGTGTATTAAGTACAATACAATTGTTCAGAGAACAGAAATTGTTCTGATCCAGTTACTATCAATCACTTAGGCAAATGAAATGAGCCACACACTGAAAAAGTATGACAATATATGTATGACTATTATGGGTACACCAGAAGACTTTCTTTCTTCTGGTAAGGCAAGATCTTTGGATTGATCCATGCAAAAAAAAAAAAAAAAAAAAGCTTCCTATGACTAGTCTGTGTGAAGCTTGCTTCATATTATACTAAACCATACATACATTACCAATTGAAATACATACATGCTGTTGAGAGCTCCGATGGGAATGTCCATACCACGTGATGGAGACATCCGTACTCTACGACTAGCAACATAAAAATCCTGCAATAGAATGGAGGCATCTTCATTTAACTCCACTTCCATCACTGATGCCATGCACAAGTATTGATGCAGATCCACAAGAGGCAAGAGGGGAGAGCCTCCGCTTCTGCTACTGCTCATGATATGACTCATCTTGCAGGTCTTCTCGAGAAGAAAGGTCATTGGGGTCGTTCACTACTACCAGCCCAAAATGACTGCAAAGTTATGTGAACTAATATGAATAAAGTGTATCAGTTATATATTTCCAGACTCACTCTACTAATCCTTTATCGATGACTGATGTGTCCTAATAGAGTCAACGCAATGATTAATGTATAGATTTCATTATAAGCCCTTTATCCCTTTTTTAGGGGACACCTTAGTATATAATATACTTTCCTTCTATGGCTCTTGATACCCAGACCCTGCTTTTTTCACAGGGCCTGGGTACGAGGCAACAATTTCTCATCACAAGCAAGCTGCTTCTATAAATCCATCCACACAAAGTATTTTCTATAATTTGTCACACACACCTGGAGGGGATACTCCCTCAATACTTCACTATCGGCTTTAGATAAAGATTTCTTTCTGTCTTGCTGATCTACAAGAGCCCAGATCTTACAGCTCAATGGCCAAGATAATTCCTGAGCCTTAGTTTCACCCTTCTGCTTCTGCCTAGGCACATTCAAAACCACCCGATCTCTCTCCATGACTGCATAAATACATTGACTACATAATTATGCTATAGCTACATACCTTTTTTCAGAGTTTCTCTAACATCTTTCTTGAGGGAGCCGAGATTCTCTATAACACACACTCCATCATGAGCCAACAAAAGGCTTCCAGCTAATAATGCTCCAATTTCATACACACACCACATAATACTGTAGCCATAATCTATCCCCAGAACAATCGTAAAATCAGTCATACACATTCTATCACTGAAGGAAAGGATCACAATACCACCAGATCCAGACCTACGTAAGCCATTCATGACACTCAAGTTCTTTGGTTCATCGTATGTACATACACAGGATTGGAAGCAGCTCATGTGTGGTCATTAAGCTAATGCAGTAAAGGCAAACTGATTAATTAAGTTCAATCGATTGTTCATTCTACTTTGTATCAATCATCTGACATGCATGACTTCTACTTTGATATTTTTCATTTGCAGTGTTAGATCTTCTTGCTTATGGATCAGATACAGTTACTATCCATCAGTTGTTTAAAGTTACCAGTGCTTTGGATCCTAATCCAGTTCACCATACTTCACTAAATGATCTTGTTGCCTCCTTAAGGAGGAATAACATGGGCACATTCATTGATGGTATGACTAGGGGCAGTAAAATATGTTTGCTAGCTGAACCTGTAGACAAGTTTTCTCTGTTTAGTAATGGAATTCTAGAACTGAAGTGGGTAAAACAACTTTCTGGCTCCATCTCAATTTGGTGATTTAGCTTATAGTGTTATACTGCACAGTTCTTATTAACGGTACGTTGCAAAAAACTCTTTATGCTCGCGAGGCTTCGCGAAGGGTTCGTCAAGCACTTGCACTTAACACGAATTCACTCGCGAGCCTTCCTTCGCGATACTGCGGTTGCCTAGCCTATGTAAACAATTTTTGGGAGCTTCGTGAACGTTTCGTGAGCTCGTGAGCTATTTATAGTCAGGTCGATTTCGCAGAATTTTTCATGAAATCGTTACCAACTGGACCAAAGCATAATTTTTTGTAATGTGATTTATCATACCATATTAAAGCTATTCAGAAGGGGTGCCATTGAATTTTCACTATGGAAGCAAAAGTATGAAGCTTCAAACTTTTTACCTTGAAGTTGCGCTATGCGCGAAATATATTAATTTCGCTCATTGCACAGCTACAATAGTTAAAATGACGCGAATTTTAATTTCGCGAAAATTAAATTTACTTTTTTGGCCTGCAACCATTTTAGGTGTGCAGATTGGAAGTGTAATGGGCTTGAAATTTACAGCAGCTTTCTCCAAACTATCATGATCTTCAATGTTTACCAGCTGTAGTGAAGTTCAGTGAGAATGAAGATGCTGAATCATTCATGACAAATAGAGCTAAGTGGCACAAGGCATGTCACCTGAAGTTTGCCCCTTTGAAGCTCGAGAAAGTAAGAGTAATAGCTAAACGATCAGTTGAAGTTGAAAATGAGGAGGAGCAAAGAAAATCGAAACGAAAAAGAGTTAGAACTCCTAGTGTGGTGTATTTTGCTCTGAGGTAGGTGATAAACTTCATAATTGTTCCACAATGAATCTCGATACTGAATTGAGAAGAATGGCTACAGAGTTACAAGATACAGCTTTGCTTGCTAGGATTTGTGGGGATGACTAATAGCTATAGAAGCCAAATACCATTATAACTGTCTTTCAAAGCATAAAAATAGGTATCGAAGTGCACAAGAAGCTAAGCAAGACTCTACTATCATGGAAGATAATAGTATAGTTGATGCTCAAGTATTTGTTGAATTGGTATCCCATATTGAGGATAGTGTTGAAGCTGGCAAATTCATTTTTAAGCTGCCTGAGTTGCATGGTTTATATGAAAATCATTTAAAAACCCTTCAAGTTGAGAAACAAATAAAGTTAAAGCAGTAGCTGCTTGATCATTTTGGTGATAGATGTCAGTAGCAGTCAGATGGCAAGGCTACATTATTTCAAGGCTTACAGAAATTGTTGAAGGAAGCTGTTGTTGATAGACAATCAGAAATGTTATAGCTATGGCTAAGGTTGCAAAAAGATTAAGAAAAGAGATGTTAGAATGGAAGCCTCCACAGTTTGCAGGCAGCTTTCCATCAGACTGCCAGAGTAAGTCAGTGCCTAAATTGCTGAAGCTTTTTGTGAATTTGTGATGTAGTATGAAAATTTAGCTGAGTCACAGACTACACTAACAATTTCACAGCTAATATACTTTAGCTAATGTAAAAGTTAATAGACCTACAAAAAAGCTTCATCTCTTGAAGTATCATGAACCTCCACTTCCTCTTTATATTGGTTTAAGTATCCACACACATAGCTACCAGGACTAAGAAAGAAGTAAATGGTTTGTATAGAATGGGAATCAGTGTTAGCTATAACCGTATTTTGGAATTGGACTTGCTTACTGTATAATAATGTATGGAAGCCAGTGTGGACAAATCTTCCAGAGATAGCAAAAGCCTGTCAAGAACTTTTGAAATGTGGCTGTCAAGCACACCCCTTATGCTCAAGAAAGTGCAAGTGTAAAGATGCAGGGCTCTCTTGCACTGCTTTGTGCAATTGCAGTGGAAATTGTAATTCATAATCAATTTATATTTCGTGTTTTTTTATTTTGCTATGTTATCTCTATGGGTAGCGAAAATTTAAATTTTCGTGCTTACCGCAAAACAAAAAAAAATCTAAACAAAATGTCATAAAAACTCTCCAAACCACTCAAACTGATGGCACCCCTCATAATTTTCTTTAGTATGGATTCATAAATGATGTTATGAAGTTTCACATTTTGGTCCACTTCGTAACAATAAAATATAAAATTTACCTGACTATTAATGGAAGTTCAGAACATTCATTCTGCACACGAAGACACATGCTGTTGCAGTTACCTCTTTGGATGCTGTTAAAGTTAACGTTAAAGCCTTTGAGCCTCTGACTCTACCTGCTCTACGATATAACTAGCTAGCTACCTCTCGAATTTTTTGATTCAAATTCAGCATAATCCACGGTAAGCTGATAGCTAGCTATGATATGAATGACTGCCTTTATGTTCATGTTCTTATTTTGCTCTTGCAGGCTATGGTTCCGAGTACATACACCAAGCAGCGAATTCTCAACATGTATTGGAAAGGATACAAAATCTCTGCTATTGTGGAAAATCTTGTACTTCAAGACCAAATAATCGTATCCAAGCAAGGTGTCCGCCAATTCATCAAACACTACAATAAATATGGGACTATTGCTAGAAAGCCTGGATCAGGACTACCTCCTAAATTATCACCAGCTATTCAGCATTCAATTGAACAAATTATGCAAGAAGATGATGAGACCTCTGCAACTCAATTGCAGGCAAAACTGGCTTCCACTGGAATTTATGTTTCTCTGGCAACAATCGTTCGTAATAGAATTCAGCTGGGATGGACATACCGTGGTTCAGCCTATTGCCAACTTATACGCCATCATGCAGAACAAAGAAAAGCGACTTGAATGGGCACGTACTCACCTCCATGATGATTTCAATAATGTTATCTGGAGTGACGAAACAACTGTTCAACTGGAAACACACAGGCGACATTGCTATCGAAAGCTTGGTGAAAAGCTTCGTCCTAAACCAAGAGCTAAGCACCCAACTAAAGTCCATGTCTGGGCTGGAATCAGTCTAAAAGGAGCTACTCAAGTATGCATTTTTGAGGGAATCATGACTGCTCCTCTCTACTGTGAAATTCTTCAGCAAACGCTCATCCCATTCATTCAAGAACACTTTCCTCCCCCTGCCACCCACCATTTCATGCAAGATAACGATCCAAAGCATACTTCACGTGCAGCCCAACAGTTCTTTATTGATTCTAATATTAATTGGTGGAAAACACCAGCTGAATCTCCAGACATGAACCCTATTGAAAATATTTGGCATGAACTCAAGGAATACATTCGTAGAGAGATCAAGCCAACAACTAAAGAAGGGCTAATAATTTTTGGAGTACTGTGGATATACACAAATGCAGGCGTTATATACATCATCTGAAAAAAGTTCTTCCCCGAGTAATAGAGTTAAATGGAAATGCAACTGGATACTAAACTGGATTATTGAGACTTCTTTTTATTAGCTATATACCATTACATTGTGATAATTAGTTATGGGTGGCATTCATATTATAGCTTGTAGCAATTAAGCAACTATAGAATTTTGACTCTAGTGACGTGACAAGCATCTTGGACATTTAGTAGCTATACGAATAGTACAATGCTTGTACTGCATGCTGCATAATACTATAGCAAGTTCATGTAGCTAGCCACTACTACTGTGTTCCTTAGCTTCCCAGCTCATCTTTCAGTTGGAAAGGTGTAGAAGATTCATTAATAGCTATAAGAATTGCAGACAGCACTAATTGCTCAACACGAGCTATACACGTGAATTGGAGCACGCTACATTCACATGAAATAGGAATTTCACCTTAGACACCAGTCCACTGATTTATATTTCACATTTTAAGCGTTATTATAATTGCCAAACTCAATTCCGAGTATAGCTAACAGGGAAAATGTAGGAATCAATTGTTTTAAGTGAGATTTGCTAATTGCGCCTGAAACTTGCATGAATTGCTTGACAAGACTTAGAGAGTGATCCTCTACATAATGTCCAGATATGTTCAAATTCTACTTGTGTCATTCCAGGTACTCGTGATTTCACCAAAGTCTTGATATAACTAAGTCTTTCTTTATTAAAAATTCCAGTATTTTTGCGACCACTTAAGCTGTTCTTTGCCAATTCTTCTTTCCCAAAAATTGCTTCCCTAGCTAAAGCAGTTGTCAGGTTTCTTAAACTTGCTACATCCGTTCCACCATGATCGTTCATTACTTCCTCTACCTTCCTTAACTTTGGTGGAGTTTTGAAAGGAGGGGGTGGAATCTTCGTGCTAGGTGTAGGTTTTGGTGTTGAAGGTTGGGAGATTGCTGTTTCTGTACTAGAGGATGTCTCATTCTGTGGTGATGAGAATTAAACCTCACTGGTTCCTTCATTATCGCTGGTAGAAAAATCCCATGAACTCAGGTAATCTGAATCTTCAAGCACATTGTAAAATTCGTCTGTTAAAGTAACCATATTATGGTCCATAGCTCTTGGGGGGGGGGAATTTTTTGTGAGAGAATTTGTACGTCTTCGTCAAGTTCCTGGACAGGTGACTGCATACTTGATTTCCAAATAGAAGTCTGAGGGGGAGTTTGCTGGGGAACCTGCTGTTGTTGAAAAGGGGTTGGATATTGCTGGGTCGCTGGCTGCTGAAATGAGTTCTGCTGGGTAGTTGGCTGTTGTTGGAGTGAAGTAAACTGTGGAGTTTGCAATTGTGTCTGTTGCTGGAATTGTGTCTGCTGGAGAGCTGGCTGCTGGAGTGAGGTCTGTTGGGAAGCTTGCTGTTGAATTGAAGAGTGCTGGTGCCATTGAAATTGCTGGACTGAGGTTTGCTGTGTAGCTGGCTGCTGGAGTGAGGTTTGCTGCGAACCTTGTGAAGTTTGCTGGTGAGATAATGAAGCCTGTTGGGTAGCTGGCTGCTGGACGGAGGTTTGCTGCTGAAGTGAAGACTGCGAAGTCTGCTGGTGAAGTTGTTGCTTAAATGAAATCTGCTGGGTAGCAGGCTGCTGGAGGGAAGTCAGGTCTATAAGTGGTTGCTGGAGTGAGGTCAGCTGGGAAGGTTGTTGCTGAAATGAAGTCTGCTGCAGAGTTTGCTGCTGGAGTGAGGTCTGCCGGGTAGCTGTGGATTGTGGAATATGCTGGACAGCTGACTGCTGGAGTGAATATGGTGGCTGGAGGTGGCTGGATAGGGAGGAATTGAGGTTGTAGACAGGAAGCTATTGATGGCTGGTGTGACTGCTGAATGACAGTAGTCAGCAATTTTAAAATCTGCGAGTTTTGCTGTACCAATTGGGAAACTGCAGAATATAAGAAAGTGGTCAAGTCTTAATAAGAGTGGTGAATTGATTTCTGTAGCAGAGGGCAGACTTACCACAATAATCAGTTGTGGATTCCATAGAGGGAGCTTCCTTTTTTGACCTATACTTCTTCTTGCTCCCTTCACCAACTTTAAGTGTGTGCTTGGTTTTGGAGATTTCACAGGAGCCACCTGCATGTATGCAATGAAAATTCATGAGTACTCCATTGGTATGTATGTGGCCAAACCATGCATAGCAATAGTTGTAATTTGCTTCAAAATAAAATGGACAATAGATTGGAATTGTGCACACCAAATTAATAATTAGCTATTGTGACTGAATCTCAAATTTATTATCTGCGTAAAATTGTCAAATTCGGTCACAATGAAATAAAAGTACATACCTTCAACCAAACTGAAGGAAGTCTTTGGATACATTCGTTTACCTACACTCAAGATCTTTCCACCTATTATAATGTATATAGGTATAATGTAAAAATAAACTGATTACTAAACTTCAGAGTCAAGTTTATCAGTGCAATATGGACGCACAGCAATTCAGTGTCAAAAGCAGAGACCGAGTGAAAAGTATGTAGCTATGTAAATTATCTTAGTGTCATTCATACACATACAACACACTTCTTTGTGGAAGCCACAAATTACAATCCAATCATGCCATAATATACACTTACTCTCTCTCTTGGACTTGGTCATAGATTTTCCCCGCTTCCTTTTGGGTGTCTGATCATCCTTTTCTTCATCCTTTTCTTGTTCCTTCACCTTTTTCCCTATTATACAATAGAAAATCAAATGCATACACAAAATTGAAGGTGTAGCTACATGTGTACATGGATTTATGCATGCTGAAACTTACTTTTTCTTTTTGTTGAAGGGGCTGACCTTCCTGGCAAGTTCACTACTATCCCCTTCCATTCCTTCACTTTTCCTTGCCTCCCAGGATAAGGTAGAATGACTTCTTTTCCCTTTGTAATTGATGTACGTGGGTAGAGGGACTCCAACCACTCTTTTTCCACAAAAATCTCCTTCCCGTCCCACTGTGATGACGAGTTGCCTTCAAATCGAATGCAGTAGGAAGCAGGAGACTCTACTTTTGAAAGAATGCTAGCAGGAGGATTAGAGGGAGAATTGTCAGCATCATCTATGGCGGGAGGATCAGTAGCATCATCCGGATCAGCAGCATCATCTGTGGTAGAAGTACCGGCAGCAGGATCAGCAGCGGCAGAGATTACTGGAGGAGCACAAGAGGAAGGATCATTGGTGGTGAGAGGATCAGCAGTAGGAACATGAGAGGAAGTGTTGGGAGCATCATCAGCGGTAGCATCATCATCAGCGGTAGCAGCACAAACTCTAACAGTAGTGATACCGGGCTATTTTTTAAAATACTATGAAACTATAAATTCATTTCTTAAAAATATTAAGCTCTCTTTCCTCAGCCAGATAAACTTTATCCGATAGAAATCCATCCAGTAGAAGCAGAGATACGTAACATTTTACAATTGAAATTGTACAGGAAAATTTTACTTTCTTTTAATTAAAAAAAACGGCACCTTTCCAAGTAGGTTAAAGGTCATAATGGCTAATAGTACTGCAATCTTTTGCTCGTATCTTAGGATCTACTGGATGGATTTTCTTCAAACAAAGTTCATATGGAAGAGTATGAAAGTGAGTATAGAACTAAGGGTAAATTAAAAAAAAAAGGCCATGTAGTCTGGACTACACCAGACTAGTAGAAACTGTTGTACAATCGTTGTTAATTTGTCCTAGAGTCTGTCCCTGTTCTGAATGTACACAACATTGACAAAGTTAGGAACTTGAGTAGGCCTACCCTCCCCATCTAAAACGTGTTTTGGTTGCTCATTTCAAATTTACTGTATTACGGCTTTGCTATATTTTAGAATTTGTGGCATTAAACCTGCAATTCCTGCTTCCAAGCTTTGCAGTGGACAGTGATTGATGTTCAAAGTCATGTACAGGATCTGAGAGCTTTGCTGTTATTAAGGAATTCAGACTGCAGCATTAATCAACTATGACTCCACAGCCAGAACTGATTTGTGTTGTTCAGAGATTGATTCAGAATTCAAACCTTTTTCACAACTTTTATTTTACATTAAAATGTGTACTATGGGGGTGAGGGGGGTTAGGCTATTCACCTGAGGCAGCACAGATTCAAATTTAGCGGGAAAGGGTTGAGGTCGTGAACTTTGACCTATCAGTTATATAAGTTGAATGCCTTATCCTTCTTGCGTGCCTTCTTTTCCGCTTGATGCAAGAAGTTATCCAAGGTACCAGAATCAGTTTTTGATGAAGTTTCCAAAAAATATGGTTTCATGACCTATTCAAGCGTTATATCATAAGAAAATCGAAATTTAAATATGTTTTTGAACATCAAATCTAATTTTAGCACTATATCTAAAAGAAACTGTCACAGTTAGATTCTCTAGAATATTAGGATTCTGTTGATATGCTTTTTTTGTGAATTTCTTTGGATCTGGACCTTCGCAGCCAGGTTATATCTTGGTCACTTTTGGTGCCGTCCTGCAGTATTATCTTTACGCATAAAAAATTGACCCCGCCCACCATAGCATCCGGTATCACTACTAACAGTCGCTGACATTCTGTAGCTACGTAGCTAGCCGAATGTACGTACGCACATCTCTCTCTCCACAACTAACTCTGCCTACTTGAAGCTCGTCAGCAGTTCGCGAGGTTCGTTTGCATGAGGCTCGCGAGGTTCGTGAAGTTCGCGAGCTATAGCTTCGCGAACCCCTCGCGAGCGACTCGCAAAGGATTTTTTGCAACGTACCGTACCATGTTTTTTTCTGCTGTCTTCTTTTACTGACCAGACTGAAAAGCAGACACATCTTGAGGCGATGATAAGAGCAGGGGTGCAAATATCAGCTTTAAAAAATGATTTGGTTAGACAGTACAGCATTGAAGCGTGGGTAATCAGTTAACCTGCAAAGCTGAAGGCACTAAACGCCCAATGAGAATATTCACAAGCTATGCAGGATTCTAAGCTATCTCTATGCTACCCTCAGTCTTCCCTAGGCTTTATTTAGTTGGCGCTTCATAGCATGAACTAGCTTACTCTAGTGGCATGTTCCAGTATATTCCTACTTGGTATGCAGTTCCACTTGAATTTAATTGTGCTCTATGAAGTTCAACTTGCTTGATTTTTTCTTCTATCACTCTAAGTAGCAGCCAATAATACAGAATGACAAAGCACAGACAGTTAAGTACAGAAAGACAAACAAAGCACAGACAGTTGAGTAGGAGAGCAGCAGAACCTAATGGTCTAATTGGGTACCATTAATTTTGATAGCTCCTCAAATGTAAGTACTATGATAACCATCACCTTTCAAAATATGAAGAATGCTTCTAGCTAGGCATAGAGGGCAATAGCTTCTGCCTCTGACTTAATTCCATTCGCCTGAATGAAACATATGAAGACACATACTTGCTATGCATACAGTGATTCTAAAAGTTGCTATGTGGCTAACATACCTCTATGATTGAGTCGATGAATGTCTGCTGAGAGTGGGTGACTAGTTTATGAGTGGGAGCACCAATTATAGTGACCCTTGCCCCAAGCCTGAGTCCACTGCACAGATCTTTCCTTACAACACACACTCCTTGTAGCCGTTGGTATTCAAAATGAGTCAAAGGTGTATCACACCAATCACAAGGAACTAGCATAATCTACAGCTTATCTGAAATTTTAATCATATTTTTATGCTGATTTTTCCCTTACAATTTTTAATCGACAACTTTAAAGAGTCAATTTCATTATCACACAACAGACTGCACTAATATGTAAGCATCAGACTCTACAAATGAAACAAAGAGATGCAGTCATGTCTTCTTAATAAAGAGACTCCACCAAGAAATATAGAAGAGATGCTATCCTAGTCTTCACAATACTCTATTAATCAATTCTAATGGTACTTGAATGTCCACATAAACTGAGCTGCAAAGCTGGATAGCCGGTAATAAAGCACTTTGAATGAAAGGATCTGATAACAGCAAAGTGATAAGCTAGATATGCACCTTGATCAATTACATACAGGCAGTAGTTGACTTGGTAATGTTGATGTAATTTTTTTTCATACATATAAACGTACCATCTAGTGTTCTACATGTGACATCCTCCACCATTAAAAATCAGCCCATTTTCGCCATCTGAATATTGATTACCATAATTACAGTGCAGGTTTGTATTGCAGTGGTATTTGAAGCTTGACTTCTATAAATGTAGACACAGATAGGGGAAGGATGGAACCTTCCTGTCTTCCAACTTTGACACTTTTCCTGGCATCTGGTACCTATGATTTAGGTATCAAAAGATTCAGAATCCTGACTTTCAGCTGTGGTTGTTACATCGTTAAAGGAGTTGTCCAAAAAAAATAATAATCATATTTCAGACGGCTACCAGTTTACGGCAGAGTTTTCTAGGTACAATTGTCCAGTAATTGATCCGTCTGATAATTGATCACTTACTCTATTGTTGGAAGAGGTTGACGCACAAGGTGATGAACGCAACTAAAGAAGGACACAAAGAACTTTTATTAAGGAGTGGAGCCACGATAGACTTACAGAAAAAATTTGGCACTAATAATTGCAAAATTGGAATGAAATGGCAAGTTGGTTGCTTGAAAAGGGTGCTGCAGTCGACTTGGTTGCAGAATGATGGATCATCAGTGTTGATGAGTGCAAGTGCAAATGGGAATGTGGATGCTGCTAGAAAATGGGTGCTCAAAAGGAGACCTATCAACTGTTTAGTATGCAGCTATACAGAATAAGAGCAAAGCTATTGGAAATGGTGCTCAGGTCGATCAACTATTTAACAGAAATGGATTCCCTCCTTTGATGTCGGCAAGCTATGATGGATACGCTGAAGTGGTTGATGTCAGTGGCGCTACTAAATATCGACTTGCAGGATAAAGATGGGTGGAGTGCTGTATTCCTTGCCAGTAGACATGAGTGGTCAACTTGCTTCTCGATAGCATGCTCATTCACCTGCAGGAAAATGAAGGGAAATCGGCTATATTCCTTGCATGTGAAGAAGAGCACATCACATGGACAGTGTATAACATTGATTTGTTCTTCAGTTCTGCCACAAAAGTCACTTTACACTACATAATAATTATGGTCAATGTTAGCTAGTCGTTTTGTTATTAGTGCCTTTTTATAATAAATTGATGTCTGCACAAACAAGAATGGCATGAGAGTTATCAAAGAAACAAGACTCCTCTGCTGCCTCAACTGTCAATTAGAGGGCTTTTTCCAACAATTAATTATAATGCTAAGCCCCAAACCCCTCCTCTCTCCCTTAGTGTCATGGCAATTGATGAATTTTGAAGACGATAGAAGTCATAGAATGCTGTTTTTTTATGAAGCCCCATTATACATCGAATGTGTCACTGAAAATTAGGAGTGAAACCTGAAGGAAACTTGATAAGGAAATTCATAGAATATACGAAGGCACGGCATGTTTCATCGTTTTCGCCATGCCCTTGCATATCCTACAAAAAATACACTGTGTTTCCTTCAAGTTTCTCAGGGATCTCATAGTGTGTGGAACTTTGTGAACACAATTCAATTCTCTAACTAATGGGGATACATGAAGTATTATTGATCACACAGCTGTAATAACAGTCTAGTTCCTTTAGCTATATAGTTGCTGTGCACACATAGGTTCCAACATATGGTCTATGGTGCACATCACTCTACCAAGACTTACGTAGCCATTGAAATATTGATAAAGGTGAGATGAGACAAAATTGATTTTCCAAAGCTGGGTAATACATCATTTGGCAAAATTAATAACTCGACCATGAGGTGCCACATATATTTTAGTGGAACTCATATCACTGTTGCAAAGCATTATCCTGTTCAAGAGCAACAGCTTCACTTTGCAGGGATTCACGATTCACGGGATCACACATTTCTGACGGGATCCCTTTCTGACCCCATTAACCTGCATGATGATACATAATATTATCACACTCATCTATTTGCGTTCACCTGATACTGTGATCACCATAACTATAACTGCTATAACGTTCTCAATTCTTAACCAAATTTAAAATTTCAAAACTAGCTCATAGAGTGGGTGATCAGCTCTCTGCTGGTATTATAAACGGTCAAGAACTGAGAAAGTTAGAACCGATAAATATAGCGAATGATCAAGGGACCACTTTAGTACTGATCCCTCACTTTCTTTGTTTGACACAATTCTATCAGCCTATACATTAATACATACCTGCAGTACCACAGTAGTTGACTCCTGCAATATCAGAGATCATGTCCAACTTGGCTGGAAAACATTTCCCTTAATCAAAATAAAAGTTATCAAAATGACATGTTAAGCGTTATGAATGTGCAGAACATGTTCAAGAGGAAAATAAAACAGCTTATGCAAAAAGAATCTTAAAATTTAAAAGAAACTTGATTTTAAATATTTATGTATGCATAATATAATTTGTTTACTACTTACCAGAGGTTTTGAGCTCTCACTAACTCCTGCAAACGATTCCCAAAGTTCTGATGCAATATGAGGATCCATGGGTGCCAATAACGTACATAAAACTTCCAGACTACAATGATACTCCAGACTTCCCGAAAGCTTCTTAAACTCTTTAAGATGATTACAAAATATCATCAGTTGTGCTACAGCAACATTGTACGTATGTACTTATGAGACTCGAGCAGGTGAGTTACCTGAAGGGAAAGAACACACAACAATAGATATATGGAAGAATTTCCAGTACAGAAGATATCACTTCCCTCTTAATGTTTCCCTGAGTACCTTACTGCTTCACTACCATCAAGGAGAACTTTCATTCTTCCCCATGCTTACAGTGCGTTTGTTTGGACTGTACAGATTAGCAATTGTACTACATTTCCCACATTGACAAACCCTTACCAAAGATGTACACATGCTAGTTCTTTTCACTAATAGTAAGACAGAGATTGGGGTCTGCCAACATAATGTAGTTCAGGCTATCTTAAGATGTATGAGCTAACTAGTCAGGGTCTCAAGGCTGGAAAAAAGATAGTCAGGAAAATTCCATTCCATCAATATCCCAGCTCCCCCAAAACAGGTGGATGATGAACAATGAACAAAAGTATTCTGAAGGAAGGTTACTCACAAACAAGGGCATAGGAGCTTGATGTAGGCATCATCCCTCCATGTCATTTTTATCTTGTTGTTGTTATAAATAGTGAGTCCACTACTGGGGAAGTAATGCAGTTTAATACCTGCTTGATAGTACTGTGTTGAAGAGAGACTAATCGTTTCTTATCCTCATCACTGCACTCATGAGCTGAGGATGACTGACAAGCACTGATGTGATCATGGCACAGAATCCAAATCCTATTGAGCCATTTGTGTACCCCCTTGATGGCACGGATATCCCACTGGATGTGCATGTTGGGAGGAGCCCAAAACGCACAAAATTAATAGAGAAGCAGTTTAACACTCAGTTTAGGTGGTAAATACCTTAAAGAGCATAAACAATCTGACAGTATCAGCACCATATTTCTCTATCACATCGTGGGGGTCCACTCCATTGTGCTTAGACTGGGACATCTTTTCCCAGCTCTCCTTTGTCTTCACACGTTCCACTGAAATTAGCCTGCTCCTCCTTTGTGAGGTAACGACCACTGATTTTCTCCCTGTAGGTCTTCCCTTCCACCATTCCCTGACACGTAACACTCAAGTAACTTTGACCGTTCATGCTTACTCTAACATGGTACATACCTGAGTTAATAATTTCTGGAATGGTTCTCTTGTCTTGAGTTTACCAATATTATAGAGAAACGTGTGATGAAGCGGGCATACAAGAGGTGGAGAGTTGCTGCAAAAGTTGAAGCTATTGTTAAACTTATGAAATGCTGCCATTCACTGATGCAGAGAAACACAGTGAGGAACTACGATGCACAAGGATCACATTATTCCAGTGACATTAATTTATATCCAATTATGTCGGTAGATAAATTTCTGTTTTGGGTTATCTCTCTAATTTTTTCATTTCGGATGCATGTTACTATCCAAAAATATTACAATTGTGTTAATCTAGTGTTAAAACTAATTAAAAGCAACATTGGAAATTAAATTAACAAATATTGTTCTCATGAATTATTTGTAACACGAAATATTGCCAAGCTGCAATGACATATTGAAGGTGAATTGAACTGAAATTAATAGAGATATTAGGGTGTCATCATCATACCCCTTGTCTAGCTTGCAAAGGCTGCATTTGAAGCCTGTATATTCCACAATATATTTTTTTTAATTACTTACTGGATACATACCAATGATACCATGTTCATTGCCTCCAATATAGACATCCACTGGCATCCACTTAAAGACGTCTTCAGTAAAAGGTCTGAAGATATGATATGACATGCAAACATATGTTTCATTCAGTGACAAGACCATAAGAATGTAATGACCATTGTAAACAAATATAACTGCCATGCTCAGTAACCTTATCTTGTACATACATACAGTGTTTTATTTATTAGCAGAAGGTGTGCAACGTGTGGGAGCAATTTTTCAGACAAGCACAGAAAGTGCTCAAGAGAGTAGTCACATTTAGGAGCCTGGAATACTACTCATTACCAATAATTATGTACCTTGATTGTTCTGTTGGATTGATGTACCTCGAAAAGTACCAGGAGGAATCCACAAAGGTATTGATAGTGTCAGTCTCTCTCCTTGCACAGCAATCAGCCCTACATACATACATACATAACAATGTGTAATGCATAAGATAATATCGGCATCAATTCATAATGAGAGCTGTACAGCCACATAGAACTCACTTTCCACAGCTAGCAACCTGCCGTTCTCTGGCTTGAGCTAGGGGAGAAGGACCACGACCACTCAACTTAACATCATTTGGTAATTCAACAGGAAGCTGATCCTCAGGCGCTGAAGTTACCTAAAGCCAACAAAAAGGTACACTCCTGATATAAGCAATTTGAGTGAGGAATTAAGTTACCAACAAGACAACCACAATTAAAGATAACAAGAAAAAAATGAAAAGGAGAGAGCGTACTCCGTTTGGTAAGGCTATAGTTTGACCCTACCGCACAACATGAGTTAACACACAAGTGAGGCCCTCCCATACATGCGTACATTAATATATCTTACCCCACATTTTTCACAGTACATAATGGGTATAGGAGTTCAACCAATCACGTAGTCTGTATTGTGTCATGTGACCACCAACTCCAGAGAGTTTCTTCCAGTTTGGCCTTCCCATATACCTACGATTAGTTAAGATACTGTAATGGGGGTACAAAGATTATGATGACAAGGGTCAGCCTAATGGTAATCTAGATCCACACACTAGTGATGATGACCTTTCGCCTTCATAATTATTATGCAAATGTTTATAAATATTTATATTGTACGTCCATCCTAACATTGTAGTTCCTTTCCGTGATGACCTTGGGTAAACTTAGCACGTGCGCTTGCCCCACAATCCTAGTTGATAACTTAATACTTTTGCACCTTTGTCAAACTGAAGTGTCATCGCATGGAGTGTGCTTGAGAGAGGGAGGGTCTGAAGAAAAAGAAGAAGCTAACTTTCGAGGCTAGGGAGAGAAGTTGGATGGCTATAGTGTTACAGGTCTGCCCCACCCCCCACCTAAGGTTACCATACAAATAGGTACGCTATGTTAGCTTCACCACCATTCCTCTCCCAAGCAGCTATTTATTAAAGGTTATTCCATTGGCTACAAAATATAATTTTGATATCTGGGATCCAATTTCACATAAACAAATAATTTTCAATCACATACAGTGAACAGTGGTACAAAATTCAGAGGGTCAATTCCAATAATAGTTATAGCAGAATCGTTACATAACTTTGCAGGCTGGTATAAAAAAAGGAAAATTAATAAACTTGCATTCTTGCATTATAAAAACTTACTTTGTTTTGTAGCGATACTTTCGAAAAGTGCATAATTAATATCCTTCACAGCCTCAGCTAATTTCTTCCAGCTTGGCCTCCCATACCTATGTGCGTATCTATAAGCAATTAATGAACACGATTAGTGTGGATTCAGTTTGCTTGTCTAGGAACCCACAGGCCTTTTGCAACTCGAGTCTGGTCTGACTGATCTAACCTCAGAACCCCAAGGACACCATACGTAATTGGATGTCTAGTCGTAGAAATAATCCTAATGCCAAACACCTAGGGATAGCGTTTTCTAAATGCTGCAGCAGCATAAAGAAACTGAACAAGAAACCATGAAGAATCTATTTCAGGTCATCGTCCATACGCTACACACATGCACTCACAAAGGCTCTATTTTTTAAACAAAGCCTACTAGGATACCAACTTTCAAGGTGACCTCGGCCTTTGTAATAACTACAATAGCAGGTTGTATTGATATTTTCGTGCAGGTCTATGAAATTAACTACCTCCTTTCCCAAATTTTTCTCTTTACCTGTGATAGTTGTAGTTTACATAGCTTGAGCCATTCCATCATGGCCATATTGAGACACATTGCACTATCCCTGGGGTGGTTTTGCTGGATCCTGTCCAATGCAGACCCTTTTAAATGTAGCTTAGTAAATAATTGCCTCCATTGAGCAGAAAGGCTTTCAATTGAATTGAACACTTCTCCATAATCATCAGGTGCTAAAACAGAACAAAATATATGAGGGGAAAAATGATTCTTAGTGGGGAAAAAAATCAGTGTTCTTAATAAGGAACAACTACTAAAGCCTATTTGCATTCACTTGATCCCTTGATCATTTATTATAACTGCTATAACTTTAACCAAAAAAACAAAAAAAACAACAAAAAAACAAAAAAAACAAGAGTGGGTGATCTGGTATCTTAAACATGAAAATTGAGAAAGTTAGAGCAGATATAGTGAATGATCAAGGGATCATGTGAATGTAAATAGATGTTAGGTAAAAATGATTCTTTTGGTAATTTCGCAGGTGCTGTTAAATGGATAGACTAATTTATATGGGAGTTCCAAGGTCATATTTACAGTTGCACTCACTTAGCAAACTCTGATCCGTAAGTTCCAGCAAGATATTATCTACGTGAAATGCACAAACTCATTTTACTCTGCACCAACCACATTATAGGAATAATAATGCAAGCTGTATATGTATGTTGCTAATGTGGTATCCTCAAAAAGAGGAGGAAAAATCAGTTTTACTCTGAGTTTATTCTCTTATCTACCAGTATTCCAGAGACATTTAACAATTATTATTAAACACTGGCTGACAAATTATGAGCCTATTACATAAGCATGGAGCCATGGGATCTATTCCTAAAGTATCTACTCTTATTATGAGCATAATGATATCCTGATAAGTGTTATAGGGTCCCAGAATTGTTGTAAGAAGAAGCAAAAAAAAAAAAAAAAAAAAAAAAATCATTGATACTGCATCTGACTTACCTGGCAGTCTTTGTGCAGGAACTGATGGTGGAAGCAGAAGAGATACAGAAGATAGAAGCAGTGATGAGAAAGGAGATTGCTCTAAAATAATTATTAATGGCATTAGCACACAAATTTATTCGTATCCCCCCCATTCCAACCCCCCCTTACTTTGGTGCTTCTTGATGATTTGTTTTAAAAGTCTATAGTCCAGCTCTCCCACAGCCTTAGCCAACCTCTTCCAAGTTGGTCTCCCATACTTCTGATGGTTATAGTTCATTTTCAGCCACTCCATCAAGGCAAGATCCAGACACATCATGCTATCTTTCGGGTAGTCCTGCTGGAATTTGTTCAGTGCAGTTCCCTGCAGTCGTAATTTAGTACGAAGTCACTTCCACTGAGCAGAAAGAGTCTCTACTGAGTCCAACACATCTCCATGATCATCAGGATCTGCATAATAATATGCAGGTACAGAACATTTACCTCACATTATTAAGTCACCGTGGACCACTTACTGAGCTCACTGTCATCAGTATTTTCTATCAAGTTCTCATCTACACATAAAAGGAGACAGTAAATTTTAAGATGACCACAATTCTTACCTTGAATTTAAGTATGTACAGGACTCATGGTCATTGCACCTGTTATTACAGATATTATTATAGTAACAGAGGTGAGGTACCATTATAAGCCACCAACCCACACATGACATCACCTATCTTGTACCCTGTATTCACATGATATCACCCGCATGACCTACCCTGTATTCATGAAGGTCATGTAGTGTGTAACCACACAAGCCAAGGTATAACACATTAGAAAGAGTCATGATTAGAGTAAATCAATAAATAAGTGCACAATTAGAGTAAATTAATGCACAATCATTGGATTCTGTATTCACCAGAAACAAGGTACGGGTTTTGCACTTTGGAGTTCTATATTATCACCTGCAACTGAAAGGCTGAAGCTGCACTCTTCATCCATTCCAATCACGTGAAGTTCTGGTGGATTAGTGTAGGTAGAAGAAGTTTTATGTCCAGAAATTGTAATGCATGGAGGATAATTGTTAAAGGTGACAATGTCCTCTTCAGGAAGGTGAATGCACTTTTTTGTGATCTAATAAATAGTTAATCTTTTAAATTGTACTCCATATCATAATGCTAAGGTATGCTATTCACAAATCTTGTTATGGAATGATCCTGCAACAGTCTTATGAATAAAGGAGCTTTGAAGTTTTCTTTCGTGATTATCAGCATTACATTAACATACTTGACTCTCTATATCCCATCCTTGATCATCTGTTGTCTCCAGAATAATCTCAGTATCACCAAGTGCCATCTTTCCAGTAAAGATATTTTTTTCCTTTCTCATTGGAGATTTGTTGGGGATGACGACTGGCCATGATGTCATCACAGTACTACAATAAAAATACATAAATTATTATCATGCATTGAATCAGACCTCAAAGAATATTGCAAACGTAGACTTTGTGAAGTACCAGTTGACAGTTTCTCCAAAGGGATCCACGACAAAGGTCATAAGTACTTAAATATCACCACATTAAAAACCTTTTGTTCTCTCTACATCAGATAATATTGATTCTCCCAACCAAAGACTTGAGAGCAAATGTTCCAAATCTGTCTCCCACATTGAAGGCACCATCTTCTCCCTCTATCTTTCGAAAGGCATAAACTGGGTTGGATTCTCTGTACTTGGGGGTGGTGCCGGTGTCGGAGGATCTGGTGACCCCCAATATCCAGTGACTGGGGGTCACAAAATTCTAGTATTACATGACCCCCAAGTCACCCATTTCTAGGTTTTAGTAACCCCCCTTAGGATTTGATAACCACACGTGCAGGTATTTAAGGAAAGATTAGAAAAGAGAAAGATTATATTATTTATTCAACCTGGACTTCAGCTGTTTTTAGGCCATGGGAACTAAAACTAAACCTGTTATTGTTTAGTAGGTGCACAATAATTACAAGAGTGAAGATGGTACACTCTATTTCAAGTGCATCATGTAGATGGTAATCACTAGGTTGCTTTTACCAGTTGGTCGAGTGACTACATGTCTGATTAATCATTGACTTGTCAGCGTAGGTTTAATCAAGTATTCATTAAAGACTTGGAAGATGATGGCATAGGGACGATTGACCATGTCCCTTTAAAGCAGAGAGGCTCCAGTAGCTAATTGTGTGTTGTTTGCTATTGCTCTTGCCTATCATGTGGCCAGAGGAGAGATATTGAATTCCATCAAAGAAAAATGTGTACCCATCCGAGTAAGAATGACAGGCTCAATGAATAAAATATTTAGCCAAAATGCCTGAAGGAGATATGATACAGTACGGTGACTATAATGAATGGTAGCTATCACCTGTAGCAGACTTATTAATTTTTGCAAGCATTGTAGTTAGCTACTGTGATAAATTTTGATATATTTGTGGGCCTATAGCTACTACATGGATAGCACAATAATTGGCAAAGGGGTCACTCTATCCCTGGGGAGTCACCTAATTTTAGTATTTAGTGACCCTGGGGGTCACCAAATCTTGGTATTCAGTGATTAGTGGTCACTTAATACTAGGATTTAGTGACTGGGGGTCACTGACTAGGGGGGTCTCCAGTTCCTCCAACACCGGCAACAAGGAATGCCATGTCTTCACAGTCTTCTTTACTCTCCAGACTAACATAGTACTGGATATGCACTATCACATTATTTTGCAATTTCCCCTTTATAATAAGTTGTATGAGGTAGGTAGGACTAGCCAGCTTGTAACCGTCTTGCAGTATGAAGGATCCAGTCACACAGGGATGAATGAATACTTCCATTTGACTCCCCTGATCCAGCTCTCGATACAGATACGCCCACATCCTCAAAGTTCACCGTGTCTGTGGACAATGTGATAGTTGGATTTTCATCAAACACTAGCTATAGCTAATAACTAGTGAAAGTGAAAAAATATCCTACGTGATGTTATCATCATAGAAGAGATTTATCACTAAGACAGAAACGACCTAGGAGATTTTTTATTGCTAGGGCAATTTGTTGGTCAGCGATTGTCTTCTATAATCAGATATAGCTGTACCACCTCTCCAATAGCTACTTTATATGCAGCGACAATATATCCTGGCGGCGACGAAATATCCTAGGAGATTAGGTCGCTCGCGACAGAATTTCCTAGGATATTTTGTCGCCGCGACAGAATCTCCCAGGGACAAAATAAACTGTCCAGAGTTTATTATACACACCCTCTACAAAATGTCTACGTAGCGTCTATGGAGTGTATAAACTAACTTTGCTGTCTACGAAGCGTTCGAGAATTTGAGTCGTCCACGAAGGCACTCGAACGGCAATTGACAGTTAGGACTTGAGCTTTACTTCAATTTGATCAATTCGATCCTTACCTGAGGTGTAGAGCTTCAAGATGGTACCAAGATCGTAGATATAGGATGAAGCAGTCGGGAGTTATGGCTGTCAAGCGTCCACGAAGGCACTCGAACGGCAATTGACAGTTAGGACTTGAGCTTTACTTCAATTTGAACGATACCATTCCTTAGATCAGGTGTAGAGCTTCAATATGGTACCAAGATCGTAGATATAGGACGAAGCAGTCGGGAGTTATGGCTGTCAAGAAGATTATTATTATTATTATTACAAGTGAGCACAAAAATTTTCTTCTTAATTAAAAGGTTAAGTAGGGATAGCCTAAAATCTAGCTGGGCTATATAATGTACTGCAGCCTCATATGAAAACAATCCCTACATTTACATCCACTACCTATAGCTAGCTACGGCAGTTGTAAAAGTAGGGATTGTTTTCATATGAGCTAGGCTGCAGTACATTATATAGCCCAGCTAGATTTTAGGCTATCCCTACTTGACCTTTTTATTTAGAAGAAATTTTTTGTGCTCACTTGTTTCCATCCTTTTTCTTAGTGCTTGCATAGACCGTCACTACAACTGAGAGTATGCAGTGATGAAGCTACAGTACAGTACAAAGCCAGCAGGAAGAAGATGGTGTCTTCAATGTGGGAGACAGATTTGGAACATTTGCTCTCAAGTCTTTGGTTGGGAGAATCAATATTATCTGATGTAGAGAGAACAAAAGGTATTTAATGTGGTGATATTTAAGTACTTATGACCTTTGTCGTGGATCCCTTTGGAGAAACTGTCAACTGGTACTTCACAAAGTCTACGTTTGCAATATTCTTTGAGGTCTGATTCAATTTAGCATTATGATATGGAGTACAATTTAAAAGATTAACTATTTATTAGATCACAAAAAAGTGCATTCACCTTCCTGAAGAGGACATTGTCACCTTTAACAATTATCCTCCATGCATTACAATTTCTGGACATAAAACTTCTTCTACCTACACTAATCCACCAGAACTTCACGTGATTGGAATGGATGGAGAGTGCAGCTTCAGCCTTTCAGTTGCAGGTGATAATATAGAACTCCAAAGTGCAAAACCCGTACCTTGTTTCTGGTGAATACAGAATCCAATGATTGTGCATTAATTTACTCTAATTGTGCACTTATTTATTGATTTACTCTAATCATGACTCTTTCTAATGCGTTATACCTTGGCTTGTGTGGTTACACACTACATGACCTTCATGAATACAGGGTAGGTCATGCGGGTGATATCATGTGAATACAGGGTACAAGATAGGTGATGTCATGTGTGGGTTGGTGGCTTATAATGGTACCTCACCTCTGTTACTATAATTGCAGCGAGCGAGCGAGCTGACTCTCAGGTCATGACTCATTGAAATTTTAAATATATATATATATATATCTAGGTCTACACTCCAAAATGCCGCAGGCGTACGTACGTACGTGTCCCGAAATAGTAGCGCTGTGCGCGTGCATAATGCGCATGCTCCAATTAATCAAGCTAGATTGTTTTCTACAGCCTTTTATCGGAAGAGGCGCTAGGCTTATCTAAGTGGATTGTAGGCGCTTGTTATCTAAGTGCTTGTGGTAAGTATTTACAGCTTTCTATGTATGGAGCTTCCTGGTTGGAACCACAACTTACATGACTCTTGTCTCTGACAGCAATATCAAGCTTGTAAGTACTGGAGCCTATCAGCTGCTCACTTGCTCACTGTCAAATGCTGCACATTACTATAGTAGTAGTTGTAGAGGCTCTAGCCTGGCTTATTTAAGTACTTTGTTACATATAAACTCAACAGCAAATCTAAAACAGTTGTAGCACTAACTTGCTTGCTCGCTCACTGTCAAAATTAGCTAATGTATCAAAGTGAATTGTAGGCGCTTGGCTTATATAAGTGCTTTGTGGTAAGTATTTACAGCTTTTGATGTGTGGAGTTTTCTGGTTGGAACCACCACTTACATGAATCTTGTCTCTGACACAATATCAAGCACTGGAGCCTATCATGCTCACTTGCTCACTGTCTAAAGCTAAAGTAGTAGTTGTAGCTTATCTAATACATATGAACTAAACAGCAAAATCTTCTAAAGAGTTGTAGCACTAAAGAAAACTTGCTTGCTCGCTCGCTCGCTGTCAACTGAATGTTGAACATTGCCCTAGTAATATCTGTAATAACAGGTGCAATGACCATGAGTCCTGTACATACTTAAATTCAAGGTAAGAATTGTGGTCATCTTAAAATTTACTGTCTCCTTTTATGTGTAGATGAGAACTTGATAGAAAATACTGATGACAGTGAGCTCAGTAAGTGGTCCACGGTGACTTAATAATGTGAGGTAAATGTTCTGTACCTGCATATTATTATGCAGATCCTGATCATGGAGATGTGTTGGACTCAGTAGAGACTCTTTCTGCTCAGTGGAAGTGACTTCGTACTAAATTACGACTGCAGGGAACTGCACTGAACAAATTCCAGCAGGACTACCCGAAAGATAGCATGATGTGTCTGGATCTTGCCTTGATGGAGTGGCTGAAAATGAACTATAACCATCAGAAGTATGGGAGACCAACTTGGAAGAGGTTGGCTAAGGCTGTGGGAGAGCTGGACTATAGACTTTTTAAACAAATCATCAAGAAGCACCAAAGTAAGGGGGGTTGGAATGGGGGGGGGGGGGGATATGAATAAATTTGTGTGCTAATGCCATTAATAATTATTTTAGAGCAATCTCCTTTCTCATCACTGCTTCTATCTTCTGTATCTCTTCTGCTTCCACCATCAGTTCCTGCACAAAGACTGCCAGGTAAGTCAGATGCAGTATCAATGATTTTTATTTTTTATTTTTTTATTTTTTGCTTCTTCTTACAACAATTCTGGGACCCTATAACACTTATCAGGATATCATTATGCTCATAATAAGAGTAGATACTTTAGGAATAGATCCCATGGCTCCATGCTTATGTAATAGGCTCATAATTTGTCAGCCAGTGTTTAATAATAATTGTTAAATGTCTCTGGAATACTGGTAGATAAGAGAATAAACTCAGAGTAAAACTGATTTTTCCTCCTCTTTTTGAGGATACCACATTAGCAACATACATATACAGCTTGCATTATTATTCCTATAATGTGGTTGGTGCAGAGTAAAATGAGTTTGTGCATTTCACGTAGATAATATCTTGCTGGAACTTACGGATCAGAGTTTGCTAAGTGAGTGCAACTGTAAATATGACCTTGGAACTCCCATATAAATTAGTCTATCCATTTAACAGCACCTGCGAAATTACCAAAAGAATCATTTTTACCTAACATCTATTTACATTCACATGATCCCTTGATCATTCACTATATCTGCTCTAACTTTCTCAATTTTCATGTTTAAGATACCAGATCACCCACTCTTGTTTTTTTTTGTTTTTTTGTTGTTTTTTTTGTTTTTTTGGTTAAAGTTATAGCAGTTATAATAAATGATCAAGGGATCAAGTGAATGCAAATAGGCTTTAGTAGTTGTTCCTTATTAAGAACACTGATTTTTTTCCCCACTAAGAATCATTTTTCCCCTCATATATTTTGTTCTGTTTTAGCACCTGATGATTATGGAGAAGTGTTCAATTCAATTGAAAGCCTTTCTGCTCAATGGAGGCAATTATTTACTAAGCTACATTTAAAAGGGTCTGCATTGGACAGGATCCAGCAAAACCACCCCAGGGATAGTGCAATGTGTCTCAATATGGCCATGATGGAATGGCTCAAGCTATGTAAACTACAACTATCACAGGTAAAGAGAAAAATTTGGGAAAGGAGGTAGTTAATTTCATAGACCTGCACGAAAATATCAATACAACCTGCTATTGTAGTTATTACAAAGGCCGAGGTCACCTTGAAAGTTGGTATCCTAGTAGGCTTTGTTTAAAAAATAGAGCCTTTGTGAGTGCATGTGTGTAGCGTATGGACGATGACCTGAAATAGATTCTTCATGGTTTCTTGTTCAGTTTCTTTATGCTGCTGCAGCATTTAGAAAACGCTATCCCTAGGTGTTTGGCATTAGGATTATTTCTACGACTAGACATCCAATTACGTATGGTGTCCTTGGGGTTCTGAGGTTAGATCAGTCAGACCAGACTCGAGTTGCAAAAGGCCTGTGGGTTCCTAGACAAGCAAACTGAATCCACACTAATCGTGTTCATTAATTGCTTATAGATACGCACATAGGTATGGGAGGCCAAGCTGGAAGAAATTAGCTGAGGCTGTGAAGGATATTAATTATGCACTTTTCGAAAGTATCGCTACAAAACAAAGTAAGTTTTTATAATGCAAGAATGCAAGTTTATTAATTTTCCTTTTTTTATACCAGCCTGCAAAGTTATGTAACGATTCTGCTATAACTATTATTGGAATTGACCCTCTGAATTTTGTACCACTGTTCACTGTATGTGATTGAAAATTATTTGTTTATGTGAAATTGGATCCCAGATATCAAAATTATATTTTGTAGCCAATGGAATAACCTTTAATAAATAGCTGCTTGGGAGAGGAATGGTGGTGAAGCTAACATAGCGTACCTATTTGTATGGTAACCTTAGGTGGGGGGTGGGGCAGACCTGTAACACTATAGCCATCCAACTTCTCTCCCTAGCCTCGAAAGTTAGCTTCTTCTTTTTCTTCAGACCCTCCCTCTCTCAAGCACACTCCATGCGATGACACTTCAGTTTGACAAAGGTGCAAAAGTATTAAGTTATCAACTAGGATTGTGGGGCAAGCGCACGTGCTAAGTTTACCCAAGGTCATCACGGAAAGGAACTACAATGTTAGGATGGACGTACAATATAAATATTTATAAACATTTGCATAATAATTATGAAGGCGAAAGGTCATCATCACTAGTGTGTGGATCTAGATTACCATTAGGCTGACCCTTGTCATCATAATCTTTGTACCCCCATTACAGTATCTTAACTAATCGTAGGTATATGGGAAGGCCAAACTGGAAGAAACTCTCTGGAGTTGGTGGTCACATGACACAATACAGACTACGTGATTGGTTGAACTCCTATACCCATTATGTACTGTGAAAAATGTGGGGTAAGATATATTAATGTACGCATGTATGGGAGGGCCTCACTTGTGTGTTAACTCATGTTGTGCGGTAGGGTCAAACTATAGCCTTACCAAACGGAGTACGCTCTCTCCTTTTCATTTTTTTCTTGTTATCTTTAATTGTGGTTGTCTTGTTGGTAACTTAATTCCTCACTCAAATTGCTTATATCAGGAGTGTACCTTTTTGTTGGCTTTAGGTAACTTCAGCGCCTGAGGATCAGCTTCCTGTTGAATTACCAAATGATGTTAAGTTGAGTGGTCGTGGTCCTTCTCCCCTAGCTCAAGCCAGAGAACGGCAGGTTGCTAGCTGTGGAAAGTGAGTTCTATGTGGCTGTACAGCTCTCATTATGAATTGATGCCGATATTATCTTATGCATTACACATTGTTATGTATGTATGTATGTAGGGCTGATTGCTGTGCAAGGAGAGAGACTGACACTATCAATACCTTTGTGGATTCCTCCTGGTACTTTTCGAGGTACATCAATCCAACAGAACAATCAAGGTACATAATTATTGGTAATGAGTAGTATTCCAGGCTCCTAAATGTGACTACTCTCTTGAGCACTTTCTGTGCTTGTCTGAAAAATTGCTCCCACACGTTGCACACCTTCTGCTAATAAATAAAACACTGTATGTATGTACAAGATAAGGTTACTGAGCATGGCAGTTATATTTGTTTACAATGGTCATTACATTCTTATGGTCTTGTCACTGAATGAAACATATGTTTGCATGTCATATCATATCTTCAGACCTTTTACTGAAGACGTCTTTAAGTGGATGCCAGTGGATGTCTATATTGGAGGCAATGAACATGGTATCATTGGTATGTATCCAGTAAGTAATTAAAAAAAATATATTGTGGAATATACAGGCTTCAAATGCAGCCTTTGCAAGCTAGACAAGGGGTATGATGATGACACCCTAATATCTCTATTAATTTCAGTTCAATTCACCTTCAATATGTCATTGCAGCTTGGCAATATTTCGTGTTACAAATAATTCATGAGAACAATATTTGTTAATTTAATTTCCAATGTTGCTTTTAATTAGTTTTAACACTAGATTAACACAATTGTAATATTTTTGGATAGTAACATGCATCCGAAATGAAAAAATTAGAGAGATAACCCAAAACAGAAATTTATCTACCGACATAATTGGATATAAATTAATGTCACTGGAATAATGTGATCCTTGTGCATCGTAGTTCCTCACTGTGTTTCTCTGCATCAGTGAATGGCAGCATTTCATAAGTTTAACAATAGCTTCAACTTTTGCAGCAACTCTCCACCTCTTGTATGCCCGCTTCATCACACGTTTCTCTATAATATTGGTAAACTCAAGACAAGAGAACCATTCCAGAAATTATTAACTCAGGTATGTACCATGTTAGAGTAAGCATGAACGGTCAAAGTTACTTGAGTGTTACGTGTCAGGGAATGGTGGAAGGGAAGACCTACAGGGAGAAAATCAGTGGTCGTTACCTCACAAAGGAGGAGCAGGCTAATTTCAGTGGAACGTGTGAAGACAAAGGAGAGCTGGGAAAAGATGTCCCAGTCTAAGCACAATGGAGTGGACCCCCACGATGTGATAGAGAAATATGGTGCTGATACTGTCAGATTGTTTATGCTCTTTAAGGTATTTACCACCTAAACTGAGTGTTAAACTGCTTCTCTATTAATTTTGTGCGTTTTGGGCTCCTCCCAACATGCACATCCAGTGGGATATCCGTGCCATCAAGGGGGTACACAAATGGCTCAATAGGATTTGGATTCTGTGCCATGATCACATCAGTGCTTGTCAGTCATCCTCAGCTCATGAGTGCAGTGATGAGGATAAGAAACGATTAGTCTCTCTTCAACACAGTACTATCAAGCAGGTATTAAACTGCATTACTTCCCCAGTAGTGGACTCACTATTTATAACAACAACAAGATAAAAATGACATGGAGGGATGATGCCTACATCAAGCTCCTATACCCTTGTTTGTGAGTAACCTTCCTTCAGAATACTTTTGTTCATTGTTCATCATCCACCTGTTTTGGGGGAGCTGGGATATTGATGGAATGGAATTTTCCTGACTATCTTTTTTCCAGCCTTGAGACCCTGACTAGTTAGCTCATACATCTTAAGATAGCCTGAACTACATTATGTTGGCAGACCCCAATCTCTGTCTTACTATTAGTGAAAAGAACTAGCATGTGTACATCTTTGGTAAGGGTTTGTCAATGTGGGAAATGTAGTACAATTGCTAATCTGTACAGTCCAAACAAACGCACTGTAAGCATGGGGAAGAATGAAAGTTCTCCTTGATGGTAGTGAAGCAGTAAGGTACTCAGGGAAACATTAAGAGGGAAGTGATATCTTCTGTACTGGAAATTCTTCCATATATCTATTGTTGTGTGTTCTTTCCCTTCAGGTAACTCACCTGCTCGAGTCTCATAAGTACATACGTACAATGTTGCTGTAGCACAACTGATGATATTTTGTAATCATCTTAAAGAGTTTAAGAAGCTTTCGGGAAGTCTGGAGTATCATTGTAGTCTGGAAGTTTTATGTACGTTATTGGCACCCATGGATCCTCATATTGCATCAGAACTTTGGGAATCGTTTGCAGGAGTTAGTGAGAGCTCAAAACCTCTGGTAAGTAGTAAACAAATTATATTATGCATACATAAATATTTAAAATCAAGTTTCTTTTAAATTTTAAGATTCTTTTTGCATAAGCTGTTTTATTTTCCTCTTGAACATGTTCTGCACATTCATAACGCTTAACATGTCATTTTGATAACTTTTATTTTGATTAAGGGAAATGTTTTCCAGCCAAGTTGGACATGATCTCTGATATTGCAGGAGTCAACTACTGTGGTACTGCAGGTATGTATTAATGTATAGGCTGATAGAATTGTGTCAAACAAAGAAAGTGAGGGATCAGTACTAAAGTGGTCCCTTGATCATTCGCTATATTTATCGGTTCTAACTTTCTCAGTTCTTGACCGTTTATAATACCAGCAGAGAGCTGATCACCCACTCTATGAGCTAGTTTTGAAATTTTAAATTTGGTTAAGAATTGAGAACGTTATAGCAGTTATAGTTATGGTGATCACAGTATCAGGTGAACGCAAATAGATGAGTGTGATAATATTATGTATCATCATGCAGGTTAATGGGGTCAGAAAGGGATCCCGTCAGAAATGTGTGATCCCGTGAATCGTGAATCCCTGCAAAGTGAAGCTGTTGCTCTTGAACAGGATAATGCTTTGCAACAGTGATATGAGTTCCACTAAAATATATGTGGCACCTCATGGTCGAGTTATTAATTTTGCCAAATGATGTATTACCCAGCTTTGGAAAATCAATTTTGTCTCATCTCACCTTTATCAATATTTCAATGGCTACGTAAGTCTTGGTAGAGTGATGTGCACCATAGACCATATGTTGGAACCTATGTGTGCACAGCAACTATATAGCTAAAGGAACTAGACTGTTATTACAGCTGTGTGATCAATAATACTTCATGTATCCCCATTAGTTAGAGAATTGAATTGTGTTCACAAAGTTCCACACACTATGAGATCCCTGAGAAACTTGAAGGAAACACAGTGTATTTTTTGTAGGATATGCAAGGGCATGGCGAAAACGATGAAACATGCCGTGCCTTCGTATATTCTATGAATTTCCTTATCAAGTTTCCTTCAGGTTTCACTCCTAATTTTCAGTGACACATTCGATGTATAATGGGGCTTCATAAAAAAACAGCATTCTATGACTTCTATCGTCTTCAAAATTCATCAATTGCCATGACACTAAGGGAGAGAGGAGGGGTTTGGGGCTTAGCATTATAATTAATTGTTGGAAAAAGCCCTCTAATTGACAGTTGAGGCAGCAGAGGAGTCTTGTTTCTTTGATAACTCTCATGCCATTCTTGTTTGTGCAGACATCAATTTATTATAAAAAGGCACTAATAACAAAACGACTAGCTAACATTGACCATAATTATTATGTAGTGTAAAGTGACTTTTGTGGCAGAACTGAAGAACAAATCAATGTTATACACTGTCCATGTGATGTGCTCTTCTTCACATGCAAGGAATATAGCCGATTTCCCTTCATTTTCCTGCAGGTGAATGAGCATGCTATCGAGAAGCAAGTTGACCACTCATGTCTACTGGCAAGGAATACAGCACTCCACCCATCTTTATCCTGCAAGTCGATATTTAGTAGCGCCACTGACATCAACCACTTCAGCGTATCCATCATAGCTTGCCGACATCAAAGGAGGGAATCCATTTCTGTTAAATAGTTGATCGACCTGAGCACCATTTCCAATAGCTTTGCTCTTATTCTGTATAGCTGCATACTAAACAGTTGATAGGTCTCCTTTTGAGCACCCATTTTCTAGCAGCATCCACATTCCCATTTGCACTTGCACTCATCAACACTGATGATCCATCATTCTGCAACCAAGTCGACTGCAGTGTGAACGACTCTACAGCAGGAAAGATCAAAGTAGCAATCAGAGAGTGGAGCGAGAAGACTTGTTTGACTTCCAAGAAACAGAACATGCTGGAGAAGATACTCTGGTATTTCGTTCAGATGGCAAAGGTCGCTACACCAATACAGTGGGGTACACACAAGACTATCAGCCAGCATAGAGACTCTTGTACTGGAGTTGTGGAAATCTAAATGGTTATAAAAAGGTTCCAGTCTATTATTGCACTTCTTTATGCTTAAAACACCTTTCTTGTTCTACATGGTATGTAGGTATGTATGCTAAAAGGTGAATGACAAGCGATGTACATGATTAGCCTCGTTCCCAGGCTCTACAATCATAATTATGTAGTGAACTTACTTCAGCATTTACTGGCTCCTCGTAGTATGCTTTTATCAGCTCTCTGCTGATGGCCAAATCACCCTCAAAGTATTTTCCATTGCTATTATATCGAGTCAAGTTTAGGAAGATCATCATCAACTTCCATGAGAGGAAACGCATCCTATAGAATTATGTCAAGGTTGTCTTAAATTCAAACACACTGGTTACTAAAATGGCATTGGACAAAAACTCCCCATCTCATTTCAATGAATCCACCCATGCAGAAATGGCTCCTTTCCCATTTATTTGAAATGCTGCAATCATGTACTAAATCATCATTCAACTCAGCTCACTTTCTGATGTGCAATGCGATTTCCAAATGGTGTATCATGATCCCTTGAGTTCACTCTAATCGTTGGTTTGCACCAGGAAGTAGTGGCCAACAGCCAAAGAAGCATTACAGCAGTTTGATGCATGTTAGTGCTAGCTATGTAGCTACGTATAAGACACTTGTCTTCTAAATGTCGAATGATGTCTGTAGCAACTTGTATGCTGATTATAATGACACACTCACTAAGGGATATAGTTGACCTATTTGGAATCTGCACAGTAATAATGCCATACCCAGGAAGCTTTGTGTGTGTGTGTGGCAGCTGGCTTTCATTGTAAGTGGGGTGGGGGGGGGGGGGGGGGGGGGAGGGGAGAGTTTCTTCCAGCTTGGCCTTCCCATAATATCTATGATTAGTTAAGACACTGTAATGGGGGTATCCCCACACTAGTGATGATGACCTTTCACCTTTATACGTATAAATATTTATATTGTACGTCCATCCTAACATTGTAGTTTCTTTCCGTGATGACCTTGGGTAAACTGAGCATGTGCGCTTGCCCCACAATGCTTTGCATCCCTAGTTGATAACTTAATACTTTTGCACCTATGTCAAACTGAAGTGTCATCGCATGGAGTGTGTTTGAGAGAGGGAGGGTCTGAAGAAAAAGAAGAAGCTAACTTTCAAGGCTAGTTGGATGGCTATAGTGTTACAGGTCTGCCCCACCCCCCACCTAAGGTTACCATACAAATAGGTTAGCTTCGCCACCACTCCTCTCCCAAGCAGCTATTTATTAAAGGTTATTCCATTGGCTACAAAATATAATTTTGACATCTGGGATCCAATTTCACATAAACAATAACTTTCAATCACATACAGCAAATAGTGGTACAGCAGAATCGTTACATAACTTTGCAGGCTGGTATAACAGGGAAAAAAAGGAAATTAATAAACTTGCATTATAAAAACTTACTTTGTTTTGTAGCGATAGTTTCAAAAAGTGCATAATTAATATCCTTTACAGCCTTTACTAATTTCTTCCAGCTTGGTCTCCCATACCTATGTGCGTATGTATAAGCAACTAATGAACACGATTAGCAAGTGGATTCAATTTGTACCCACAGGCCTTTTGCAACTTGAGTCTGGTCTGACTGATCTAACCTCAGAACCCCAAGGACACCATACATAATTGGATGTCTAGTCGTAGAAATAATCCTAATGCCAAACACCTAGGGATAGCGTTTTCTAAATGCTGCAGCAGCACAAAGAAACTGCATGAAGAATCTATTTCAGGTCATCATCCACACACTACAGACATGCACTCACAAAGGCTCTATTTTGCCTACTAGGATACCAACTTTCAAGGTGACCTCAGCCTTCGTAGAAAAGGCTAGCTTTAATAACTACATGTATTGATATTTTTATGCATGTCTATGAAATTAACTACCTCCTTTCCCAATTTTTTCTCTTTACCTGTGATAGTTGTAGTTTAGTTTGAGCCATTCCATCATGGCCATGTTGAGACACATTGCACTATCCCTGGGGTGGTTTTGCTGGATCCTGTCCAATGCAGACCCTTTTAAATGTAGCTTAGTAAATAATTGCCTCCATTGAGCAGAAAGGCTTTCAATTGAATTGAACACTTCTCCATAATCCTCAGGTGCTAAAATAGAACAAAATACGTATATGAAGGAAAAAAAACAACGATTCTTTGTGGAAAAAAATATGTTGTTCTTAATAAGGAATAACCACTAAAGCCTATTTGCATTCACTTGATCCCTTGATAATTTATTATAACTGCTAAAAAAACAATAAAACAACAAAACAACCAGCTCATAGAGTGGGTGATCAGCTCTCTGCTGGTGTCTTAAACAGAAGATATAGTGAACGATCACAGGATCAAGTGAATGTAAATAGACATTAGGTAAAAGTGATTGTTTTGGTAATTTCGTAGGTGCTGCTAAATGGATAGACAAATTTATATGGGAGTTTCAAGGTCATAATTACAGTTGCACTCGCTTAGCAAACTCTGATCCACAAGTTCCAGCAAGATATTATCTACATGACATGCACAAAGTCATTTTACTCTGCACCAACCACATCATAGGAATAATAATGCAAACTCTATAATGTACCTTAAGGTGGGTATTATCGGCGGCTACTAATTTTAGTGTTTTAAGGGGATACTGTATTTAGCGGGTATTAGTTTTAGCTATTTTGAGCTTTGTAATAGCTATTTTTAAATGTATAGTTTCGTACGAAGTTGCTTCAAGAATATCAGGCATGAACATTATTGTGTCAGTAACTATCATTGGAGAGTTAGTTTTTTGTAGATTGAACAAAAAGGATCTTCTGCTTCCTGCCTTTTTCCACCCTACTGCTTCTTGAGTCCATGAAATCAGAAGTATCTGAAACAGACACTGATGAAGACAATAGCAATCTAGCTAGCTAGCTAACTCCGCCAGGACACTCAAACAGCTAGCACTGTTTTTGTTCAATATTACTTCTAATTATACGAAATTTTATTATTAGCCCGTGCTTATATTAGCAAATAAAGGCCTACTCGCTAAATTCGCTAAATTAACAAGTGGCCAATAATACACATATGTTGCTAATGTGGTATTCTCAAAAAGAGGAGGAAAAACCAATATTACTCAGTGGACTCTGATTTGAGCATGTTTCCAACAACCAATTCCCTAAACTGCCCTATAACACTTATCAGGATAACATTATGGTCATAATAAGAGTAGGAATAGATCCCATGGCTCCATGCTTATCATAATTTGTCTGTCCACCAAGCCAGTGTTTATTATTATTGTTAAATGTCAGATAAGAGAATGCATTACTGACGTAAGCTCTCTATTAAGAAGAAGGGGGAAAAAATCATCAAAACTGCATCTCTGACTTACCTGGTAGTCTTTGTGCAGGAACTGATGGTGGAAGCAGAAGAGATACAGAAGATAGAGGTAGTGATGAGAAAGGAGATTGCTCTAAAAATAAATGGACAATGTATCCCCCCATTCCAAGCCCCTCCCTTACTTTAAAGAGTCTATAGTCCAGCTCTCCCACAGCCTTAGCCAATCTCTTCCAGGTTGGTCTCCCATACTTCTGATGGTTATAGTTCATTTTCAGCCACTCCATCAAGGCAAGATCCAGACACATCATACTATCTTTCGGGTAGTCATTTGCTCAGTGCAGTTCCCTGCAGTCGTAATTTAGTACAAAGTCGCTTCCACTGAGCAGAAAGAGTCTCTACTGAGTCCAACACATCTCCATGATCATCAGGATCTGCATGATAATATGCAGGTACAGAACATTTACCTCACATTATTAAGTCACCGTGGACCACTTACTGAGCTCACTGTCATCAGTATTTTCTATCAAGTTCTTAAAAAGGATTCTTTTTGGTAGCATTCAGAATGATAGGCTATAAAATTACAAGTCTTAGAGTGGAACTTCCAATGAAGGACATTATGAAAGAGACTAAACCTCTTATTAATAGATGACGAGCATACACTCTATACAAAATAACTTCCAAAAGAGGACAACCTCTCTACAAAGGACAAAAGGCTGGGTCCTAAGTGTGTAAATGTAAAAAGCACAAATTGACTGCAATAAAAACTTGCATATATTGAGGAAAAGCCACACATCTATTCAGGAACAGCCTCAAGTTTACATCTTATATTGGACTACCAACTTGCAATTCACTGTACCCTGTATTCACATGATATCACCCGCAGCTAGTTATTAATTAGCAGCAGACTCCGCATCAATGCCTGCCAAACGCCCATTGGATATCGATAATGGGTGTACTGTGCATGTGTACAAACGAGATCGCGGATGACCTACCCTGTATTCATGTTCATGAAGGTCATGTAGTGTGTAACCACACAAGCCAAGGAGGTAGAAGAAGTTTTATGTCCAGTAATTGTAATGCTTGGAGAATAATTGCTAAAGGTGACAATGTCCTCTTCAGGAAGGTGAACGCTCTTCTTTGTGATCTATAATAATAATAATTAATCTTTTAAATTGTATTCCATATTATAATGCTCAGGTATGCTATTCACAGATCTTGCTATGGAATGGTCCTGCGACAGTCTTATGAATAATAGAGCTTTGAAATTTTCTTTCATGATTATCCACATTACATTAACATACTTGACTCTTTTATATCCCATCCTTGATCATCTGTCGTCTCCAGAATAATGTCGGTATCACCAAGTGCCATCTCTCCAGTAATTCCTTTCTCGTTGGAGATTTGTTGGGGCTGATGACTGGCTATGATGTCATCACAGTACTACAACAATTATCATGGTCATAAATAAACCATTACATGCATAACTACCTTCAGGTAGACAGGGTGGTTCAAACAAGCATGAAATACTGCTACTGCATGAAGACCTGTGTTAGTAATGCGAAGAGATCTCACCGAGTAGAGAATTTTTTCTGTTCACAATAAATATGTTATTGGGCAATTATTATTATTAGTCACGTAACAATATTCATTTAATGAAGCACTGTTCCTGACTATGTACACTGCCTCTATTGAAACACTGTATTATGATTCAATGCAGCAGAGTACATGGATCAGACACAATTCGATGCTTAAAAAAAGCAGTACATTATAAAATCAAAGGCATAGTGACACTACTCCTTTATCATCACATTAAATACCTCTCTACATCAGATATATTGATCCTCCTAACCACTTGTATTAAATTGAAAGACTTGAGAGCAAATGTTCCAAATCTGTCTCCCACATTGAAGGCACCATCTTCTCCCTCTATCTTTCGAAAGGCACAAACTGGGTTGGATTCTCTGTACTTGGGGGTGGTGCCGGCAACAAGGAATGCCATGTCTTCACAGTCTTCTTTACTCTCCAGACTAACATAGTGCTGGATATGCACTATCACATTATTTTGCAATTTCCCCTTTGTAATAGGTTGCATGAGGTAGGCAGGACTAGCCGGCTTGTAACCATCTGGGAGTATGAAGGATCCAGTCACACAGGGATGAACGAATACTTCCATTTGACTCCCCTGATCCAGCTCTTGCTTTGGTATCGATGCAGATACGCCCACATACTCAAAGTTCACCGTGTCTGTGGACAATGTGATAGTTGCTATTTTTTGGATATTCATCAAACACTATACCAGGGTACTCCTGTTAAAAAAAGAAAAATAGACTTATGACATGAGAAAAATAACGAAGACTTCTCCAGCACATAAATAAGCTACCATTAGCAGCATACCTACTACAGGGGGATTTTTAAAGGTGGGGGCAAGGAGATAAAATGTCCCAGTGTATCTAGTTCACCCAAGAAATACATCCATACTTACTTTGCTATTCAAAAGTTTGACAGTTGGAGAACAGTTCCCATTATTTAAGAGGAGTGCAACTACTTGATCATGCCCAAAATGACTGACAACAAAGAGGGCACACTTTTCACCATCATGGCCTGCATGTCCACTTGAGCCCCGTTGTTCAACAACAGTTGGGTCACTTCAAAATGTCCTCCTTGACTGGCCATCATCAGAGCAGACCACCCCTCCTTTCTGCTGTAGATCAACCTGAGCATCATGGTCTAACAGCAGTTTACAATCTCAAGGTGTCCCGTTAAACTGACAATCATCAAAGCAGACCACCCACCATAATCCTGAATGTCAACCTGAGCACCATTCTCTAGTAATAGTTTGGCCATTTCCAACTTATTTCTTTCACTGGAATACATCAAAGCAGTCCTCCCTCTGTTATCCTGCAGGTCGGCTTGAGCTCCCTTTTCCAGCAGTAATTTGACAACTCCAGAATGTCCTTCTTTACAAGCAAGCATTAAAGGAGATCCCCATTTTTCTTTCTGAAGGTTAAGCTGAGCACCATTTTCTGCCAACACTTTGGCTGCTTCAGTATGTCCTTCTTGATAAGCAAACATCAAAGCAGATCACCCGTTATTCTCCAACAGCACCGTATTCCACCATGTCCTTTTTCACTAGCACTGATCAGAGCTGAAGCCCCACTACCTGTCTGTTGGTCTACTTGAGCACCATTTTCTAGCAGCACCTAAATATCCTCCCTGACTGCCTATCATCAGAGGAGAATGCTCTTTACTCCACTGCAAATCTATCCTTGCCCCATTTTCTATCAATACTTTTAGTACCCTTTTGAACAGGCAAGCATTAAAGCTGATCTCCCAATATTGTCAAGTATATCAACCTGAGCACAACTTTTCAGGAGCAACCTGGCCACTTTAGGATATCCCTCATTGCTGGCAATAAGCAATGCAGTATCTCTGCATATCAACCATAGCACCATTTTCTAGCAGGATCTTTACCACTTTAGAATGTCCTTTTTTCACAGTGACCACCATCCTTTTGCTTCGAGTCCACCCGAGCGCGATACTCAACAATCAGTAGCTGAACAATAACAAACTGGATATCATCAAAGCTGTTAGACCACTGGTGTCTTGAAAATCAGTATTTATAGCACCATTTTCTAGCAGCAATTTGGCCATCTTAAAGTGGCCTCTTCCACAGCTAGCCATCAAAGCAGATTGTCCACTATTATCTTGCAAGTTTATATGACCTCCTTATTCACTTCAGTATGTCCTTCCTGACCAGCCATAATCAAGGAAGATCCTCCTTTACTTTCCTGAAGATTAACCAATGCACCCTTTTCCAATAGCACTTTAGCTACTTCAGATTGTATGAGCGCAAAAAGTTTCTTCTAAATAAAAAGTGAAGTAAGGATAGCCATAAAATTTAGCTGCATTCCTATCCAATAACCACGCCCATATATATCACCTACTCTTCTTCAGGAGACCTGCAGGTATTACACGGTAGTGGAAGGACCCATTCGTTAGGACCCAAATGACGTCACCATAATTCATTTAGCTAGCTACATACTAGCTAGCGCGCGCTATAGCTACTATCAGAGTGAGACTGTAGTTGGAGATCCAGCACGACAATGCTACTATGCATGATCATACCATCAAGAAATAACTACAAAACAAATCAAGAACAATAGAGAATAGATAAGTAGGAATATCATCAGTAGATCATCAGCTGATGCAGCGTAATGTCATAGCTAAATGCTGTAGCATTTATTATTGATTTTTATTAAAAAAGCATAGTTCTTTTTTCCTATAAATTGTTACTAATAAACCACTGCAAACTGTTACTGCATCCATATGCACTTCTCTATTTAATGCTAGGAAGCTGTTCACAGTTCAATTTGGAGATTGGACTAAGGACCCGAGAGCATAACAGTGCCATAGAATCATGTACGTTCTTGTGAATTGTTACTAATAAACCACTGCAAACTGTTACTACATTCATATACACTTCTCTATTTAATGCTAGGAAGCTGTTCACCATTCTATTTGGAGATTGGACTTAGGACCCGAGGGCATAACAGTGCCATAGAATAATGTACGTTCTTCATTTCTTGTGAATTGTTACTAATAAACCACTGCAAACTGTTACTACATCCATGTACACTTCTCTATTTAATGTTAGGGAGCTGTTCACCATTCTATTTGGATATTAGACTAAGGACCTGAGGGCATAACAGTGCCATAGATAAGAATAATTAATGTATGTTCTTCTTTTCTTGTGAATTGTTACTAATGAACCACTGCAAACTGTTACTGCATCCATATTCACTTCTCTATTTAATGCTAGGGAGCTGTTCACCATTCTATTTGGAGATTGGACTAAGGACCCAAGTACATAACTGTGCCATAAAATAATGTACGTTCTTAATTTCTTGTGAATTGTTACTAATAAACCACTGCAAACTGTTACTACATCCATGTACACTTCTCTATTTAATGTTAGGGAGCTGTTCACCATTCTATTTGGAGATTGGACTAAGGACCCGAGGGCATAGCTGTGGAATAGAATCATGTGCGTTCTTCTTTTTTTATGAACTGTTACTAGTAAACCTTTACAAACTGTTACTGCATCCATGTTGTACACTTCTCTATTTAATGCTGGGGAGCTGTTCGCCATTCTATTTGGAGATTGGACTAAGGACCCAAGGGCATAACAGTGCCATAGAATAATGTACGTTCTGTTACTTCATCCATGTACACTTCTCTATTTAATGCTAGGGAGCTGTTCACCATTCTATTTGGAGATTGGACTAAGGACCCGAGTGAAATAAAATCATGTACGTTCTTATTTTCTTGTGAACTGTTGCTAATAAACCACTGCAAACTGTTACTGCATCCATATGCACTTCTCTATTTAATGCTAGGGAGCTGTTCACCATTCTATTTGGAGATAGGACTAAGGACCCGAGTACATAACTGTGCCATAGAATAATGTACGTTCTTCATTTCTTGTGAATTGTTACTCAGATACCACTGCAAACTGTTACTGCATCCATGTTCACTTCTCTATTTAATGCTAGGGAGCTGTTCACCATTCTATTTAGAGATTAGACTTGGGACCCGAGTGAAATAAAATCATGTACATTCTTATTTTCTTGTGAACTGTTACTAATAAACCACTGCAAACTGTTACTGCATCCATATGCACTTCTTTATCTTAATGTTAGAGAGCTCTTTGCCATTCTTTCTAGAGATTGGACTAAGGACCCGAGTGCATAGCAGTGGAATAGAATCATGTGCTTTCTTCTTTCCTCGTGAACTGTTACTAGTAAACCACTGCATATTGTTACTGGATTCATTTGCATCTCTGTGTTTATAGGTAGGAAACTCCGCCGTTCTATTCGGAGACTGGCTCCTAAGACATAGCACAATTTCTCACCTTTTAATCGGATCCTTGAAATCTAGTAAGTTTTTTCTTCTTGTCTTGTACATTTACGTAATGTACCCATCATTCTGTGTTGCAGACAGAAGGAAGACCTGCTGGGGAACGTACTGTATGTCCACATCCTTATTTTATATATCAATTCTAGCCACTTTAGACACTGAACCTTTTAGTTTGTCCCTAACAGTGCATACACATCTTCTACATTGTATTATATATTTTTTAAAACCTTGATATTAAGACTTCTCTATGCTAAATGACAACTCGTTCAGGTATTGTTGTCTGTATGATAGGTGTGTGGTCACAAAGTACGTGGATGTTCATCTTGATGTTTCCAAATAGCCAATAGTTAGCAGTGGGTGGTGGTACATCGTATGATCGGCTTAGATGGGGTTAATTTCCCCGTCCATGGAGCATGTGATAGACCACGGCATAAAGGTCCTGGTGTCATGATTTGACCCTCCTATCACCAAAGCTACGCTATCTGTGAGCAAAAATCTGATTTCAGCATTGTTGAGAAAAAAATCACTACAGTGTAGTACATAATGTTATGTGATCTTTTGGTGAAATCTGTCACAGACACAAAATCAAGAATATTACCTGTTACTCGGACATCAACAAGTCTGTGGTCACCAAATCTTGTCACTGCCTTCCTACTCACCCGATCTACCCACAACAACACTATTGTGTGTTAACTCCTTAATGTCTCCGAACTACCCCTCAGATGTGAGCCCCACCCCCTTTTTAGATAACTTGAGTGTGCAGGTCTGAAAAATTGTTTGCATGCAGGCCAAGTTGATGTGAACTAATATTGCAATTATGAGGTACAGGCATGCTTAGTAACCTGAGCACTGGACTTCCATGACACACCCTCTACCATTGGCCTGGGATCCAGGAGTGCTGTTCTAGCTAGCAAGCCAGTTCTACTGAATAATTATGTCACAATGATACTTACTAAACATTATAGCATCACAACAAGGCACCTGCTAAGTAATTAGGCCACAAAAGGAGGTCAAAATATGAATTGAATTGAGCCGGCTTGTAATTCATGTGCATAATGCTGCAAGATCCCAATATTATTATGAAACGTAGGTAGATGTGGTGTAGGGAGACCACCTGAAGCTGATTGAGTGCTGGATACCACAGTTATGTGGTATAGGATCAAGACCATCTAGCGTGTTGGGAGTTGATTGAGTGCTTGACACAATGGATATAATTGTAGTGGGACCAATTAAGTACATGAAAACCGAATTTGATAGCTGTAGCTACTTTCTCCAACCTTATGTCACCAGAGGCTGCCACCACTTTGGTTAAGCACTTAATCAACTCCTTACACAACATACTGTTGTGTCCATTACCCAATCAGCTCTAGGTAGTCTCCTGACACCACATAACCGTGGTGTCCAGCACTCAATCAGCTCCAGGTGGTCTCCCTACACCACATCTACCTACGTTTCATAATAATATTGGGATCTTGCAGCATTATGCACATGAATTACAAGCCGGCTCAATTCAATTCATATTTTGACCTCCTTTTGTGACCTAATTACTTAGCAGGTGCCTTGTTGTGATGCTATAATGTTTAGTAAGTATCATTGTGACATAATTATTCAGTAGAACTGGCTTGCTAGCTAGAACAGCACTCCTGGATCCCAGGCCAATGGTAGAGGGTGTGTCATGGAAGTCCAGTGCTCAGGTTACTGAGCATGCCTGCACCTCATAATTGTAATATTAGTTCACATCAACTTGGCCTGCATGCAAACAATTTTTCAGACTACAGTCTCACTCTGATAATTCTGTAGTAGCTATAGCGCTAGCTAGTACGTAGCTAGAGGGTTAAATGAATTATGGTGACGTCATTTGGGTCCTAACGAATGGGTCCTTCCACAGTTTTAGTACACTATAATACCTGAAATAATACTTGCTCTCTAAGTAGTGATGGCGAGTCAAAGGTCATAAGACTGTATAAACTAAAAACTCTTCTTTCTCTTCTACCCTTACTCTACAAGTTCTCAGAAGGCTACAGTGAATTATTACATCTACAAAGAAGAGAGGAAAACGTTCAAAAATCAAAAATTCATTCGCTAACATAAGAAAAAACGATGTCTAAAATTCTTTTTCTTTATAATAATAATAATCAGAGAGTGCGCTAGCACTCTCTAAGTAGGGATGGCAGATCAAAGGTCATAATTAATACAATAACAAAAAAAGACAATAATTATCAAATTTGGGTATCACGTGTGCAGCCATTGAGATCTCTTTCTGGTTCTTCTTCACCTCTGCACCTTCTTGTTCTCTGCCCGAACTATAAGTGAAGATATTGAAGCTTCCCTCTCAGTCGATCATCCCTGAGGAATATAATATTAAAAATTAATGTACTCTAATCGTTGAGCTTGCATGCAAGGGAATGCAAAGCATAGGTGGAGGGCATGAAGGAATAACTACTTGTTATGAATATAAATTGGGGTCACTAAAAACACTTCACTTTTTCGAAAAAGGTACGCAAAGATACACCCAGCAAATATGAGCTATTTGCTGAAACTCTTGAATACATGCAAAGTTCACTATATTTTAGGCATAAGGGCATGAAGTAGAGTATATACTAAACTCTGGAACTGTAAGTTGAATATTTACTCTTTCATGCAGGTACACAAAGCCAAAACAGGCTAAAGCAGGTGTCCTAGCAGCAAAAAATTTGCTTTTTGCACGAGTAAGGCGAAGTTACTAGCTACGCTATGGATTTCTGAACTTGGAGAGGTCGATTCCTCCACGTTAGGGTTTTTCAGCTCTTCCACGCACCGCAATACGGATTATGGGGCGTTTCCAACCCCGGTTACGTAGTCTATACAATCTATGATTTATAGCATGGTGGATAGCAGCGCTATGCTCATCTAAGGCACTAGACATATCTAAGTGATTTGTGGTAAGTACTTAGCTTTCTGTGCATGCAGCTGCCTGCCACTAACATAACTCAACAGCAAAGCACGAATAAACTATCAGCTCAACATTTCTAGCTAGCTACAGGTTTTGGGCAGAAAATAGAACGCGCTCGTAGTAATATAGCGTAAAACATCTTTTGGAAAGATATGGTTCAATATAAAAATTTATTTGCTATACTATAGACAAGATAATTTCCCTCTATGTTACGTGCATGCATGTCAGCGTTAATGCGACGATTACATGATATCACACGACTCCATTGAGCTAGAGCCATCCAGTAGAGATAAGTGGGATGATCACTTTATATCATATGACTCCATAGAGCCATCCGTTTCTGAAGAATGGGATTGAGACGTCTGTTAAGTATTGGACGATCACATAACTCCATGCATAAAACCATTTGTTACTGAAGTATGGGAGGATCACATGATATCCATATAGCCATCTGTTACTGATGGCGCTCCAGTGTGACTATTAGTGTTCATTGTTAGCCAACAGTTTTAAATTTAAAAAAACATTAATCAAAATTTTAGATCTTATATACTTAACCTTGTACGTCTTAGCAAACAAATAAGACATACAAGTTATAGGAACATATAATTATGTATTACCGATTACAATAGCCCTTACAGTATACTTGATCTGGCACATAACCAGAGTTTTTTTTTTGATAAGGGTTCTAAAATTGTTAGCGCAGAAAATTTTTGCCCGATCACGCCCACTTTCCTACAGCCACACCCTTTTCGATAACCTATATCGCGATGTTTTTGAAATACTATTTTAAAAATGACTCCCCAGTTCTGAGCACTCTTGACTAAGTATGGATGACATTAGCCTCATTCCCAGGCTCTCGCGCGCGCATGGAAGGGGAGAGAGGAAGAAAGAGCCTCGTACACAGTGATCGTAAATTTTATCACGTGCGATTTCTGCCGCCTGGCGCGTTATCTAATTATAATGCGCGATGATGCTTCGATGTGCTACAATTAGAAATGGATTATTCGATCTATCAATCCATTACAACGCAGGCGTCAAGTTGGTTATACTGTGTTCCATCACAAAAGGGAGTATTTTATAACATAGGCTCTTCCCAAAGCCAGTGAGAATATGCTGCTTCCTTCGTAAACGGCTGTGGAGAAAAGTTTAGATATCGTAGGTCATGTTCACCCTAAGAGAATTTCTTCAATCTGCTTTTTTTTTGTTGTTGTTGTTGTTTTTGCTTAGTGGAGGAACTTTAGATTGCCACATTCTTCGGATTTGATCCAGGATGTGCAATGCCATCTGATATTTACGCTGGGTTACTCCAAGTACAGTCTGAAGGCACAGATATTGATTGAATCTACTTTAGTCCAGGTTCCTGATGTAAGTCTTACCTCCTTCAAGCAAGAAACCTAAACTGGATGATAATTCAATATAGCTTGATAAAATACGGCATTACATATTGGATCTGTAATTCTGCATTTCTCCATGGTATTATGTACATATGGTTATGATTTATTTTTTATAGTGCTGACTTGATATTGTACTTTAATCTTTCTTTAATGCATTGGATATTTCAAGGGACAGTAGTCAATGCGGGTTGAAATATTTGGTAAGAAAAAGTATTATGGTGAACGTTATAAATATGTTGTGAATATTGTAGAACTTTTCATATATAACTGGCTTTACGTGCGTATGCTCGTGTCACTCGCTATATTTAAAATAGAGCATACCTATCGTTCTCGCATCTGTAATAACAGTTAACTGAGCGAGGTTCCGTTCTCCTTTTCTGTCCTTTTTTTGTATACATTACTTATTTTCCTCAAGACTGTCGTTTATCATTTGGTCAGATAATTTTTTTGCTTACGGGTGGAAGCCTCGAGGCTTAATGCGTACAACTGATTCCAGGCTCTCTTTCAGACTTTGTCGCACAAGTGGTTACGTTCATACAAAAAAAAATGCAATTTAATGTTTTGAGTTTTTAATTTTTAAATTTGTGACAAGGCGCAGGAGAAGGGATTTATAGCTCTTTCGCGATCGATTTTTTGTTTCCTGCGCAAGGGGTGTGTCAATGTTTTTGGAGCCATTAGAGCGGGTAAACTTTGCCACCTGGTGCGCTGTTTTGAGTGACTTTACTGCAGGCCCTCGTCCTCTAATAGGTTTCTAAGGCAGAGCAGGCTTAATAGAAGTGAATTCTGACAACTTTTGAGCGCTAAAGGTAGGTTGTTTTTTTTTTCAGGCTGTAAGTTTAGAACTGGCACGTGAAAAATGATCGTGAAAAATGGTCCGGCGGACCATTTCTCGCAATAAAAGCATTCCGCCCGGACGAAAACTTGCAATGAAATTGGTCCCCCCGTGCAAAGTTTGGTCCGGTGTCACAGTTTATTTTATTGCTGGGAGATTCTGTCGTGGCGACAAAATATTCTAGGAAATTCTGTCGCGAGCGACCTAATCTCCTGTGATATTTCGTCGCCGCCAGGATATATTGTCACAGCTAGCTATATTAGACATTAAACGTAGCTACTAGATACATCTCTTATAGGATATTTTGTTGCTCAGCACTGCATGCATGACTCGACTATATTGGATATTACATAGCCAGAGCATATAGCGGAGTATAGATGTCTCCTATAGTCGCTCACCATAAGTATAATCTCCTAGGATATTTGTTGCTCTCCTATGTTCTTCACATGCATAGTTGTAGGTATAGAAATAGAGTGACAAAATCTCATTTTGTTGCTCTCCAATAGCTATATGTTCTTCATGTCTCCAACTCCCAAAGCCACTACCATATAGCGGGTATATTTCGAGGGGCGAAAGTTTCGCGGGCGATTTCTCTTTCGTCCGCGAATATTTAACCACGCAAATTACTTTGGCAAATCCAGACTCTCAGACTGAGTTTCGTCTAGTTCATGGTCTGTGACTCTACAATTGATAGACTCACCTCGCTGAAGAAAAATAGAGCCACACGGCAGAACGTCTATCATATCGCTGCACAATAAATGCTTCGCTAACTACGGTATTCCAGGTATGGTTTTCCTGTCTAGTTTGAGTGTAGTCTCAAATGAAAGATGGCCCTGACTTGCATGCCATCGAAGCTTCAGCTAACTAGCTCATAGCTCTATGTGTGTGCATGCCGCTGGGCAGGTTTGTTTTTTTTCCAAACCGCGAATGATTTCCCTGCGAAATAAGATAAAATGGTCTAATCGCGAAACTTTTGCCCCCCCCCCCCCCCCCCCCCCCCGCTATACGGTATATATTTCAACAAGATGACTAGATTATGGACCAATCTTGTTGTTTGATTGATCGTTTGTTGTGGCTCTTTTTTTTTTTTTTTTAATCCTCTCCTGGTTTCTAGGCCAGTCTTGGTCGATCCTCAGCCTGCATGGTCTACTTCTTTTTTATTGTAACTTATCTCATTTCTTAAAACATCATCTTGTGCTGTAAATTATATAATAATAATAATAATAGGAATAATAATAATAATAATAAAAATAATAATAATAATAATAATAATAGGTTATATAGAGCGATGAAGTCTCCTCAATCTCCTAGGATTGTTGCTCACTATATAGCTATTGCTAACTAGCTAATATCTACTATAGCTAGTAATAAAATCTCCTGTGGTATAATAAAATCTCACAGGATATTAGCTACTTATCTAGCTCTAAGCAATATTAGGTAGTTATATATGTAGCTATAGCGAATGAGCTATGTTATAGCAGTATATATTATTATTTTCTATAGTAGCTAAGAGGCATGTTGCTCTGTGGCATCTAGCTAGCTATTATACGTAAGTAGCTATCTAGAATATTTTCCATTACTGATTTGTATAAAGCTCAATCATGCATTCACATCAATATAGATCAGTTCCGTCGCTGTACACTTGCAAAAAATATTAACTTTCTAGCTAAGCAAGACCCCCCAAAAAACATGCTCCTAAAGTATGAGTGATATATATATACCCAACTATAGTTAACAAGCTTGAGATTTTGGTGCACCCATAAACAGCATAGAAATATAGCTAGTGAAAAAATATCCTAGGTGATATTATTATTATAGAAGAGATTTATTACTAAAACAGAAATGACTTAGGAGATTTTTTATTGCTAGGGCAATTTGCGATTGTCTTTGTATAATCAGATATAGCTATACCACCTCTCCAATAGCTACTTTATATGCAGCGACAATATATCCTGGCGGCGATAAAATATCCTAGGAGATTATGTCGCTTGCGACAGAATTTCCTAGGATATTTTGTCGCCGTGACAGAATCTCCCAGCGACAAAATAAACTGTGACACCGGCCCATGTTAGAAGTCCATCTAGTCTACGTATATCTAGAAGCGGTTTGCTGGATACTGGAAGCGGTGTACTGCTAGCCAAGCCCTAGCCAAGCCCTTTGACCATACAACCCTAGCCCTAGCCTTGGAGTTACGAAATGCACACCAGTAAACCGGTTGGACCAATTTTGGCCAGACCAAATTTTTTGAACCTTGTACAAAATGGCCGTCAACATTGAGGTCTATCAGGTCTTCTTTCTGAGGAAGTAAAAGCGGGACACAGTTTTGGTTAGCCTTACACTTTTCTATAGCCAACTAGGCTTAGTACTATTTATTTTGAAACTTCAAGTGCCTGAAAACAAAAATGTCAGATACACAAAGTAGGATAGGTGTATCAAATGAACATAATCTATAAGTCAAAGTTGTTTTGTTCACTATAAAACTCAGGAAAAATGATTTCTTCCAATCTCTTCTTCTAAATCATCATTGAGTCAGATTCATCAATATCTGGAGGTGTTTGGTCCTGGTCCATGGCCACATTGATGACATCACGTCCAGGAAGCTGAAGGTACAGTTTTGGCAGCTGCACACAGGTGTGCACCTTTCCCCCTTTCCTATAAATTTTTTTACGAACACACTTTGAAGCAATGGGGTGGGGGTGTAAGTGGACAGCAGTTAACTAACTGCTTTAATAGCCATTTAGAAGAAAATTTCTGGACTTTCAAGTGTGTATTCATTTTCAGGATTGCTATCTGAAGCCAGATACTAAAATACTAAATAAGATACTAAATAAGAAATATATTTCTTTTATTTTTCTCTTTTATATTCAGCTTAACAAATTTCTTTTCGAAACCTACCTCTTAACAAATTTCTTTTTGAAACCTACCTCTAGCTATGCAAAATTTGAATTTAAATCTTTTTTGTTTATTTAATTTTTGTAATCATAAAACCCTGAAGAAGGCTAGAGACCTAGCCGAAACGTAGGCTTCAAAAAGAAATTTGTTAAGCTGAATATAAAAGAGAAAAATAAAAGAAATTTAGAATGTCAGCTGATAATGGAACTATATTTAAGAAATATATTGGACACATCAGGATGAAGCACAGCTCTCTCGTTCTCAAATTCATAATCAGTGTACAGAATGGAGTACAGCTTTGGTAAGTGTATCTGTACTACTGTCTGGGTTTGCCCAAACAGATGTAGTCATTAGAGGTTATAGATCCCCATAGAGAAGCTGATTAATTAAATTAGGATTTGGGCTATGTCTGGTGAACTTCATCCCCTGTTTGGGTCTAATTCTACAACTAGTGCAGGGTTTTAAACTACCATGAAACTGACTGTATAATTCATGGTAATATTTTAGCAGGCAATTACTGTGTTCAACATAGTTTGAAGTTCTTCTATGGGGGCAAAAGCTTATTAGAATTAGACATCGGAAAACTGAACCTGCCTGTATATGTTATGCTCATCAAAAAGAAACCCAGCGTACACATCCACCAGGGTTTACACCCAAGTGGAGCAAAAATGTGCCTACTTCAATTCAGCAATCAGAATCATGTGTGCATCTTGCTTTGCCCATGCTTCATAATGAGGATGGGTCTTACCACACAAAACACATGCACTGCACGGACGTTGTGGATGGTACTTGGAGTGCTTTGTGGCTACCTCTTTAGAGGAGGTTGCCATGAAGACCTGTAGATTTTTAAGTTTGGATTATTTATGTATTAATTTTTTTCCCCCTCACCTGTTCAGTCAATGCAGGGTAGATAGACCAGCAAAAAGACAGAAGATGCCAAAGCAGGGTGAAAATGAAAGGAAAATTCAGTGTTCACTGTGATATAAATACGCCAAGCAACATCATTGTTATCATTTCTATAGTGCAGTGTAAATGTACATGCTGTGGTATATATAGGTTCAGGACAGTGATTTTAATGACTGTATTTTAAACAACAGGCATCTAGAGATAACTTAAAACTATCATTATGTAGTCCATCCATACCTATGAAACAGATTTATCAGAAGCTCTAAAAGTGATAGTTTTTGATATTGATAGTTCATTTCCAGTGAAGATTGGACCATGTGGCTTTGTATGTTCGGTCATTTTTCTGAGCTATTTTTATAACAAGGTATTACTTTATGCAAGAGTTATAAAAAGAATACGAAATACAAGTAATTAGTGCGTGCGGGAGGTCGGGCAATTAAATCTCAAAGGACTGCGCACACGCGTGCGGTTAGACTGAGCTTACTAGTATAGTTTTTTAAAAGTTTTTTTTACTGGAATTTAATTTTTAATTGCAAAAATAATGATAATAGGGGGAGTTCACAATGATACATAATAACAGAATAGAGTGGGAGTTCTTCCCTTTTGGTGTTTGGTGAAGGAGTCAGTTTATGCTTCAGAGAGTTGAGTAACTTGTGATTCACTAGTCACAAGGTCTATTGGAGGTATAGGTGATTTGTAGCTCTGCCAGCAGCTGATCTAGCTCCTCTGATGGCTTGGATTGAGGATCTCAGTAGTGAAAAAGATAGGCGGCACCTCAGCCAACTCATTGTTGAAGTATAAGATTGATCCCACTTGATGAATAATAGATTTCCCAGACGCTTGTACGTTGAGGTGGCTGCAGGTCCTAGACCTCCTGTTGAGGACAACACCAGTGGAGAAAAGGAAGAATGTTCTATTTCTCTTATTCTTTGTTGATAAGCACACTTCTTCAGGTTCTCATGTTTGCGGTAGCATGCAGAGGGAGTTGGATGGTTAAAAACCCTCACATCAAAGTATGTACGCTCAAGGCGGCTTCCCCATAACCCATTCGCTGCAATATCCAAGCGTGCTCCTTCTTGGGTGTTAGCTGAGGTTGCAGATAAGTGTTCACCCGAAATTGGTTGTAGGTGTGGTTCCGTGCAAACATCATTGCATACTTCTGATAGTAGGCTGGCAGTGAGATCTATAATCTCATTATGCCTTATAGAAGGAAATCCTACTTTTGGACAGGATAAGGCATGTTCTACTGAGAACTGATTGTCACATTCAGTTTATTGGAATTCGAGAGGGTTGCCATCCATATCTAAGGCATAGGGCATCTCGGAAGGCACTTTTATGTAACGCGAACCCAAACTCAGCCACAGGAAGGGTAGTCATCCAGCTGGAGGCGCCTTTTTCTTGAGCCAGCATCATGGAGCGTTGAAGGACACTGGGAAGTGATGGTTTCATTTGGTTTGCAGTATCCGATTGTTTTTTTCCGTCTTGATTTGTGAACTTCATCCTTAGCTTTGTATTGTTCTTCCCAGGTCTCAAAGGGGTACGTTGGATCTTTTCCTCTGATTAAGGTTTTTAAGGGGGTTGTGATTTTGAGAGAAGCAGTAAACTCTTCTGAAGAATGTTTTGAAGGGTCAATCACACCAATCCCTCCTAACCTGACAGGCAGGGCCAAGAGATCACGTTCTGCATCACTTGGGGGGGGGGGGGGATCTTCCTGTCAGGGTGGGAATAAGTTTTGTTCTGATAATGGTTTCCAGAGGAGCTAGGTGATCACCGATGTTTGGGATGGTGCGAGAGAGATAATTCAATTTGCTGGTAAGACCATGGGTAAAAGCTGCATAGGCAGCATGAGGCTCAGTTTCGGCAATATGTACCAGTCTCTCCAACTCATTGCACAATTTAGTCACTCTCTCTTCAACAAATTGGTCACAGTATTCCTTTGTGCCGATAGCTATACCAAGATATGGCCTTCCTTCTGCTGTGATATTCACTTTGGTTCCACTAAAAGCAGATGTAGCAGATTGAAGGTGTTGTGGTTTTGTGACCAGCCAGGTTTTCGTGGCATTTGCGTGGTAGCCATAGTCAGGGCCCGAGGACACAAGGGCCTCCCACCATATCCGCAGGTCTTTCAGTTGGCCAGCTGCTGAAGCATCATCTGCATACCATGCTTGTTGAACATTGTTTGGCAGACTATGAATGAGCAGAATGGTGGCAAGAGCATACATAGGCATCGCCAAGGGGTCCCCTTGTGTGGTACCCTCTTGAGATAAGAATGAGGAACCCTCAACAAATAGGTCTGTTCGATCTCTGTAAGTGTTGATGAGAATTGTGGCTATTGAGGGACATACGTAGATGCCTGATATTATGTTGATGGTTGAGTGAATTAAATGCATTGCTGGCATCTACAAGTAAGATAGCTTCCGTGGTTTCATTTGAGAATGTTTCCCTTGCAGCATAGACTGCAGCTTCAGTACCTGCAATTTGCCCAGCACATAGCTGAAGAGAGCCAGCAGCATCTTGAATGTCCCCCCTAGTGATGGATAAGATGGCTTTGGCAATGATTCTTCTTGATGTTTCACACAGTCCTATCGGATGGACTCCTGGGTGTTTATTGAGGGCAATCAGTCGACAGGCGAGGAAAGGTGAGAGCCCCCTGGGGTCCACATAGGTAGTACTGAGACGTCTGGCCATCAAGGCTAGGGAGTGGCATAGGTCTTTGGAGGCATATTTAAACGAGGTGCAGAGCCTTCTCCACTCCTTGGCATCTAAGCCGGAAGGTCCAGCAGCACCTGATGTACGGAGGGCAGCAGATCGGATCTTGGCTGCATCTAGAGTTTCAAAAACAACAGGATGTATGTCTACCGGCTCTGCCATTCCTTGAGGGAGAGCATTGGCTGGGGCTGGTTGACTGGGTGGGTGTTTGCTTTTTAACACCTCCAGAACAGAAAATGAGTCATCATTGGTTGAGGGTACTGTGTCATTGGGAAGTAAAAGATCTAGTATAGTAAGATCATAGTTTTGACAGTACCACTTTGCTGTATTGGGCTCACTGATACTGAGAAAATGTTAAGCTATCCCATGGAAATCGGAAACTGGTCTGATAGTAATGATGCTGCCAACTTTAGCATTCAGGAAATGGATCTAGCTAAAGAACGAGCAATTGATGACTTTATGAAGACCTGTCAGTGTCACTTGAACTAAGCAATAAACCCTGCTCGTGCCAGTTTACTCATGAGTGAATAGACTACTCTAATGAACTATTGAGAAATGATAAAGGGATTTGATTATTTTGGGACACTTAGAGGCTAATAGGCATTGTTTTGAGGAACAAGATGGATCAAGGTATGCCATTAATTACTGGTTTCATGGGTATAAAATCTGTAAGACAACATACCTATTTCTTCACTGTGTGGGACAGAAGCAATACAAAAACCTCGTCCCTCATTTCAGTCAAAATGGCTTAGTTTCTCGTACCAGCAAGAACCTTACCCTTTGACAAAACCGAGTCTGTTGTACTATTTATTATTAATTTTGCTGAAATTCATGGTAGAATTCCAGGACTAAACATTGAGAGTAAGGCCCTGCTCCTCCCCACTTACATGTTATTCAATTAGCCGAAGAAAGTTTGAAAGTGTATGGAATGACTTGCTACCCCACATTTCATCTATGAAACCCAAAATTGACCTTTATGAGATCTGCCAGAACGATATTGCATTAATCAGCCAACATACCTGAATCAGAAGTGTTTACAGTTGCTTGAAGCTGAGAAACATCTTACAGCAAGAGAGAGAGAGAGAGATATATAATAAAGAATGTACAGCAGTCAAAGAGAAGTTGGCCAAGGATCCATTAAACCCTAGCATTATTCATATTAGTTTTGACAATGCCCAGCAAATTTACTATCAACAAGTTGGGCCACTATATTTTCTAACCCCAAGAAAGTATCAGATATTTGGTGTATGCAATGAAGCCAAAAGTGAGCAAATGATCAATGAAAATGACATTGCAGGAAGGGGGGCAAATACTGTTGTTTCAATGCTGCATCACTACTTTGATGCTTACAATGTTACAGCAGGCCAAGAGGTCTTGCTACATGCAGACAATGCAGTTGGCCAAAATAAGAACAATTGTGTTATGCAGTACCTCTGTTGGCGAATACTAACTGGCAGAAATTGTAAAATAAAAATATCGTTCATGGTGGCAGGGCACACTAAGTTTCATTGGATCGCTTTTTCGGTTTACTGAAGAAAGCATATTGCCGTACCCCCTGTATCATCCCTACCTGAAATTGAAGCAATGGTCTCCAGTTCTAGTATTGCAGGTAAAGCTAACAGTGGATACTTTTGGAAAGAGACACGTTGTGTGGTATGATTGGAGCAACTTTATGAGCAAAACCTTTAGTGTGGTATTTTACAGTATCACCATTTCATTCCTCCTTCCGAGGGAAAATTTGTCAAAAAAATGCTCAACTTAAGGTGAAGAAGTCATTACACTTCTCAGTCATCTGAGCAAACTTGATATTCTGAAAATGCCTGATATAATTGCACCAGCAGGCATGTCTCTTGATAGGCAAATTTATCTCTATGAGAAAATACGACCACTAGTGCAGCAGCTGCTTTGCTCACATATCCTGCACCTTCAGGCTGTCCTGAACTACCTCCTCCAGTACCTGCTGTACCTGAGAAACCTAAGAGGATTAGCCACTGTCATCAGCCAGGTCATACCAAGATAATTTGTGGTGTTACCTGCTGAATAGCTGACTCTAACCACTAGTCACACATGAATTGACTATTGTTTACACAGCATGTATGAGTGCAAAAAATTTCTTCTAAATAAAAAGTGAAGTAGGGATAGCCATAAAATTTAGCTGCATTCCTATCACTCCTAGCCCTCCTGATTTCAATAACCGCACCTATATATATCACCCAACTTAAATCCCTACTCTCACACCCCCTTCAGCAATAAGTGAGTCAAGTAACTCCTTACCCGTACCCATCACCAAACTCAAGAATCACAGCAATAATATTACAAAACTACTTAGGAGTGAAGTAGGAAAAAAAAAATCTGTCATTCACTATATATCTGTAATCATGTCTTAATAGTATAGATAATCATATGCATTTGATTGTACAATTTGGGTATTTAATTGCATGAGTAGAAGCCAGTGTTGCCAGGTTGCTCTCTTAAAAAATCCACAGACAGAAAAGGATACCATAGACATCCATAGATATTCATAGACATTTTTCTTATCCAAAAATCCACAGATTGTGGATAAATCCATGAACCTGGCAACACTGAGAAGCCGAGTGCAGTTTTCGAATGTAATCATAACCAAACTGCACTATATATATCATGTGGTTGTATCAGCCATGCAGTTGCATGTAGGAAGCTGTTTATGTGAAACTTTAATTCTTGCCCAAAAATGCTTAGCAGGTGTCGTACTTTGATAAACATAACACCTACAATTCACTTTGTTGTAGAAATCAAGCAAGCCCAATGTTCTCCAGGTGATATATTTACCCTTCTAGCTAAATTTAGAAAACATCCTGCCTTCCATAATATAAACTTCCAGAAAATTGGGACCAAACAGACACTGATAATTATCGATCTAATGGTGACCATGAATGAATGTAAACAAGATCATCGTCCTAAACATCAAGAGCTAAAGCTTCCTGCTGACTACCCAGCCCTTGCAATCTTCATTGTCTTTAAATTTCAACAGACTGATATCACCACACTTCTATTAGCTAATGTGCCAGCAAAATGCACTGACAGACTGCAGCCCATAGACACAAGTGTTAATCAATCTGCTAAAGAGTTCATGAGAGAAAATTTTTGAGAATGATATGCCAAAATGGTTCAAAAGCAACTTTCATTACGTAGTGGAATTGAAGATGTCAACTATGAAACCACTGGTTAGTTCAGCTCTTTGATCACATCTCATCCTATTGATGAAAGGCATTTTACCGAATTTAAAGTTATGTTACAAAACACTTTTTTAGAATCTCTCGAGTGAATTTGTTTAAAAGGTAGTTTACCCTCCACAGTGTCAAAGTTTATTTTTTTGCTGGGAAATTCTGTCACAGCAACAAAATATCCTGTATTGAGTGACTAACACAGTTCAGATGATGCTGCAGCAGTGGAATAACTGACCTGAAAGACTGGTGGGGCTTCTTAACCACAGAGCGTGCCATGTTTGCTCTCCCAGCCAGACTAGGGATAACAATCCCTTCCAAACGTGCCAACAAGGAGTACCAACCATTCCCTAATGATTACCTCTGTTCTTCATGACCACATCTTATCCCAAGATGAGGAATATGGATACAACATTATTGCCAACCAACTGGAATCCAAGGTCAGGGTGAGGACACTCATTTTGAAGGAAAACTCAAAGGACACCGAGACCTAATGATCAGTGGTGGATCTAGGAGTGGGCATTTCAGGCACATGCCCCCCCCCTTTTTGGTGTGGCCACTTATAAGAATTACAGTGATGCATGACAGTTTGCAAGTTAGCTGGTTAGCCAAAGCTGGGTAAAAAAATTTTTCGCGCACAGATATTTTTTCCATAAGCCTGTGTGCCCCCCCTTTTTGAAAATCCTGGATCCACCACTGATGATGCTGCTATCTGATATCCAGAAGAGGTCAGTGAGTCTAGCAAAGGAGAAAGGATCATCAACATGGCTGACAGTACTTCCACTAACAGAACACAGCTTCACTCTGCACTAGGGCGCATTCCATGATGCCCTTATGGCTGAACACCTGAGAGATTACCATCAAAGTGTGCATGTGGAGCTGGCTTTTCAGTTGAGCATGCCCTCTCATGCCCCAAAGGTGGCTTTCCATCCATCAGATACAATGAAATACCCGACTTAACAGCAACTCTCTTAACTGTAGTGTGCAATGACGTACGTATGCATTAAGTCAGACCTCTAGCCTGTGTCTGAAGAACTGAATGGAGCAACAGCTAACAGTTAATGGTGTTTGGGGAGGTAATTATGAGAAAACATACTTCAATGTGAGGGTGTTTTACCCCCCATGCCCCTTCAAACAAGCACCCAGACATGCAAGCAGTGTATAGACGGATCAAGAAACAGGCATATGAAGAAAGAATCAGAGAAGTGGAACATGCAACCTTCACACATGTGGTGCTCTCGGCAACAGGTGGATTAGCAAAGGAAGCCAATGCATAAAGATTAGCATCCATGCTTGCCTCTAAGTGGGAACAAAGTTACAGCAGCACCTACGATGCTGTTTATCCATCTCTCTCTTAAGGTCCTCCATCCAAGCCATCTGAGGAGCCAGATCATCGAGTAGACATACCACAAGAATGCTAACAGCAGTAGATCTGGTGAACTCAGAAGCACATCTCAAAATCTAAAAGGAAATATCTTCACAATTCATTTATTTTTATCCAAAAAAGTACTCACTCGTTACCATATATTTGACTTTGTTTGTTATTTGTTTGTTAAAGAAAAAGAAATGTTGCTATGGGGCATTTCCAATCCCGGTTACGTAATCTATACAAGATTTTTTTGCAACACATTAAACTGTAGTTAGCGCATGCGCAATTGTGCATAGTTACTGACGATGGCTCAGTTAGGATGGGTATTAGTGATACCTTTGTGTTCCACTCCAACTACAGCAATATAAGGGCTTCTCCTACCTGGTTTACAGTTGTAAACAGTGGCTATTGTAAGCGGAGAAATGATCTGGAGCCTATTATGTGCTTGAGCATGCACACTTTTTGCGCATGCACGCCGAGGGTTAATCTTAAAGGATATTTGCTACTCACTAAATAGCTACTACCATGATAAAATCTCCTTTTTGTATCGACAATATTATTTTCCTTACCTACTTAGCTCCACACGATAATATATGTAGCCATTAGAGAGTTTGTCGCTCATATCTAGAGAGATTTACATAGGATATGTAGCTAGCTGAGAGTAGTATCTACCTGTTAGTAGTCTCATACTGGGTCTGGGAAACTCTATACATCATTTTGTTCACGTGTAGAACTTTTACTATGTCATATAAGTGCACATGTATAGAAATATAATGACAAAATATCCTAGGAGATTTTATCACTATAGATGAACAAGAGATTTATCACATATTAGGAGATTTTGTTGGTGAGCGATAAATAGTCTTCATATAATCAGATATGGCTATAAAGGAATTATAAATAAAAAAAAGGCAAGTAGGAATGGCTAATGTGTATGGTTCAAAAAAAGTTCAGTAATAAGAGAGTGAACTTCAGTCAGGTAACCTCTTACCCATCACCAACTACGAGCTAACTATTCCTACTTCACTCCCATGACAGGGCAAGATGAGATATAAAGGGAGTGAAGTAGGAATAGTTGGCTTGTAGTTGGTGATGGGTAAGAGGTTACTTGACTGAAGTTCATGCTTGAACTTTTTTTGAACCATACATTCCTACTTGCCTTTTTTTATTTAGAATAAATATTCTACTTTTGGATGTATTAAATAAATGTAGGTATGGTGGAGTCCATGTTTCCAGTTGGCATAAAAATTGAGGCCTGCAGCTGCTATCACTGTTGGTGACAGTAAATAGATTGATTTGACCGACAAGAAGAAACTCTTAACCAAGATCAGTCCAACACACACGGTTCAAAGAATCAGAGATATTCTATACATATTGTATACTATATATGTTACGTAGTATAGAATATCTCTGAATGGGTGGGGATATTTCTATATAGCACACATGCACTGGGTCGACAATGTCATGTGTACGGGGCAGGGGTATAAAAATGTCTGCCTTGTAGGTTGAAAGGAAAATGACTTGCTATTTTTGAATATGTTGAGTTAAAGGTAAAGCATCATAGAGCAGTCATTTCTGAGTAGATTGGTATAAGGCATTTGAACGAACCATTTCTGAAAGAAGTTGTTTAATGATGATGATGATGATGAACAACCAGATGAAAACGGTGATTTTAGGAATCGCTGTAAAATGATATGAAAGCTAATGACAGATTCTCTATGTAGTCAGTTGTACTTGCGAAGTCAAGGTCCAAGAATCACATGTATCGGGGCGGGGCGTAAAAATGTCTGCCACATTGTAGGTTGAAAGCTAGCAACAATATATATACTGGCAGCGATAAATATCCTGGGAGTTTAGGTCACTCACGACCGCGAAAGAATAACCCAGCAACAAAATATACTGACACCTTTGTCAGTCTGTAGTTTATTGTTGACCTGCAGCTTAATAATTTGGTAAAGAATCTGCTATTCTGTGATAGTATCCCAGGACTTATCCGGTATCAAGCTATAAATTCTCATGTTATTCTGTTGTGATGAAGAAATATCCCCTTGTTGCCGTAAGAATATATCTTTTTTCAATTGGCTGATATAAAATTAGTCCCTACATTTACATCCATACCACTGTAACAGATGACTAAAACCTTATTCAGTGAATTATTACATTTTTCTTTTACATTATCCCCTAGATGTATAGTGAGAAAGATTTTATACCTTAGGAGCTCTACTAGCTATGATAGATCTCTTGTTATCTACCTTTGTCAGTCTATCACTCATGTTTCAAAAGAGAAGCTGTTTTTTCCTGCAAACTATATCAAACTCTGCCAAACTCAATCAATCTTTCACATGAGCTTCCATCAAGGAAACACTTAGCCTGGCACGCGTGACCCACCGGAAACAATTGGGACACATTTGGTGTATGCACTGTACTACTTATGAAATGATAGTGCTTTTCATTATTTTGTGGGCACTGATAAATGTTAGTGTGAATTGTATTTCTGGGGGGGGGGGGGGGGGGGGGGTTGCGTGCACTAGGTAACACTCCCAGACCTTTCCTCCTTCAAGAGCCATCACGATTGCAAAACAGTTGGAAACGTAACTAGCTAGCTAATCAATTCTCCAGTAGTCTTGATCTTGAGCACACAGCTCATTGCTTGCTGTGTGCGAGATATACACTCAAGCCCCAGCTTATAAAGATGTTGGCAGACATTGAAAGCTGAACATATCGAAGGATTATAGCACAGTCAATTTTGAGTAGTGCGGTACAAAAATTATAGCATTTGTTTATAAAGATGAACGACCAGATGAGAACGACGATTATAGAAGTCGCTGTATGATGATATTGCTTTGTCTTCTAGCGCTCTTCATACTTGAGTCCTAGCAAATTGAAGGAGTTCTGTCTTCAAGTTAGGAGTTACTGACTGTAGGAGGGACATTTTCCAGAGTTATGAAAGAAAATACTAAGTATTAGTCCAATGGGGCAATCTGTGCCATCCCCACTTTAGCCTCAAACCCAGCCTCTTTTTTCCTTTTTGGGGGGCACCCCCCAAAAAAGGAAAAAGGACCCCCCAAAAAGGAAAAGGGAGTCTGGGTTCAAGGCTAACTCTGATAGCTAATTTAACTGCTGCACCCACATACTGCCCTAGTGTGGAGACTGTCATTATCATTTATTTTGTCACCTTTTGAATGTAGTACTTCTCAAATTTCCCCTATAGAAGGGCTAGCTCTTTTTTTTTTTTTTTTTTTTTGCTCACTTATCTAATCAATACACAGTATGGTGTTCAATTATACTTTACATAAAATTATTTAACACACTACTTCTTTCTCACTCATGTAACCAGTTCTTGCACAAGAACCAAATCCTTTGCAAACATTACAAAATAATCTGGGGCTATCTTCTTTTAGCCAAAATTCTTTTTCCATAATCTCACATAGAGCACAGTTAATTTGTTCAGCTTGACAAAACTGGTGCAAATAGCCTCTTGCTTGGCTCAGTACTATATCCCTGGGGATCTGCAGACTTAAAGTGTTGAAATAAACCATCAATTCATCAATACTCATTTGCTTTTCAATGGCTTTTTGTCCATAAATAGCCATTATCGCTATGCATATAAAGAGATGAAATGACTTAGTTTCATAGAGAGTCCAGCAAGCTTCCCATATGAATAAAATATCTGACTCATCAAATTCCCGCTTCAGAAATACCAATAACCAACGATGACAAAACATGAGAGTCAGTCCTCCTTGAACTTCACCCAAATACTGGTGAAACGAAGGTAACAACAATTCCAGCAATAAACGTAGCTGTTCCTACAAAACAAACTATCATCATCACTTCAATTTAATATTATCAAATAATCATACCAATTGATGCTTGACAGATACTTGATTTTTTCCAGGCTTCAATACTGCGTTTGATTGCATCAGTTTAGTGAAACACCAGAATGCTTCAACCTCATCATCTAACACAGCTAACAATGGAGCTAGCAAATCGGTCATACCTGCAACGAACCAAAGTGTATCACATACCAACTAACGAAGTAGGATTTTTCATTATACCTGCTACATACCTTGTGTATATGAAATTCCAGGAAAATAATGTAGATAATTTGAAATTATATTCCTACCACAATGAAAGAAAAACAAATAAATAGGGGGAGTTCCCAAATCAATTAAGCCACATCATGGCTGGAAATTATCATACTTTGGGGGCTGAATTATCACATGTTGAGCCCACAAGTTCATACTCTAAAATAAGAGCATAGGAAGCAGAACAGAATAGGCAATTCCATGATTCCAGTTCAAGTAATGCTTGGCCTGATATTTGTATGAGTATGCTTGTTTAGGATGGGAAATGAAATTTTGTACGGATTGGTCATGGACTTGAAGAATTACCTTCATGCAGGTACGGTATTAATGATTAAAGAAGCTACACATGGATATAGCTACTTATTTCTTGAAGACTATAACACTTAATGGAGAATTTTCTATACAACATCATATTGTGCTCTACATATTAGTAGGTATACTTTGTATATCATGATGGAATAGTTGTGGGAAATAATTGTACCTACACAGAAACACAGTTATTGGACACCTTTCAAATTAGAAAGATTCTCAGATTTAAGTTTTTACACACTGAAAAATTAGCAGAAAGACCACTATAATGAGGAGACTTTCATGATAGTGCAGAAACCAGCTCCTCTTACAATACTACTAATTTTGTGTTTGGAGATATAGATCACTGATAACAGGAGGTATTGAGTATCAACAGTCTACATTCCATATCATTGAATGAGCAGTGTCTGTCGGCTTAGTTGATAAGAAGCATACACTCCACGTTCTCATTTTTTGAATTCCCAGCAATCATCAGTGCCTGCATGTGGATGTGAAAATACTATTCGGAGATGGCCTGATGATTTTAAAGATGCAGGTAGGACATGTAGCAGCAAGCTAACAACTGTAAAAGCTTAACCAATATGCACACAGATACATGTACTGTAGAAGCTATGGCTAGTTAAAACACTCCAGTACATAAGACTCTGACCTGTTGCTCTACACCACAGATGCAGAGTACACCTGTAGATGAGTAGGTAATGGTATACAATAGTGAGCACACGTGTTGCCTTCTTTAGAATAAAGCAAGTTGGCTCAACTTAAACACTGAAGATTATCATCTAGACATCATTAAGGCTGAAATTGAAGGGCTCTAATTGCTACTGGTAACATGGTGGATATGCAGATACACAAAAATACTATAGCCCTGAGGGTTAAATATGGTGTCTACTTGCAATAATAGGACCAAAGTGAGTCTGAAGGTAGCCATCTCAAAAATATGATTAATTAACCTATGGTATGGAATAGCTATCTTACGTCTCTGCATCTTGATCATCTCTATACATTATAGCCATCTCAAAAATATGTAGCAGTTGGATTAATTAACTTATGGTATGGAATAGCTATCTTACGTCTCTGCATCTTGATCATCTCTATACATTACAACCCTTATCCTTACATATGTAGTTTCATCACAAGTCCATCATTAGTTCACTATGTATGGATGTGAAAGAACTAGCCAGACTTTATAGCTGTAGCTTTACAAAATTGGGTATGTTGCTAAGAGTCTAAATCTGCCATCAGTTAGGTCCATATTAAGAAATGGCTTTTTCTGTCCCTGTGACTGAAGTTGACATACATAGATGCAAAAAAAATTTATGAGTGCTAAAATAGTAAACAAGAGTGGCTTGGCATGCACAGTGAGGATTACAGTAGTCACCAACAGCAAAGGCTCCTCCCGGAATCAATTGACAAGCTTCAGGACGTTCTAGATCATGTTCCACTATGGCCACATAGGGAAGAGAGAGAAGGACAGTGAGAGGTGAGAGGGAGAAATGGGGTTGGGAGTTGCAATGAAGCTGGGCAAAGATTACTGCTGCCAACATCATTAACACCTGATTTGAGAAGAAGAAAATGCACCTGGCAACCTGGAAGTTAGTGGGAGACAGGATGGCCAAGACGAGGCTCCAAGAAGTGAGGGTGACTGAGTCCAAATTTGCAGATGATGTATGCAACCACAAAGAGGGGCTGGAACAGGTGGGTGGGGAGTTCATCACGACTGTAGTGGAATAGAGTCTCACAGTGAACACCACAATGGGGAGAGAACTGAGACCTGAGGATAACCTACCAGTACAACCTGGAGAGATTTCACTTACCTTGGGAGTAACATCAACAGAGATGGTGAAGTAAAGAATGAAGTGGTGGTGAGATTGGGTGGTATACAGATCAAATGTGAAGTGTATCGTTCACACTGCTGTATGAGGCAGAAACTTGGACAGTGAAGGCTGAGAGTGTAAGGAGGCTGAGGGATTCCACAACCGCTGTATCAGGTCAATGTTGTCCAGAATGCAATAATGGAAGGAGAGAATTACATCAAAGGAAACCTTTGGGATGTCAGAGGATATGATAGATATCCTCAGGAAACACCGCCTCAAATGGCTAGGAGATAGAGAGACTTGGCTGTGGCTGACCTTCAGATTATTGGGATTGGAGAGACCTGGTATGAAGTGCACAGGACAGGAAGAAATGGTCAGGACCATGTAACAGCAGAGTTTGTGCTTTGTGCTGCCAACAGATCTAATTCAGATGATGCTTGTGTGGACGGTCTTTTCGAAGAAAAGGGGACCTCACAAAGCATAGCCGATTTTATGATGGCTCACAACAACAGAGTCACAGACAAATAGTCTCAAATGCCCATGTAGGAGAACATTTCGTAGACAAGGAGACCTTACTTAGACATTCCCGTTTTGTGGTACTACCACATGATCACCATATCCCAAGCTCATGAGCTATCATCTATTGATGGGCAGCTAAAGGCTAAAACGACTACACAGCCAGTAGTACTTCAATTTCAGCCTTAGCAATGTCTAGACGATACTTTTCAGTGCTTCAGTGTTTTAATTTTTGGATAAAGGCTTTATTTCTGAAATATGGTAGCCCATTAAAGGCGCATTATTGACCATTAACAGGTGAGGTGAGCTGGTGTAGAACAGTGCATGTATCTATGTGCATTTTGCTCAGCCATTAGCTAGCTGACCTAACATCTGTTCAATCAGGTATTTTACAGTCATGCACATGCTGGCACTGATGATTGCTGGAGATTCAAAATGAGGTACATTTCTTGTCAACTAAGCTATCAGATTGCATCGTATGCACTCTTAGTAGCCTGTATAATAGCAGAAATTGTGCCTTATGTGTGTGCACTGAGGGTTAGCACTTTAGTGCTTTTGATTTCTATAATATTCCCACAAGTAAGGTTCCTGTTAATCAGACTAGAGCTGATTGAGTGAAATTATAGTCGTTTTCACTTGGTGATGTACCTGTACATTTGACACATCTTTGCACTCATTCCCGTTCATTAAGTCATCCATAAATAATTAACAAGTGAGTCACTTTCCCCTAATTTGAGGATGTCATTTCCCAACGCTAATTTTCACAACAGGGGGCTACTGGCCTTTTTTAAGGATCATCCTGGTACCACATTAGAGGTGACTTTACATTTCAGAATACAAGCATTCCATCCACTGTAGCTCTTCTCAATGGCCACTTTTGTATATAATTATAGGACATTACATACAATAATTTAGGAACAGAGCACTATTATGACTATAATATTACATAAGATAACTTATCAGAAAATGCTATTAATACTCACATAAGAACTATCAAGTGTTGATTATCCTCTCCTTTATAATATGGATTCGATCGATCAGTTCTGATCACATCTTTTTCAATTTGACTATGTTGGCTACATAATTCCTTTTTGCTGGCTGTAGAAATTTCAGATAACCTGTATTAACATTTTTCTATAATATTAGGCATTGATTATTTTCATGGTCAAGGAAGTAAGTGGATGTCTGTGTTTACACAATAGGCACATTATGGAACTACCCTACAATAACTTCCTGTAATAGCAATGAAAAAGTGATTACCTTTCTGCATTGAGTTTCCAGTACTCATCTTGATACTTCTTTCGAAGTTTCACTTTCTCATATGAAGACATATCAAAACAGTATACATTAAGAAGACATGGCCAGATTTCTTTGCGTAGAGAAGCAGCCATACCTTGAAAAAAAATTACCTAAAATAAAGAAGATAAAGATATGACAGAATAAGAATTACTCTGTTGGTGAATTGAAGTACCTTGCGTATATAGTCAATATTTGTCACACGTCCTTCAGAGTCTGTCAAACTTGTCCACATTTCATGTGTAAGGCTGGTTCTTAGCTTTCCTTCTAATGGATGCAATTCTGATAAGCTGAGTTTTGGGGAGAATACTGTAAAAGTATGACAGTGGGCATCTCTGTGACATGTGTGGGTGAAATACTTCCATGAACGAAATATGTGAACAAGGTCATTCAAACCTCCATTTTTGAAGTAGAATACCTGTACAGAACAAAACTGAATCTAAGGTTGTCATTTACTTGAACTGGATTTGCTACCAGGTGAGAGTGACCATTAGCTTGACTTACTTTAAACTCCTGTTCCTTATTTTTTATAACCAATTCTCCAGATACAATGAACCCACTCTCATCCATTCGATAAAATATCCGAATCATCTCCATTGAACACAAATCAATTGACACTGTGGAATAATACCTGGATTTTTCATTTTCCTGGACAGTGCAAGGAGTTGAAAGTACTAAACTTTCCTCAAAATCAGACTGGGAGGCATTTGGAGGACTACTACTGGGTGCGGATATACTGGTGTTAGGAACCCAATTTAAAATGAGTGTGGCACCAAAATTAGAACCCCTTGTTGTAATAAAAAGGAATCCTGGTATCAAGATGTGACTATCAAATGAATCATCGAATGAACTACTGGTATATATTTCACCATCATTCTTATGAGTTGAAACACTTCTTTCAGCTGATTCCGAAGTATTCCTGTCACAGCCAGAGGGTGAAGTGTGTGTATTTGAATTCACTATTGGACATTTCAATAGTACATTATTCTTACGAAATAAAAAATCATCTGCTTCCATGCTCATACTAGTCATAGGGATTTCTGAATCTGTGGTAGTTTCAATATTAGATGCATCAGATATGATTCTAACACAGTGGAGTTCTTGTCCAGTATCTGCTGCATTTCTTGTCCCAGTATCAGACCTTCTGGTAGTTCGTGGTAAACCTAACCTTCCTAGGGTACTGACTGCCTTTTCGAGTGCCGATTTCATTTCGTCAGATGAAGATCGATGATCATGCCTCTTTCATGTGAATTAGCTAGCTTTTGTACATCTGTATCCACAAAAGGACTTCCATATTCACTTTGGGCGGGGCTAGCTTAGCGTATTTCCTTAATAAAAAGTTGTAAAAAAAAAAAATAATAATAAAAAAAATAGGACATAACGTAAACTTCATAGCTAGTTGGTACTATCTTAGCTTAGCCGGGAATATGCCTAAAGTTAAAAGCAAGCATAATAAGATCGAAGAACTCTCCTCTGATCACTTCACGTTTAGAAAGGTAAGTCTGTAGCTTTAAAAAAAAAGGTAGCTAGCTATCTGTAAATGCACTTAAATCAGCACAAAACAGATAATGAAGGACACTCTCAACATCAATAACAAAGGGAGGACAATCTTCAACCCTTTCCCACTTTGCACGAATATGGCCCATATGCAGAGGCTATTATTTTCTTGGCAAGCCAATCTGGGCATGTTAAACGGGTGCAAAGGTTTGGATTAGTGTAGCTAGAGCATATAGACCTATCACTTTTTATACTCTGGTGATTTGACACACCTATTACATTGTTTATGTGAGGAACTGATGTGTTAAGCATATAGCATGAATTTATATTGCAGTACCTAATAATGATATATCCTGTATGGAAAGGGATTTTTTCCTACCTAGCACATAATGGTCTTCATTATCAGGACTGCAGTATGTAACTACAGTGGTGTGCAAGAATGTAAACAGTATTACAGTTGATTCCCATGTATGCAGCCGGACATGGAGGGGAAACTAACTATTTACTTTATCTTTTAGACAACGTATCATGGTTTTCCTAATGGACCTACTTCCTTTGCTTATGATCCTGAGACCCAGCTCCTGGCTATTGGTACAAAATATGGAGAGTTGCGTATATATGGCCGTCCTGGAGTCGAATTTAGAGCAGTGTCAGAGAACAGATCGTCAATAACTGCTCTTTTTATGATCTCTGGCATTCATCAAATCATTTCAGTGTCAGCAAACAACACTGTGAGTACATGGGAACTGTCTACAGAAGGTCAACCTACACTCTCTCGTACTAAAGACTTTAAATTGGAGTCTGAAGGGTGAGTATTTCTACCCTTTAAGTACACTATGGTGCATATGTATGTAAAGTGCTTCCCAGAATTTTGATGAAGTTAATAATGAAACCAAGGTATTACTGACAGAGTTTAAGCATGTGATGCTGTTAGTTTTCATGTAGGAGTGACTTCATTATGCACATGATCTTCTGTTAAATTGCCCGGCGTACATAATATATAATAATATGTTTGTGTGGGTAAAATTTATTGGTTAATATTCAGATTCCTGAAATGTAATACATTTCCTTATGTTTCCTTGATTGGTGAATATAATATATGTGGCTGTTTTTTGGTTTTGGCAGTCACCAGTAGCTTATAATAATCTATCTCTCTTGATTTCTATTACACATGGTATCTCTGGGCAATCTGAGTGAGCCTCAGTACCATTGGTAACACATGCCTATATTGAGAGAGAAAGAGCCCATTGTGCCAGTAAGACAGCAGAAGAAATGAACATTGTCGGCAGGACATGCTGCTTAGAGGTAGGGATGGTATGAACTCAGAGTGCACGAAATGCATGGCACTTTGAGTAAAGCCTGGCATATCTATGAGGCAATCATTAATTAGGATGCAATAACATATTTGCAACAATGGATTCTCTCTTAGGACTCCAATTCAGCCTCTCTGCTGGTTCAGCCTCAGTCTTTGTAGCCTGGCTTCCCTTTGCTCAGAGAGTTATTGTAACTGCACAGCTCAGGATACCATTAACAGTCTAGGTATTTGTACATTTTGATATAAAACACAGTTACCTTGTTTGTAGACCTAATTATTTTCTTTAGTAACCTACCAGGGTTTACTAATAGCCTATGGCACTTAGTAAACCTACTATTGTAGCTAAAGGCACTTAGTACCCTGTGATGGGCAGCAATTAGAAATATTGATAGTAACCAACCAACCCCGCCTGGTGGGCCTGTGTTAGAAGATTATGGTGAAAGCTAGTTTCTCGCCTCCTGAAGCCTAGAAAAGAGTAACAAGGTACCGAAGGTAGTGTAGAAAGCTTAGTTAGTTCATATTTTCAAGCGTATAAGCTAGAAAGCCTACCTTAGTTCTGGTTATTTTCAGCTGCTGGATTTTCCGTGCACGAAGCTTTCATGGCTGAGTAGCTAACTTTAGCGATTCATTTGAAGCCTTTCTACTTTAGTCTAAGTTCCAAAACTATGTTGCTATGTTTTAAATAAGTTAGGCAACTTGACCAACGGGATCTAAGTTATTTAGAGACCCTCGGGCCCTTAGTAGCGCCCTCGCTGCGCTCAGGTCGCTACAGCCCAGGGCCCTCGGGTCTCCAAATAACTTAGATCCCTAGGTCTCGTTGTCTAACTATTATCTACACGTTATGAAAGGGAATGCCTTTCAACTATGATGTGTAGCTGGACAAAAACTGTAACATAAGTAGGTATTGAGCTGGAGGCTCATTAAACACTATTTTCGGAGCTGTTCAAGTTCATGGCTGTATTCCCGTTGCAATACATTCTGTATTGTACTTGTGATATATAAGTACAAATATTTTTTTGCAGAGAAAGCCTATGGTTAGGATGGCAGGACTTACACCATTGAATTAAATTTGAAGGTATCCATAAATGCGTTCATGAAGATATTTGGAAACTGACCTCAGAGACTGCATGCTTGCAAAGCAGTACTAAGAAATTGTGTGTGATATATGGAAAATTCAAATGAATTGCTTGTTTTACTAATTTCCTAAAAAGTGAAAATTTCACCAACTTCCAGTATAGAATTTTTTGACAAAACAGGAATGATGAGTGAAAGAGCTGTGAAAGCACTGCTCAGATTCTTGGACACATGATGGGATGGAAGGAAATGACGCCATCATCACTTTATTTAGTATACTGAAGTAGTATACAACTTACCTTAGTAATTTTGAACTCCCTAACTGATAATATGGTAAAAGAGGAAAAAAAATACTATACTGTAACCTTTGTTACTTTAAAAAGCTTGTGTGTGAGTAATAATGTCTGTCCCTACATACGTAGATAGGTATTAATTCTATGAGAGTTGTATAAACTCTGTCATCTGACTTGTCAGGCAGCTTATAAACGATGTTCATATTAATGATACATAATTATTGCAGTGGCAAGGCCATCACAAAATGCTGCTTGTCCAAGCATAGTGGTCACTTTTATATTGGAACAGAAGGAGGAAACTTGTACATTTTGGATGTGAAGTTATTCCGTCTTGATTCTGAAGTTGTATACTGGAACAATGCCACTACTCTGTAAGTCTCATAGAATTAGTTGTCATTGCCTACATGGTTGGGTATACAGACCCAGGTGATCATATAAATAATGTGGTGTACATACATCATTCACTATTGCTCCTGAGTCTTATATACTGTATCTGTGCATTATGAGCAACATGGTGCACTGCACTTCCATTGTTCAGAATGTTTCATTTTCTATTTCTCCATTGATTGTACTATTATGTTTGCATTTTTATAGTACAAACTCTGCATGTGTAGATGTAGGTTCCTATATACATACTCATTAAGTCATTTGCTGGTAAATGTCATTAAATCAACTTTTGATAACATAATCTTGTAGCTTCATGCATGCATGCACAGCAGGTATAGGTTTGAATTAGTGTTAAAGAATACACCTACATGCTGCTTCCATAGTGCAAGCTTTCAAAAACAACAACAACAAAGAACACACCTATACATACAGAAACTGTTATAGTGGGGCTACTGTAATTTTGTGTTTGCAGTGTTCAGCCATCATCAAAGAGTCATCCTGGACGAATAGTTAGTCTGGAGCTGTGTCCTATCAACCATAATCTCATTCTCATTGGTTTTGAGAAAGGAATTATTGTTTTGTGGGACTTCGAACGTGGTCTTCCAACTAAGAATTTTCCCGCCAACATCCAAGATTGTATGCAGGTATGAGTTTAAGATGGTTATGAGAGTGTGTTTACCTTGTCTACCTCTTCTTATAATACAAGCCACTTGAGAGTGTGTCTTGGCAGAATGAAGGATTCAAATTTGTTACCTCTCACTCCAACTCTAGTCTTTACTACTGGGGTCTCACTAGTAGCACTCCAAGTGAAGGACCAATTCTCCATTATGGTATGTAGTAAGTCAGGAGTGTGTGAAACTATCAGTAATATTATGAGGATTGTGATTAAGACTTATTTAACTTCTATAAAATTAATGTATGCATACTCAGTGGCTAACTGATTCCATTGTCACTGCTGTACAAAAAAGAAGTATAAGCATGTTGGAGGTTTATAGCCAACTATGATATGTTCATTTGATTCAGAAAGGTAATTTGGTTCAGATTCTGAACATATATGGTTCACTGTATATAGTAAATGGCAGTTAATGTGTATGACAGAAGAAATAGCTAGCTAGGATACGTAGGTATGTAACTCATGAAACTCTATCTGGTGTCTGTGGCTCCTTGTTGCTCTCTTCACTGGTTACTTGTTGCAGCCTAGACTTAATGCAGTGTCTGGCTCCTTGCTGTCTTCACCGACCTAGGCTTGCTGGTCCCTTGCTTATTTCTATCTTCACCAGCCTAGCTAATAATTCAGTGCTTTGGATGTTGCTCTTTATCTGTCTTTTTATCAATAGGTTTATTCAACTCTTTGAGCATCAAGGTTTATTGTTGAGTTGAGCTCATAGCTAAAGGTTTGAGCACTTAGCCTTCCTTGCCTCAATGAGTGACAGCTATTTACTTATGTAGCAGTTAACCTTCAAACAGTGACAGACATACACGAGTGAATATCAAGACAGAAAATTTGACAGTAGAATCAGTATAATACCTATGCAAGTGTGCAGTTATATGTATGATGCAATGATCTCGTCTCTTTTTCCCATCACAGTTTATTAACGGCAAACTATTATACACATAAACTGACTACATTTGCAGCCTTCTCGACTTACTGAAGAGAGCTGGAAATAGAATTTGGGTACTGTACATGCTTCATCTTAAGTAGTATAATCTTGTCCATTATTCAGCCAGCTTTTGAAACCAGTCATTCCTACATCACTCATTTATTTTAATATCCTTCAGTAATAGAGTATTACAATATCAATACATATATGTACATATATACATAATTATTATGGACTTGATGAGTGCATGTATTTGTAATTGCTAGGCTTAATCACCTTTAAATAAAAATAGACCTTAGAAAGTTCTCTTCCAGAAGCAAGCTAGAGATTTTTTAGGAGACCTGGACATTGGCAGCCCAATTATGCTAGTTTGGTATATATTTGATGTTACTGAATGATCGATCCTATATTGTACAGGAAATGATTGTGATGCTATCACTAAAGTAGAGTGGTTGAACACGGACGCCAATCCTTTAATCGTGTTTGCTGGGGGGTTACCAGTAGATCAGACAGATGATCATCATACAGTGACTGTAATTCAAGGTGCTGATCATGTTGCCTTAGATTTCACATCACCAGTGGTGGACTTTGTGACTGTTTCAGGTAAATTTTTCTCAGGTGGATGATTAGTAGTACTGACTGGACTGGGACATACTTTAAATAATAATAATAATAATATAAAATTACTATGCTGACTTACTGGCTGGTAATATATCACAATTCTGTATTGTGGCTATCTTATAGCAATCAAGTTCATACTTAAAGAAATATGAACACTAAAGTTCATACTCAGAAAATATGATACAATGCCTATTAATTTCTCCTCCATTAACTGGTGGGTATTGGGTCATCAAATATTAACAACTTTAGGGCTTTCCCTGGGAAAGTAGGAACAACAAACAGTTAAATTTGTCTTTAGATATAACATGTAGCAGCAATGAATGGAAACAAATGGACCAAACTACTTAAAAATAGCTCCACTATAATCCTTTACCTTTAACTCGATGTGTTCGAAAATAGTTATTTCCAACCTGCTATATAGCCTTCAGCCTACAACGTGGCAGACATTTTATAGAATATGCCCCACCCCTGTGCACGTGATTCTTGGACCTTAACCTCGCATCTGACTGCTGAGCTTTCTCTCTCGATATTGGTCTCTCGATGCTCAGAGGATAAACCCATGGCACTGGTCTGGTTATGAATCAAGCCTTGATGCAGCACTAATCAAGTATATCTGGTACAGTGCATAACACCAGTAAAATTATACAAAATCATGGTGACAATATTAAACTGTATAGCTCTATCCTTCTAGATGGATTCATTTTGGCTCATACGTACAATAATTATGATGAAAACACTGATGAACTGCGTAGCTACAATACATATTTGGGCATCCAGTTGCCTATAATAAAATGAGCAATAGTTACAAAGTAATAATTAAGTATCTCTGAGACTATAACTATTCTATATACATGCACCATATTTTCATTATATCTGCATTAACAAGGAAAAATATTAAAAAAGAAAAGTAGGGATGGCTATGTGTGGTTCAAAAAAATTCAGCAACAAGTCAAGTAACCCCTTACCCATCACCAACTACGAGCTTACTATTCCTACTTCATTCCCTTTATATCTTATCTTGGCCTGTTATGGGAGTGAAGTAGGAATAGTTAGCTTGTCGAAGAAAAAGCTATAAAGCACAGTACTCAACTAACTTAATTATTGGAGGGTGTTTTTTCGATAATACGCATGTGCATGTATTTGATATCCAATTATTTGAAATTATAATAATACTAGCTAAACTAGCTCTGGGATTTTAGATTCCCTGATCCATCTACCGGTAGACTCTATTTCATGCATCCTTGACCTCCAAGTATAGCTCAACACTTCAAGCCTTGTCTCGCTGATAAATAACTGCTTACTCCAGAAACTTCTTTCATCTGTTCCTGCATACATATAGAAGAATGAACTCTTTTATGCATGCATACATATAACCATAAAGAGAGAAAAATCAGGGGAAAAACATTTCTGTGAAATGAAGTGTGTTAATAGCATGGCAATGATATAGTCTGGCCTTGTTGGAAAGATCCCCAATATTATTTAATCTAGCCTCCAAATTGTGAGGCTGTTGATGCCTACATACATACTTTTAGTGTCCTGCATGGAGTTGTCTTAATACTATTAGCAAACACGCAGAGCTATTATAGACAAAGCCCACATAGATAAGTTGTATTCATGTCAGAGTTCTGCCCATGATTTTTAAGGCATTGGTTCAAGCCTGTATTTCTACCAACCCTGTTCAGTGCTTGATCTGGGGGGGGGGGGGGGGGGGGGGGGGGGAAAGCAGGTCAATTCCCCCCTGGAGTCACTGTTTCCCCCTCCCCCAAAGTTAAATACTTATTGCATGCATGAAGCCACATTTTTAGCAAAATCTATATCAACCAAATTAACATCTTTGTCAAATGAAATTTTCTAGCTCAAACCCTGCTGTATTTCCTGTCCTTAGTGAAATTTTATGGATCAAACGTATACTCTTCACTATAATTATATACCAATTATATACGTATACAGTTGCCGTCTTTACTTGCTTTACTTGTATGCTTAGATCCAAGCACATTAAGAGGCAGTTCTCTTTTTGTGTTATGTGAACAGGAATTAGCAGCATTTGACTTGGAAGCACCCAAGTGAGTATGTACATGTGTACTTTTGTGTACTTGTTACCTCGTAATATTTGTGGGGAAAAAAGTTAAGCTCTTAGCTCAATTGCACTGCATGTACATACAGCTAGGTACTTCACCATGTGTGCACTTACTTCATGTCAAAAAAGGCATGAACTAGTAAATTATAGGTTTTATTCATAACTAGTATTTGTATGTACATACATATTTTTCTTTAATGTTTTGCTGTATTTGTCAAAACCTTGGAGGGATAGCATTTAGATTATTGGTAGAATACCTTGTGGGTATGATGAAGCTTCTTTTTTTTTTTTTCATATGCTTTTCTAATCACTATTTTGCTTATCATTATTTCAGTCAAATACTACAAATTGATACGTGCCACATTACTCAGCGCTATGATCCTTTACCTTTACTAAAATAGCACCCAACCTGGTATTTTAACCTCAATGCGCCCCTTGATTCATTGAACGACAGGTAGCTACCCTCTTCGTATATTTCAGTAGCATGAAAGCATGAAAGTACTCTTGCGACCAAGCAAATAAATTATATAGGCTCCGACTCATTTGTGCTTCAACTCCTTTGCTAATATTTGCTTTTGGAAGTATGTAAGTTGCTGTTCTAGCCAGGCAGGCAGTTGCATAGTAAAAAGATGTTTAGATAATGAATACCAAGCTTGCGCATTGTAGCATGCTCATTATGCATTTACCAGTATTTACCAATGACCTACGTAGCTTGCTAGCAATCCACAATTAATATGTATCTAGGTATCTCACCTGTGCTCTGCTAGGTGAAGACATGAGAGGGTGTTTAACATAGACAGATTCCTTATTTTATTGATCATCTTGCTCAAGTTCTAATAACTGCTGCCAACTAGCTAAACCACCAGAATGTGGTTGCATATTAGGACATACAGACATTCATACATAGATACTTCCTCTAAACAAGACAGTTAGGGAAGCTTCTCAGCTCACTCAAAATAAGAGAAGTTCACCCCAGGGCAACAGGCTGGCCCATGACACAGTGTATGGGATAACAGAAGTCTTGGTGCTGTAAAGATCTATCTAGCAGTCACCTATAAAATTAACCAGTTATTTATGTAGTTGGTGTGTGCCTGATCTGGTAGGAGCTAAAATGTAACATCAATCTGGGGTCAGGTGTATGTGTGGCTGAGGAAAACTAATGACACTATTGTGTTTGTGTCTTTCATTATGGGTTAGAGCTTTTTTTATCAATCTGATTCTCTCTTAGGTGTCCACTCATTCGCAAGCCATACTTGTTCTGTTTACATGCATCTCCAGTTACATGTGTCAAATTGTATGAAAATTGCAACTCTCAAATATATGAGTCTCTACATGAAGTTAATATTGTGAGTCCTCCTGCACATGAACATAAAAGCCTCAAAGAATGGCCTGCTATGGGTGGTTGTGTCCGAGCCTCAGAACCCACTACTTATGATATTCTTATAACAGGGTAAGTTATAGAGTATACAGCGTGGAGGTATATTAACAGGCTCTTCTTTTTCTTTATTTATTTATTTATTTATTTATTTATTTTTTCCAAGCGTAACCGACTTATCAATAGAGCAGCATCCAGCACATGTGCTTATTATACCTATTTATACATTATTTATTACAATAATAATAGTTATAGGGTAGGGTGTGAAAGTATCTTTGGTCTTGTGGTGCCGGTAGATAATGTGTTGTGGTGGCAGGGGGAAGTCAAGTGGTATGGCATAATTCAGCACAAAATATACTAGGGCAAATATGCAACATTAATTCTGACAGCAAGTGAGCAAGTATTCCTATATGCATGAGCAGGGAACTAGTATGCCTGGGGCATTTTGGAGTGTAGAGTGTAAACACGTAATAATACGTAAAATTACGTGCAGGTGAATGATGTAATGCTTATTATACGTTATTTGTGGAGGTGCAGTAGGGATGATAATGTGTTGTAGTGGAAGTGGTGGCAGGAGGAGTCAATTTGTATGGCATGATTCGTTATTATGATGAGACTACTCGGGTGGATGTAGGTAAGCTGGTAATGATTTACTCCCTAACCCTCAGAGATACAGCCTATGGAGTAACCCTCACTGCCTCGGGCCTATCTTGGGTCTACCATCACCTCCAGAATAGCCTACATTTTTTGCAAACCTTGCAATTGGAGTGACTGTGATGGCCACAAGACTTCCATAACTTGGTATAAGAACCAGACATCAAACTCGCTCAAGAAAAAAGTATTTGCTCAATAAGATTGTGGCATATGATCTATAATTATGGTAAAGAACAACATGCAGAAGGTAGTACAATTTCTGATGTGATGCGCATTCTGAAAATGAAGTAGAGTAAGTTCATAAGCACGAAGTTGCTTTAGAGATACATGATGGCAACGAACCACTGATGTACTCAGGGAAGAAACGCACTTTGAACTTTGATTATTTAAATGTTACTGCTTGGTATAATTTGTTTTTGTACTAATCTTGTGTTTTTTTGTGTATATTTTTTTTTCAAGCATAACCAACATACCAAGTAGAGCAGCATACAGTGCATGTTATTTGTGCTTTTATACTTATTTATACAAGTGAATGCAAAAAATTTCTTCTAAATAAAAAGGTTAAGTAGGGATAGCTTAAATCTAGCTGGGCTATATAATGTACTGCAGCCTCGTATGAAAACAATCCCTACATTTACATCCACTACCTATAGCTAGCTATGGCAGTTGTAAAAGTAGGGATTGTTTTCATACGAGGCTGCAGTACATTATATAGCCCAGCTAGATTTAAGCTATCCCTACTTAACCTTTTTATTTAGAAGAAATTTTTTGCATTCACTTGTTTCTATCCTTTTTTCTTAGTGCTTGAAGTTGAATGTAAGTTGTGTATGTAAAGAATTGAGTGGCAGTATTGACTGTCACTTCAACTGAGAGTATGCATGCAGTGATTATTAATTTGACACGAGTCTACAGTACAGTACTATACAAAGCCAGCTCTACATAAAACTTTTCTTTTGTAGGTACATACACAGTCTCTGGTTGAAGAATTTGTTTAGCTATTAAGTTTTGTCTATTATTTAATATAAAACTTTACAGCAACAGCGATGTAGCTTAATGACATGTGCATAGCATAGTGAAGTGAGCTGACTACACTACAGCCAAGTACTGGCTATAATACTACTATAAGATGAGCATCTGTACTGCAATTCAGCAAGGAGTGACTGGAACACCATCAGATAAGAATAATAGCTAGCTAAACGAAGACCTAGCTAAGCTTACGTGGCTCCGCCCATAAGCCCGGCCCCCTACCGACGTGCGCTTCAAAATGGCGTCGAAAGATTAGCTAGTGTTCCGAGTGCTCGAATAGTGAAGTAGAGCCTTAGTCAAAACTAATAGCAAAAGATCAGCCTCATGGTGCCGCTCTAACAGATGGCCAAAGCAGAATTTTGATGACTATAGCCAGTAGTCTGGCGTAGCCAGCCCCAGGCACTTCCGGAACTCCAGCGCAAGGGTCTGGTAACACACAATACTTCGACTTGTTCCCGTTTAGCAGAAATCCTGCTAAAACGATGAATATCATTAACTGACGCGTTATGACGTTTAATGACGTGAGGTAGCTATAACAACCATAATTATTACGGGATCGGGAGGCCATTTTTTTCTTCGTGCGAGGTGCAATTAAACAAGACAACGTCATTTTACGACACTAAAACGTCATATTACGTAAATAAAAAATTTAGGCCGGGAACAAGTCGAAGTATTGTGTGTTACCAGACCCTTACGCTGGAGTTCCGGAAGTGCTTGGGGCTGGCTGCGCCAGACTATATAGCCAGTAAGCCGGTACGTCGATCTGATTATTATTATTATTATTATTATTATAAAGAAAAAGAACAAAAGTCAATTTTAGACATCGTTTTTTTCTTATGTTAGCGAATGAATTTTTGGTTTTGGAATATTCTCCTCTCTTCTTTGTAGATATAATAATTCACTCTAGACTTCTGAGAACCTGTAGAGTAAGGGTAGAAGAGAAAGAAGAGTTTTTAGTTTATACTGTCTTATGACCTTTGACCCGCCATCCCTACTTAGAGAGTGCTAGCGCACTCTCTGATATTATTCATTACATTACAATAAGTTATAGGGTAAGGTGTGAAAGCATCTTTGATCTTGTGGTGATAGTGGAGGGGGCAGTGGTGGAGGTGTGGAATGATAATGTGTTGTGGTGGCAGAAATAGTGGCAGGGGGAAGACAAGGCCTGCAAGAAGAGGTAAACTAGTTTATCACAGGGCCTACCTCCAGAACAGCCTACATTGTATTCTGTACTTATACAGATTTCTTACTGAAGGGGGAGAGGTACATTTTTGCAAACCTTACAGTTGATGGCCACAAGACTTGCATGTACATACTGGTTAGCAGTGAGAAAGCTAAAGAACTCTGCTTGCATGTGTTATTAGGTTGTATGGTAAAGATTATCAACATGGAGACGGTAGTACAATATCTGACCTGATGCACAGTCCAAAACGAAGTAGAGTTAGGCACTCTAAGTTAATAGCATGGAGAAGGACGAAGGTACTTTAGAGATCCATGATGGTAGCGAAGCGCTGAGGTATTCTGGGAAGAAACACGCTTTGATTATTTAGATTATTTATATTATGTATTTCTTTTTTTATTTATTAAATGCTGGCAGCAATTTTAAATATTCTTTGCTGTACCAATGGTTTCTGAATTTCATACATATATTGCATGCTAGATACAATTATTCAGCTACTGTTTTATAGAGACCTACTTACTCTACTCTCTATGAATGAATGATAGTTTGTTTTTTGTTTCGTTTAAATTTGTTTTGCTGTTTGTTGGTTGGTTATAAACATTGTTTTTGGTCACATTTTCAATGTGGTGTAATATTGACTTGCAGGCATGAGAATGGAATGGTTAAATTTTGGGATGTGACCACCGGAGCAATGAGACTAATATACGAGTTGAAGACAGCTAATCTATTCGTTGGCCAAGAATCCGAATCTGAGCTCTTGGAAGACTTTTCTAACTTCAAGTGGCCACCTTACTATCAAGCTAGTTCTTATGATCCTTTTGAAGATGATCCTCGCCTCTCTATTAAATTCATTGAATTTTGTCCATTGTCTCGTACCTTGTGTGTTGGTGGAAATGGAGGTCAGGTGATCACATTCTCTTTGAACCCTGTTCCCTCTGAGACATTAATTGAGGTCAGTAGTAATAATCATAGAGTGAAATTGAATTTTATACCTACATAGTGTATCCTAGGAGCAGTTTTTTGTAACATCAGAATACTATGTTAATAATTACAACTTTTCTGTCATAGCTGCTAGCAGTATGGAGGATAAGTATCTGCAGTGCAGTAGGAGTGACTAGATATTAGGAGCTTCCAAATAGAACATCTCATCAGATTAATAGCAACTATGTAATTAAATAACAGTGACATCAGAATAATCATATAGCTGCTCTTGGATTATAGTAGGAGTGAGTACCTCTAAAGAGAGTTTTGAGTTTATAACAGTTATGATCTTTGACCTGCACTGTACTAATGCTACCACACTTTAATGGGTATTCTGGGATAGCATTGTGTACTTGAATGATGATTGAGAATGATAGTTGAGCAATTGCATACTTCTATACATAAGGTTGCAAAGGCTGAGATTTTCATGCGAGATGTTCCAAGGAATCGGAGAGGAGCAGCTCTAGGGACTACTCAGGCACTGGAATGTAAATCTGATATGGTGCCACTTCCAGCTGGCTTTCAAGCTAATTTCTATCTTCAGTGTATGCCAGCAGTGGCTGTCTCTGCAATGGCTTTTAGACCCAGTTGGGGACTGTAAGTGTATGATGTAATCATTGCTGAAGTTGTGTCAATATTTCCATTATTATTGACAGTGTTGCTGCTGGAATTAGCAAAGGATTTGCTGTTGCCAATTTCTTGATCAAACAGATTGTTTTGATTCATCCAACAGTACAAGCTGATGGTTTGGGTTCCAGATCTATCACAAGGTTGGTTAAGGAATTTTTAGCTGTATTCTAATCTTGTATAACTGTGATCATTATTTCCAGAATGCACTCTCTGAGAAGGTCTATCCGAGACTCTTTTCGTCAGCGACGACATTCAACTGCGTCCACTGATCGAAGAATGATAGCAGAGTCTCTTAACAATGAAGCAGGTCTTTCATCGTCTCTTAAAGTCCCACCTACAAAAGGAATGAGGCCCAGAACAACTTCTGAGCCTACATCTCCTATTGGAGGTGTGGTGGATCCTGATAGTGGTGAATCTCAGGTATGTAACAATGTTTGGGTATCCATCCAGGCTGCATGAACATTGAGAGAAATGGATTGAGGGCCATCCATCCTTTAACCTGTGGGTTTTGAATGTTGATCCAAGGAAATCTTGAGAGGGAAATTATGTATCAGAGCTATGTTATTCAAAAATAAAGGTCCCACCTGAATTGGCTGGAGTTGTTAGTCACTTGAGTTTCAGTGAGACTCATGTTTCTGGAGGAGGGAGCAGTCCAGCAGTATTTGCAGCTACTATGGGTTCATCTCTGATTAAATACACTCTTACTCTACCTGATCCTCGAGAAAGACTATCACAAATCAATAAAGCTATTCTCGCAGGTATTTTGTGTATATTTCTTTTCCCCAGTAATATAGCTTACAGAAATTAAGTAAGAAATTATTGACCTTCCATTTATAACTACAGTGAAGCCTGCATTAAGTGACCACATGGAGGCTAAAATGTATATATTGCCACTGTACTTGGCCAATTGAGCTGTATGCAGGTGGTCATAACTATAGGTTTGACTGTAGCACCTAGCCAGCTGCCATGAATTACTGGAATTATTTTGCTCCTGGAAAGTTAAGCACCATTATGATTATGCATATAGGAAAGGATTATGTTCTGCTACATGCTGCTCCTATAGTGTCAGTCTTTATTCTTGACTATGATGGAATACCAATTCCTGGGCCTTATGAAGTGGAAGCCCGCTTAGTTGCTGCACCAAACCCCAGAAGTCCACACTATGCAGTTATATGTACATCAGAACAAATAAAAATAGTATCATTGCCTGGGATGCGCCAAAAGCGTAAGGAAAAGGTTACAAATCGTCTTCATGAAAAAATCCAAAAGGCTTGGATAATACGAGTTAAAGTTCCTGCAGCTCCAGTGGGAGCAGCTCGTGATTGGAATGCAGCATTGGGTATCATTACTAGTGGTGGTACATTTTTGGTATTTTCTCTGCCTGACTTGAAACTCTGCTTTCGAGAGAATGAATTAGTGACTTCTACTGATCACAAGTAGGCACTGTGTTTGTGTACGTTGTATCTGAAATTTGAAGCTGTGATGAATTTATGCAGGGCCTTGCAATCTATATCTGTATCTGTATATGGTGAAATTTTGTACCTTCGATCATTTTCTGAGTTAGAGCGGTGTCTCTTGTGTTCATATGGATTGTAAGTAAATGTTAATCTCATATACAGTATATATGCCCAATAACTTCTCTTGACTGTAGCTCGTATCACTCATCGATGTTGCCCAGTTTATTTGCTTATGAAGGGTCCACTAACCCTATTCACCTGCCAAAAAAATCAAGTCTACGTAGGAGACAAGTGGTCCAAGTCGAAGTTGCACCAGAGGCAAGCAGTAGTAGAGAAAGACGATCAGAAACTCCATCGCCTGAAAACATGGTCAATGGATTGAATATTTCAGGTATGCATGTACTTGTATGTTGTTAACTCCTTAGAAATCGTTAGTGTTATTTCTTCAGTTAGTTCTAAAGAGCTGAAGGCTAGAGCCACTAAAAGATAGGTGTGTAGCAGGCTCCCAATAAAGTATTGGATTTGCTTTTGCTGTTTCTGTGCTCTCTAGCTATATAGTTTTCTCATGAATAATTCATGAGTTAATGACACTGGCTATGAGGTGCTGTATAGTTGAAAACTATAGACTAGCACTTCCTACTCTACAGCTGAGGGCGAACCAGACATTTCAGAGAAATTCAATATTTAGCAGCCATGACTTGATCAATTTTTTCAGTCATCACTTTTCTTAAACAGCAACCTTGTGTTTACAGTCTTTTGTGCTTATTCCAGTTGTGCAAACCAAAATGCAGGGTGGCTTGAGTCAGAACAGCCAACAGTCCTGAGTTTTAGTTGCTTTTAGCCATTGATCGAAAGGCTATAAATCTCACCTACAGTTCAAAATCTCTTCAAGTTGTCCTGCCCACTGGTTTATACAATAAGATTAAGTACAACATATGGTCAGCACATGGCTGCTGAATTATTCATGAGACATTATACCATAATCATGATTAGAATATAGATGGTTACATATATTATATATTTCAACATTTCCACTCGTTTCCTTGTTATATGCATGATCATATGTGTCTGTGTGGCATAATTACTTTTTGGCTACAGATTTTTTGTGGTTAGAATTGCTATTCAAAGTATTTTTATTTTATACACCCTTTGGTGATGAAAACTGTACAATTTGTTGGCAAAAGGCACATGTTTCTCTACAAATAGTTCTATTGGCTGGTACATGCACTATACTTCCATACTACTGACTTTGAAGTAAACCGTTAAAACTGGATCAGGCCTGTCATTTTCTTATTATGAAGAAGTATCATCAGTGATATGTTTTGTTTGTATAAATGTTGCTGCCTAAGAGGTTGGCAAAGTATAATTCTGACTAGCTATTGGTTGTGTAATAGAAGGATTGATGTTTTGCAGATGCTTCTGGGAACAAGAGTCAGGACTGTGATCCCTCTGTTAGTGTTGCTAGTGGGCAGAATCAAAGGAATGAAATTCCTATTGGTCAAGCCATAGCCACTGACAATGGTTCAGCAAGGCAGAGGTCAAAATCACCAGGTACATAAGTAATATGCGATAACCTAAGAGGTACTACTGAATAACTAACAATTATATGTGTTTAGGTGTGCAACCAATGATTACAGATGCAAGGTATGCATGTATTGATTTCATAGTAGTTTCTTATAACTAATTCAAGATGTCTGAATTCTAGGGAACATTCGCCATCTAGCAGTTCATCTTCTGGGAGTGATTCAAGTGATAGTGAAAGCTCTGATGATGACTTGGAACCTCATGGGATCACTCATGATAGTACCACTTTTGGAAATCCAGGGGCAATGGGAATTGAGGTATTGTAGCATACAATTAGTGATAGTTGGGAGTGAACCTTTTTTGTATCTTAGGATCTTGAAGAGGGTAGCCAGGAATTGGATAATATCATAGCATCATCTCTTCAGCAGCTGGAGAATGCCAGAGCTTTTTATGAACACATGCAGGCTAGAGTTAAAAAATCTGAATAAAATGTTTAGTATTATCTTCTCCCCTATAATAGCCATGACAATGTAAGTAGTGATATTTATAGTTCAATTTTTAAGGCTTGTATCTATGATGTAATTTTTTTTTTGGTAGTATACTGTATATTTTTATGATGTAAATTAGTCATTGTTTCTTTCTACTTGTCATGGCAAGTGTGATGGAAGACCTTCCCACTTTCTGATATATATACTCTGACAGATGATTACAGTCCCAGGCAAGGTTCCACTCTTTACTTGCATCTCCAGGAAGACAGATTTGTATAAAATAGAAGTACAGGAAGGTTAGTATAAAAAGAAGGCACGAGTAGGAAGAAATGAGAACAGGGAATAAATCAGGGAGAGAAGGTGGAGTAGGAAGAAAATGTGAGGACAAACATAATCCCAGTAAAATTCCCAGTGATGTCACCAACTGCATGGCCAAGAAATGTTGAATTACAAAATGATATGAGAGAGTAGCTAATAATTTAACAGAGTAGAATCACAATATGTCCTACTTAGTATAATTATTATACTAGACAAGGATAATACTTCAGCCTGTCGTCCCACCAGGACTGAGGTTATTAAAAGGTGCTCACCATTGAAATTTGAATCCAGTGAAGTCGCTTGGAAGTACACCATGAAATGCTGAGCACTGATATCACAATGAATAAACCACACACACTCCAGGTGGGAACTGCCAGACCATCTCTTGTCAGGAGTGGGTACATGCTAAATGCAGCCACAATGTTGAACCATGTAACCATAAAAGGATGGTGTGCAATTAGGAGACTAACAGGCAGAGTTACCAAGAGAATTGATTTCTCATGTACTTGAAATGAAAACAAGAAGAAAGCTAAAGATGATACAACCTGGAAAGATGTACAATAGTATAATATGATGCAATGAAAAAAATCTTAACTAAACTTACCAATGATAATAAGAATCTATAAGCCGTAGGATACTTCAGTAAATTCCCTAATGATGGTATTGTTGTTATTAGGGTGGTAATGAAACTTATTCGAACAAGCCAAGAAAGTGGTAACAAATCCTTAATTTTTATAAGCACAGAAATAGTACACCAAAAGCTGGCTACTTTATCTTCAAATATCCCCCTATTAAAGGGGAATATTCTCATAAGAACTTGGATAACACCTTGCTTGCCTCCTACAATGTAGAAAGGAATCCAGCATAAGCCAAACACAAATATTACTGCCATGCCCAATTTTGTCACAATAGCAACTCTATTACCACTACTAGACAAAGCCTTTCCCAATAAATAGCAGAAGAATGGTAGTGAATGGTACAATTCCATCTGCTTGAAGTTTAAAGCAAGACAAAAGGCAATAGAACCAGATACATCCCAACCTGAAATAACACCAATTATGCCCCACAGAGCCAATCCTAAACTAATTGAATTGTACTGAAAGTGTCCATGATCAATCAGGATAATGGCGGGCTGAGATAAGATAATGCAAATTAAGATCGTCTTTTGGATATCCTACAATTGGGGAAAAAATTGTTATGATTGATATAATTTTAAGTAAGATAACCTTACAGTTATGTTTCTGGAATGTTTAGAGTATTTTGTTAAATAGCACACAAATGCAGTCACAGCAGTGAAGAAAATTGAAATATCTGTTACCAAAACAGAATATCTCATAAACAATTTATGATCATAACTTTCATATCCTCGAGATGTTCTCAAGTTTATCCAATCGGGATGCATGTATGCAGATATTGTTCCTGCTATCAAACTGTGGTAGGCTGTTAAGGGAGGATAGTCCAATCCCCAATACTGAAGGTTATTCATAGTGGAGTTGACATACCTGTCAACAAAACATAGATTCTGACAGAACCTCCATTGTCAACATTTCATACCACTGGTAGACAGGAAGGTTGTATGTCATTTCCATCCAATGCCTCTGTGCCTCGTAATCACCAAACATGGGAGGACAACCTGCACCTATCCAAACGTTCACCACAAACACGAATCTCATTATAGTATAATCTACGCACACTAAGCTGTGAGAACAAGTGATGTGAGGTCATTTCCAGCCCACTGGATAGAATCTAGGTTCGGGTCTGGGAGCCGGAGGGGGGAACGGCCGACCCTTTACCTAGCTAAATGGTACTGTCCTACGACATACCTGAATAGGGATATAAGCCAACAGCCACCCTTATCAAGATAGTTGCTGACATTATAAACGTTAGTAGAAATACCCCAATACTAGTTTCAGGATACATTTTGATATCAGAGAGTGCGGTAGAGGCTTGATACGCAAAACACCCAGGGTCATCTACGCTTGTACGTACGTCTGTCACGGTTCAAGGGTCGAGGAAATCAGGGTCCACATCGCGTTTAGCAGCCTGGATGGAGAGCTGCTACGGCTCCCAGCCCCTTCTACATCTCGGGAGTGATACCTTGCGGAGCTGCTGCGGGGTACAACAAGGGGATCCGCTCGGCCCACTAAGCTTTGCTCTGACCCTCCACCCCATAGTGGAACGAATCAAAAAGGAGATTCCAGACCTTAAGATCAACGCCTAGTACCTGGATGACGGGACACTTTGTGGTTCCCCCAACGACATCGCCAAGGCCGAGGAAGAGGACCGGCTAGAGGCCTCCTCCTCAACCGTGCCAAGTCTCTCCTCTATGTCCCTGCAGACTCAGACGTCTCCATCAACCCTCTACCATCTGATGTTCCTGGTGTTCGGGAGGGATTCACACTCCTGGGCTGCCCAGTTGGCCCCCATCCTTTTGTGAGTCCACAGTGATGAACCGAGTGAATAAGGTGAAGGAGGCTCTGGCCATGTTACCAGATCTGGAGGACTCACAGATGGAAGCCACATTGCTTCGCTCCTGTCTAGCACTGCCTAAGGTTGCCTTCGTCCTTAGAACTACCCCCCCCCCAAGTCACATCACAGAGGCCATCAATGCATTCGACAATGCTATGGAGGATGCCTTGTCTGACCCCCACTATCAGAGTGGGTCCGGCTGAAGGCCTCCCTCCCCAGCTCCCATGGGGGCCTTAATATCCAAAGAGCCTCTGTACACGCTCATGGTGCCTACATCGGTTCCCTGAGGATTTAGTAGCCAGAATCCTGGGACAAGACCCACGACCTTCACCACACTTGCCCGCCACCCTTGCTGCTCTCTCTGAAGCAGCTGGAAGACCTGATTGGTCCTCCCTAGAGGAGGTGGACATTTCTCTCCGTCAACGTCCCTTATCTCGCTACCTACAACCAGCTCCTCACTTCAGCACCTAACATCCACTCTAAAGCTCTCGCCCTTTCCACAGCCCTCCCTCATGCTGGAGACTGGCTAAATGTCATACCCTCATCCACTCAAGGTCTCCATCTACAGGACAGAGAGTTTAGGTTATGTGTGAGCTACTGGCTTGGCCTACATATGACCAGAGAGGGCCCTGTCCTGCTTGCGGGAATAAAGTAGACACTTACGGTGACCACCAGATTGGCTGTGGGGGAAATGGGGACAGGACTCACCGACATGATTCCATCCGGGATGCACTTTTTTCGGTAGCCCAAACAGCTGCTTTAGCGCCCCGGAAGGAGGTCCCCTCCCTGATTCCTGACTCATCTAACCGCCCAGCGGATATCTACTTGCCCAACTGGAAAAGAGGGTGACCAGCAGCCCTTGATGTGACGGTTATCTCTACCATGCAGCAGCTGAGTCAGCAGGGAGCTTCCAATACCCCAGGATATGCCTTGGAGATTGGCGAGGGACGGAAGATGGCAGCCCATGCTGAAGAATGTAGAGAGATAGGGATCACCTTTGTCCCCTTGGTCGTGGAGACACTGGGAGGATGGTGCGAGGGTGTAGTTCACACTATTCGTGACGTCGGCAAACTGTAGGACCTTAGGCTAAATGAAATTAATGAAACGAGATGAATAGTTTTGGCCTGACATGGGCCAGGATGTTCTATGTTGAACAGTTAGACCTTCCCATCAACTACTGCGGGGGTGAGGGGCAGACGGCTCAGCCACAGGAAGGCATTGCCCTTCCACAGAGAAATGGCAAGTCGCTACGTGTGCATTCAGTAGAATCACCATGACGAATAGGGTCAATTGGTAATGCGCATGCGTATCACTTGGAAATTCAAAGCAAGGAAGAAATGGCTGATCGAGCCTCGATACGCCCAATCACTCGAGTTTCTAGATATGGACTTGACTCAATAATAAATCTTGAGGAGAAAGAAAGAAATAGGAAAATAAGGTTCAAAGGTCAATAGTTACTCTGCAACTGCAGCAAGCCTAACCAGGCTGGTGAAGATAGAAACAACCAAGGGACTGGAGACTGCAGTAAGCCTAAGCTAGCAGAGAATGCAAGGCTGCAGCATGCCTAGGGAAGAAGAGCACAGCATAGGCTTAGCTAGAGGAAACCAGCCCCAATAGCATGCAATTTCAAATGCAAAATAAGATTGCCACAGATTTTCTGTGGGTGCAGGCTAGTTAATAAATAACTGCCAGCTGCTTCATCCTATATCTACGATCTTGGTACCATATTGAAGCTCTACACCTGATCTAAGGAGTGGTATAGTTAAAAGTGAAGTAAAGCTCAAGTCCTAACTGTCAATTGCCATCCGAGTGCCATCGTGGACGCTTGACAGCGACTGCTTCATCCTATATCTACGATCTTGGTACCATCTTGAAGCTCTACACCTCAGGTAATGTTCAAATTGAAGTAAAGCTCAGGTCCTAACTGTCAATTGCCGTTTGAGTGCCTTTGTGGACAACTCAAATTCTCGAAAACTTTGTAGACAGCACAGTTAGTTTAGGTTTGTTACTAAAATCCGGGACTGGACGGGGATGTCCTGTCTCATCCCGCCTACTAAAATCCGGATCTGGTCGGCGGGATATTCCGTCATGTCCGGCCTAAATATGCGACGCACTTCTCCCGCGCATACTGCATGAGCGCGAAGTGGAAAGTGTGCTACTTATCAGTGAGGCTCTTGACATCTTGCATAATATTCCAGATAAATTTATTACTGCTCCTGTGCAGAAGCCCAACAGTGGGCAAGTGTATAGTCTGTACAAGACAATTAAAGTAGGCTTATGAAACTTTCATTGCTATTCTGTAGGAAGTTAGTCTCATACACAAACCAGGTGACTAAAAAATATGGAATAGAATATGGAATGCTGTTTTAAATTATTCTAATTGTAGAATTAATTAGCAACAGCCAAATTAATCAAGTACTATTCCTGCATCAACATAGGCATAGGTGGGTAGATTGTGTAAAGTCTCATATTAGAGACGGATCATCCAGATAGTGTTTTGCCGGCACAACCAAACAAGTTTGCAACAATCAATCTCTTGTCACTGTAGCTAGCTATAGCATATTCATGTTTTCCTGAGAATTTGCTGAAATCAAATGAAACGAGTCCGAATAGCTTCCTGAAACTGCATGCTGAGCTCTGTATATTTACAGGAGAGATGGAGAAATATTATAGTAGTAACTAGCTATCTGGTAAACTTGGCAGCAGTTTCAGTGTCAATACTTCAAGGAGAAATCATGCATTATTTTCTTCCCAATGGCCTTTAGACATGGATGCGATACAATTAATCATATAGCTAAGCTATAATAGCTAGGGGGATATGGTGTAGCTAAGTAAAGAACAGTTTCACTACCTCCAAACAAGGGGGCTCTGAAGAGCAGCCAAACTCTCTACAACATGCAGCCAAACTGAATGGAATGAAAATAAATGACCTATATTATTATAAAACCTCCAAGAAGGGTCGACCTCTCTAGCTATACCTGAAAGATCAAAACACCTGTCATGAACTTGGCTGTTATTTGGAGGTTTCACTGAATTTATAATTCCTGTTGGTTTAGCCACTAGCTAGCTAAAGTTTATGGCAGCTATAGCTATGGCTGATTGAAAATTATTTTTTTGCAGGCTATGATTCTTTTGATACGTATACGAGTGCGAACAAATAGGTGCAACATTGGAAACTGCTAAGACTCCAAGATATTGAGAGACTATCAATTTTTCATGATCACTTTTTCATTATTATCACCCACATCAATGAATTAGCTAGCCATGTCTTTTGAAAGTCTGGTCTAACTATAGCTGGCTGTCAGGTGCATGCAGATCCCGGATTTTATGGGACAGAACATCCCATGCTTGTCCCGGATTTTAGTAGACTGGACAGGACCGGACATCCTGCGCTTGTCCCGGATTTCAGTAGACTGGACAGGACCGGACATCCCGCGTTTGTCCCCGATTTTAGTAGGCGGGACGGGACGGGAGATCCCGCATTTCTCCCGTACCGTACCGGCATTTAGTAACAACCGTTAGTTTATACACTTTGTAGACGCTACGTAGACGTTTCATAGACAACATTAGAACGCTAGAACGCTTCGAAGTTTATACAGACTGACAGAAAAAAATGAGTTGCGGGGTGTGTGGCAAGATTATTTGGTAAAGGGTCGTTTATGCCATCCTTAGCCACGCCGCTTGAAAAAAGTGTGCAAACACAAGTGAGAGTAAAAATATTTCTTCTAAATGAAAGAGTGATGTAGGCTTGAGTACATGACTATAAAAAGTACGGAAATAAGGTGTACTGGATTTGCTCTGTCACAGAATTGACAAACCCTGAATGAACTGCATTTGTCTGTCATTTATTCTGTTGCTGTGATTTTGTCGCGGCGATAAATGGTGACACAATTTACCGGGAGATTTCGTCGCTCCTGTGAGATAGTGTCGCGCATATTAGCTCGTTCTATCTCTTTGTCTCGTGACAGTGTAACCATACCCGATTCTTTCCCCCGCCCCAAAGAGAAAGGAAAGAATCGGGTCTGGCTACACGATACTACTTCTTTGTCTCGCTAGCTAGAGACAGACATATTGTAGTCTGGTGTGGCTGACCCTTTAAATTCCTTTTTTGGGCAGGGTCGACTGCGCCAGACTGGACGTATTGTGAAAGATGTAGGTCTAGCGAGACGAAAGACGCAAGGTTTTTATAACCTCTGCCAGAATGTTGGCATATATCTTAGATTTACGTGCTAGATCATATGTGTTCAACATCATCGTGCCAGAATTTACACATACAGTATAGCGGGAAACTTTAGAGGGGGAATACTTTCGCGAATTTCGTTGGTTTGTCGCAATCAGCGAAAGTTTTTTCCCGCGAAATTTAATTAATTCGGTCAAGCTCAAGCGCGGTCCATGCATGTGCCATGCTCGATCGGTGTATAAAGCTGTTCATTCTTTGTTGCCATGTATCTGCTCAAGAAAAATCCAACTCTTCCAAAGCCTGATGGACAACTGTCATCAGTGGTTCCTTCTTCTAGTATAGCAGACGCTAACAAGGAGGTGAAACAGGTATTAGAATCAAAACCCAGTGTAGAACGTACATAAGGCCGCGATAGATCGATCGATCGTGAAAGATTTCTCCGCGAATTTTTCTATTCATGCTATTCGCGAAAGTATTCTCCTTCGAAAGTTTCCCAGTACTAGGGCAAAGTGAAACATTAGAGCTGATAGCTTGTGTTTCGCTGTTTAGTCATGTAAGTGGCAGGCAGTTTGCATGCATATAAAGCTACCACAAAACAATTAGATAAGCTATCCAGCCTCAGACTATACCAGCATGCGCATAATGGCACGCGCAGGGCGCTACTATTACACGATACGTACGTACGTACGTATGAGACCTTGATATAACTAGGGCAATGTAACGACATTTGAGTCACAGCAAGCGAGTATTCCTGTGCTTATAGCTATTCATTTGTTTTTTAAACTCCTTAGAAGATGTGAGTTTATATATAAGTGGCAGGCAACTGCATACATAGAAAACTGTATTGCTTACCTCAATGTTTACCTGTGCTATATTTGTAGTGCCAGCTAGCTAGTGTAGCTATGATAATGGTCAGCTGATTTCATGAGCTCACCACGCGTTGAAATCTATTTTTAGTAACCTGCAGCATTTCGGTGGCTATACAGCCTGTGCGGGAGTTTCATGCCCTCTCCCCGCCTTCTACGGGTCGATACGCCATTAGTTATATGGAATGAAATAATAGTTAATTAGATTCTAAAAGCACTTTTGCATTGAAAGAAACATCCTGAAATCCTTGTGGAAGACTGGGAGAATGTAAAAACAAATGTAAGATGTTGTCATGGTTGTTAAACAGCAACTCAAGACTCAATTATGGCTGATATATTTTTGTTGTATTCTCCTCCAAATAATGCTGGGATAACAATTTTTCACAGCCATTTAAAGGGTCAGTGGATCAAAAGAATCTGTACTCCATACTGTGGACATACTTTCACCATTAATTGAAAATTGACTATGGCATAAAATCCAGTTTTTAGCAACATTGCTGCAACAGATGTATCATTCAACCATTGGTATGCATGGTATGTAGCAAATGTAGCAAGCTAGGTATTTGTATAAAAGCTAGTTATAATTGATACTGAAGTATGATAGAAAACCATCCTACCTAATTTCCAAAAAAAAGAGCCGAATCAAGGTTTGATCGACATGTGAAAGTGAGGGTAGCTTATGTTTATTTCAAGATTGAATACAGTTCAACTCTGAAGTAAGGTTTGCAATGCTGAAGATACAAGAATATTCCAAACACTGTATGCAATCCAGGAGCTCTCCTATATTTTTTTTTAAAGAGAAAAAGATCAGAAAATTGTTATATTAAATCTTCCATTTCTTTGCATCCATTTCCTTTCAAATATACTTCTTTCACTCTCTCATTATCTCTAATTGACTCTATGAGACCGTCTCCAGCGCCATTGACTATGTATTCCGCCATAGAAACCCGTAATTTACAATTGTATCCATGCGTGTAGCGCGTATCACTCGCGATTGCGCTTTAAATATTCTTTAATAAGAAAATGTGATAATCGAGGGTAGAAATCAAACCATTCACGTTTTAGTCAGTTTACTTATGTCATTATTGATACTCTACAATACAATTTTCTGCCTTTCGAACTTTTTTAAAAGTAGAAAGCGTGAATAATGTTTGATTCTTAATCAATGGATTCAGACTAGATCTTGTTCAATAATTCTAAGAAAATATAGACAAATTTAAAGATATAAAGTTTTAACTTTACCAGCATAATTAATAATTAAACCTTAAAGTTATTAACTTAAAGATAGTTTTATTTTTAAAATCTTGTTTAAAATTTCATTCTTTAATTTCTTTTCATATAGTATCGATATATCATATTTAACTTTTCACGCATGCAAACGTGATCGCAAGCTATCGCCCTTAAAATATAGAATTTTTAAAATCAAATAGTATAACAATGATCAATGGCCTCTGCCTCAAGTGCCACAATTTTTCATATGGTAAAAATAGTTTAAAATTTTATATATTGTACTTACCACATTTTGTACACCATGCGATACATCATCATGACGTAGCTATATTAGCTAGCTAGCACTAAAAGTACTTAGTACAGCCCTACAGATCGAGATGGAGTCACCAGGACTCCGCAAATAATGTATTAAAAGAAGTACAAGCGACTGAAGAGGAATTTCTACTTTAATCTGTTCGTCAGAAGTTGCTGACTAAGTTTGCTTCTCCTTCACCAGCTGTAGTCTCAACGAAGGAAGTAAGCTCATTGAGCTTGATCTTTCAGTTATTCATTTCTATCTTTTCCCTAATCCCACGATCTCTGGTCAAGTCGAAATTTGCTCTATGCCTCATCCGGCCATGCATGCCGCGCGCCGGCCGGCTGTATGTGGGCGCGCGTGCAGTATACTGGTAGTGATGAAACGTGACGCCAAACAGCAATCATAACCTCCAGGATTTCGGTGTCTATACAGCCTGTATGGGAGTTGTATGCCCTCTTCCAGCCTTCGTCGTGTCGATACGCCCTTGGTTTACTCTATTTAAAATTGATAATTTTCATGTTCGCATTTGAGCGTACGGCGTACTAGAATGGCTCGTTATTGCAATTTAAAAACTCTTAAAAGAGATACAAAGTTTATATGACCCGGTACAGGAAATACGGAACAAAGCTGCAGAATAATTTTCTATGGAAATGCAGTTGCAGTGAATCATGTCATTATTCAACCAAAAAAGTCCTTTCCTTATATGATCTCTTTGAACAAAATTCTGATCAAGTTTGGAACTTTGGCTAATATAAACTACAAGGCTTCAACTAATGCTCTAAATTTAGATATTCAGTCATAAAACTATGGTGCACGGAATATTCAATAGCTAAAAATCATCATAGAATGTCCCCCCCGTGTAGAATGTCCCCCCGGACATTTTATGCTAGTGTGGAGATCCTCTTGGGTACATTCTACACTATAGTGTAGGATGTCCTTTCTAGTGTGAAATGTCCCACCTCCAAAGCAATAGCGAAGACAATGTAACTACGTAATACATAACTGTATTGTACCATATCTATGATTGTACATTCTTAAATTTGAGTATAGCTACCTATTTGCCTAGCTGCAATTTTAAAAATCCAAAGTTGTTTGATTTCGCTATAATACTGACCCGATCGCTGTGGTTGCGCGCCCAGCGATTCAGATCCGCAGTTGTGCCTGATCACATGCCAAACCAGTTTGAGTCTAAAATATACTTGGAGTATGGAAATTTTTCCTTCGAAATGGTTCACTCTACTAAATTTAACTCTCTTTATTGAATTTTCTGAATCTAACAAACCATCCCTACTTTTCCTTTCTTCTTTAACTTATGCAATTCAGCATCATAACAATAGTTATACTGTTTGAAAACTGAGGTTCAGTTGAAAGAATAATTCATAATTTAGAATAATTCACCTTTTTTTATATTATTTTCTTTCTAAATGGTGTGATCCTGCTTATAAACAAATTAATTACGAGGAGAACAAGAAAAGTCTGCAGTTGCTGATCATGCCTGGAGTAGTAATCGTCCTATAATTATGGAAGGAAGCTTCAGTTATAGATCAAGCTAGGACTAGGAAGGAGCTGCTTCTAAAAGAAGTTCTTCATATTAGTTTAACTTCAGATGAACAGCGTTTTAATAGGTATGTAGGTCTAGAACTTCAAGGTTGCTGGGTTTCTACGCTTAAAGCCTTAAGGAAATAGTATTTTATAACTCCGGGTAATGTTACGTTATAACATAATATCCATAGGCGTATGCATGTGCGTTGTCAAGATAACAAGCGTAAGTATATAAGGTCGTTTCTGTGTGCATTTTTTAGTATCACCCTGAGGCTAGAGTATTCTGGTCGAAACGTTGATGGTTTGTTTCATAAGCTAATTTTATGAGAACTAATTCTATTGAAAGTTAATTGTAGTTATGTAATTTTTTTACATTAAGCTGAATGATTCTGATCTGGAAGGTCTAGTGTTGATGGAGTAAGTATCTGTAATGCTGGCATGTACGTGTGAGTGTGCACGTTGATCGAGTGCGTACAATAGCAGGAGTGTAAGTTTGAAAATTAACTATGGAAAATGCAAGTTCTTATAATACAATACTAATACAGGAATGGTATTCAGCGAAGAACGTGAAAGAGCGCACTTAAATCATAGATAGAAAACAGGCAAAACTGATGCAGAGTTAATTGATTTAAGCTAAATAATAAATAAGTTTCAATAAGAATTTTTTAAAGTGCCATTTGCGTACGCGTAAACACGAACGTGAAATTCATTGTTCTAAATTCAGGATCTTTAATCAGAGTTTAAAAAAACACGTTACTGCAAACTAGATGTATGTTGCCAGGAATAGTAAATGGAAATATTAATGAATTCGAGGTCAATTCTATTGACTTGCGCTTACTCCTTATGTGACCGGGTACAGGGGCATAACGCGGCATTTGATTTGTGTATATCCATTAACTATGGGTTTTGGGTCTCCATGGCACAAATTTCAAGCTTCAGGTCCTTTGATGCCCGAGAATTAGTTCTTAGTAGCTTAAATTAGCTTTTTATTTAGATTACAGTACAGTGGATTCACGTTCCGTTCGAATAAACACTGCGTATTGCGGTTGGCGTATGTTTTTCCGTAAACAATATCAATGATGGAAACTGAAGCTAATGGTCCTGTCTTCTCTCTGTAAGTGTAGCGGTGTGTTTGTGCTATTAAATAGTCTTTACAGAATATCTCTCACGGGTCACGGAAAAATTATTAGATTCGAACGTTACGTTCGTTCCGTTCGAATAAACATTGCGTGTTGCGGTTGGCGTATGTTTTTCCGTAAACAATATCAAGGATGGAAACTGAAGTTAATGGTCAGTAGACATCCTCTTCTTACTGTAAGTGCAGCGGTGTGATTGTGCGTTGAAATAGTCAATGAATACCATTACGGAATATATCTCATGGGTCACGAAAAAATTATTAGATTCTAATCTACTGTACAGTGGATTCACGTTCCGTTCGAATCTAATCATTTTTCGTGAGAGATTTTCCGTAATGGTATTCATTGACTATTTCATCGCACAAGCACACCGCTGCACTTACAGTGAGAAGAGAGGATGTCTACTGACCATTAGCTTCAGTTTCCATCATTGATATTGTTTACGGAAAAATATACGCCAAACGCAATACGCAATGTTTATTCGAACGGAACGTGAATCCACTGTACCAATTACCGAAAGTGTATTGCGTAGCCGATCCTTCATCAACGCCGGTGTTGAGGTTTATTCTGTCGCTGTATTATTGCTTTGTGTTGCCACAACAATCATTCGGAATTACCCCAACACAGCAATTTTTTGAGTACACTTTACAGCATATTTCAAGCTATCTGTTCCCATTTAGAAATAAGAACCTTTTTTTTTTTTTACTTAGTGACTGTTTATAGTGCATGAACAGAGAAGCCAGTGACTGTAGTAGCTATGCTAGTAACTGGTGGGTATTTGACGAAAGAAAGAAGGGGAAATGAGCTTTGCAGGATTTCCAGGACATTTCTGTCCTGGCTCTGAAAATGGAGCAATTGCAATCTTGCCAACTTTATAATTTACTTCTTTGTTAGTGGTGGCCAGTGAATACTCCTTTGAAGTCTGGGGAGGTATGGCCAAGAGTCTGCCATTGGTAGATTTCTTTGTCTTTGGTGAGCATTATCAAGGCATCAGGAGAGTCATATGGAACGGTATTACCTCAAACCTCCAGGTGAGATGTTTCCTCTGGTATGATGATAAATGGATTATCACAGGGCCGGTAAATCAGTGCAAAGTTTTTCATCAAGATATGGAAGGCAAAGCAGCTTTCACCAGACAATGGATCACACTATAAATCGCCAGGTGAATCTGCCCTGGTTTAGGGGAGGTTGGGCAGGCATTACAGATGGCAAACTTGGAGTCCAGAATTTTCCTAGTCTCGCGGGCCGACCCTTTACTGGTGTCACAGTTTATTTTGTCACTGAGAGATTCTGTCGTGGCGACAAAATTTTCTGTCGCAAATGACCTACTATCCTAGGTATATTTTGTCGCCACCAGGATATATTGTTGCAGCTAGCTATATTAGACGTAGCTAGCTACTTGATACATCTCTTATAGGATATTTTGTTGCTCAGCACTGCATGCATGACTATATTGGATATTACATAGCCAGAGCATATAGCGGAGTATAGAATATCCATAAAGTACGTAAAGTTAAAGTTAAATCTCCTAGGATATTTGTTGCTCTCCTATGTTCTTCACATGCATAGTTGTAGGTATAGCAATAGAGTGACAAAATCTCATATTTTATTGCTTTCCAATAGCTACAACAGGCTGACTAGATTATGGAACTCTCTGCCACCAATTGATATAACCTTAGGTGCTCCTACCATCCTTTGGTCAGTTATTCTGAGGAATTTTGAAGCCAATAACACTTGCACATTCCATCTTGTCTGCCCTTGCTAAACTGTATGTCAATTCCCAAGCCACCCAATTAGCTATAATTATAAGACATGTAACCATTAACCTGTTATTTTTTGTTTGATTGTTTGTTTATTGTGGCTGTTTTTTTTTTTAATCCTCTCCTGGTTGCCAGGCTAGTCTAGGTGGATCCTCAGCCGGCCCATCTTCTTTTTTGTTGTAACTTATCTCATTTTTAAAACGTCATCTTGTGCTGTAGCGAAATCATATAATACTAATACTACTACTACTACTACTAATAATAATAATAATATAGAGCGACAAAATCTCCTTAATCTCTTAGAATTGTTGCTCACTATATATATAGCTATAGCTAGCTAGCTAGCTATTATGTACTATAGATAGTAATAAAGTCTCCTGTGATAATAAAATCTCCCAGGATATTACTTATCTAGCTCTATGCAATATTAGGTAGTTATATATGTATGTTGCTCACTTGAGCTATGTTATAGCAGTGTATAAAGAAAACTAAATGTATAATAATTTACTTTCTATAGAGCTAACTAGCTATACATAGCTAGCTAGCAAGATACTAGAAAAAAAACATGCTCCTTTGAAATATGAGTGATATATGCATAATATATATACCCAACTATAAAGGTGAATAGCTAACAAGCTTGAGATTTTGATGCACCTATAAACAACATAGAAATATAGCTAATAACTAGTGAAAAATATCCTAACGACCTAGGAGATTTTTTATTGCTAGGAGAGCAATCTGTTGGTGAGCGATTGTCTTTGTATAATCAGATATAGCTATACCACCTCTCCAATAGTTACTTTATATGCAGTAGGTCGCTCGCGACAGAGTTTGTCGCCGCGACAGAATCTCCCAGCGACAAAATAAACTGACACCCGGCCCGCGAGAGTACTTTTTCCAATATCTCAGATTGAGAGGGGTGGGTAGTGTGTCGAGTGAGGTTATCCATGATGCAGTTCCACACCCTGTTTTATCCAGAGAACATGATTCATTCTGGACCTCTAGATTCTCCTGACTCGAGTTCCATTTCTCTTCCTGGGCTTCAATATGGACATTCTCCTCAGGGTCTTCCTGTTAATGGACTTAATGGAATGGCTGTCACGAACCAGTCCAAAGTTATTTGACAAGGCTATAATTCACGGGATAGTGATGGCAGCATTGACTGATGTAGAACAACTCTCTAGAGTTGGACTTGTTTGCATCATATATTTGCATCATCTAGAAGATGATGCGACACTATCTCACAGGAGCGACGAAATCTCCCGATAAATTGTGTCGTCATATGTGACACAAATTTTGTCGCCGCGATCGCGTACGTATCGTGACACCGGCTTAGTCGACCTTTTACCATCTTTCATGAAGTAGGCAGCCACGCCTCCTCAACTATTTGGACACCATGGACCAGGATAACTATGTTTCACCTAGGATCCTTTGTGTGGGTCTAATGTGTCTAGATATTGTAAATTTTCTAGATAGATATCCAGAAGAAGACGAAGATATTCGAGCTAAGCACCAACTGTGGCAATCTGGGGGGAACTCTAACAATACAGCTAAAGTGTTAGCATTAATAGGGAGGCAGTCTGAATTCTTTGGTTCTTTGGGTACTGGGATGGAGACAGAGTAAGTCTCAGCTATAAAAGCCTTTAAAATTGCCCTAGAGTCGCCCATAAAGTAAAGATCATGTCAGCAATGCACTGAACTGTGATGTGTCTTTTACATTCTTCTTTCTTTCAGTAGTTGCAGTATCAACTTAACTATTGAGTGTAAACAGTTAATGTATACGTAACATACTCTGTCCTTTGACCTGCAAAAATACACAAGTTTTCATGTCTGGACTAATTTAGTAGGATCACTAGGCTCATAGGGGTCAACCTGCTAACCAGTCATCTAGTCGCTTAGTGAAACATATAACTGGCCATTTCTTTTATTTGCAGTTTTGGAGTGGCTCGATTGGATTCCCTAGGAGTTTCTCATAACTATTGTCCTATTTATGAAGAAAGTCGATTACCTACTTCTTATATAGTATTGAATACTACTAATAGATCCAGAACTATTATTCATTATAGGTACATAGTTGAGGATTTATAAAGCAATGGTGCTTTGATCCCCACTCTTGTAGCATCAAACCAAGAGCAATCGATTTCATACTAACTGCACCACACAAACTACCTAATACATATGTACTTATTGAAAGACTGGATTTTCATAGCCACCTACCCCATAAATGCTCTGGTGAATAGGATCTAATTTATGCATTCTCTTATTTTACGTATAAAATAGATTGCAACTGTATGTTAATTCAGACTCCAGATCTCTTATTCATGCCTGGCTTCTAAGTCTTTGTTCTACTTACAGCCTAGTCTTAAACTATTGTAAATTTATCTTGTGTAGGAATATTCCTGAATTATGTCTACAAGATTTTCTAGATGTTGATCTCGTAAAATATGGTTGGATACATTTTGAGGTACTATAATAATATTTGTACATAATGAATAGTCTTACCTTCTCTCTATGGGAGGTGCAGAAGAGAAAGTGCCCTTGAAAAGTACCTGTTATGCACTCCTATGAAAATTAACCAACCAAAAATTAATGTCCTGCTATACAATAACTATTAGCTGTCCTTATTCCTTAACTAGTTGGATCTAAACTTCATTACAGACAGTGCCTGCTCAGTTGCCATAATCTAATATTACAGGGTCGGAATCCTGTGGAGTATTCCAAAATGATCAAGCATATACAAGAATATAACCAGTTAAATCCTTCCAAGCCAGTAATCGTTTCTGTAGAGATTGAGAAAAAAAAACCTGAACTGATGGATTTTGTACCCCTGGTGGATGTGGTAAGCGCGCACACACAACACACACACACACACAAGAGGCGGCTAGCTTAATGAACCATTTTTTGTTATCCTAGTTAATAATGAGTAAAGATTTTGCCAAGTACCACGGCCTTAATGACAAAATTGAAGCAGTGACACAATTTCATACTAAAGTCAAAAGAAAGTGAGCATTTTATTTGTATATAATGTTGTATATTATAAATGTTATAATTTAGTGCAGTTGTGGTATGTCCATGGGGTGAACAAGGAGCTGCAGCTATTGATAAAGATGGAAAGGTTGTTGATATGATCACACAACACAAGTTTCAACAGTTATTATATGATCTACAGGTTTATTCTAGTCCAGCATTCAGTCCTTCTCAAGTTGTGGACACTTTAGGAGCAGGAGATACCTTCAATGCTGGGCTAATTCATGCACTCTCGAATGGACTCAGCCTTGAAAATGCTGTTAATTTTGGTTGTAAGCTTGCAGGTTCAAAATGTGGAATGCTAGGTTATGATGGACTGAGGGTATTTAAGTGCAAATCATAATATTATTCCTCATTATTTTGTAGCAAAGTTATCTCACTGCATGTAGTTTTGTTTTGTTGTTATTTTTTGTTTTTTGTTGTTTTTTTTAATTAATTAATTTATTTTTTATTATTTTTTTTCCAATTGGCATCCTAAAGGAAGTGAACTGAGGTTGATGAATGGAGGAAAGCCGATGCTTATACAACACTAAGACAAAAAGATCACTAGCTATAATGGAAGAAGAGTCTAGATGAAAATAACTGCTCTGGACACAACAGATAAGAGATTTTTAGTGTGTGCAATTGGGCCTCAGCTATAAGGTAGACCTTCATTTTAGATATGACATAAGTTTACATTAATTTTATGAACAGCAAAGGGTCATAGTATCTGTTATGGATTATTTATCATAAAGGTAAAATGAGTAATTTACAAGCACAAGTGAAAGTGTTAAGAAGTAAAAAAAAAAAAAAAATAATAACTGGTCTGGGAGCTGATAATCTCTCACATTTCTCCCACTATCAAAAATTTTCCCGAGTGATTTAGTGATCATGAAGCACAGTGAGTCTAGTTTCAAGGTGAGTGTGTTATAAGTTCCACTGCCTCCTTCCTTGGAAACAATATTTGCAAAATTTTTGTCTTGTAACTCTCTAGCAGTCTTGGAGTGAGCATTTGTCTAGCTAGTGGTATTGTGGTCATTGATACCACTCTCCTGTCTGTACTATGTAAGTTGTAGGGTCCTCTGTATCAACTGACTCTGGTGCCACTGCTCGAGACCTCACATTCTACCTTCTCAGAATTTAAGTCTATTGGGGTCATAAATACTTAAACAATTGGCAAGAATACCAGGCCCGGTTACTGCATTTCAGCATTGTGATTCTGACGCCAATTACAAGTTTATATCAAGGTGAGGTGCAATTGCATTTCTGATGGGGTGTTTAATCTTAATTAGCTATTTCCAAGGCAACATTGGTACAACAGAATTTCCTATAAACGTACATCTATTGCAGTACCAATTATTGGACAGACCTTCAAATGTTTCACCTATAATACAATACCTGGATCCATACCTGTGGCCAAAAAAAAAGAAAAGAAAAAGAAAAGCCATTCTCCTGCCTTATCACATTTCTTTGTGATCATTGGTGCTCCCATACACTGTATACAACTCTTCAAGCGTGATGTATCCATTATCAGTCAACGAAATGTACCTGGGATACATCCATTTTCTTGTCCAGTTTTTTGTCTCTGCCAGCCACAAGGACTAGGATGTACAAGCCATTTGTTGCATGTATCAAGAGTATGTATTGAAATTGCTTCAATGGGAAAATTATTTCCCTACATGCACAGGAATGCAGGATGCACAAGCCACTTGTTGCATGTATCAAGAGTATGTATTTCAATGGGAAAATTATTTTCCTATATGCACAGGAATGCAAGCATACCCATTCCTTACAGCCTTTATAAATACAATTCATAAACAAAAAGTAGAGTTTCACAAGTAAAATTTTCTTCTTTCAGTATCACCTCTCTGCAGTGATTTAGATAAGTACAGTAAATCAGGAGTCGATTTGGTTACCTTGTATATCCAATAGTATTCTCCACACTTTGAATCAAAAGTTCCTTTCTGTAATGATTGTAACTTTAGAGTAAACCTTGGACCTAACTCTTGCATCCCAACACGCTTAGCATTTTTGAAAATATACCTGTAAGTGGATTAGAACCCCGTGACTGTTGCACATACAAGTGTGCCATGTACCTGTGATATCTGAAAAATATGAAATCTCGCTGATTATGAAATGTCACTACTTGTCTTCCCTTGAACTGAGGATGGTGAGGGAATAAACTAGCAAACATACGACCAACTGTATGTCCTAAACGTGTAGAAAAATTGTTGAGCATGACTTCAGGCTTATGACTTGTAGGTTTGCCATGACCCTGGAAATAAAAGAATGTGACCACACACTTATTCTAACCTACAATCTACATGTACCTTGATATTATAACCTCTCCTGAAACTACTGAGTTTAAACAGTGCACTAGGACCTTCTGGTAAGTGCACTATCAGTAAACCATTGGGCATTTTTCTGTCTTCATTTATAATCAGTATATTAGTGTAATCTCTACTGATAGCTTGAGGAATAATTTTTTTAACTTCAATATTATTTCTTAGTCGAATGTCAGAGTTCGGTATGCACTTCTTTAATTCCTTCATTAACAAGTGTGATTTGAGGGAAGGCCTCTCTGATGAAGTAATGAGAACTTTTGATGGGATAGTGCAATCAAAGTAAGCTGCAAATTCATCTGTATTGTCATCCTGAGTTACTTCACTGTCATCTAGTATACGAGTTTCATCTGCAATACGCAAATTTTCAATTGTTCGTGGGGCTTCTTTAGGTGGTGCCTATGACAACATTGATACTGTTTTACAAATGAGGTATTTGCTTAACCTACTTTATCACCAAGTATTTTCCTTTCCTTTAGTCGCTGCTCTCGTCTTTGTCTTCTATTTTTGCTCTTTCTCTTCTTATCCAACTGGTACAAAGCGAGACGACGGATTTTATTCTTTACTGATGTAGATCTAAATATTTTTTCAATAGTGACCTTGCCTGCTGTCATTTTGCATATTCGATATACATGTGATTGTTTGGTAAGGTATCGTTGCCTCCCGGCGCGCGCGCGGCGCGGCATATGCGCGCGCGCACATATGCGGCGCGCCGGCCGCGAAGGCGGGCGGCGCCGGGCGCCGGCGGGCTAGGGGCGGGGGCCGGGGCCCGCCCCTGACGTCACAGCTAGCCAGCTACACCATGTACCACCCACGCGAAATTGGATTCACACACCTACCGCGTACCGCGGTATACCGGTAGTACACCTTGAACTATTAAAACCGCATAACAAGCTAGTGTATAAACTTTATCAGGAGAGACTTTTTTTGCCTGAAACTGCTCCACAGCTTTAGCATCTCGTTGTTGATTGAGCTAGCTAACAAAACTGAGCTAACTAACAAAATGTGGAAATTTTTAGGAAGGAAACTTCGGAGCCACAGAACTACACTGACTGCTTCTGGCTCCAGCTCTGAAATCAGTGGAAAATTCAATCTTGAAAAGGTAAAGTAGCAGTACATAATGCAACTGGTTAATAGCGAAGCTTATAACTATCTTAAGACTAATTAGAAAATATCTCGAGATTATTAATTATATTTAGCTAAATTATTTTTTGCATCCATTGTATAAAGTATTTCATCTCAAATCTGGTGTGTTTAGGTACCTATTAAATGGGTGGGGCTGAATATAAACTGCTGTCAATCCGAGATTAATAAATTCATCTTAGCCCGGGAGAGCTATTGAATAAGAGATATTCAGGATGCATGATCAGGGTGTGAATGTTATACTTCCTTGCTGTCCGGGTTGTCAATGATGTTGGTACATATGTACTTTGTAGCACTGTCCACATGGATTTCCACTTTCTCCATCTTGTATGACTTTTGATGTTTATCGGAGAGTTCTGTTTATAGGAACTTCTAGTGGAGAGATACGAATGTAAGTGTTTAGTCAATTCAAATGAAGGATTTAAGGATGTTGTCATACAGTTAAGGGATTGCTGTGAAACTGTGTACAAGTTACACTTTTTAAAGCAAGCATCACATCTTTCTTTACAGCCATGTGAATTAAGTTATACATACATAATAATTATATGACATAGTGTCATACCAAGACTCTTGAGAAGAGAGAACCTGATTGATATGCATGGACAACATTATAATGGTCTAGTGACAAAACAGTATGAATACATGGTCCACTGGACCCACCACTGAGTAAAGTGTAGTGATGCTGATCAAGTTGTCATGTTTAATTTTTCAGGCTTGGTCAGCCGGGAGTCGAGTTATCTGGTTTACATGATGATGTGAATAAAGTGCTCCAGATATTGCCATTTACTTCTGAAGTACGTATGTTGTCCATGGCAAGCAATCCTTGTAACAAGTGTTTGGTCCATTTTTGTTACCTTGTACGATTATGTGAATTGTGGTTGAGATTTAGCCCTGCTATAAACAAAGCAGTTTATGAATAACCACTTTGCTGCTTCATTATAACACTTGGAATGATTCCTATTGTGTATTTGTTTAGCCTTCTCTGATCACCATTTGTTCGAACAATATTATGCATAAGTGGAGCTTGGTAGATCATGCAGGTGATTCAAGGCTCATTCTCAGAAGAACTTACAAATTTCAAGGAGGACTGTAAGTGCATTGCTCTGTGCATGTACATTAATTATAATGTGTGATTGCTTTTCTTCTTTTAGTGCTAAAACAATAACCACATGCTGTTTGCCACCACACTGTGACTGCCTATTTGTGGGAACTCTTGGTGGGATAACATATCCTATGGACACAGAGTTTGATGGCATGTCTCCTGAAGTTCTTTCTTGGTCAAGAGCTAGAGCTTAGTAAGTAGCTATCTCTCTGTGGTACTTGAATGATACTATGAGCTGTATAAATAATAAAATATGCATGCACTATCCTCAAGTTGGGAGAAGAGTTCACACTGTTTGAATCCTGTGATGAAATGATTGTGTAGTTTGATCAATGGAATGTTACAGCTACATCTCGTGGTACTCATGGATAAATTAAAGCAAGGTCACACGGACTGAAGTTCTCCGCAATGCATACCAAACTCTGATAATTAGCACAACAAGTTTCAAATGTGCCAGCTTTGTCATGCTGCTATGGTGAACGTTATTTTACACAGAGCCATCAAAACAGAATAATAGCAATTGCACTCATTGTACAAGTTGAGTGTGAGCTGATGGCAGTTAGAGTTGTGGCTAAACCCGTGATAGGGGACAATGGTTAATATGGCCAGCTGGACCAGACTACATTTCTTTTGTTGTTGTTGCTGCTGCTGTTGGTTTGTACGTGCAATAAGCGATATTCACTGCCTGTATTACAATTACATCTTTAATTTTCTGTAGAACATAGCTGTGTTGAATAGAGCAATCTGATTGATAAGTTACAGGTGCCCTCATTGAGGGCATTAAATAATAGTTAGACACTGACAGCATTAAGAGACCCGAAGGCTCTTGGCTGTAGCAACTGAGCGCAATTAGGTCACTACTACTAAGGGCCTGAGGGTCTCTTGAATGCTGTAGATCCCAATTGGTCAAAGTGTTAAACTAATTTATAATTAGAACATAGCAATGGATTGACCGTTTCCAAAATAGCGGACTTCATAATGCTGTGTTTTCATGACGGCAACAACATTGACATCACAGACCGCAACTTCTAGCTGGCTTACAGCATGCTGTTGGTGCAAATCTCGATGACGTCGAGTGGTTAGTCTCCAGGCCACACCCCCACTAATGTGACTAGGACTCTGTATGTTCACTGAGCTGTGGTGCCATTTCGTAGTCATCTAGCTAGCTTTTGACATCTAAGGTCTTGCTCATAAAGACTATGTGTAGTCTACCTCTACCAGGTGACTATGAGAATAAGATCTCAGAGTAGCAAGATTACTGTATTCAACTAGCTATGTTCTAAGTTTTAATAGTAGCCCTCGTTCTTAGGACATACGGCTACTAAACATAGTACCCATTGTGTTGGTTGCTACAGCTATGTTCTAAGTTAGACGCCTCAACCAACTGGATCTATGGTATTTAGAAAACCCTCAGGCTCTTAGTGGTGCCCTTGCTGTGCTTGGACTGCCACAATCCAGGGCCTTATACTGTAGATCACTCAGTCTCAAACTAATTAGAGCCCACTGCACTGTGCTCTGCAGACTGTCTGCCTGCTTTATTTCAGTGCTATGTGGGGATTTAAATGTGTATATGTATGAAATGGCTTCAACCACTGCATACTTGGATACTAGAGTTAGAATATTGTTGTCAAGGACAGATACATAGTTACTCTGACTGATCTGCATACACTAATAGCTACATCATATACTATAACTTCATAGCATACCACCTGTTTATGAGTCATGACTTCATCATGGCTGTCCAAAATGAAGTTGATTCAGCCTGTGTTCTTCCTCCTTTAAATATATTATGTACCATGGTAAAGTTGGATGTTAACTTAAAGTTACATAATATTATAATTATGCCTAAGTGGAAATTTTTAAATCTCACTTGCAACTGAGTGGCAATTTTTGGATATCTTTTTCATTATAGCTTGAAATACAGTGGTAAAGATGTACCTGGTGAAGTGCGCACATTGGAAATCAATCCAGTAAATCATAAACAGGTATGTAAGTGTCTTAATATATTATTCTAGCTAGTCTGAATATCAATTACAAGTTTTTACATGGCACCATGTCTTCAAATAGCGAATTAGAAATATAATCAGAAAACCCATGCATGGGCTGGCTTACAATATTTTATTCAATAGTTGCTATGTTACAGAGATCAGATCTTGCTGGCATTCAGATTCTAAATACTTTAGATTCCTCAGTTTCGGACATTGATGTGTCTTGTAGGTGGGAGTATAATAGTTTTGATTAAAAAATTATATTAATGGAACTGTATCTCCCAGCCTTGCAGAGCACTAATACACATATAATTGTATATCTGAATCATTGTAGCTTCTAATTGGATATGAGCACAGCTATCTTGAACTTTGGGATGCTCTGACTTGGAAACCGATTTCATATTTTGGTGCTTACAAAGAGAATGAAACAGGGGATATTTTATCTTCATCATGGCATTCAAGTGGAAATCAGTTCGTTACAGCTCACCAAGATGGAACCATTGCATTCTGGAATGTAAATAGTCATTCTCAGCCTGTAAAGACCAAGAAGCCTTATGGTATGTGTGTCATATACACTTGCTGTGTAAGATTCCCTATATTTGAATTTAATTGAGTAGGTAGTGAACGTGTTCAAGATATGTTCCATATCCTTTGGCCTGAGGATGATCTTCTTGTGGTTAGTGGGGGATCTCCTTTCAGTCTCGTTGATGGTCACTGTGCAACTGTGCTGGATCATAGCAAAAGCCACACTTTGCAGCTCACTTCTCCAATCAAAGGTTAAGGATCAGCTTCATTAGGGGAGGAAGATCCCTTGCATGACAAATTGATGAGTAACTAAAGGCTCCCAGGCTCCAAATATTAGATCCCATCAGCCAGTCAGTCTGAGAACGAAAAATGGTGTGACATGCACAGCAGTTTGATATTGAACACTGCATAATTCAGTGAGCAAGTGCAGCTGACTCTCAGGTCATGCATGACTCACAGGTCTACCAAAATGCCCCAGGTGTGTGTTATGCATGCAATATAGTACTGCGGTTTTAGGGAATCTTGAAACACTGGTTACAACCATGAACTACGGATGTGTAGTGTCAGATTTTGGCTTATTGCACATGTGCAATGACATTTACACATGCCAAGATTCCCTAAAACCATTCAAGATCTCTCGCTCACTGTAAAAATTAATATTGCCCTGGTATTATACTTAATTTTTAAACTACCTACATACAATAGTAATAATAATTGGTGTATGCAGGAATGCATGTGCTTGATGGTATCCAGGCAGACAGAGACTCTGGCATAGTTAATTATGGTGAAACAGCTGAAGGTGAAGGTGTGGGAACCAATCTAAGAGTGCTGATTCTACTATTAGAGCAAGAAGTTATATTTATTGAGCTTACTTTTCCTGAGTAAGGCAATGAAAAAAATAATAGTCATGAATATTCAAATATTTATTGTATGTCACAGGCTTCCTATTCTTCGGCCACCTTATCTATACTCCATTCATAATTCTCCTATTAAGTACTCAGGGGTGTATGAAGGTGTACCAAAGGAGGTGTGGCAAACTATAACCCAGGCTGGTCGTGTTCAACAGGAAATAGTATACAGGGCGAGGAGTAATGTTTGGCCCATAGATGGTGGCATTTTGAACCAAACAGACTATGAAAAGAGAGCTGCATTAATCACTGGGTGAGCTATACAGTAGTATTTTGTAAGTGTGCAATGTGGTGGTATAATGCAATAAACAGAATGCAACCAACCTATAGCCTACATACATATACTTACATGTGTTGATGATTAGCTGTCTACTCTCCTGAAGTGAAACTTATTTACCTTAGAGTGCTTACACATAAAGTATCTACATATAACTCTCCATAGTCCTAGAAGTGAGCTGACTTATTGAAATTGTAAGTCTACACTTCAAAATGCCCCAGGTGGTTAGGGAATCTTTAAACGCTGGTCGTCAACCATCAAGTAACTACACATGACATGGGTAATGTGGTTGGTTGGCAACCAATGTTTAAATATTCCCTAAAATCGCATATCCAGAATTAGTAGGGCTGCACATGCATAATGTATATGCTCCAATTGTAAATTGAGCTAGATTGTTTTCTACAGCCTTTTTTCATAGAGGCCTAGGCTTATCAAAGTGGATTTTTTAGTGCTTGTGTGGTAAGCATTTTACAGCTTTCTATGTACAGGAGATTGCAAAGTGTTTGAAGTAGATGTAGCTCTTAAGTGCTTGAGGTCAGTAAGCAATACAATATACACAGTAAGGTTTCTTAAGTCCATATAAAGAAGTCACATTTTGGTGCAAATCTTCTGTATGGAGCTTCAACTTGCATGACTCTTGTCTCTGACAGCAACCTCAAGCACTGGAGCTTATCAGCTACTTTAATTGCTCACTGTCAAATGCTGCACATTGCTATAGTTGTAGAGGCTCTAGGTGCTTTGTTACATATGAAAATCTTCTAGAGAGTCGAAGCACTAAAGAATACTTGTTTGCTCGCTCGCTATCGAATGTTGCACATTGTCCTAGTCTAGATAAAGGGGAAAATATTTATAAAAAATAAAAAAGAAAAGTAGGGATGGCTGTGTGCGGTTCAATAATTCAGGAATAAGAGAATAAACCCCTTACCCATCACCAACTACGAGCTAACAATTCCTACTTCACTCCCATGAGAGGCCAAGATGAGATATAAAGGGAGTGAAGAGTTAGCTTGTAGTTGGTGATGGGTAAGGGGTTACTTGACTGAAGTTCACTCTCTTGTTGCTGAACTTTTTTGAACTGCACACAGCCATCCCTACTTTATTTAGAATAAATATTTTTTCCTTGTTCATCATCTTTTTTGATGCAATGGGCAACTGGATGCTGCTATCAAAGTTATTATAGCTATAGTTCATTGGAGGTTTCATCGTAGTTTATAAGATTACCATTACCTAATTTTGTACATAATTTTTTAAGGCCTTTACTGATATATATGTACCTGATATACTGTTGCATCAAGGCTTGATTCATAACCAGACTAGTGCCTAGGGTTTACGCTCTGAGTATTGCGATATCGAGAGACCAACATCAAGAGAGAAAGCAAATGACATTCGATATAGTCAGTTGTGAGGTCAAGGTTCAAAGGATCACATGTACGGGCCAGGGCATAAAAATGTCTGCCATGTTGTAGGTGCTATTTTTGAACAAGTCAAGGTAAAGGATTATAGTGCAGTCATTTCTGAGTAGATTGGTATAAGAATGATAGCATTTGGATGAACCATTTCTGAAGCAAGAGCAATCATAGATTTCATAACCCCGCGTAAATTTTGCATGCCATATAAATTTTGTAGTAGGTATGGAGCGAACTTGTTAGAATTTGTGATTTCTGTTTGGCAATGAAGGCGGTTTGCTAAGTTAGACAGCTATATTTGAGAGGTAAGTCTTCTGTCATCGCAATAGAGCATAAAAAGTGACGATTTATGTAGTTTAGGTGATTTTTCAAAATTTTTGGCATATATATCAACACCACGACAGATTGCTTTACCCCTTGCTGCACATGCGCTCACGGGGTAATAAGTTGTTCGATGATTATGATCGATGATTATGATGATGATGATGAATGACCAGATGAAAATGGCGATTTTAGAAGTCGAGACTGCTTTGTCTTCTGCTTTTATACTTGAGTCCTAGTCTTCAAGGTTGCTGATTGTAGGAGGGAAGTATTCTGGAGTTATGAAAGAAAATATTAAGTACTATTCCAAAGGAGCATCTGTGCCATCCCTACTTAGAGAGTACTATCATGCTCTCTGATTAATTTAAGACAAAAATGCTATAGTGTAGTGAAGTGTCAGTGAAGATAAGTATTTTGATTGTGTAACAATATAGGCATGAAGATGGAACAGTCAAGATTTGGGATATTAGTGGTGGTACGTAAGTAAAGTAGACCAATCTTCTGGAATTTTATTGCCTTGATCGCCCATGAATCTTTAACATTTAATGTCTACTATTAATTTGCTACTAAGGATTGATCATGTTTAGCAGCTACTCTTAACCTCTGTTATGACATTATTCTATTCTTTGCAGTTTCAATGCGATTACTGTACAGCTTAAAATCTTCTTCTTTCTTTAATACTTTTGACTCTGACTTTTTTGATGGAGGGACACCAGAAAATGAATCTGATGTTGTAAAGCAGGTAGGGTTGAACACATACGTAATTGGCATGATGTTCAATATGGCCACTATGTTATGTTAATTAGAATACTTCACAACAAAATGGTTGGCAAAGAGTGGTCGTGCTAGTTGTTAGTCATAGAATTTTGGATTCTGTCAGACACCTATATTCCATTGTGTGGCCTCCTGATAAAGTGCACTTGCTAACTATTGGATGATAGCATAAGAATGAGAAGAGTGCCTCTATACTTTCTACCTAGGTTGTATGCTTTCATAGTTGTGATCTACTTGAGTGTTAACTATTTATACATGTTTTTTTTTCTTTTTTATAGATTGGTTATTGGGATCCTCGAAGTGATGATGATCAGCTGCAGGTTTCATGTTTACAGTTTTATGAGGAGCAACTTCTTGTTGGTTTCATGGGAGGAATATCTTTGCTATTCAGTCTCAATAATCAAACCTCCACTGTTATCGTTCCATTACATCGTGTGTCAATTCTGAGGGAGGACCCAAGACAGCGAGGAAGGAATTGGCAGGCTCCCATGGAGCTCCGACTCGATGGGATTGAGTGTGCTCCTGGATATCAACCAACTTTTTGTGTCGGAATTTACCCAAATGTTCCTATCACAGCCACAGGATTAGCAAAGGAGCAGAAACTGTGAGAATAGTACTTTGGTACTGATAATAATATACCAGTATCATATTGTGTGGTTGGTTATTTAATGTTTATTCACTCTACAATTTGAACTTCCCCCTTGCAGGATAGGAGTTGGCTGTATGTATGGCTTTGCAATCATTGATTACTTAAAAAACTCCACAGTACATGTCTCGAGCACCTTTACTGAAGCAGATCCTGATCACGGACATCTCTCTCGCATGCAAAGTATAAGAAAGTCTTTCCGCCAATCTCTCAAACGTCTCAATGTCCGCAGAAGTATGCGTGGTGGACAAAGTATACATCAGTCATACAGACCTGCGCTGGTACGTTCAGGAAGCACTCGACCATCCACAAAGAACCGTGCTCAGGCTGCTAAATCAGGTGGTGGTGGGATTGGACCATCACCTGGAGCATCTCATGAGGCTACTCCAGTAGCTCCTCGCAGAGATACTGTAAAGTCATTTACGTTCAGTGCTCCTTGTCAGATTGCAGGTCAGTGGTAATTACATCATGTTCCATATCAGTGTATGTAGTTATTCACTTTATATTAAAATTCAATTCTAGGCCATTCTTATATATCTTGTGTTTTGGTTGGAACCAATCAAGGTGGTGTGCTTGCTTATACTATTGACATGCCTACTAAGAAGGAGAGAGACTCCAAGTCCCCCGTCTTGATGCCTTGTGGTAAGCAGTTATAATATGAACTCTGCTTATTTTCTCAGCTAACATGATAAAAAATTCAAAAAAATTAGTTCTCATAAAAATTAGCTTATGAAATATAAAGAACGTTTCTGTGTGCATTTTTTGTATCACCCTGATGAAGGCTAGAGTATTCTGGTCGAAACGGTGGTTTGTTTCATAAGCTAATTTTTATGAGAACTAATTCTATTGAAGTTATAATATACTTGACATCATCAAATGATGCTGGAGCAGCATAGATCTAGGTACTTAGCTATTAAATACAGCTAGTGCTGTTGCTTGTGTGTCAACTTAGTTTGGTTAGCATTGTAACAAGTTTGTCTTCAAAAAGACTTGTGCCTCGGCACTGGTAGAATATGAGGTAGTACAGTGCACACTGTTGAAATTCAATTCTAGCTATGCTTATAAAGCATCAAAATTTGAGTTAGTCAGTGCCCTCTGATTGGCTTTTCACTTCCATGCAAGGCCTGTAGTTGATCTCATTGTCCTTGATGTCTGACATGTGGTCTCTCTCTCTCTCTCTCTCTCTCTCTCTCTCTCTCTCTCTCTCTCTCTCTCTCTCTCTCTCTCTGCTTTCCTGTTGCCAGCTGGCCTTTCTTCACGATTACTATCTACACGTGCAATGTAGATTGCGTGGGTGTAAGTTACATGAACGTGCGGGTGCTACTATTACAACGTACATACATACATAGTTGATCCTGGCACTGCGCCTCGGCACTCCGGTGCCGATGTAAAAATTAGGATGATAAGGCAGCTGGAGCAATTTAGATTGCCCAGGCAAATGGGTTATCACTATAATGAACTTGATGATTCCAGTGGTGGATTAAGTTCATTGTCTAGCTACATACGCCTAGCAAATACCAGAACCTGATTGCAATATATGTACAGTGCCTTTAGTGTAGTATTTTTGTAATTGGGAAGCAAAGTGAGCCACATACCGATTGTTTTAGTGAAGGAAAAGGTACTGAAGTGTCCGGTAATCATAAGTTTATGGGTGGTTCGATTCTCTGAATCTACCTTCCATAGCCAGCTGTTGTCCTGTGATAACTCAATTGCTGTTCATTGATGTTTTAGAACGTGAATTCAGTACAAGAAAGAATCATGCAGTTCTATTTTGTGGAGTTCTTGACCATCAAAACTATCTCCTTGATATCAATGATCCCAGGAGCTATCACCACAGCAGCTCCAAAGGAGGACAGTGGATAGTCATTGTCACAGAAGATGCTGTCAAAGTACTGGGCATACCTAATTTGAAAAAGAAGTTTCGACTTCGACTAAAGCAAAATGACAATGATGAATTTCATGTGCAGTCAGGACATTTCATCAGAATGGGGGGTAAGTTTTTGGGTGTGAGTGTTGCAGTTGTTTGACTATCCTGGAAATTTTTGGAATCCAGAAGATTATAGTTCAATTTTTCAGTACAGTTTTTCTTCCTTTTTTTTTTTAGGTCAGTCTTTTGTACTGTTGATGTGCAGTGATGGTTTTATCCATGTGTACACTCTACCTGACCTGAAGCTAATCTATAGAGAAGACTGTGTGGATGCATCTGATGCTTTTGGACAACGACATTTCATTATTACTCCACATGGACTGCTTCTTCATCAAAAGTCCCCATCAGAATTCACTCGAGGCTCTCTCTCTGACCATACAAAAGTGGATTTACATTTTTCGATACCATGCAAAGATCCTAATAAGGTAGCACCTCCTCCTAGTACTCCTAAATCCATTGACACTACCCCTGCTACTCCGATACCTGCTGACCAAGAAAATCTATCTAGTGAAGAAGAACTGCAGGTAATTATTAATGTGACTATATCATTTGTAAGTCAGAACAATGTATTTGTGCAGCATTCTTCTTCACATAAAGAATCAGATGTAGTTGAGGTAGAAGTTTCAGTTGAAGTAGAAGACATTGATGAAGGATCCAAAGTTGAATTGTTAACAGCCAACAGCTCTGAAGATGCTCAGCTGGATTTTCAAGAACGTGCTCTATGAATATCTTATGTAAACATTACTTTCGACTTATAAATCTCCATTATTCATCATTTTAAAATTTTTATTTCAGTTAGATGTCTCATGACATTTCCTTATAGCAATATATACATGACTTTTTTAAACAATGGCTTATTTATCTGCTATTTGTTAGTGCAAGTTACAATGATATCATCGGCTAAACGCATCGCTTAATTGATTACTGTAATGAGATCATTAAATGCAGGGGAAAATTGGAATTGGAATGGAAATGAGCACACTAAGAAAGAAAGAAAAAAGAAAAAGGAAGGCCTGTCAGAACTTACTCCTAAATATCTGTTGGCTATGCTGTTCAAGGGCACCCAAGATAGATGCAACATCACTAGAAATAGCTGGGTCAATATCTAGTTCAACATCGATTCTTGAATCATGCATAGAGGTAGAAGATGATAATAAGACAGTCGTGTTACTTTCTTTAGTGATGTCTGCACGGTCAATAGACCTGTGGCTTTCACTACCATCTTCATCATTGCTATTACTGATATTTGATCCAGTACTGTCCAGTCTAAACTTTTGTATTTTAGTATCAATTTCTTGCTTAACTTTCTGACGTATTTTTTTCAGTTCAGTGTCAGTGTACCAAATAGGTACTGGAATGCTAGGTTTAGATGATGCATCTTTATGATATAGTCTCTTATGACGAACAAGGTCCTTCTTGTGTACATAAGAACGCAAGCATCCTGTGAAGTCACATGGGTATCTCATTTGACTTTTGTTGGTACTACCTGTCACAGAATGTCCATTGTCAGCAACTGGAACGCTAGAGCTAGTACTACTAGCTGATTCAAGGCTAACTTTGTGGCAGAGTCGTTGGTGTCTCTTCAAATCTTTCAGGTGAAAGTATGAGCGATGACAGAAACCAACACCACAAATATGAGGTTTTTCAGGAGTTTCTACCACTACAGGTTCCAATGTCTTTGGAGTTATCCCATGACGGATTCGCATATGACGAATAACATCTTTTCGATGAATGTATGCCTTGTTGCAAGTCTTGATTTTACAAGGATACTTCTGCACTAGTCTCTCACCACCCACATTGGTATAGTCAGACTCGTTTAAACCTACATATTGTATAGGTAATATGAAAATTCTGAATAATGGACACTGCCAAATTAGAGCGGTTCTCTCCTTTCCAATACAAAAGCCTATAAAAATACTGGCCTCATTGCTCCAAAATTAGAGCGGTTCTCTCCTTTCAAATACAAAAGCCTATAAAAATACTGGCCTCATTGCTCCAAAATTAGAGCGGTTCTCTCCTTTCAAATACAAAAGCCTATAAAAATACTGGCCTCATTACTCCTTATAAAACTAACTCATTAGCCCTCAGGAATGGCAAACTTAGCCATGCAAGCTCTTGAGCTTGTGCACCTATGAGGGTATGTAGTTTATATACCATGAATACAATTCAAACTCACTCACATGAAGTATTCTCTGCTTGATCCTCACCTTCTTCACATACAGAAGCTTCCTCCTCAAGGAGTGCTTGCAGAGTTTCCGGACCCACTTCACATTGTATGCCAATATCAATACCAACACTTTCCATCTCTTCTCTCTGTGATAGTTCTTCATTATTTCCTATTGGACAAGTACTGAGCTGAATCTGGTGATATTGCCCTGTCTGCTGCATATCAGAAATAGGTACACCTTGAACATTACTTGAGGCAGGAGATTCTGAGGTCACGTATTGACGAGGAAAATGGTCACTATTAGTGTTATTAGGTAAGTTCACATCAGTAGAACCCATGTAGTAATTAGTACTATCAGACTGCATTACACTATGGCTGACTGAAGAATCAGAACTGTAGGTTTGACCACCTGATTCATAAACTATAGCAGACTCTGAAGCATCAGTGATCGATGATATGTGAATGTAAGAAGGTACTGAGTCAAAAGAATGGGTTTGAGTATCCATAGAACATGGTACATAATTCACCTGTGGTACATCATTGTAGTTCTGCGTATCACTCACACTGTAATACTGGTTAGGAGATTGGAAATTGAGGTGATCATTATTCATTGTTTCCTGAAGATCACAATTCATCATAGTTTGAGCTGGTGTAATAACCTGGACGCCATCACTCGTTGTACTTTGAATTCCACCAGTGAACACATTTTGAATCCCACTGATCTCGCTATTCAACGTATCTTGGAATCCAGAATTTATTGGATCTTGAAGAGTACTATTCATTGCCTTATGGAGCCCACTATTCATTGCATCTTGGAGACCATTATTCAATTTAGCTTCACTGTTCACTGCATTTTGAACTCCAAGAACACTATTAGTTGCATCTTGGAGACCACCATTATTCAGTTGGAAGCAACTGTTTGTTGCATCCTGGAAACTACCATTATGGAAACCACTATCTGCTGCATCCTGGAAACCATTATTTGCTGTACCACTATTTGTTGCATGTTGGAGACTACCACTTGATCTAGGGTCTTGGAGACAATCTGTAGTACCTTGGAAACTATCATTTGTTGCATTTTGGTTACTATCATTAGCCACATCTTGGAAACCACCATTCGTTGCAGGGAAATTATGATTCATTGCATCCTGAAAACCACTATTTGTCGTACTTTGGAAAACACCACTTGTCCTATTAGTGTTCATCACAAATTGAATACTATCATCCATGCTGTCTGGAATTGCTCCATCAGACATAGTGACCCCTCTGGATATAGTATTTCCATTGGTCATAGTGATTCCATTGGACATGGTGGTAAGGGTACTATCGTGAATCAGATCAGGAAGATGTGAAGAACATGAAACCAAATTCATAGAACTAGAGTTCATGAGCCCACTACTGCCATTCTGGGAGAACACATCAGCTGTACCAAGTGCAGATTGAGAAAAAATTGTGTTGGTAGTGATGTTTGCCATATTATTATTACACCTTGGTAAGGTATCACACATGGAATCTGAAACACCTCCGAAGTAACCAGATGTGGAGACCAAAGAGTTATGATTTCGGAGTGTTGAATGAAATCGTTCATCAGTCTCTAGATATAAAAAATTATAGTTAACATTCACTTCTCTTGGAATCTCTACCTAGGCAAAGATAAGTAAATCCAATAGCTTTGTGTGCATTATGAACATGTGAAGTAGCTCCCCACTATACTATTCTCTCTCAAAATTCTGCCAAGTATTGTACGTGTCATACCAGTGGAATAAGATGTAGCTATATGATGCTGATGATTATCTCCAAGAGTTGCTGAACTTGCATGAAAATTTCCTGTCATAGTGGTGCCACTGGTATTGTGATTTCCAGCACAATTTTCTAGTCTCGTATTATCACTTCCAGTCACAACTGTTTCTGAACTGCAGCAGCTCATACCAACATTACTCTGTTGGGGGTATTGAAATGATGAATCATTGAGTTCCTTTACAGAAAGTTCTGATTCTTCTACTTTTGAAGAATGTTCACACTCATTCATCTCTTCTGCATCCATGTCAACCCCAACACTGACGTTCTGTGTAGACGGAGGCTGTTTCACCTATTCAACAAAGGAAGAAAAGTAAAATTCATTCATTCTGAGGCAGGTCCCTCCCACCCTCCGCCACAATTATGAAGAAGAAAAAAGTTGTTGGTTATGTACAGTGATTTTGCAACATGACACTAAACCAAAATTTATATAGCCTCCTTTCAAAGGACTTAATTGTAGCTGTAGAGTTGGGCTACTTAAAGGAAGCTATGTGGTTTGGTGTTCCAAATTTCATGTTGCAAGATCTATGTATAACCACTAAACCACACCTGCTCTTGATCACTGTTCACCACATGAGGATGAGGTTCTTTGTTGTTTCCACTGGTATTTTCAATTTTCTTATCACTTTCATTCTTATCTACATACAATAAATAGTACAGAGATTCTTTACAGCTCCAAACTACCACCACACTTGAGTACACAACCTAGTTCTCCAGATTTCAAACGTAGGGTCACGGAGGATTTCGTAGTGGACTTCACATCCATAGGAGTTGAATGCACAGCATGCTTACCTTTGCAAGCTATAGAGGAACCCTTTGCTGCTTGTGAAATGGGCCCTACATCGATGAATATAAAACAAGCTAACCCCTTTCATAAAAACCACAACATTTACCTCTTTTCCCTAAAGGGTGCTGTTGTCTCATATGCTTCTGCAAGTATTCAGTCCATTTGAAAGTTCTTCCACAAATGCTACAAGGGAAAGGTCTAGCTTCAGAATGTGTTGAAAGATGTCGCTTTAGCTTGTGTTTACTGGGACATTCCCTGCCACATTTTTCACATTTATAACGTAGGAGTGATCGTCGGCTTGCAAAATCAATTTCGGGAAGCTTGGATATCACTGGTGTCGATGGAGAGTCCACAGTATTCTGTGTCAGCATCTTTGTTATCTCACCAGGAATGTCACCAGTGGAGTGATTACTGTTACCAGGACTACCACTGAGACTGGAGGGTGAGTTATACCCCTTTAGCACATCGAGAACAGGCCGGACAATTACAGTAGCCTCTTGAGTATTGGAAATTATGGATGTACAGTCCACGTCAGATTTCACACTAACAACAATTTTTGCAGAACTTGAGAGTAACTCTGTACGAGCCATTGGGTCTGCAGCATTCCTAGAGAAGGGAATAATTCATGGACCATCATCTTTGCATTCACGTATGTATTTACTGTATAAAAAAGCTGAATGGGATCTTGCACTGGAATTATCATGGATAGCTGGGATGTGTGCGACAATGCTATACATGCAGCAGCAATAATGGAATAGCATATGAAGGGTCTTCAATGAAGCAAATCCTATACCACTGGTCTCACTAGTGGTCGACATCATGGAAACAATTACAGCATAGTGAACTAATATAAGGAACATAGTCAGATACCTTAAGGTAACTATTATTAGCATAGACTAATTTTAGCGATTTTTGCTTTCAGTCTAATTTTGGCGATTTTGAGGAGCAGCTCAAGAAAAATGCAAATCAAGTCTGGTGTTGTCAATGTATAATTGGATTTGGCCATGATTCTGGTCATGATGGAGATGACCAGGAAAGGAGGGGCACACAAGCATATAATTACTATAATATTATCATGATTATAATGATGTGAATGTTATGAGTTCAGAGGTCAGAAGTAAAACTTCGAGATAACGTGTGGGCATGGTCAAAATCATTACGTATTTTTAGCTGGTATTATTATTACTAGCGAAAATTACAAATTCGCTAAAATGAGTACATGTTAATAAAAGTTACCTTAAGGTAGCTACTATCTCCAAATAAAGCACATCTACCTAATTTGGTGTTATTTACCAAATGAAGCACATTTACACTCTGCAATAGGAAAGTGGTAATTTTTGCAGCTGTAAATCACCCATGGATCAGTTCAAAGAAGCAGAAGGGAGATATAGGTATAAAAGCTACTTGCCATGTGCACAACTATGTGCTCAAATCAATCCTCAGAAATATTTGAAATGGGATTGGATAAACTGCTAAATTGGCTCGCAGACATAAATGCATCACTGATGCTATGTCTGGTCTGAAGAGGGTAGGATTAGCAAAACAATCACCGTATAGCTTTATGAACACCTACCTTCCACCACCACAAATTTTTACTGGATTCTGCTGCTTTAACGTTGTTTTGTCGCTGGATGATCGCCTTCCTTCGGACCCTTGTTCGGTATTAACCTCCATAGCATGCAAGCACAAGATCAAGAGTAGACGTTGTGTTATGATGTCATATTAAACCCTGCCCCTGCGTGCCCCACCCCCTCGTCATAAGGATCTAGGATGAGTGTACCTTCAAATGCTCCAGAAAGTGAGTTACAGTAATGATCCATAGCACTTGCCAGGTCTGATATAATATTTTTTCAGAAGTGAACTAAATATAAAGGACAAATTATATTGCATAGGCTGTCCTGGAACAGACAGTTGTGATGCTGGTAAAGTATCAGCATGTCAGGGTTGCCCCAACCAGAGCATCTGTGCATCGGGTAATGTGAAGTCCCCAGATCCAGGTATGTAATGGTATAATGCTCTATACTAGATTCAGCCACCATGATATCCTTGCTAAGCTGAGACTAGCTAGTCTCGCTAGCCAGCTGCATTTTTTTTTGTCTGGTGTGCAAGACTAGACTCTAATTAGCTCACAGCTGGCTCTAAACCACATTTCACAGCCCCCCTCCCTCCTTATCCTTCTACACTTGCTATAGGGCCCACTAACATGAATCATTCAATTTGATGCAGAATGGCTTCTTTCTCATTCTCTGAGTGATTTGGGATGTTGCTGAAATTTTTTTTGTGTAAAATTAGTTATTGTACTAGCTCTACCACCTAGGACTCAGTGTAATACTGACTTTTCCCTCCCTCATAGCTGTGGAGCAGGTGGAAAATAGAATGTCAAAGGTTCAGCACAAGATCTTAGTTCTTTCAGGAAAGGGTGGAGTAGGAAAAACTACCTTCACTGCTCAGATGGCATACAGTCTTTCAACAAATGAAGATATTCAGGTAAATCTTATTTGCCATCCACTCATTTGCCATCCACTTGTAAGATCATGTCCAACACATGTATGATCAAAGTGTGATAGTTAGTTATACATAGGTCATCATGATGTTATGACTAGCTAGTGCTCTTCCCTCTTCTGTGTAGATGTAGTAATTCTGTCAAGAACCTGTATAGTAAGAAAGAAGAGTTTTTAGTTTATAGTCTTATGATCTTTAACCTACCATCCCCAGAGTGCTAGCACACTCATGATGCTGATCAACAACAACAACAACAACAACAACAACAACAGCAAAGACAATAATAATCATTAGGGTTTCATACAGTAGAGGGGAAAGGGGGAGATCCCGGCCCTGTCTGATTGAAATCCCAATTGTCTTTAAAATCTCTATTATAGCACATCTTGAAAAGGAAGACATCTTCCCTTCCACAGCTAATTATACGGATTTATAATACAGTCACAACTTTTTGGTTTAAGTGCACATTAAAGTGGGTGTGGTAACCCCTCACACAAGCATGGCCTTATCTGTATGAAACCCTGGTAAAAAATCATAAATTAATTGTGCCCATTTAGGACAGTGTACAATAGCTATGATTGAATGACATCATGTATTACACATGTACTTAGGTGGCTGTTTTGGATGTAGATGTTTGTGGACCTTCCATTCCTTTGGTCATGGGACTTGAAGGAGAAAAGGTACACCAGAGTGGATCAGGATGGTCCCCAGTTGTAAGTCCAGTTACTCTTAAAATTTGACAACTGTAGTGGATACATAACTTGATCCTGAATCTGTGTGTTATGTTTTAATTAAAAAAGAGCTGATCCCCAGAGCTGGTTGCATGAAGAACATGAAATAAACCATTAGAAGGATCCCAGTCTAAGAGTTGTTTGAATATTCAGTGCACACACATGATGTTGAATCTATTATGGTATAGTATGTGGAAGAGAACTTAGCAGTGATGTCAATAGGATTTCTGTTATCATCACCAGATGATGCTATTATATGGAGAGGACCCAAAAAGAATGGTAAATGTTCTATGAGACAATTTACTGCTCTTATGACATAATAATGATGCTACTAAAATAGTTCAAATATTTACACAGGTCTTATCAAGCAATTCCTTCGTGATGTTGATTGGGGTGAAGTAGATTATTTGCTGGTGGACACTCCTCCTGGCACATCTGATGAGCACCTTTCTCTCATTCAGTATCTCAGCTCTTCTCATGTAGATGGGGCTGTTATTATAACCACTCCTCAAGAAGTAGCACTAATGGATGTCAGGAGAGAAATCAACTTTTGTCGGAAAGTCAACTTACCAATTTTGGGTGTAGTAGAGAATATGAGTGGATTCATTTGTCCAAAGTGTAAGGTACATAATACTATGTATGTGTTTACTAGCAGAAATATTGACAGTGTAAAGTGGCACACTAAATAGATATCTGTACCTTCTATTTCTAGAATGTATCAAATATATTTCCACCTACTACTGGAGGAGCAAAAAAAATGGCTGATGAAATGAATGTTACATTTCTTGGAGAAATTGAACTGGATCCACGTCTGGGAGAATCTTGTGATTCTGGAAAATCATTCATCCGTGAAATGCCAGACTCACGTGTTTGCAATGCGTATAAAAGAATTATCACAAGTAAGTTGTGAATGTACTCACTGCTACATACGTGTGTTCCCATGGAAGCATGACATTATCAGGTCATATTCTTAAGGGGTATTTATTTTGTCCAGTTCCATGGGAAGGGAATAGAAAGCACATGCACAAAGGTTACAGCATTAGTAGAACTAGTTTACATGATGCACTGATATCAAGTGGGCATAATTCTAATGCAGAGGCTGTTTAGGGAAAGTTCATTTAGTAATTCTTATCATGCCAGCTAAGATGTACAGTCTTATGTATGTCAGTTGTAATTATTCCATCTTGATTCACATTTTGAACTGTGCATGCTCTTATCTGTCCTGCAGTGGATATGTGGTTAGTACTCATTATTGTTATTTTATTCCAAGATATCCTGGAAATCATCTCTTCAAAAGAAACAAAGTGAAAAAACTCCTCATGTTATATATAAAATAATAAGGTATAATTATGATTCTGTAAACAATCATAAATACTAATATCATTTATGTGCATTTTTGTCAATAAGTATACCTGTCTGATGGATGGATGCTACCTATAATAATAATAATGACTGAAAATTCAAAATGAGTAAGAAAAATCTAAAATGTAACACTGCTAGGCAAGTGGCTATCTCGTGATAAAAATAATAAACTATGTCGGCATTAATTATATTCTAGTACTTTCTTGTGATAAAATAGCAAATACCTGAAAAAAGAAACAAGGCATGCATAAAAGACTGTGGATCTCAAATTTTTAAGTTACCCTTCACTTGATAGCACCTCCTCCAGAGTCGCCTTTGTGATCCATGCATCATCACATTTGAACCACTAAAAATATATAATTTAAAGGTGCACATGCTATCTTAAAAATAGACATACCTGGTCTTGTTGTTGTCGAACATAGCATGTATAGTGACCATTGTGGAGAGATCCACTATGATTTACAACTGCAAACAGTGAGTACCTAGGAATCAAAAAAGTAATATTAAGCAATAATGTAGTAGTTGAGTGTTTATGCATGATACCTATTATCGCAATTAGAACTGCGAGCCATGAAGGGAGTCATATCAAGGTCACGAGGAAATTGAATCAGGTGGGTTATTTTTCTCGAGCACATTGAGTGCTCAAACCTCTTCAGATGAAAGCAAGTAACAATGGGTAGTTTCTTCACCATTAATCTTTTTGTCGATTCCTGTAAATGTAACCATTTAGCAAGTTTACATATACCACCATTTTACTGAACTCAATACCGTCATGCACATTTACGTACATAAGGGAAATGGATAGTCTCAAAAAGGGAGGTAGAGATATTATACATGATTGTCCATTAAACTCAATCCCCATGTATATTCCTGCACACACCCCCAACTAGGTAACTGGATGGCTTAATTAATTATTATACGTACTTGATAACTGCGACATTTATTGCATTTTATTTTGCTCTCACTTCCCAAGTTTTCCGGGCAAGTAAATCTGTAATAATATAATAATGTAACCAAGAACATATAACCTCACCCAACCCGAAAGCCCTTGAAGCTAAAATTTGCCGTAAAGCCTAAGCCCTTGAGGGCAAAACTGAGCTAAGACCATAGGGATGAGAATGAAACTGAAATGAACCTCAGGTATACATGAAGGGCAACCTAGATGTGGGGGCCCAGGCTTGAAAGCCTGAGGGGTATCGACTTTCCTGTCATCAATCTCATAGATTTGGTGTGTGCATAATTTTACCTTTCTAAACATTCGCATAGAGAAGTTGGGACACTGTTGAGCAATGTTTCTCCAGAAATTGAAGATAATGGGGAATCAGTCTCACCTGTCAACTCTGTACAAGAGGACAAAGTTAACCTCATTTCATTCATATGCATACATAGTCCTGGAAAGAACTGATGGGTTTGTACTGCACATCAGTTACCCAAACAGGGTATGAACCGTACGATTCCATAAAAAAAGAAAGCACTAAAGTGAAAACCCTCTGCGCTGTACAGTACATGCAGAATTATATCTATGCTGCAGTCTAAGTTTCTAACCGTCAATATCAAGAAATGAAAGGGGTGTGGCACCACACATCCGATCTCGAGTATTGTGGGTGTGCATTATTACAGCATGGGTAGAAGCTGGCCGTTTGCAGCTAAAATGCAGCTCTCAAACATTAATAAGCCGCCTACTTGTGCTAGTATTTGTCTCAAGGGTTGTAAATTCACCATCTCTGATATCAGGTGACGCTGACACTAATTAAAAACAACAACTACTATGCATGCACAGAGCAAGAATGGGTGGATGGTGTACATACACATAGTTTTTCTTTCCCCTGGCTCCAAATAAAAGAACTGTACTATGATAGTCATTATTGTTACTCACCATTTACTTCAATTGGTGTGGACTTCCTATGAACAATACCACTTGGGGCCAAGTCTAAGGAAATATCTCGAAAAGGGTCAACTGTTGTGGACACAGCCCTGAATATTACATGCCAAGTATTAAAACTAAGTGACTAAGTGTATAACGTAATATTTCTGCTCTTAGAGACAGCTTTTATTTTAACAAGTCAGTCTTTAAAATGACTTGAGCCTCGGCACTGGTAGCTAGCTATATGGAAATATGACACTGTTGAAATTTGTAATCAACTGGGCTCATGTATGTTAATATTAATTAAATAAGTTAGATGATTCAAATGTCTATATTTCTGTGATGAGTTACTATTATATTATGTGCTGGCTTGTAGTCGTTCTCTTAGTGGTCACGCTAATAATCCTGGCTTTCCTATTCGACTAGACTGTTGTCTCTGCTGTTACTTTCTGCTCTTGGCTCTCCTGTTGCCTGGCTATTAGTCATGCATGCACACTACCTTGTTGAATGTTCACTTGTCAATCACTTTGAATTCGCCTAGACTGTCATCTCTGCTGTTTCTGTCCGTTACTTTCTCGCTGTCTATTGATCCATTCTCTGAGATTCTACATGTTTTGCTTAAATCTACTAAAGTAACAGCTAGTTTTTTTTCTGATGGCTAGGCTTACTCCATTAAAAAAAAATCTTCACACCTGCACATGCGTGCAATGTATTGCATGGGTGTACATGAATGCGGCAATATGACGTATGTACCACAGCCAGATAGTTTGCTTAGAAAATCAAGAAAACCAATGCTTATGTGTAAGTGAGGTACGCTTGATAATGAGTGATATAACGCGTGTAGTATATAGTCATACTAGAAGGAAACTTACTTGCACGACTGACATGTAACGTCGGATTGGAGTCTTCCACCAAAAGTCTGATCAACAATACAGCCACAGTGGGAAGAATTGGCAAGTGTGGGGGTCTGTCCACCAGAATGGCGGTGGAGCACATCTAGTGCAGAAATGAAGAACTCGTGTGCATCTTGTTGCTCATATCCAGCAAGATGGCGTGCATGCGTCCACACTAAGTGCAGCAATTTGAAAGGAATGTGAGGAGAAGGTGTTCCCGAATAGAACTACAGATAACAAGCATAATAAATATGCATTACAACTGTATCAGCTAAAGGTATGTATGTACGTAAGCCTAAGAAAGTATGTTAAGTATTCCATCCTGCACCTCCAGCATCATTCCAGAAAGGGATCTATAAGATATGGAGTATTTTTTCCACAATGTGAAAGTGCTCAGAAAATGAAGGTATAACAAGGGGACATAATTATGTACTGAGTTTCCTGATTCAGCAAATTTCACACGTCTGACCTGATAAGCATTAAAACAGAGAAATTAATACCAACCTGCTGGAAGAGGTTTCCCATTTCACAGACAACACACTGGCCTTGAGCAGCCTCGGAATAACATCTATGTCCATCAGAAAGGAAGTAGTCACGGAGAACAGGTGTGTGGACCAGAGCTTGGACAATACAATTCATGAAACATGTATTCCCTAAGTTGTACAGACCACGCAAACCTAAACAAGAGTATCAAACAAGGGTGAGCAAAAAATAAAATTTCTCCAATCCTGTGTATGAACAGTAATGTGGACTGCAGCTTGAACAAACTGAAGGGCTGGATTTGATAGATGAAGAAACTATGTATATTGGTACTTGATACTGATTTTGTCCAAGCAACAAAAACAAAGAGGTATTTCAGCTGTCAAATTTTTCCCCCTGCACACATACATTCAAGACAATTGCTTAATTCCTGGTTGTACATGCATCACAAATTAAAAAGAATGGGGATAATGCATGCCATTATAATCGGTTCTAAGCTTAGATGGCTAAAGGTTTCATGTACGTAAACTCGTGCTTTCCAATTCAGTTATCACATGTACGTACCTATTGTAGACCCAGGCTCCACCTTCTTCCTCCTTGGATTCTGCTTCAATAATTCAATTTCATCTCGTGTGGGTTCCCAAGCAACATATGCTACAGGTTGACGGGAAGTGATGAAAAGATTCTGTGCCAATTGTTGTTCAATACTCCTGCTGATCTCATCCAATGAAGAATCGTAGATGTAGTCATGGCACTTAAAACAGTAAACTGTTCCATAAGTCAACTCCACCGCTAAATATAAAAGAATCAAATAGAATAGTGTTCTCAATGTACAAATATGATGTCTCATATCTACTTGACCCATTACTGTGAGAAAGATTTATCTTTATGGTAAAATATAGAATGTCAAGAAAGGTTGAGAGAGATCCCAAGATTAATGTACTTACCAAATATGTGCCCTGTAGTCTTAATATGAACTTGCATGTGATTATCAGGGTCCATACATCCAAAATAGACACAAGAGAGACAGGTGTGTAGGCGAGAAGTGAAGCAATGACAAATGTGGCAAATGCATGTCTTAGCCTACAATGATAAATGTGAACATTTCTCATAATATATATATATATATAGATAGAGAGAGAGAGAGAGAGAGAGAGAGAGAGAGAGAGAGAGAGAGAGAGAGAGAGAGAGAGAGAGAGAGAGAGAGAGAGAGAGAGAGAGAGAGAGAGAGAGAGAGAGAGACGGCACAAATTATCATAGCAGAAAATATATCTGCTCTGATTCCCCCCCCTCCTTCTCTCCTATGTAATTTCAGGATCAACCTGTGACTCTGATGATCCCTACCATACAACAACAGGATAACAAATATCTGTCGCCAAGTAGTTTTTACCATAGCTCTATTATTAAATGCTATCTCAGAGTGAGAGGTTAAGACATACATGCTGAGTGACAAATTCCCACTAACCATCTGATTATGTTGAGATCAATGGAAGAGGGACTTTTATTAGTATTAGCTGAACATATGATGGGCCAACAGTTATTTTTGAGCTAGCCAATTTCATAGCTAGCTACCTATCTACATTCACCTTCAATTTTCTAGCTTCAACTGCAGGCTTAACGAGATATTTACATATGATGTGGTACGATTTAAGACCTCTGTTCCTTTTGTACTCCAAAAAATGAGAACATCCCCGAGCTACTTCAGACATAGCTAGCAGCTACCAGCCACCACACCTTTCCGAGTTCAAAAATCCCTCACGTACCTATTGGTCGTCACGCTCATAACTGCGCTGCGCGGTCGTTCGCGCGCGCCAGTAGACCATATATGCGTACGCGTATGAATTGTTTCTTTTTTTGTACGTGCGCGCATAATAAGCGTATTAGCATGATGATTCAGCAATTTTCGCCTGCTGTTTAGTACGGATTATAGCTAATAAGTTACCATGCCTTTTGGGAAGAAGAAGTCTGGGAGTCAGAGTGGTGAGTACCTTATTTTGATGGTTTGCCCTGGATTCTTAAGCTATGTCCAGTTCCATAATTATTATGCTTGGAAAGTATATAAATAGCCAGGTGAAACATTGTGAGAATTGAGTGCACAATACCACATTTCTCTGTGCAGCAAGAGACATTAAGTTGCCAAAAAGACCTGCGTAGGACTGAGAAACAACTAGTCTCGCGCATGCAAATCCCTGTAAAAATATAGGGATCTGCTGTATACTTTCTCATTCTCTTCTCCAAAATCTGGAGGATCTAGGAGCGTACTAGAGCTGTATAGCTTATGGAACATGTGAGACGTGGAGCTGCAGCCTCATGTGAAAACAATCCTCCACTGCCTAGTTATAAATGTAGGGATTGTTTTCATGAGGCCTTTAATATGCCATCCCTACTTAACCTTTTTATTTAGAAGAAATTTTTTGTGCTCACTTGTTTCCATCCTTTTTCTTTGTAAGATGTGGAGCTAGTTTAGCTAGCTAAACTGAAGAGAAGAGCTAGCTAGCTCTGTAGCCACGTACATGCAGATACTATCCTATGTGGCCTGCCCATGTATGGGCCCTGCCTGTGTGCTGGCTTCAAAATGACAGAGAAAGACTACCAGGTGCTATAGATATCACTGAATTGTGAAGTAGAACCTTAGTCAAAACTAATAGCAAAAGATCAGTCTCTAGGTGCCGCTCTAACAGATGGCCTAAACAGAATTTTGATGACTATAGCCTATAAGTCAGTGTGTCGATCTTAATTATAAAGAAAAAGAACAAAGGTCAATTTTAGAAATCGTTTTTCTTATGTTAGTGAATGAATTCTAGATTTTAAACATTCTGTGGGAATGTAGTAGCCTTCTGAGAACCTGTAGAGTAAGGGTAGAAGAGAAAGAAGAATTTTTAGTTCATGCAGTCTTATGGCTTGACTTGCCATCCCTACTTAACTTGGAGAGTGTTAGCGCACTCTCTGATACTAAGTAGATAATGTAAATTTTGAGCTCATGGAAGGTCTTGGAGCTCTGATTTTTTGCATGCTGGCTACTGACCATCGCAGGAGATTAACTTTTATACTTTTGTAGCTTCTAGTCACTCAAGCCAAGTTCTATGACTTTCATTCCTGCTGTGTGACTTATGCCCATGACCATCCTTACTAGCTCAATTGCAACAGCTCAGTACACACATGAGTTGCTGCAGAGTGAAGCCAGCTCTCTCTCTCTCTGGAAAATTTTTTATACATTATTGTGATAATAGTATAGTCTATTAGAAAGTGCTGTATAGGAAATCTGTAACTGTGCCAATTGTGCTCCGACTCTGTGCCATGGGCACCTCATGCCCTTACACCAGCGTAAGGTGTGTCACGCTCATTGGCTCAACTAGAGGCAATGTGACACCTATCACTTGCTAGTATAAAGAGAAAACAACAAATTAGAAATCATTTTTTCTTATGTTAGCGAATAAATTTTATACACTCTTCCCTCTCTGTGTGGATGTAGTATTTCATTGTAGCCTTCTGAAAACCTGTGAAGAGAAAAAAGAGTTTTTTGTTTATACAGTCTTATGACCAGTGTAACGCACTCTCGATAACCAACTTCGGAGCCTAGCAACTTTACACTTCACACCCTTACCCACGTAGGTTAGCTGTGCTATTTTGGAAAAAAATAAAATGTCCTTTTGGTTGTCAGATTGTACTTGACAACCACAGAACTCTATTTTCCCCACACAACACAGCTGACCCACTACTAATAATAAGCTCATAAAATAGGATTCAGAATTCAGACTAATTTAAAAGTTAGCTGTACATTCTATTACCTGCTAGCCAGAATTTTCTTATTCTTCCCATTATGTGGAAAGGAATATTCAACAGAAATATAACGTTTTGTGAATAGGAAGAATCCCAGAAACTGAATGAGAGGAAATGAGGGGTAGCTACAGATTGCTGAAGTTATTAAATCTTTTTGTTCTTCTCCAAGTATTCAATTCTGTAGTTGCTTAAGCTATTTATTTGTTGTTGTTTTTTGTTTACTTATTTATTTGTATTCAGGCCCTAGTGGTAGTGCTGCTTATCCGAAACAAGCATCACCATATCCTGTTCAGCAGAATCCATATCCAACTCAACAGTCTCAGCCATCTTATAACCCACAATACCCTCCAGGTATGGAAGAGTACTTAGGGGCCTTGGCCAGGAAGTATTTTTTGTATGTGATTATAATAATTATAGTGGCCAAGTGAATAAAAATTTGCCCCTTCTCCATAAATGCAGCCCTGCTATGCTTCCATCAAATGAATTTGGGATAAGAGATTAGTCACAAAGTAGTAGAGATCTGATGAATCCCAAGCAAGCACCATTTTTGGTGACAAATCAGGTAACAGGTTCGTATAAAGAGTTGTGTAATTGGCTGTGGGAATGAATCGAAGTCCTTCTACAGATTCCCTGCATATATCCTTACTGAGACAATTGTGGGCTTCTGCAGCATATAAGATGAGCATATGCCTCTATGGGCTAGGAGTGTTGCCTAAGGATTATGAACGAGCTCTCCCAGTTTTTTTTTTGGTATCTTAGCATCAACTTCCTGCTCATTTGTGTTACCCAAATTGCAGCATGCATATTGAAGTTTCTAAGCAAAATTTCATGAGGGACAGCATTCTACTAGCCACACTATTCTGTGTGGATCCAGTAAGAGAAGCTTGCAACAAAAGGGCTTGAGCCAACCAACTTGCTAGGTCCTGTAGGTACCTAGCCTTGAACCCAGCCTCTTTTTAGGGATGGGGAGAGAAAGAGAGCCTGGTATCCACTGTTTATGCATGCACCAATTTTTGAATTATAATAAATGCACATGTGATGGATCATCATGAAGGGGAGAGTAAGAGAGACTCTTTCTATAACCAGTTGGTATATCCTTCCCATTGTAGACTGCCTTGACAGCTGTGTGTTGTTCCTTCTTCGGGAATGCCAAGTTTCTCCAAGGAGAAACGAGCAGCAGCAGCAAAACTATTGCTAGCAGCATACCTATCGTATCACTGGTTGTGAAACTGCACCCATTAATTATATGACGTAGCGGAATATCCAAGTGAATGTCCTGATTCCAAGATTTCTTGGAAAGATTGGTGCATCCACAGTGAATACCAGGCACTCTTTTTCCCCCAAAAGAGGCTGGGTTCATACAAAATTTATTATGCTCTCCCTTGGTATATATATATATATATATAGCTATGCCTTTTTTCCTGTACATATATAAGGCTAGGGTGTTATATTAATATTATACATACATTATGGTTTCTCTTTCTGATGTCAAACGGAGTATGCACACTCACCTATTATGCTGCTTTCTTTAAGGTGGTCCTTCACAGGGGTATCCCCCACAAGGAGCGCCTCAACCTGGTTATCCTCCACAAGGAGCACCAGTCAATCCTCAACCTGGTTATCCTCCACAAGGAGCGCCAGTCAATCCTCAACCTGGTTATCCTCCACAAGGAGTACCAGGCAATCCTCAACCTGGTTATCCTCCACCACCAGGTACGTTATAAATAGTAGACTGTAGTAGGCATGTTATTTATTATTTATAGTTAAACCAAGGTCCTTAGTCAGAAATTATGGCCAATAGAGGTGCAGCCCAAGGACAAGGCTGTTTACTTTTTTTCATTGTATGAATCTAGTGTGTGTGGTAGCTACCAGCTATTACACACACACTCCTGACAACTAACCTTCACAACAGAGAGTATACAGACTGTAGCCCGAGTGGATTTGCTGCCTACAATTTTGCTGTCCCTGTTGTGTTTAAGAAAAGTTTTGCATAAGAATTTTTATGAGAAATGCTACTTCACTCCCTCATTCATGAACAAGAGAGCCTACCCCACCTAATTTCAATAACAACACCCGCTACTCTATCCCTACTGCTACTCTATCCCTACTTCACTTCCCATGAGAGCACTCATAGGGAGTGAAGTAGGGATAGAGTAGTTGGGTAATATGGGTTGGTTATTGAAATTAGGAAGGGTAGGCTCTCTTGTTTGTGAACTTTTTTGAACTTACACACAGCCATCCCTACTTGCCTAGAATAAATGACTAGGGTAATGTGCAACATTTAGTGAGCAAGTATTTCTACAGCTGTTAAGTGGTGGGCTTTGATAAGCATAGTTGCAATTATAATTGGAACATGTGCATTGTGCACAGCAAGACCTGGGGCAGTTTGGAGTGTACAGAGATTTTAGGGAATCTTGCAAAATGCTGAGTGTGCATTCTTGCGCATGCTCAACTTTTGAGCCTCGAAAATTTCACCAGAGATGGTGAATGGCATGCTATAGGTTAGAACTTAGCCTCGTACCCAGGCCTTATTAAAATAAGGGCCTGGTATCCACTGTTTGCGCATGTGCTGATTTTTCACGCTTTTCCGTGAATTTGTGCACTTTCGGAAATTTTTAGGATACATAAATGTCACAATAATTGGGCGGGGCCTTGTTTCTATGACGGCTGATAGAACAATGGATATGGAAGGTGCTTCTCCAGCTTCAGCTACCAATAAGGTAGGCTATTAGTCTCAGAAAGGTCTGGCCGCGCGAGATTCGTAATAAGAAAAAAGGTGGTAGCTGGGAAGAGAAGCACAGTTCTTGCTCCGGATGGAGGATCAGGTCAGAGGATTGAGAAAGAAGTGTGTGAACCCTCAATAATCACCTCTTTAAAGTCTGCTTCCAAGGAGAAAGAGTTTTGTTCTTGCGTCAAAGATGAGTCATCTAATTAGTACCACCCACTCTACATCGTCATCGGCACACTATAACGATATTCATAGATGCTGGGGTCGCGCACGCGCAAACAGTGGATACCAGGCCCTTATTTTAATAAGGCCTGGGTACGAGGCTAGGTTAGAACTATACTAGAACTGTCACTAGCTAACTCTTCTCTCTAAAGTCCTTGAGCACAATTTCAAAAATTCAAGCAGTGTGTGCATGTGTAGTAGTCGGCGTCTGACGACCAATTTTCGCAAGATTCCCTAAAACCTCTGCAGACCTAGATATTACAATTTCAATGAATCATGACCTGAGAGTCAACTTGCTCACTGCGTTCGCTTGCTGAATTAGATTTGGTATAGTAGAAAGATTTGTAATACAAAATACATTTATTTATTATGACCGTATGGCTGTATTGTGAAATCTTAACCACCACATGCACAGCCAGGTAGGTTTATCATCATTCCCCACTCAGAATGAATGCTCTGTACTATTTGTATTATACTGAATTAATATTCCTGGTCATCACAGGAGCTGCTCAACAACCTCCGCCGTATAGTGCTGTTCCAGGAGCCCCTCCCCCACAGCAACAGCACTGTCCTCCCATGCCAGCACAGCAGCAGAATATTCCACTTGGGACATTTGATCAGGGGGCTCGGTTCAGTGGTAATACACAACCTACGATTCCTGTTAGTTGCTGATCAATAGCATCATGAATTTAAATTACTATTTCTTAAATGTAGCCCCCGCCACCTGGATGTGCTCCTACTGCTGCACAAGTTGCTGCTGCACAAGGACAGAGTGTTGTGATGACTCAGCAAAAGAGGGACGCTTTGGGATTTGGTTCTGATGGAGGCTACACTTTGTTTTAATTTTGTTACTGTACTAATAATATATAACACTGTCGTTAGAATTGTTTTATTTCCATTATTGTTATCACCTTACTACTGGTATAAGCAAATGGGTCTATAATTTTTATTGAACAATGCAGAATATATTTCAGCTAGCTAGTATGCAAATATTTTGACTCACTGCTCTCTGGACAGATTTGTTATAATGTTAAATTCTTTGCTTTGAATGTAGTTAGTCTTTATCCTTCTAATAATTTTAGTTTTATAGCTAGACATGGCTCAATTATTCCGATGGGCGTTTCCTTAATTATGCACTCGGCTACGCCCTCAGTTTTCCTGCAGTAGTCAAGCCTTGAGGTCTCTTACAATGAGTGGTGAGTTATCGTAATCTATCCAATATACCCAGAAATGATTGTTGATCTGTGGGTCCGCTGATATGTGTCCAATACCCAGAACGATTGCTGATCTAGTGTCCGAATAATTCAAGTTGAATTGAGCCAACAATGCTAAACCTTTTTCGCAGTTTGCACTGCTGAGTCTGGCCTCAAAGTTATTAATTACATGGGATATACACAAGGGGTGAAGCAAGCAATGCATGCCTAGCTAATAAATTTTCACTACGTGGACACCTGTTGCAGGTTTGTTGTATAAATAGTGCTATTGATAGCAAGCAAAGTGTTAGCATGGGAGAAAACAAGCATTATAGGTGGAGGAAGACGTCATAGAATATAGGGCCAAAATTGGATGGTGGGAGGGTAGGAAAGAAACTAGATTATCCCACAAATCCATATTACTCTTAATGGAAAATTTCATGGGGCCAAGTACAGGGGCATTTGCCCCCACTGCCCTCATTGTTCTGCCACCTATGCTCCTATGCTGCAACATGTGTGTGTCCATTTGGTTATCTAAATTCATTTAGTCATGAATAATTATGATTAATTATAATTCTTACACCTTTTCTTTCAGAAGAAAAGAAGCCCTACCCAACTCAATCTCAAGCACCTACTCAATCTGGTTAGTCCTTAGGAAACTTCCATTGTGCATCATGTATGTTTGCAAGGAAAAGTTAGGAAGCCCCATCATTTTATTACTGTACACATAATCTGGGGTTCTGTTCAGGATATTTGAGTAGTCCTCCCATGCTTACCCATCTGTTGAATGCAGAGCCAAAATGGCCACTAGTCTACTGATCAGAAGGCAAAGGAAGAATACACAGTAGATGAGGACTGAGCTTAACAGATGAATCGAATGTGGACATGTCACCCATACAGCCCGATCAGTACCCGGATTAAACTTATAAGCTCTTTAGTGATCCCTACATTTAAATTTTAATGGAAATGGAAAGTTACGAAGCTGTCAGTATCATTGGCCAAACTCATATAACTAATCATTAATCATTAGAAAAAGTGATTAGTATGTGTGGACCGATTCAACATTACTAGTCCAGTATTATGCATTTTCATACCTTATTATGTAGTGTGCATGTAACACTGATCAGATTTGCTGGTTCAAGAATAGCAAGTGCTAATCATTTGGTGGCAACATAATTACGTAGGGCTTTAAAAGTTTAGACAGTGCACTTAGCATGCACAGCTCTGAGCCAGACACAGCTTTTTGCCAGGTGTATGTTGAGGGATCTGGAGGGATCTGCTTCCTTTGGTGGTAGTTGAAGTCACCATTCACGTGACTAGCAGAATAATTATGATGCTGGCTGTTCAATAGCAGTAAACAGTAGACCGTGTTAATAAAATTTTTCTCAAGTAGAAGCCCCTCCCCATCTAAGTTTCACTGTTCCGCTTATCATGTATGGAATTGTCTCGCCAAATTGTTATGCGTATGCTTGATGCATTGCTGGAACATTTTTATGATTATCGGATCAATTAATGGCCACCTTAAGAATAACGTTTGTCACACCGAGTTCATAGGAGAGGTCTGTAGTCGCATAATGTGCCAGTTGTTGAAGAAACTTCCTCTAAAGGAAATGTATTTATTTTGTAGGAAGTGACAAGCCACCTCCACCTTATGACCCTCCTCAGCAAGCTGTTGTTGGACAATTTGATCAAGGAGCTCGCTTTGATAAACATTCTTCTGCTACGATCCCTGTAAGATCAGTATTGTCCTAATAGTTATCAAAGTTAGCAGCCTCCTACTTCTCTTGCAAAAAATCCATAATTTTTTTATTTTTTGTTGTTTTTTTTGTGGCGGCTAGCCTCCACCTCCTGGATATGCACCTAATCCTGCTCAAGCTGCCATTGCCCAAGGACAAAGTGTGGTGATGACCCAGAAGAAAAAGGATGTGTGGGTTGGGTCCACTGATGGCAATGCCTTTTAGAATCATTCCACAACTGTTAGCACAGACACAAACTGTCATTAGCTAGCTATCATTGTCTTAGTCGCGCACGTAGTAAATGATGAGTTTCGTAAGTGATGGCGCTCGCGCTCGATAGGTGTGTATCAGACATACATGATGGGATAGAAGCTGATACTTTGAATGATAAGGTCAGTTTTATATCAAAGACTGGCCACTTTCTATGATAAAAACAATATAGGGCACTGTACTCTCAAGATTCCCCTTTACTATCAGCGGTGGTGAAACTGATACTGGTACATGTAGAGATTTGGACGGTGATGGAGACCTCGTAGTCCCTAGGCGATCTGAGTTGAGTCAAAGAAAACTTCTAATCATTGGTTAGTAACCACGCTGAAAAGGTTGAATTATTATTCTCAGTTGAGGCTGTATTAAATGTGGCAGTTGTATCCATGCAGAGCATGGACTGTCTACGTCACTCCTTGATGCTGGGCAGCAGGTATGGAGGGGAGCACTTGTATTGGCAGATTTCTTGGTACATTACAGAGACTTGTTTAAGGACTCTGTTATACTTGAGTTGGGAGGTGGTGTTGGGTTGGTTAGTATTGTGGCTTCACTGTTTTGTACGACTGTGTTCTGTACTGGTATGTAAGTGAGGAATGCTAGATTTTCTGTCACTATCTCTTTCATTTTATAGATGCAGTGATATCTGTTCTTGATATTTGTCAACGCAATGTCAAACGTAACTTTGAATGTACTGGGGACATTTATGTAAGAGAATTAAATTGGCATGTGCCTTTTAAGAGTTCTTCAGGTCAGTGTATGGAATTTACAGGTTAAAAAAATTTGTATTTAGCCCAATTTTTTTTCTTAAAGAAAAACTTGATTACCAATGGAAGTTTTCTGACAAGAAGTTGCTAGAAGGAGTGAACTGCATCCTTGCTGCTGATGGTGCTCATTATACTATAGAGCATTAGGATCAGTGCCAATTAAAATTATTGTTGCTCTCTTTTGGCAGTTGTGTATGATGATGAACTAACTGATGCGTTTCTGTCCTGTCTAATTCACTTAAATTACTCTAGGCTGAAAAAGGCTGCAGTGGTTTACATTGCCACTGAAAAGAGGTAAATTCAATGCGCAGTTAGAAAACAGCTGCTAAAATCGGTCACTATTTTTTTTGGTCAATGTATTACACCTATGGGAAACATTTTCTTCTTCTAGTTTTCCTCCATACATGTCCCCCATAGGCATAATACATTTGAGCCAAAAAATTGAATATAATGAGTACTGTTGTCTCATTTACAATCTACCTAGTGCTATAGCTATCAGTGTTATTCTTATGTCAATTTCAGAATAAATTTTACTCTGGAAGAAATGGCTCCTGTTGCCTCAGCATACAAACATTTCAGAGAATGCCTCGAGAAAGAGTACACTATGGAGTCTGGGGACTCTGTATGCTTTCAATCACAATTAGTTGATCTTAATGAAGTTCCACAATGTTTTCTATATGACAGAGTGAAGGAAATGGTAAGTGCTTAGAGAGTATAGAATTGATTAACAGTTGCACCATTATAATCATGCAGGAATTATTGAAGTTGGAACTTTCTAAAAGGAAATTATAGGGATGTGAATTACTTCTTCATATCTCAGGCCACACCCACATTACACATGTCATCCCCACACTATCACCAGCCTTGTTGTATAGTAGTGACTGAGAGCCTATGTTGTATGTACAGCCGCTATTTATTGTGCATGTCTGCACGTGCTATTAATAAAGCATGCACTAGTACAGTTCGCTGCACTACAGCGCATGCTCGGGCACCAATAATTATTTCCACTTACCTGTATTTCCTTTAGAGAATTCGTGAATCACTCGAGCAGAAAGATGTCCAAAGTTCAAAGAGGCTGCCATTGGATTTTTGAAATCGTAACATTTTTGATGCTTTTTGGATTATTTATCGCTCTGTTTGCGTGTCAGAGAACTGGGGTGTCTTACAAGAGAGGTTTCTTTTGCGATGATAGTAGCATTCGTTTTCCTTATAAAACAGGAACTGTGCCTACCTTTGCTCTGGCCATTATCTCTGTCATTCTACCAGTGGTTGTAGTAAGTACCATTCAAAACTAGTCAGGGAGAGCAAGCCCATCGTATAGCACGATTCCGGTTTATAAATTGATATAATCTCTCTTGCAGATAATCAGTGGGACTGCTTTGGAGTATAGGAAAAGATTTCATCATGTACCCCTTAAATTAAAAGACCTCTGGAAGAATTTTAAGGGTGCACACTCAGTGTACAGTTCTGTGGTTCATCTCAAGTGGTATTTCACTGGGCTGCTGCTCTCTCTTGTAGTCACAGATATGGGGAAAATCGTAATTGGGAGATTGCGACCACACTTTATAGACGTTTGTAAACCTGATTTCAGTACCTTTAACTGCTCTGATGTTTTGGGGCATCCAGTATATGTGACTGAGTATCGGTGTTTAGGAGACTCAAGTATGGTCATTGCAGCAAGGTATTTTCAGGGTGTGGGACAGGGATACCTCATTATAAATAATATTATGGTAGTAGAACAGTAGCATGACTGCACAGACTCCACAGCATGAAACTGGGTGAATGAATAATATTTTTCTGTTATAGGTTGTCATGGCCATCCGGACACTCTTCGATCTCTGCATATGCATGTGTTTACCTTGGTGTAAGTAGCTACAGTTGGCCTGGGTGGATTTTTTTTTTTTTTTTTTTTTGGTATGTAATTTGAGGTGCACATCTCCTGTTTACATCTCTCTGATATACTTCAGGGCTGGCTCATCCGATTCAATATTGGGTGGGCCACTTTGAGTGAAAGAGTGCTACATCTATCATAGCTGATGATATGCTTGTGGTTTATATTTACATGATCAATTGAGTATGACAAATGAGTAGCTAAATAAAGTATGAGAATTTCTTCTAGTTTTAGTAAAATATTGGGTGGGCCATGGTCCCCCTGGCCCACCCTCATGAGCCAGCCCTGTACTTGTATCATCTTCTCTTCAATCTAGCTCTATATATCACTCGTGAAAGTGTGGATTCCACGGACCATTCTGCGAGCAGGACTCACACTGGTCTCTCTTGCAATAGCCTTCCTTACTGGTCTCTCTAGAGTTTCAGATAATAAGCATCATCCAACTGATGTATTGAGTGGTTGGCTCATTGGAATCATCACAGCAGGTGCCATTGTAAGTGTAGCAGTGATGACAAACTGTCACACACTCTCTATTCATAACTTAGATGGTTACATCATGCAGGAAAATAGCTGTATGAACATGTAGCTACCATGACAAACAAATGCACCCTTCCCAAGTGCACTAGATGAGACATGTTTACATTAATTTTTAGCACTAGCATTATTTACAGAATGCAATTCATTCTGCCTACAGGTCTACTTCAATTTGGACTTATTCAAAGCCACCAGAAAGCAATCACCTCCCGTACATAACAATAACGAAGAGGTTCCCATAAGAAAGCCAGTACCATCATCTGGTGAAGATCAATAGTTTCCTTTTGCTATTCAGCTAGCGAATAACAATATCATTAAATTACATTGAATAAAAGCAGCAGCAGTATGGCTATCACTTTTAGATGAACTCCACAGTGGATGTGTTATAAAATAAATACATAATGTTCAGAAGTATTGCCATTTACCTAATATTGCGTCTTTGATAGCTTCTACATATTGTGCAGGAACCCAGTATAACCAATACCTGGACATTTCTGTTGGTCCCATTTGAAGTCCCTATAAACAATAGAAGACAATTATTATACTGCAAACTGTAGGATAATTGTATTCACTGGATGGCAATTTTAGATTTCATGTCCATGTGTACCGTAGGAGTGTTTGGTGCTAATGAAACCATTCTGAATAGCTGTAGTACTCTAGCCTTGACATTAAAGCAAAATGGACACAGAGAGTAAGAGAGGTATAATGTACTTGTGTTGGATGCTTGACCCTTTTAACAACCCAAGGAGGTTATCAACACATGCATAGCAGGGTTTCTTTCAGGCCCCACCCTGCACAGCGAGGGGTTAAGCATATCATCCTATTACTGCACTATAATCTGAAGCTACCCGACGTATGTGTAGGGATTGTTGACAATGGCTGGATATACAGAACAAAGATAGATCCTATTTCCATCCTTCATCCCTACCCTTCTTTCCTTACTTTTTTGAGCAATGGTCATCCCTACATTTTTTTTTTTCATTTTAAGGAAATGTTTTTATTCTGATAATATTTATAGCAGAGGTCTATATATCTTACCATAATGTGATATTCTTCATGACCTTTAATTGGCTCAGATATAACTTTTCTTATTGAACCCAGAGGCACCTTTTCGGTCCTTTCTGCAGAGAAGAAAAACAAACAAAAAAACAACAATAAACAACAAACAAAACACTTAAAGTACCATCAGTCACATCCACCTTTTGTGCCAATCCATATCTGATCCATTTCTAATCGAAAATGCAGTCTAACTTTTGATCCATACTTGTTGATCATCCCTGACAATGACTGATCTGGAAGTTTGTCCTGTATTTAAAAGGTAGAAAAATCACGGCTGGATGATACTAACAGTGTCTTGTATTGGCTTCCATATGGAAATAATTGGGCAAGCAAAACAATCATAATTATTATTGGAAAAAAACTGTCTTATATGAAATGCTGGTATATTATACGTGTGTAGACTGATGCATTTATTACTACTCTCCACCTAGAAAGTGTATGAACTCTTGAAGGAATGAGTAGCTAGATAATATCAACTTGACAGAGAGCAGTTGGGACTAGCTAGTTGGACATCTCCACTATATAATTTGCAACAAGTACATGCATAGCTAAGCTACTTTGCACAGATATTCAGTCTCTCTGTGAAGCCTGGGTATGGGGTACAACTACCCCTATGCTGAACGAGTGTATCCTAGTATGAGGAAGGGGATACAAGATGTATGTAGATTATTCTGACCCTACTGGTAGTATAGTGTAGAGTATGTAATGGTGAATCAATTTAAATTGCCCTAGCATACTAAGATGGCAGGTCAAAGTTCATAGGATTGTATAAACAAAAAACTCTTCTTTCTCTTCTACCCTTACTCTACAGGTTCTCAGAAGGCTACAGTGAATCATTATACCTACACAGTAGAGTCTAGAATGTTCGAAAATCTAAAATTCATTCGCTAACAAACATAAGGAAAAAAATGATATCGACTTTTGTTCAGTTTGTTCATAATAATAATAATAATAATAATAATTTAAGATCAGCGTACTGACTTACTGGCTGCAGCTATGACATTGGTATCGTTGCGATCTGCTCTAGCGCTACTTCCAGGCGTGCCTTTTGCTATTTGTTCCAACTAAAAAGGCTTTATTCCAGAAAAAGGCACGATTCCTGTGTACTATATACTTCATATAATGCACACTCTGTGCTGCCGCTCATTACCTACTTCATATACTACAGGTGAGTTGATTAGAGCAACAGCATAAATCTCATAGATAGCTGTTAGTTAAAAGTGTATGACGGCTTTATGCATTAGCTAGCTGCTCCTGTCTTACATGCATGCTTAATCATATCTGTGCACTTCTCCAAGCAGTATATTTTTATATGCGATAATTCAAAATGAGAATGTGCAGTCAGTAGTACAGTACAGACACTGCTAGCTAACTCAACAGTATTAAATGCTTTATAAATAAAATACCTCATCAGTTATCTGCTCAATATCCACAAACACACACATATAGTGTGCACAGAGGGTTAGCACTTCAGCACTTTTCACTATAAGTACTGCTCATTTGCACTGCAGATGCTCACCCCCCATATTCTCCTCCCTCAAGCAAGACTACCAAATCTCAGCAGCCATTATATGATTAGTTTAGTTATTCTGATCAGACGGTGTTCTACAATAAAGGTTTATGCTGCAGTCGCTCCTTCAAGGTGGCCCCAAAATTTATCACTGCAGCATCATATCAAAATCTAGCTAGATTATGTATACGTACTTTGACTGCAGCAGGTTATGTACTTTGATCAGTGGTGGATCTAGGGAGGGGGCATTTCAGGCACATGCCCCCCCCTTTGGTGTGGCCACTTGTAAGAATTACAGTGGTAGCTGCAGACTGGCTAAGCATCAAGTGGGCGCAGTTTCCCTAAAAAGGATGTGGTTAGGAAAAGTGGGCGTGGCCAGGCAAGACAAATTTTTTCTCGCGCGCAAGCACATGGATGAACCTCCATCTATGTGCTCCCTCCCTTCTGAAAATCCTGGATCCACCACTGTTGATTGCTTAGCTAGCTGTTTATTCTGGTCAGATGGCCACTCCTCAGTATAGATGCTGATCCTACATGACTGTACATATAGCTAGTCTGCTCACTTTATCATGCCAGTGTGTGCACCTCCAACTACACAAATTTTGTCTATATCCAGTGCTACGTACTTACAAAAGAGGAAGATTAAAAAAAAGATTTTAAAAGGTTGTTATGAATTTCTATATAATATAGCTAATCATAAAGAAAAAGAATGGAAACAAGTGAGTGCAAAAAATTTCTTCTAAATAAAAAGTGAAGTAGGGATAGCCATAAAATTCAGCTGCATTTCTATCACTCCTAGCCCTCCTGATTTCAATACCACGCCCATATAATAATATCACCCAACTTAAATCCCTACTCTTCACTCCCCCTTCAGCAATAAGTGAGTCAAGTAACCCCTTACCCGTACCCATCACCAAACTCAAGAATCACAGCAATAATATTATTATTCCTACTTCACTCCTAAGGAGGCCTAGGAGTGAAGTAGGAATAGTAGTTTTGTAATAATATTATTGCCGTGATTCTTGAGGGTACGGGTAAGGGGTTACTTGACTCACTTATTGCTGAAGGGGGAGTGAAGAGTAGGGATTTGAGTTGGGTGATATTATTATATGGGCGTGGTTATTGAAATTAGGAGGGCTAGGAGTGATAGGAATGCAGCTAAATTTTATGGTTATCCCTACTTCACTTTTTTTTAGAAGAAATTTTTTGTGCTCATGTTAATATGGATAGACTTCAATGTAAGGCAAGTCCATTTTAATATACAAAATGACTGCATTATTTTACAATAGTTGCTCATCACTAAGCCACAGAAACTACCAAATAGCAAAGCATGGTTTAATATACAGATTCACCTCCGAGTACATTGCATGTTGCTCAAGCCTATGTTGCCTACCCCTGCAAAAAGGACTATGACATCATACAGCTCCTAGTAGTCATCTCCAACACATTAATGGACCATACAAATTCTAAGTAATGCAGACAATATTTGAAAGGTTTTTGCTACTGCAAAAATCATATTGATGACTTAATTTTAATAGCAAATAATGGAAACTGGAACATCCTACGGAAAATAAAGTGTTGGAAAATTACAAGATGGCCTGCAATTTGACCCAGAAGCAGCAGCAAAATCAATAATGACATCTTCATAACGTTGGGCTAATTGTAGAAATGCATGCATGGGGTTTAAAGTTGACTATCCCTGGATTAAGGAGGATTGATCACAGCTGGTGCTGCTGAAGTTTTTAGCTATTTGTTAAGCTTGACCTTACAGCTCAGTCATCCATTTAGCTAGGTAAGTTAACGACCGCCAGAGAAAAGTAGTAGGAGCAAAAATAACCAACATGAAAGCCATAAACAGTGAGAGCAGAGGGCACAAAGCTCAAGATTTCATGATCATCTGAAAAGGAAGCAAGAGAGCCTTTAGAAAGCCAGAAAGTTACAAGTAGGCAAGTTAACAGTCATGAAAAAGCTGAAAGAAAGCCAAGCAGTGAGAGTAGAGACAGTAGGTAAGTAAACAACCGTCTGAGAGAAAGTACTGGGAGCAAGAAACATGAAAGCCATAAAATACCAAAACTCAAGATTTTATGATCATATATAAAAGCAGCAGAGAGCCTATACTTTCATTCCAGAGTTGTGCTTACATCTCGTGTACGTTATATTATGTAGCTTGTAAACTATGATAAGCCAGGTTTCAATGTTTTGCATTAGACCCTTTTCCACATTTTTGATGGTCTAATAAGTCTACGCATAATGAAAGGACATGATGAATAGCTGGAAAGATAAAAATGAACCACAAAGCTACAAAAAAGTTCACAATTAGCTATAGCTAATACATTTAGCTCTGCAGAAGTGGCTAGCAGGAAGCTTTGTATAGACTTCCACATGCATGCTCGTAAAACATTGACAGTGACAGTGACAGTGTATTATTGGGAGGAAGCTTTAAAAAAAATTTCATAAATCTAGTCTGTCTTGCTGGCAGACCCAAGTCCTTTATATCCATGGGTTAAGTAATGGAAATCCATGGGTTAAGAAATGGAATCATAATGCTTGGCTCATTTATCAGATGAAGAATATGTACAGGGAGATGAGACCACTGCAAATGGTGCTCCACTACTAGCTTGGAGGTTGTCATGAACCTACTTCATGTCAGCCATTCTCAATACAATAGAACAATTCTTGCATTCTTTAACATCCTCCATGCTTTTCCACTTCAAAAGTACTTGGCATTTTATAGTCGCACAGCCTAGTAACTAATCTGACCAATCATAAATGTTCAGTGTCCCGAATAAATGCTCTGATTGGTAACAGTTTCAATAATATCTAACCAGTCCATTGGCCATGCATATACAAGTTAAAATAATAAGTACACCATTAGCAAGAAAATGTAAAAAGTAATGCTTATCTTCTATGCTTCGTGTTCCACTATGTTGGAAATAACACCTAACCAGTCCATTGTACAACAAGTTAAAGTACCATTAGCAAGAAAAATGTAAAAAAGTAATGCAGCCATTAAGTTCTTTCTTATTCATAAGAAGGTTATGCTAGTTGCAGACAGATATGAGACTCTGCTAACATTTTCTACAGACTCTATTAAAGTTTCTTTTTTGAGCAGCAGACTACATAAGTGGCATTTATTCTCTGACAGTACAGGTGTAACTTAAAATGGATAACTACAGCCTTCATTTTGAGATCAAATTTAGAGGATCAACACTACCTTTAAACTAAGTGCACAGCACTTTTGTGCACTTAGTTAGCTGTAGCTCTTTATCTATGCACAACATGCGTGAGAGTGTAAAATTTATTGCCTTAGTGCTGACAAAAATAAAAAATTCGAAGTTTGTTCTAAAGGTCCATGCTAAACAAAAATTTGAACCAAAGAAAATTTCCTGCTATACAGTAACTGGTTTAGTCTGTGGTAGCTATTACCATGGAGACCTTCAATGTTGAATCTGTTGTGTGAGGATACCAGACATCTGGGATACTTTTGATGGAAAAAGGAAGTTGGCAACCTCACAGATCATTTTGCTGTAGCAATAATGAAAGAAGCAGTTGTAGTTGGCTATATACACCCTGGAAGAAATTGCTCTGTTTTCCTATGTTATAAACTGCTAATATCACAGGTTCTAGAGCGTATGCAGCTAGCTAGCTAGCTAATTCTAGGGTGCACATGTGGTATATCGCACACGGCGTGATGGTATGTTTGTGCATAGATGGAGCATAAGAATTAATTTTCATCCATTGGGGTAATCAATGAAAGTAACGAAATTAAAAGACCACTATATGGCATTTCATCAGCTGGAGTAGCACCACTCTAAAAAGAGCCTGGGGAGAACCCTGACAATGTATCCCAATGTTAGTCTGTAGTTCAATATCCTATGCTACAAGCAAGACTGACATATCACATGGCAGTTGAAATAATACTGACCATTAATTTTGGTAGACAGTGAAGACTGACATGCCCTACCCAATGCTAAAACTCACATGTTTGTGTTTCACTCCAGCAGGAACATCATCTGGTTTTCCTTTTTCAATTATTTTCTTATGTTCCTTTTGCTCACTCAATGGCTCCTTAGAATCTAGCATACATACATACAAGATATAGAGTTGAAAAAAATCCACTATTACTATCGCAATAAAGATTTAGCAAACTAATTCCTCTGCACTTCAGGTACCATAGTGGTGTCACTATTGAATACTTACCAGCGAGAAAAGAAAAGCTCTCAGTATCACTTGATTGTGGTGACTGCACTGCAATGATGTCATTGATAGTTGACCCTACCACCATCATTTTAGCCCCTGAAGTAACCTTAAGGTCACGCAGTGTAGATTCATCTTTTACCAAACCTAATTTTTAAAAATAAGATTGTTATTTGAGCTTTAGTAGTAAGTATCAATAGAATTTAACTCGTGGATCTTCTTGAGTGATATACACATAATGGTACAATGATTGCCTAAGGCTGGATGCATGTTATCCATGAAGAATGCACTTGAAGGGGTCTGTCTAGGTTCATGAGTAAGTTTTGTTCTCTATTTCTAATATTCTCGCACTATCCCAGATAATGTTATGCATAGTGGAGTTTGCATGCACTGATATGCCATTGTTCCTCGCTGCATTTTTATTCTTACTGAATGTTTGTCCCGTCTCTCCAATGTATGCATGTCCACAGCTACAGTCAATTCTATACACTACGCCCTTCAATTTTGATCCAACTTTGACAAGTTAATTTCTTAGTGTTTTCTTTGCAGTTACGAGTAGTGAATCTGTTGTACTTGGTTTGCTTCTTTTTGTTATTTTGAGACTAAGATGGTGGATAGCCATTAGATTCAAGAATGCAGTGAGGAAGGATTACATGGACAATGGCATATCAGTGTATGCAAACTCCACTATGGATAACATTATCCAAGAATATTAGAAATAGAGAAAAAAACTTACTCACGAACCTAGACAGAGGCCTTCAGGTGCATTCTTCATGGATAACATGCTTCCAGCCTTAGGCAATCATTCAAATTTGAATTATATATATCTAGGTCTACACTCCAGAATGCGCCAGGCGTATGTGTATGGTACGGTACGTGTCATGCAGCTAAAATTGTCACAATTACAGTGAAATGAGGATAAATATGTTCATTATGAAAATGTGTCAAAAATAGAAATGGCAGCTTCACACAGCTGCATGTATGCAGTAGTACTGCTCTATCCCAATCCTGAACTCGGTGAGCAATGTCCAGTAAATTGGGAGGGAAACTATCACCATAATGTCCTCTGCCCTGAAATTATGACAGTTAATGCACCTGGAATAATGTACTAAGTGGGATTTATTTAATAGTAATAATTTCAGGAGAAGTGTACTCCTTCATTACCCAAGCTTTCATATCTTCTAAAAGAAGTTTGTATAAATTGCCTTCTAAAGATTCAGGGCTTCATTATGTCCCCTTAAGGCTAAACCCTGGCTTGCCAAAAACCGAATACTCGAAAGTAGATTCTCCATATGTTCATTGTTCAGCATAGCTCCTACATCAATATTTGCAAAAAGCTGTAAAATAGCCTCTTTGTGTATCTTGGATTTTTCATGATCAGCGAGTTTAGAGAGAGCATTTTTCCAATTATAGAATCCATCATCTAGAAATGAGTCTAGTTGTCACTTAGAAAATACTAGGAGTCCATTACGCTTTGCTTGTCTACAAACATGGTAATAGATCTTATATGTGGTGTCACATACTGTTATCCAAGGATGTTTCTTATACCAACTTGTCTGGAGCAACCAAGTTTCTTATCATGATGCTCGTATGTCCTTTTAGAATCCACTACATTATTTGATTGATTTGGGGACTCACTTATTGCACAGCATGGGCACTCTCATACATCTGCATCAGTGAATGTAGACTGAGATTTTCAGAGTCATCGGTATCTGATTGTAACGGCCCGACGGTTGACTTAAGAGACTAGAACTAGAAACTTAAATATTGGAACCGCTGTAGTCTATCAGCTCATTCGACCACTTTGTCTTCTAGTGAGAAAGTCAGCTTGCTTTGCAATGCCATCCCAAAGACTACCTGTAGTCTAGCTTTGCCAGCACCTGGCATCTGCCTACATTGCTCCCACCATGGACTTTGACCTTAGTAGGTAACTGTGCATTGAAGATAGTACTCTACAAGGAGGGGCTCTAGCCCCTGGAGCCACTCTATTTCCTACGCCACTGTCCAGAGTGCCTGTAATAGCTTTTATGAAGCACTGCCTTACTTCTGGATGTCTCACTCATACCAGGATCAAGCTACACTTACTATTCTTTGCCAGTTTCAATATTGCAGGGGACTACATCATCATCATGCTTAAATAGAACATAAGTTAGAAATCAGTGCAACACTCAAGTAACTTGCAAGACTCACAATAGCAGGATATGGTCTGATCAATTTCTTCATTTTGTCCGATCATTTTTGCTTTTGTCTGACCTATTCTTTTCTATACCTTTAAATGATCATGTCCAGAAAAGAAACAACAAAAAAACAAAACAAAAACAAAACCCTGATACAGAGACTTGTTTGGAAGAAAAGCGCTGACTCTAGCTATCAGTGTCACTCACAAAACATCCAGAAAGCAAGCAGCTTTTACTTGGCCACTACATCACAGGCCACATCCCTTTTTAATTTAAGTGTGCATATTTTGTAACTAACCCACCACCTTAAGGAAGGGACATTACAGCCACTGTCGGATTATCACTCACCTTTATACATCAACTTCATCATGGCAGGAGGGATTCCTATAAAAATAAAGATAATATATAAAATTAGAACATAGCTAGTTAGAATACAGTAAAGTCACCTGATAGAGGTACACAGTTCAGACCTTAGATCTAGCTAGCTAGACAACTTTGAACAACAGCACAGCTCAGCAAATATACGAAGTCCTAGTCATGTTGGTGGGGGTGTGGCATGAAGGACTAACCTCGACATCATCAACACTGACCTACTAGGCAGTAGTCTAGCTTCAGCTGTGCTGCAGACCATTAGGCTGTTCAACTACAAGGTGAGCTCTGTGTTGGACTGGTGTAGAGCAACAGCATGAAAACTCGTAGTTAGCTCAAGATGCTTTTATTTTTTTCGCTGTGTCTCCCGTCCTGGCACCGGGATCGGTCTGTTCAGGCCATTGAATGTGCGGTCTCGGGTTCGATTCCTGAATTGGACTTTTTTCTTTTTCAATCTTTGAAAATTTTTCTGTGTCCTCACTGGTGCCAGGACCAGTCTGAATCTGTGAAGAACCCTGGGTGCCGGGACTGGTGGCCTGAATGAACCAGTCCCATTGCTGGGACTGTAGACACAGCCTTTTTTTTTTTGCTTCTACAAGTCTATGATGGTGTTGCTCATGACAAGCTTGTCTTACCTGCACGCTTAATCATATCTGTACAGTTCTCCAAACAGTATTATATGCAGGTACTAATGATAATTCAAAATGAGAATGTGGACTCCATAGTACGGACACTGCTAGCTAGCTCAACAATATGGAATGCATATGCCATGCAAATTTAATAGATGATTCAATTAGTAAAGGGAAAAGAATATATTCTAAATAAAACAGGCAAGTAGGGATGGCTGTGTGTAAAGTTCAAAAAAGTTCATGAATAAGAAAGCCTACCCCTCCTAATTTCAATAACAACACCCATATTACCAACTACTCAACATTCTTTAAGAGTTTTCAGGGAGTGAAGTAAGTGTTCTCATGGGAAGTGAAGTAGGGATAGAGAAGTTTGGTAATATGGGTGTGGTTATGGAAATTAGGAGGGACTCTCTTGTTCATAGAACTTTACACACAGCCATCCCTATTTGCCAATTTTTCTTTACTTTTTTTATGTAATGCAGATTAGAAGAGATACTAATTACTTTATATTCTTATAGGCAATTGGATGCTTGCTAGTGTGATCCTTCTGGAAGGACAAATGCTGATGGAGCTTGTATTGTCATTGACAGTATTTTATGTTCTGCATGTATACCTGATATACTTTCAAAGTTTGGGTGGCATATTAGTGTTGAAGCAATCATCAAGGTTTGATTCACGAACCAGATCAGTGCCTAGGGTTTACGCTCTTTAAGCATCAAAAAACCAATCTCAATAGAGATATAAATAGCTCTTCTCTCAATCATTATAACATCCCAGGTAACAGCAAATATGGTCTAGAGATTAGCTAGTCAGACATGAGATTGAGGTCCAATCAAGGGGGGGTGTATTTCTATGCATATAGTGCACTGCAAAAATGTCTGCCTTGTTGCAGGTAGAAAGCGAAAATGACGAACTATTTTTGAACATGTCGAGTTAAGATAAAGGATTATAGTGCAGTCATTCTGAGCAGTGTGGTATAAAAATTATAGCATTTCAATGAACCATTTCTGAAATAAGTCAGTGAAAGAGGAAGAAGGACCATCAGAAAACGGTGATTTTAGAAGTCACTGTAAAATGATACTGCTTTGTCTTCTGCTCTTCATACTTGAGTCCTAGCACATTGAAGGTGTTCTGTCATCAAGTTAGGAGTTGCTGACAGTAGGAAAGATTATGAAAGAGTACTAGTGTCCAATGGGGCAATCCATGCCTTCCCTACTTAGAGAGTATTATCATACTCTCTGATAGACTGTTAATATCTCCTGATCTGCTCAATATCTGCAAAATTAATACACAACTACTAAGCACTGTTAATGTGTGTTGAGGGCTAGCACTTTAGTGCTTTTGTTTTCATGGAGATGTAAAAAGCACTGAAGTATTGGCCCTTTTGAAAATCTAAATCCTTGAAAGATAATTTAGCGAGCGGGCTGAGTCACTCTCAGGTCATGACTCATTAAAATTGTAAAAATATAAATCTAGGTCTACACTAAAATGCCCCAGGCATATATGTATGTGTTGTGCAATAATAGCACCCCGCACGTGTGCATAATGTGCATGGATAGTAGGCACTAGGCTTATCTCCAGGCACAGCGCACAGGCTCATCTAATGTAGTGGTGAGTATTACAACAGCTTTCTATGTACATATGTTTTTCGTTAAAATAGGGCCTGGTATACACTGATTGTGGTGCATGCACAAGATTAAGTCGTTATAATGACAGCTATGTGCAAAGTTCAAACAAAAGAGCCTAATTTCAATAACCACACTCATTATTACCCATCCCTACTTCAACTCCCCACGAGAGCACTACTTCACTCATGAGGAGTGAAGTAGGGATTGGGTAATATGGGTGTGGTAATTGAGGGTACACACACAGCCATCCATACTAAATTTTTCCTTTACTTCATATTAGTGCATGGACATATTACATGTCAGATATAACCTAGCAGATTTGGGTACAAACTACGGGATAAAATCACTCCATGGATCCATTTTTTTCCTTACTGGAGGAACCAGACTAGAAAATTCCTCCATCCAGCCAGCTATATATATCTTCCAGGAAGCAGCACCAGAAAATGCACTTTAAATGATAAATCAAGGATTGTGTTGCACATCGATGCCATTAATTAGTGGATGGGACATATAGAGATGTGGACAGTTTTCTCAAACCACATACATCCACTTTATTGTCATGCATATTTACCATATGCAAATTTTTATCACAATTACCTGTGAGGGTTTGAATGTGTTCTTTCAACTTGATTGCCTTCTCATCCATGGGGAAGGAGACATCATAACTACTTTTCTTCCATACCACACGAAAATCCACCTTTTCAGCTGAGATAATTTATAATAATTATTACAAAGGACTCATACAGGAACTTTATACAGGAATAAATCCTAGATTCATAACAAGATCGACTCACGTTGCTCCTCTGATGGCTTCTCTTCCTTTACCTTCTCACTTAACAGTGCTTCATCATCTGCACTGGCCATCAATGCCACATGTTCAAAAAGTTCGAAGTTTAAACTAGTGAGTTGGGCATGCGCGCGCTTCTTAATTGGTGCGCGCTTTTCAAAATCTGAAAATGTCTTCAGTCTCAACATCTATGGTCTCAATGTCTGATCATTCTTACTGCTTACTATCAGTCCCGGATGAAGTTACTAGCCTAGTACTAAGTTATCTTCCTTTACGAGACCTTGCTAATGTCCGTTTGGTGAGTTCACTCATGCTAGCTTGGCTTACCGGTATAATTATTTAAACTATCTGTGCTAGACTGTTACTGCTAGCTACTTAGCACAATAGGCCAGTAATAGCTAGCTGGCTAGCGTTGTATCACTAATCCTATTAGGGAAGTAAAAATACTCCCCGGTGACTCTTCATGACTGCTATGTCCTAAAAAGATTTTCCAACATCAGTATTTAAAATCTGCAGCCAGTAAATGGCTAGCTTTTCAATATTGCAGTTATCTGTCACACAATTGGTAAATGATCTGACTCACAAGACACACACACAATGATTTATGTCCTGAAAGACTTGTGCAATAGCTATTTCCTCTGTATCTAATCTTTAGCTATACAAGTAGTTAGTAGCCTCACAACTATGAGCTGCCTGCTTGCTTTGTCTTAGCAGCTATATACAAAGGTCTGAAATTTGACTAACAGTCCTACTGTAAACATTCCTCTGCCAACAGGAAACAAGGCAGCTACATGTATGCCAATCATTCAACCCAAATGTTGCCAAGTGAACTACATAGCAGAATAATTTTTCTTGTGGTTCAAAAACTCTGTAGTTACTATCAATTCTCATTCCCTGACTGGAATTACCCAAACATTATTTGTGACCGAAAAATGCATCGCAATGATGTGAATTGCAAGCTGAAGTCTGTTGGCCTTGCAAATTGACCAACCAGCTTCGTGGTAGATTCATAGTGTAGTCTAGTTTACTATTATTTCTTGAATCAGAGATGACTTGATGATTGGATACTTTTGCTGATTGGGTATTTTATTATTTGATTGTACCCTCTAGGTATGTTCCAGGTTGCAAAAGTTGGTGGATGATGAGGATTCTAGATTCCTGTGGGCACAAGCAACACTGCAAGGGCATTGGGTATCTGACAGCAGTAGGCCCATTTTTCAAAGGTATATAAATATAAGTTAGACAACAAGACCAAGGGGTTATTTAGACACCCGAAGGCCCGAAGCTGTAGCATCCCAGAGTGCAGCGAGGGTGCTACTAAGGACCTGAGGGTGTCTAAATAACTTATGTCCCATTGGTTGAGTAACTGCTGAGTTGACAAACACTAATGGAAAGTAGCTAAGGAGTAGCCAACATGTTATCTAAGTGAACGGTGTATATGAAACTTGTTCAGCATGGTGCTTTCCCCCCTAAAGTTGCTAGCTAATGTAAAAAAATGCACTGTGCTAGGCAGTGATGTAAGTGAATGATCTATGGTGCAGTGATAAGTTTGCTCATTTCTTCTTAGGGCTGCTGACTGTGGCAATGTGGAGGCCCTGATAGTGCTAGCAGTGGCTTATCTATACAGTGAAGGAAGTGAGTGCATTAATTTGTACAATATGAAGTATCCTTCTATCCTTTTCTTGATTCTTAGTGCCTGATGGAATAGATAAAGGTACACTTGATGCATACAATGGTATAAAGGCCAGTGAGTGTCTCTTACATGCTGAAAGGCTTACCCCTTATTCTCAACCATTCTCATGGGTTCTGTTCAGACCACCCTGGGCTTCTAATAATAAATGCTGTAAAGCTTGCGTGTGTTACCACATGAAGATATATGCAGAAGATGTGAGTACAATTATAGCTAATTGTGGAATGATAGAATTTTAAAGTGCAGTTGTGTATATATAGATGTAGCTAAACGCATTATAGCTACCATGGCCTTAGTTGCAGTTGACCTGATATTTGATGTGAATTAAATTCAAAACAACCTGCTCTTTTTAATGTAATTAGTGTCAGACCACCAATAGGAAAATGGTCAGCCAAACTGCCTTGACATTTATTCTGTTATATGTAATTGCCCCTGATGTAGTATTAGTTTGAAACTTGCAGCATAAAATCATGCACCAAAAATTTTATCAGGACACAAGGATTCCAGGGATACAGTATTCTGTGGGCAAGGCATTATCATTTCATAGAGGATCTGACAGCTCAGTCCTGGATCAGTCTTCTTCTTCTATCACTAAGCTCTTTGAGAGAGGTGTATCCCTTTCTTGTCCCTATTCAGCCTTAGAGGAATGGAAAATAAAGCAAAAACCAAATGTGAGTAAGCCTGCAATCTGCTTGTTATGAACTAAGATTATGCCAGTTTGTATTTACACATGCAGATTCTCAATGATGAGTTTGGAGTTCTGCGTCAGCTTAGAAAGATTATTTTGTCAATCCCCTCCTATTGGGAGGCACAAATAGAACTTTGTCGTGCTTATTCTCAAGGGTTATTTGGTGGTGTTTCCAGTACCCAGGCTTGTGGCTACATCAAACAAGTCATTAGTAGTGCTCGTCCTATTTTTTTGGAAGAACAGCTCAAGCTGCAAGGTTGTATATCACACACTGTCAGGTATAATGTGGGGGGATGACATTCTTTATCCAGGGTTATAAACTTACAAGTCATATTTGGCATATTAATTTCTATATCCACACAAAATTAATGTCCAGCTCTCATTATACATAATTAATATGCCAGGGTTGTATTACTTGCATGTACTAGGGTCAAAGTTTAGTGTTTTTTTTTGTTTTTATATATGCCATAGTACAGTAGGAGTAGCTGGCATCTTTGTATGATCAGAATTATGTACATGCTCTAGCTTGCTATCATTGGTTGTACTAGCTTGCTCCCTAAAGTAGTGCTTAGTCTCCATGAAGACTGAACCTAGCCAACCCATTATAAAGTGTTGGCTGAAATCAAAGTCCAGGTAGTTCTCTACCATAGCATAGTATGTAAGCATTACAGGATCTTATACACCAGTGTAGTATTGTAGGTAATTCGAGCCTTGAAAACATGATGTGTATGGTAATCAAATTGACCATGTGTCTCTTTCATGACATTTTCTTGGACAGAATCTTTCTTCTCTCTCTCTCTCTCTCTCTCTCTCTCTCTGTATCTAATGCAAGCATTATTCCATGACATTTTCTTGTTTTTTCCCCATCTTTTCCCCCCTTTCTTTGTGTATCTAAATGGGATTGAAAATGGATCATGTGCACTCCAATTAACAACTGAGGCAATGACAGTAAATATACTAGGGCATAGATGCCTTAAGGTGCTAACCCTCAGCGCACACATAAGGCACAATGTCTGCTGTTATACAAAGCTACTAAGAGTGAATGCATACAATGCATCATTTATAGTATGCAGATATTGAACAGGAGATATTGAGTACAACAGTCTACATTTGAATCATCTATAATTGGCATGTGCATTCCATATCATTGAGCAAGCACCGTCTGTCAGCTTAGTTGACAAGAAGCATTCATTCCACATTCTCATTTTGAATCCCCAGCAATCATCAGTGCCTGCATGTGCATGTAAAAATACTATGGCCTAGAGGTGCACTCTATAAAAGCGTACGGTAGGATGGATCGATACATGCACTAGACTACTGTAGAAGCAAATAATAGCTATATAGCTACGTAATTAAAACACTCCTGCTAGACAGACAGAGAGCTACCTGTAGATTGGTCCAGATAACAAACATACAATAGTGAGCGTGTGTGTCCATATAATGGATGTAGTACAGGCTTGCCTTCTTTCAGGAATAAAGCCTTTATCCAAAAACCGGCTCAATTTAAGCACTGAAGAGTATCATCTAGATAGACATTGGAGCACTCTAATCACTACAGGCTGCATAACAGATACACACACAAAATATACATACCAATTGAGTACTATAACCCTTGCGCATGTGTTGAGGGTTTTAGTTCAGCTACAAATACTACTGTAGTGGCTAATGGGACTATGATTCCTCTCACACATGATAGAATCAATTGTTCTAAGGGGCAGGTAAATTTTAGCTACATGGAATGGTTAGTTTTTGTACTAGCTGACATAATTATATTGTCTCTAGGGTGGTAAAACTACGATCTTTCTCAAGGAATAGATTGCTTTCCAATCCCATAAACCCTTATATATGCAAGCACTATTATTATTATTATTTGCTTTTGAAAAAAAAAAAAGCCTCATACTCATACAGTCTATCTTATCACATTGGCTACAATATTTGTAATAGTTATACTGGAGGGAGTGCTATTATGTGTAATATAGCACGAGAAGTGTGGTCAAGAGGCCAATATAGCACGAGGCGAAGCCGAGTGCTATATTGTGCCTTGAAAGGAGCTGTACCACACTGGTGATAAATCAATCGTGATGACTATGATTGATGATGTTGATTGGGAATGTTAAGCTCCCCCCCCCCAAAAAAAATAATAAAAAAAATTAATAATAATAAATAATAAATACTGCAAATGGTATAGTGTCAATCAAGTTAATGTTCATGGTACAGTTGGACTAATTTCCTGAGAATCCATTATAGGAGATGTAATTTTCTCCTTATCAATTTTTTGTCACTTTTTACAATTTTAATGATATTCATTGAGTCTTGATTAAATTTTTTGGTCAATAATCACACTATTTGGAAACCACAACCCAACGCATCCTGTTCTAGCGTGTTCTGATTGGTGCATAGCCTGATCAGTTGTGCTTTGTGCAATTGCATGCATGCAGCACTGTGCTGTATGGGCTGAACTGTACGAGTTTCATACAGCACAGCCTATTTAAAAACGGTGCTGTATGAAGGATATAGCACGGTACCGCTCCTTTGATCCATCCATGCAAAATATGATAAGCCAACCTTTTGTATACCTAAACTATATACATGATTTGTAGGTATATCTTGATTGACTGGGTAGTTGAAGTTGCTGGCATGAAGGAATTCTCACCACTTACAGTTCATTTTGCTATTAATCTCATCGATCGTTACCTTCAGCTCCGTCAAATCAACCGTTCACATTTGCAGCTCCTTGGAATATCTGCTCTTCTCCTTTCTTCCCGCTGGACTAGTGAATTTATTTTAACAGTCCGTGAAGCGTCCTGGCTGACTGAAAAAACTTACAGATATGATGAAGTGGTCAGAATGACTGGAGAACTATTGGCTGTGTTCAGGGGCAAAGTTAAGGTGGTATTTGATATTTTAGGTACGATTAAATATTAAGTATCTTTTCCTTGCAGAGAGTGCTTATTCCCAACTACATGGAGATTTTCTTTGACTTAGTTGGTGCTGACAGTCTTGTTCGTCATATGGCATACTATCTCTCGGAAAGTTTGATTCATCACCTCATTTTTGGTTCTTACACTGCTGCTCATTTGGCAGCATCCTCTTTTTTACTGGCTAGAATACTCTTGAACTATGGTTAGTAATAACAGTAGCCACCCCTCTAGCCACAATGCTGTGTATTTTTCTGTATTAGATTGCCCCTGGCCCTCTTATCTTACTGAGTACACCGGACTCTCCATTATGGACCTCCAGGAATGCTGTATGGCTATCTATGAGCATTGTCTCACAGACAAGCACACTGTGACAGATAACCGTTCAATTAAACTTGAAGCAGTAGTTCACAGGTACAGTTTATGTGGTATACTGGTATATTGGGCCTATCCTATGCATAGTGTGGAGGAATGAATACATCTGCTCCTGGTCTTACATAATTGTTGATCAATACCTTATTCTGCATTCAAATGGAGCTCGATTGCATCGGTTAATTTTGTCCATGATTGCATGTTCTCTTGCCTTGTCAGTATACCCTTTTTTTTTTTTTAATTTTTTTTTTTACCCATTCAAATCCAGCTCTCTATTTTTAAATGTCATGTTAGGTGCACACATGGGGTTAGCCTAATGAAAATTAATCTACATAATATTATGTCATCATTTTCTCCAGGTACAGGAGTAGTGAGTTAGGCTGTGTCAGTCAATACCCCATAATTGCGTATGAGGATGTGAAGAAGATTTTTAATCATAATCTCAAGTACTACTTCCAAAGTGATGAATTTATATCTAGTGACCTTTCACTTTCTTCTGCCCAGCCTTGCCGATGCACCCCTAAAGTAGCTCCAACAGTTGTTCAAGATGGTTTGGACACTCAGGAAGTTTGTGATGACAATCAAATCAATGCTAACCTCTCATCTACTCATTCAAATTGCAGCAAGCTGCACATTTGTGGATCCTCAATTTCAGAAAATGACAACTCCAAACTTGTATCTTCTATTGATTGTGTTTGTGAAAATGATTTTATGGGACAGAAGACGTTGGACAATTGTCCTAAAATTGACAAGTCAACTTACTCAGAAGTGAAGAATCAAACACTAGAGTGCTCGAGAAGCAGTGATTCTGAAAATATGTGTTTGAAGTCTAAAAAGCATAGCAAAGTTCATGATGGTACTAGGGATTGTTGTAGTCAGAGAGTATTAGTTGAAATAAATAATCTGGTGTAATGAATTTCATTCAGCACACATACACGTAGTAAACTCGAATTTTGCCACGTTACCGCGGCGCGGCTATAAAGCTAGCCGGCCGGCGGCGCGGCGGCCATAGCTGAGTAATTAAGCGATCAGTACCGAACGAAATTCAGAGGCCTCCAGTATGACACTCCAGTGGGTTGTAGTTTCTTCTTTTCTCTACGCTGAAGTGGTGGTGACTTTGCTACTTATCCTCCCACTTTTGAAACCATCCCTGTAAGACATTTAAACATTAGGGTTTTATACACAGAGGTAGTCTCACGAAGGGTCCGAGATTTCCCGCCCCAGCTTGAGTTTCATCCCAGAAAATTCAATAGTTTCTTATTTGCAACGTAACTATCTCTAAAATTTGATTCTACAGTTAGCTGAAGTTATTTTTTCGCCTATGTAGAAGATACATAGATTGAGGTGAAAGAGGTGTGGTCAGGCAAATTTTTTTCACCATGCTATCCCTTTGAGAATCTAGTTAGTTTATGTAGGATCATGAAAGCGGGCAGAAGGGATATTCCCCATGCCATGGTCCATAGAAAAGTGGCTGCATGATCACACTGATATGCTGTGTTTGCAGGTGGAAGAAAATATTCAACATTCATATTTTTTCAGCAGTCCAACCAGTGTGGTCAACGACATTCTACACTCTCTTGGTCATTCTCATTTTCTTATTCTTAGGTGAATCACAATCCTTAATTAAAATCCATAATTGAGTTAAGCTTCTTTTTTTTTTTAAACATCCTTCAGATTCAATTCGGCAAATGATGAAGTATTCAAAACCTGATCACTCTGTAGCTGCTGTAACATTGGACACCAAATTAGATCGGCTATTGCGAGAGTGCAAAGGTCAAAGGAATTTCTATATTACTGGATTTGCACTATTTCTTATGTTGTAAGTAAGCTACTGGGGAATAGAATATCTTCTTCTTAAATTTCAAGGAACAGATTTTCAATTCCAATGTTTTCAGTGTACTTGAGATTTGTGTTGTTATGCTGGACCCATAAGTGAAATTTGGTGATCAATGAAAAGACAAGGGAATTTAGTTTACACTTTAGGTTTGTTTGTTTTTTTAACTGAAAATTTTCACCCTACGATCATGTATGCAACTGCACATAAACCTTCATAGGCTTTTTTTTATCACTTTGACTTGTAATACAGTGGCATGAACTGTAGAGTCCGCCACAGGGTTTTTGTGGCATCAATACTTTAATTACCAATGCCTACAGTAGTCTGATAGCTAATGCTGTTGTCACCCACTATCTTTAGGGTCATCAAACGCCTTGTAACTATGCTGTCACAATATGCTTCTCTGGATGCCAACTATCAAGCAACTCTCAAGCAGGCTCAGAATGCTAATGCCGAATTAGCCAGACGTCTTGAGAATAACAAAGGAGATGTATGTTTACATTGACTACTGATAATCATGTATTATGCTTACACTTTGATATTAAGGTTGCTGGAACATACTCCAAAGAAGAATATGAAACTCTACAAAAAAGTAAACCTAAATACATAATGGAAGTAATAATAATTGTTGTTAATCCCAGAGTTGAAGAAGAGTCAAGCTGAGGTAGATGCCATAAAGAAACAAGCCGAAGGCACAAACACAGAATATGACCGGCTTTCTTCAGAATACCAAAAGCTACAAGTAGGATTTATTGTCATGACCATATCAAGTAGGTTAAATTAGTATTCCCTTCCTACAGGACAAAGTTGAAACTTCTCAAGAGCAGAAGAAGGACAAGTAATCCCACAAAAACCACTAAACTTTAATCATAGAATGTAGATATTTGTGATTGGCCCCAGTTTTCTGAATAAATATAATTTGTGCATTATAAAATTCACAATTTGAAATTAGTTGCCTAGGGATGAAGTAGTCTCATGTTTATCTTGTAGTGACATGTCCTGAAGCATTTCTTCTATGCCAATTTGAGGGATGTCTGGAAGATGCTCTCTATTGACTTTTGCTGCTGGATCTAAAGATTGCACAATAATGCATCAAGCTATTGATATTGCAGAGAAATACATAGAAGGAGGATGCTTCCTCTCACATCCATGTCCTTATTTTCTGAAGGATTTCTTGGTTGAAAGGGGGGACCAAGTGCTGGCTGCTACCCCTCCCAATAAAAAAAATACCCTTTTTCAAGAAGTACAGATCTCTCAGCATCATGAAGACTGTTCTAACCTAGAAGGGTACCACTATTATACTGGACTCACCATAATAAATTTTGACATTCTGTCTGAAGTGCTTGTCTTCCTCCAAATCATTCAAAAACTCTGTATAGTCTCTGTCATATTCCTGACTGGCCACTACCTCCATTTCCTTATCAAGTTGCTTCAACTTCCAGTTCCGTAACTTATGCCTTTTCTGCTTGTCACCATAACTTTTCTTAACCAGTATCTATAAGATTGGGACGTTCTTAACACTGTGTTCTTATATCCACACATTAATGATGACTTACAACATCAGGGATAGCTGAAGTTTTCATTAAGTCAATGTTGGGGTCATTCAAATTTGAAGTGGAAAAATTGAAACCCCAAGCTGTGTCCCCATCTTTGAGAATACGACCCAAATGAGTACGACAATGCAGCTGTTTGTCAGTTTGACCCAGCTCCTCCACAGGAACAATCCATGCATCAGCCAAAACACCCTTATGTATCGTGTGCCAGCATATGTACAAGGTAAAGTGAACCTTCACCTGTTACCACAAGTAGTAGCCTCAGCTATCAATATTCAATCTCACTTTATCTGTCTCTTTTGCACTATCAGACTCCATCTTTTCAATATGTATGACAAAAAATTCTGTCAATTGATGCACATCAGAGAAGGCATTGAATGGTGACTTCCAATAAGCAGCACTAGATAGTTCAGCAACTGTGTACACATACAGTGTGTATAACACCAGCAGGAACCTTCATGACAGGTACCTTGCAATGTGGTTGGATCTAGCAGCTGCAACAGCGAAGCCACATGGGTACACACCACTACCTGGCCTATGTTTCCAAGTGACTGGGCCAACTTCAAAGGCAAGCAGACAAGATCATTCTATAACATACACAAAGCATTACATAACTAGTTACCACTGTATTATAGAGAGCATTTCATTAACTTACTTTAGAAATGGGAACTATTTCTACACTGAACGTGTGCTTGTACTGGAACTTGTTACTGTGAATATCATGAGATACAAGTTCCTGGGATGTCTTAAACCTGCATGGTGAAAGGAGATAGGAGTAACGTATGAACACTACAACAGAGGGACACTCAACTTGCATGGAACCTTATTGGTAAGAAAATCAACCAATTTACGGGCTGCTTGTTTGCTACTGTAATAGAAATCCAATCCATCACGACACTCTTTTATCCGCAGAGTGTTCAAATGAGCCTCGTATTTAAGGATTGACTGCTCCAAATACATGAATGTCCTCTTATGTGAAGTCTAGTAATAGAAAGGGATCATTCTAGTTGTTTCACCAGGACAGGTAAATTTACTCCAACCTTTTGTCTAACTTGCACCACAGCTCTCCAAAAATCTTGAGCTTCTCGTCGATGGCACTCATCACACATAAGATTGTGCACAATATACTCCACTACAAATACTTGCTGGATTATAGTAGAACCTAGCACCTAAAGGGGAGACACAGATACGTGTATTTCAAAAACAAGGGCCTGTGGGATTTTCTAGAGTTCTGTACTCTCTAAGTAAGGATGGTACGGATTGCCCCATTGGATTACTACTTAACACCGCCAGTTCTAGTGCACATGTTAATGATCTTGGTTATTTCTATGATGGAAGGAGAATCTTTGAGTGCTAGCGAAGTAAAGAAGGCTCAGATAGCTATCATCTCTGTGAGTTCCTAGTGAGTCACTTGGAGAATCATCCTCATCTAGTGCACGTGTAGCGACATCTAATGACAGTACCTATACAATCAAAGTTCGAAGTGACATTGTTCCTGCTTAACCTGTATTGGAATTAGCTAATCTGAACTTACTACTCATTGCAGGAGTAATGGAAGCTGCTAATAAAGCCTTAGCTACATTAAAGCTGGTGTAGGAGCTGACAAACAGGTACGGAAGAAGCGTGCAAGAGAAAAGGTGTCTGCTTTGGTTAATTACAAAAGAAGAAAACAAAAAAAAATGAGTAGAAAATGATTTCTATATCAACTCAGCTCCAGCTGCACTCTGCGTCTGTCAACGTTTTTATGAACGTTTTCGTGATTGAGTTGCAAAACATTTGTAATATACAGTGTAGTATTGAGTCTACATTTTCATCTATAAATATATAGGCATGTGCATTCCGAGCGAGCAGTGTCTGTTGGCTTAGTTAATAATAAGCATACACTCCACATTCTCATTTTGAATCCCCAGCAATATCAGCGCCTGCATGTGCATGTAAAAATACTTGACATGTTTGATACATACACCATAAAACAGACCAGTAGAGATGGCAGGGGGGAAAAGTTCATGAATAAGAGCCCTCCTAATTTCAATAACCACACCTATCCCTGCTTCACTCCCCATGAAGTAGGGATAGTGCTCTCACGGGTAGTTGAGTAACTATGGGTGTGGCTATTGAAATTAGGAGGGGAAGGCTCTCTTGTTCATGATCCATTGATAAGCATTTCCCCCCCTTCATCAGAATTATAAGTGTGAGAACAGCGCGTTATCTCACCTCTTTTTGGATGGTGAGTTTAACCTTGATCCTCTTAGAATGTGGTTCTGTCCACACAAAACCAGCATCTATTAAGTGAACTTTACTGAGACCCTTCAGACGTTTAAGACAAACTCCAAGTAGTTCCCTCGACTCCAATGAACAAGACACCCAGTTACTGGGAGGCAGAAGGTACCTATACAATAGTTTAGTCATTAAGTCTGGGAATTATTAGCTATACAGCTAAATTGCCTGGTGAAAAAAATGTAAAAGAGGAAGGAAGAATACACATACAACATGCACAAAACTACTTGGTACAAGTACACTATGATGTTGTTATACATTTTTTCCCCTTCTTTTTCTTGGTAGCTGCATTTACCATTTACCTTTCACATCCCTTGCAAAAGGAAAGTGAAGACTGCTTAGGCAAGCCTTCTGTAATATCAACTTGAGTACGTAAACAAGCCACACATGTGCTAGCAGGATTAGGTTTGATAGGTGTCCCACACTGACAACACAGACTATGACATAAAAAGAAAAGATAGAATAAGATTATTTCATATCTACACTAGTTACACTTTAGGTGTGATGTCTGACAAAGCAGCAGAAGAATCTGTATCCATAACTTCCATGACTAAGCTAAGCTGCTCCACGATCGATAACAAGCTATTTTAGACCACGTGGACAACTTGGGCAGCCTCTAGGCTAGGCTAGGCTACGCCCAATCATATAGAATACTTAGAGAATGCAAAGAGACTGTCTTGATCCGCCGCTAAATTATGATGTTTCTGCAGAAGAGAATGTACTTTCTGCTAAAGTGGACGGTCAGTATCACGACTATGCGTCTGGCTGTCATCAAGTTATTCAAATCCATGACCCTTTCAGCATTAACTATTCTCCACAACCACGTTTCAACCACTGTGCATCACTGGTAGAAGATAAGTGGTATGTTTATGGCGGATCTGGAGGAGGGTGTGCTTCACTCTCTGGTCGGTCTATTGAGGAGTACGATCCAGCTGCAGAAAGGTGGCACCAGCACGCTACAACAGGAGATGTTCCCTTTGCTTCAGTTGGTCTAGCTTGTACAGCTATAGACAATAAATTATACGCTTTTGCAGGCTGCACAAATGGAGTAGAAAATTTCTCCAATGCTGTAACTGAATTGGACATTCATTCTATGATCTGGAGAACATTGAAACCTTGCAATCCTGATGATGCACCTATTCCAAAGAAAAATGCTGCCATGACTGCCTGTCTTAAATGTCTGGTCACATTCGGTGGATATGGAATTTTTCCAGAGAATAAAAAAATATACCAGAAAAGAGCAAGTTATAAAAGTGATGGAAAAACCGCTAAAGTGTGGACAAATGAATTGATATACTTTGATCTTGAAAAGAGTAAGATGAATAGATGTAGTAGTGCATATCCTGCTTGAAAGTGGGATTCATTTTGATATTGATCAGTAATAACTAGTGCTACATAGCACAAATTGTTATGATAAGAACCTTCCTATCTGTCCCCACAAAATTTATTGTGGTAACATGGTCTAACTTGATCAAAAATGAATGCCATCATCAGTTGCTACTGATCAGTATCTCAATTGTCTGCAGCGAAGGGGAGTCATGAAATTTTTATTGAGTGGAAAGTAGACTGATCATTTAATTTTGATCCTGATAAATATGTTAATTAGGCCTGCTCATAAATACAGCATTGGTAATAGGCTTGACTCCCATTAATGTACCCATGGTGTGTTATTAATTTTGTAGATATATGGAATGTGCCAAAAGTTAGTGGATCTGCTCCAGAGCCGTGCAGTGAATGTACATTGACCAGTGTTGGCCAGAATCGAGCTGTTCTTCTTGGAGGAATTAAACAGGGTTGGAAGTGTGTTCATACCCTTGATACCAAGATCTTGGATATGTCTGATTGGGTAACTATAGTCCTTTGCAAGATTTCATGTGATGTTGCAGTTCTGTAACTCTATCGTTGGCACACCCGATATAGTTTCACACATGTTACAACTGCAAGCAGGGACATGAACTCTGCAAAGTACTAGGATTAGTTGATGCATAATGTCTCCACTTCTGAAAGGTATACTTGGTATTTTTTCTTATGATGCTTTATTATTAGAGTTGGATCACACTGAGATCAAACCAGAACCGACCCTTCCCTCAGCCTCGATATGGTCATTGTGCTATCAGTTATGGAAATACAGAGAATCCAGCATTGCTAATCTTATGGGGGAGGGATGACAAACTCTCTGAACTCAATGATGGCTGGATTTTGGAAATCAGCAGTAGTCGTCATCATCAGTGGAAAAAGGTGATTATAATATTCGGTCCTACAATAGGAGGGCATCAACAAGGGGGCACTAAATCTTCCCTAGATTAATGCACATGTTCATTAATCCTCTAGATTTAATGCTAAATTAATAAAATCATGAAAACGATAATATGGCCCAAAGTGAAAATATTGTCATACTTGTGTTCAGTTTCATAGTCAGAGAGCTGCAAATGTAACAATCAAAAGTTATTTTAGGAATATATTGTGCTTTCTATCGGATTAAGTTTGAACAATGTAAGGACACACGATATCAACAATCTTGGGACCCTTTTGGGGAACAGATTGGCCAAGACTGTTGAAGTGTCTGCCACCTGCAAGAATCTGTTGGTCCTGATGTTAGTCACACTGCAAGATTAACTCTGTACTTCATACAAGGGCTGAAAGGAAACTTCCACCCTACCCATAGTATGGAAACCACATAAACTTATTGTGCAATTTTGGTTTATCAGAGAGTAGGGTAGTACTCTAGGAGTGGCACATTGGAGTAGTAGCTACAAAACATCTGTCAGCAACTCTTGAATTGAAGATAGAGCACCTTCAGATGTTAGGACTCAAGTTAGCCTCTCTAAAAAAGACTCTGGTACCCACTGTTTGCGCATGTGCCAAAGATGTTACACTTATGACGATGTGTGATGTTACAGTATGTTAATGAAAAGTTACTGCAAACTGGCACTTCTCAAACTACTCATAGTGGCAAGAAAATCCTTATCCATAACCTTATACCAGAGGAGATACAGCCTATACACTATTCCCCCATTCCTTAAACTTCTAGTCTGGTCCACCATCAGAACAGTGAAGATAAAATGGTGGCACAACTATCAGTACCAACTAGGCCATGTTTATGATTGAACAGGAGAGGGAACACTTGAAAACAAAACAAAAAAAAAAAACTCTGATAAACGGAGGTGGTTGTCCCAGCTGAGATAAGCTATAAAACTTGCTGTCTGTGAAGTTGTGAGAAAAACTGGTACATGAACTAGATCACCTTATAACTATAGCTGTTTGCTGCATCATGTGATAGGCAATCGATTACAAACCCACTGAATTCTGGGGGGTTTTGACACATGCGCAAACAGTGGATACCAGGCTCTATTCTCTGCCTCTGCAAAATTTTAGAGCCTGGGTATGAGGCTAGGACTCAATTTTCTCAAGTATGAAGAGATTTTGCCCACATCAAGCTGTGCTTTCTAGCTTTACATCCAACACCGCTTGTCACCCAGACATGAATAGATTTAAACTCCTATTGCTATCGAAAGGCCCACTTCGGGATGGTCTCTTTTAACAGTGTTTGTTGCTGCTGCATGGTGCTATTCTGTTGGACAGTTCTGTCTCATCTTCACCTAGCTTGCATGATGCTCTTGACTTGCCATTATCATCTTTCTTGGCATGTGGAGTACATAACTAAGACACATACTGAGTCTTCAACATTCTCCTTGAGGAAAGAAACCTTCTTAAAAGGATAGGCCGGTAAAAGGATGTTTCACCGGATGTACTTGCACTGTCTTTGACGGATAATTGATTAGTAGAGTTGCTATCCATCTGTCAAAGTAGGGAGAAATATTGAAGTTGGTGCAGCTAAGAAATCTTACTTTGAAAGGCTGTAGGTATTCATGACCTAGCTAAGAACACAGATCTTTCTATCCATGATTGTCTATACAAATATTCAAAGAATGTTCTGATAGGTACACCAACACTGAAGATGTTATAGGCTGATAGTGCAGGGAGAGGGAGAGGGGGAGAGAGAGAGAGAGAGAGAGAGAGAGAGAGATGATTGCAAATTATTGATTTGGCAGCATTGAGCTACTGAGATTTGATTCTGTTTGCAGGTGAAATTCTCTACTAAGATGTATGAGCATTGTAAGTCACCATATAGAGGTACGACAGGTTTGATCATGAGTCCGAAGGGAAAGCAGCTGGTTAGGTTTGGAGGAATGATCAATGACAAGCTTGCTCCACTTGATAAAGCATATATCATTGATATAGGTAGGTAGAGTTCAATGTGTTGTAGTAGAGGACACTCCAAATAATGGACACCCTTTATATATATAGAGGGGCAGGACCAATCCTTATTATAGTGATAATGCATGTATAAAGGACAAAGGACAAAATTTTTGGTCCCAACTTGTCTCACTACATACATACGTTATGAGGTAACAGTCAGCTCACCCTTAATGCCCTGCATTCATGCAGAGAATGGTGATGAAGGACAGGTGTCTCTTACAGAATGGAGACTTCCTAAGGTAAAAAAAGTTTCATCAAAGACTTCAAGTAAGTATTACGTATAGAAAGTTCATGTACTACTATAGGGATCAACCTCTGGCTGGGCTTTCCCTTCATCAGTCAAGAGTCACAAATTCCCCAGGTGGAAATTTGAATGTTGTCCTGTTTCTCAAACATGAAATTGCCCAGACACATTAATATTCTCATGAATATACTTAAGCATACCCCTGTTTGAAAGTATGGCTAGGGAAGACTCTGCTATGTATATCCGTCACATAAGAACTTGAAATGGGAGATCATAATAGAGTGTAGACTAGTTAGTGTTCAAGTACACTAAATCCAACTGCCTTGATTGATTGAAGATTGGAACTGTATCATTTATCTTGGCACATAGATTGTCCTTTTGTGGAAGATACTAATTACCCAGATCTCAAGTTTTTCACCAACTCTCGGTCTACAAAAGTGCTACCTGCAGAAAAAGAACAAGAAGTAGATATGAGAGAGATTGGTTTGACCATATCTATTCCAACTGGAGCTATTCCGAAGAATAGTTCTGTTCTTATCGAGGTGCAGCCTGTAGCGCATGGACGTATTGAAATGCCCAAAGACTGTATGTCTTGTAGTCCATTCTACAATATTGCTCCATGTCAAATGAATGAAAATGTCACAGTCAAAATAGAACATAGCTATCACATTGAATCAAAAGAAGATAGTGATGATATGGTATTCCTTGGTGTTGATCCTGAGTCATCCTTTGATGGTATTTACAAGTTGAAAGAAATTGAAGATGTCAAGTCCACTTTTATGGTTGATGACAAGGTTGGACAAATATCTCTGCAAAATCTCCAGTCACTGCAAATAGGGAAGAAAGTGACATTATCCAACTCAACCAATAAAGGTATTTTTTCTGTACTCTATTATTGTTAGCAAAGTACATCATTACTAGTGTATACCTTAAGGTAACTTTTATTAACGGGTACTCATTTTAGCGAATTTTAGCGAATTTGTAATTTTCGCTAATAATAATACCAGCTAAAAATACGTAATGATTTTGACCACGCCCACACGTTATCTCGCTAGCTCATCGCTGGAGGAGCAGAGTTCTTCCAAAATATCTTAGTGGCTCCTGGGCTTATTGATGGATCTACTGTAGCTGCTAACCCCTTTGAAAATACCTGTAACCTTCTGACCTCTGAACTCATAACATTCACGTAATTATAATCATGCGAATAATTATAGTAATTATAATGCTTGTGCCCCTCCTTTCCTGGTCATCTCCATTTCTGCATCCACCATGACCAGAATCATGGATTTGCATTTTTCTTGAGCTGCTCCTCAAAATCGCCAAAATTATTACCCTAAATTTTAACCGAAAGCAAAAATCGCTAAAATTAGTCTATGCTAATAATAGTTACCTTAAGGTAGATCACAATTACCATCTGAAAAATAATCTGTGTTACTTAGGTGAGTGAATGAGTGAGTGAGTGAGTGAGTCCATTATATTGTATGCACTTCAAATTCAAGAGTATGAGTGAGCAAAATGTAAGTGTCAAAGCTCTATCACTCAGTGGGTTTGTTTTTTGTTTTTTTTTTGCTTGCTTGCTGGTAGAGACAGTCAGCTTCAGAGAATAGATTAGCAGATAGTGCCTAGTCCTATCATTTACACAATTACTCACCTTTTGAATGTTATCATAGTACCAACAAATTATGTACCATGTACATATTATGAATGTGTTATTCATTCACTGTACGTATGTGCAGATGAAAAGAGGATGTATTCAGCTATGTTCTTTAGAGATCCTTCTCCACCTGAGTTTAGCAGTGTTGCTATTTTTACTGTTACGCAGTTGCAGGCAACATACATTAAGGTTGATAAAATTAATGAATAATGAAGTTAATATGAACTACTTGATCTAGCTAGCTAAGCTACCATAGGTAGCTAAAATTAATCTTGAATCTCAAGTATAGACAACAGCTACATACATTTGCATAAAACCATCACTTGCCCAACTCCCTCATATGCAATGACCATACTTAAGGTAAAGTGTCCTACTTGGCTAGATAGCACATAAGCTTATACAGGTGTATGTAACTGAATGACTAATTTCAATAGTGATTTTTTTAGCAATATTGTAATCAGTGTAGGACTAAACTTGCTCCCACTGCTAGTACTCAAATCAGTCCATGTACAACTTATATGCATGTAGCTATGGACATAATTCATTTCCTTGCTCACTTGAACTCTATTGGAACTTGCTCCTCATAAAGTTTCGTAACTATGAACTCAATGTCTTCATGTTATTCAGTTTGTTGAAGACAGGATTTTGAGTGAGCACCCACAACTCAAGAAGATAACCCACCAGCCTGTGTACCTTGCTGAAGAACAAGTAGATCTATCAATATTGGACCTAACCAATGACTGGGAAGTGGATCCAGATAAAGAGGTTTGTATGTACCAGACAAGACTAGTTCTTTCCTCCATATTTATTATAATGTTCGGATTGCAGGTTATATATAAAGAAGAAATTGATTTTTCAGATATGATGAACATTGGAGTGGTACCACTCATCACTCTTGAAATCAAAAAACTTACTGGTACTCCCTCTGAGAAGAAGCAGTTATGTCACATTAATGTCAAAGGATTTACTAGAGATATAAAATTTAAATTGCCATTATCAGCCAGTACTCTACATCAAAATACACCTCCTCCTTCTCCTGCACAATGTCTTCTGCATGGAGGATCATTTAGCTCGGGGCAATTTCAGTTATATACATCAGTGACTAAAAAGGAATTGCTGGAAGCATCTTTACACCTTCGTCCTGTGCATTCATCAATTTCATCTGAAGGTTAAATGATTATTAAGTGTATGTATGTCCATCCTTATACATATCTACGCAGCAAGCTATGTTAAACCTCAGCATTATTAAGAAATCGTATACAGGAAGCTATGTGTATGGTGAAGGAGAATTAGACTCGATGTCAGTTACTTCACCTAGATTGCCAAGACACTACTCAGATGATTCAGGTAATGATTACTTTAGTTGTGGTGGCAAACTGTACACTTCCAAATTCTGCCGAATATTTATGAACAGTGGGCCTGGTTTTATGTTGCCATGGATGCCCAACCTTTGGCAAGCATTGTGTGGACATATTATTATTATTGATGTCTTATCGATCCTTGTTGATATTGTTGTGAATAGAATTAGACCTAGATGACCTTCGAGTACTCCTCAGGGCATTGAGGGAAGCTGCCACCAAATGGTTTAACATTGGCATTGACCTTGCCATTCCATTTGACCTGCTAGAGAACATCAGGACTAATCCTAGTTTTGTTGTCAAGGGAGATAGAGAATACTTCATTCGATTTTTACACCTGTGGTTGAGTCAGAAAACTTCATCTTATCCAAGGACAGTCAAAAGCCTTCGCTCTGCTCTCAAGAATGCAGAATTGGATTGTTTAGCTTCACAGTTAATACAACGTTTAAATTCCAGTAAGGATTAGTATTAGTCTGCCAGGAAAGCAAGTGAGCTTAAAATCATAATTTTGGTTTTTGTTGTAGGTGAGAATGGGTCATCTGTGGCAAGTGAATCACTGGGACTTGAGGTATGTTATGTAACCCTTTTATGTAATGTGCATACAGTTTTGTGACAGTGCTAATCCACTAGACTCAGCAAAAGTCTAGGTCTCTTACCTTGAATGACATGTGTATATTTATTTTTAGGGTTCTCATGGTCCTGAAGTGTCTGATGTTTCAGGTGAGAAATTTAAAGACTGTAATATGCTCCAAATTACAGTTCACCTCTTCAGTAGTAGTAACTTACCATATTATATCATTATACCTATTTTTTTGAGTGATTTGTTTGATTTTTTACAGAGAAGAAGATTGATTTGCTATATCTTGAATCCTTTAATAGAAGAGCCAAAAAATTTCAGGTAATAAATTTGTAATGATCCTCTTAAATTTACATTTCTTATGGTCTCTAGTCTGATATAAAGCAAGCAGCCACTGATTTGAAAACTTGTGTAGAAAAATGGAATCCAAATGATATCTTGGTCACTGCCAATCGGATTGCTTCACTCTTTGAAGAAATTCAGTTTTCATTGGGGTAAATGCACTTATAACAGTTATGTGTCTACGATACAGCTCAAAAAAATAAGTTTAAAAAAAAACAAACTATCCTGTTGGGGCACCCAGTATTGTGCCACAGTAGCAATTACCTGAGATAGGGGTAGCACCTCGAAGTACACTAGTCAACTTCAGTGTACTGCCTGGGCTATAACCTGGACTGTTTGTAGTACAGGTACTATCTGAGGTACTTGTGGAGGTACCCCCGAAGCAGTACTACACCTTGGGGTGGGGCATGTAAAAGAATAAAGACAGTCAAAGAGACCACAACTTTAATTACACATCAACATAAAGTAAAGCATTTCATTGTAATTATCTTCACTGAGCTAAGATTAAGAGGTAGTTCTTTTAGCTGAAACCTGATGATAGTGTTACTGTATATTGCCAAAGTGGCAAACATAAGTTTTAACAGTTCTTCCTCCTGAAGAAGGAATGCCAGGTGAAAATCTTCTTAGCTCAGGATGCAAGTTTCTCTTTACTAAAGAAAAGTAAAGGGGTTAAAATGTCAGTGGTCATACAAAGAGTTATTCAAAAGAAATTCCAGTTGCAACAAAATTGTGTAAGTACATGATAACCTATGCCAATATGATTCCTGCATTAGTGAACCACAACTAGGAATAAAAATATTATTTTGTGCCACTTTTGAACTCGAGGTTTTCTTTAGTGCTAACTCATCACCTGAAACATGTGAGAATACACTAGCTAAGCTGTAGGCTGCATAGAGGCCCTGGAATGTGCTCAACACAAGAACAGCTCATTAATGTAGATATTGAAATTCTCAAGGATATTGATGAGTGACTTATCTGCTCAGTCTCTAATATATGATCCCTTCTAGGAACTAGTAGTAAATCTTTTGCTCACCGACTTTATAGGAGCATGCCCAAGTACTGTGTAATCATGAATTAGTGTTTACAGTTCATTGTTACAACATTCTGTCTAATTTTCATTGTTGAATAAGACAAAGAAAATAAGAATTTCCAAATTGATGGTATTCTCTTTAGATAGAATGAACGGCAATTCTTTAACGTTACACAAATTGAAAAAAGTCAAATGACTGACTTTTTAAGTTTCGTTACCCCACCACAGAGGTAGTACCATATAGTACTGGATGAACTTCGAAAGGGTACGCTTGCAGTGTGCCCTGAACTACCTATCAATTTAGTTAAATCCAAGTGGTTTAGTGAGGACATCAATTGATACAAATCTAGTTGTTGAACTAATCTTATGTTTAGGGGCTCAGATGACTTACAGACCATCATCAAGAGAATTGGTGCCGAGTGCCGCAATTTAACTGAACATAAACTATTGAAACTGATCACTAAAGACAACCAGTCCCAAACTGTAAGTTAATAATGGTTTCTCTTTTCCAATATTCTTTTGTGTGTTTGGTTTTATTCAATGTATGTATGTTTGTGAGTGGTTTGTGTAAGTGGGAGACTGTGACCACCAGTGACATATGGTGTTTTTCGGCAGCATTCCATCTAACATCATGCCACCAGTCCACCTAGCTGAAAATAGGTACCTGGAATTTCCAGGGTGCAAATCAAACTGGTATGAAACTTTGGGTGCCCACACCACTTGCTTAGTCAGTCCTCCTGCGAGTTCCTAGCCTGGGCTCCGGGATGTTGCCAGCACCCTGGCTTGACCAGGTGCACATAACCTCTAAGCGGCCGCTATATGTATATATGTATGTATGTATGTATGTATGTATGTATGTATGTACGTATGTATTGTACTATATATTATATATATGATATTCCAATACTCTTGAGAAGGAACAATGCTTTGTCTCTGAGTTGATCAGTGATTGCTGCATTTGCAGGGGAAGCAACTGCGGAGCTCAATTGATACAGTGGAAAACTTATCCTACATGTTGGAATCTCTTGCTACCTCACATTTCAAGACTTTTGGTATTTCTCTTGTTATTAAAATTATTATTAAATAATTGTTAGGACACTATGCATGGCAGCAACAAAGGAAGAATCTATGGAGTTGCTTCTTCAGAATATTCAAAATCTGTCAGATTATTTGCAATCACTTCTAAATGACACTGACATAGCATGTGTAGGCAAGCACACAATGACATCTCATTTCCAGAGGAGGAAAATGGAAGATACAAGAGGGAGGAGTTGTACATTACCAACTAGAATGTACAGACTAAAGCAAGGTGCTTAGTAGAGTAGGCAGTAAAAGATGGCAGAATGTATTTATAATCTTGTGTAGATGGCCATCCTTGCTTCCACCAACTAGAAGTTGAGTTAAAGACAACCTACCAACTGGGGTCTCACTGGAAGGCAGTGACCTATGCCCTTTTTGACAGCTTTTTGTAAGTAGCTGTGTGGATATCAAGTTACTGAAGTGAGAAGTGGTTGCTCTGGTAATGCTGTGCGTATGGACATGGAGAACTATGGCACTAAGTCATCAAGATACAGTTTTTTGTTTTGTTTTGTTTTTTATTTTGTTTTTTGTTTTTTTGTTTTGTTTTGTTTTGTTTTGTTTTATTTTAGTCTTTGTTCCCGGAGTCTCATTAATTCTGATATCATAGTCACTTGACAAGTACATGACGTAAGCAGAGATGCAATCTCATACACTATCATAACTACTATTTTCAGAATCATAGTAATCATTGTACAAGTCAGAATATGTAGCAGGGGTATAACTACCTATACTGTAGACTCCAGCCAAGTCTTGTGACTGGACACATTAACTGATAACCTACAATACAAGGTGTCGTCTTTGAGGTACTGTGTGTGATTGTTGAGATCACGAGAGAGCTTTGAGTGTTCAATAAAGCGAGTGAATCCCCAATTGCTTCCAGCATTAGCATTGTGTTTAGCATTGACATGCAGTTTCATTGTATGATGATTTGTGTTCTCCAACTGATTCAACAAATCAAAAGTTAAAACTCCCTCAAATGGCCATTCTATTTCGTCATCGTGTTCTCCTTTTAGTATTGATGCGTGAATTGATAGATGAGAACTTTTTCCTCTGCCATATCCATTGGGGTCAATCCTGATACTTAATTTGTATCCCTTAGGACTCGTGTAAAATGGTTCTGACATAAAATTCCAGTCATTTTCTTTCTTCTTCTTAAAATCAGCTAATTTTACTGTCCACGATTTCTCGTGACTAACATGTTCAGCCACAGCAGCTTGCAACTTGATCACTGTGTCAAGTGCCAAATTAAGATGGATATCAGTGTCTGCCTCGTGAGTGCTTGCATCTTTCCTCTTCATATTCCAGTCACATCCAATACTAGAAAACTTACAAGAGACATTGTGATTCTTGAAATACTGTGCCTCCTCCATATAGCAGCTTGGACAAGGGTTTGTTTTCCCATACTTTTCCAGGCAGAGTTGGCAGAAGTCTTTACCACATTTGTCATGGTACCAGGGCTCCACTGCTGCTGCTGTTTTACACAGCATGCACTTGTCAGACTTTGAGATAGCAGCCATTACACTATTCTTGCTGTCAGTGCAGAAATGCTAGAAATGATGTATGGCATGTGATCAAGGTGTTTGGCAATCACTAGAATAATATTCACTGACAGGAAGCTACAGTGTAAACTGTTGATGTACCCGGATCTCTGTTACAAGTACATACATGTGTACACGATACATAGTAATTCATATGCTAAATTATTGTCTATTTCTGCTGCATATTGTGGAGAGTATGTACAACATTGTTCAATGGGAGCAACATGTGGTGATTATGAATATTGTATCAAGGATGTTGCATGCATTACGATTTGATGGTATGTTGAGTAAATGCCTCAATACACTTGATGAGTTCAGAAGTGCAGTCATAGGAGGAATGTGTAGTCAACAGAAACAACTTAGTCAATAGGTACTTTGCATCAGATCCTTAAATATGAAAGGAAGGCAAATGAATTTATTAGGTGCTACTGGGTTTTATAGTAATTGGTTACCTTTACACACAAGAAGCAAATCTGGTAAACTTGGTACAACAGCTTTGATGATAGAATATTCCTGTGATTCCAAGCAACTGATGAAGGCAGGCAGCAACTCGTCCACAGAACTATGTATATACACATTTTATGGCTGTATGTACATATGTGTGCATTTTTAACATTATACCTTGGTGAATGTTTAAGGTGCCTTAGGAGGAGGTCATGTGCAAGCTTACAACTTTCTGGTTCAGGATCTTGAATAATTCGACACAGTTCAGGCTGAAAGTAATAATATTATAGGTAATCATATCATAGAAATAGAATCTCACCACAAAATGCTTCAAAATGTCCACTGAATGTAAGGAAGTCTCTTTGAGATCTTGTAACACTTTCAGCACATCTGAAAAACAATAAACACTGCCATTATGCAATATTTGTGCATGCAGTACTGGCATATAAAGTTCTACACAGTACAGTACTGATCGAGTTACCCTCTCTCTCCTGGCCATTCTCCAGCTTCTTCAAAAAGGGCATAACCTGCTCATGAGTCAGTCCTTGTGAAGCCGAAGTGGGGGGTACCATTATGAAACTAAGAAGATTGGAATTATCCGGAATTTTAGGGAAGCACTCAATGAGAGGTTTCAAACTCGACTTCTTATTGTTGTGAACATCACTAAGAGACCTGTTGTAGAGTGAAACAGTGTGACTAAATTTCATAGGCTTTCAGGTGGATTAAAAGTAAAGCAAATTAAATGATCATTCAATTATTTCCACTTATATAACAGCTTTTCATACAGCATCTCGATTCAAGACATTCTAGCAACTACAGTATAATAATCCAGACAGTCTGTAGCAGCTCAATCAGCTAGTTCTTAGCTATCAAGCAGTTGTTAGTTATCAAGCACTTCAGCTAGTTCTTAGCTATCAAGCACTTCAGCTAGTTGTTAGTTATCAAGCAGTTTAGGTAGTTGTTAGCTATTGAGCTACTACATATTATAATAATTGTGTGTATGTATCTATCTTAGCAGCAATGAAATCTTGTGGTGGTTGGTGAGTTCATATATACAGAGCTTAAATATCTACCTTGTTAGTCAGAACCAAAATTAACAGTGCTCCATCAGTCAACTTTTTAATGAGCATTGTGGACCAATGTGCATATGATAACAAAGCCATCACTGCCAGGTAAAATTAATTATTATCCAATGCAGTATACAGCAATTTATAATTTACTATATAAATTGTTTTTGACTATAATTTACTATGTAAATTAGTACATGATGAGACCAACCGTGAATGTACAGGTTGGTTGACACAAAATTTGCTGACAATGCAGAATTAAAATCATGCTCGCTAAAATTAAGACCATTGGATCTGTATGACAGTATATTTTGCTTGCTTAAATTTATCTTGTACGTGCAAATTCTACTGGTCAACTGACCTGAAAACCTCTGTAGTATACTATTTGTTCAAGTAATGCATGCGCGCATTATCATTGATGTGGGTGGAAAAAATGAATGCAGGCGGGGATGATAAACTAATAAATAATTTATGTGGCCTTACCGCAAAATGTCCAAATTCTTGTGGAGTATTTCAGCTGCCTTGTCTCTGTTGTGGTAAATGTATTGCACAAGGAAGTCAGAAAACCTGCTCACTATGTCTTGATACTTCTTGCTCTCAGAACAGTGGTTCTATAAAGAACGGAAACACATGATGGTCTTAGACAGTGCATGCATAAAACTATAGGAATGATATGCTCAGTATGGTGTGGATGCTGGAGGTATATTACCTCCATGATATGTGTGGATGCTGGAGGTATATTACCTCCATGATATGTGTGGATGCTGGAGGTATATTACCTCCATGTATGTAGCTAGAGACTGAACAATGAGCAGGGTTTTTTTTTTTTCAAGTGCAACCACATATCAAGTAGATACTGCATCAACTAGGAGAGAAGCTAGTTCATGATATGAAATGCCAACTAAAGCCTAGGGAAGAGCAACAAGGTACCGAAGGTAGCATAGATAGCTTAGTTAGTTTATATTTGCAAGCGTATAAGCTGGAAAGCCCACTCTGTTGTTGGATTCTCCGTGCATGAAGCTTTCATGGCTGCTTTAGTGCTATATTTGAAGCCTTTCTAAGCTCTATCATAGATAGTGCTATAAGCTAACTCATGCATAAAGGTTGCCACGATGTCTAATTACATAGGTAGGAAAATGGCGTTCCATTCCACTGGCCTCTATCAGTGTTTGCTGAGCAATGGCTGAGAAAGAGTAATATTTGGCTCTAGTATGATAGTAGTCAGTACTAAGATGGGAAGAATGAAACTCTAGAGTGCATGTAATAGCAGAAACATCACATTATTTATTTACATTATTAAATTTTCTACTCGCCCCACGCTCTCAAGATAACCCTTTACCCTCTTCCCCTTCCAGAATTACAGTATTTCTGACTGTATGTAAGCAACAGAACGAAGTCCAAATATGTACATGGTTTTAACAGCTGCATATCAACTATTTACATACCTTCATGAAGTCAAAGAAAGCCTCCAGACATAAATTTAGCGAGTCAGCCTAAAAGACGATGTATGCATGCACATTACAAGGATAGAGGTACATCAGTACATACATAGCAGAGCTATTCACTACCACTGCCTCCTGTATCTATGTAGGTAGGTATGTATGCATGTACCTGAGAGTCTTCAAATACAAGTGGCAGCAACATTTCCAAGAGTGTAAACACATTCTCAAAAACCAACTTATGATTTCTATTTCTGAATTCTCCAGGTCTGAGGTGGGCACGCCCTTTGAGCATCCAACCCAGCATTGGCAGCTGCCGCAGCATGAGGGCTGGGTGGTGGAGAGTTATCTTACGACAAAGTAGAGCAGCATTGCATATTTTCTGGTGACTTGCTTGTCCTGGTTGAGCATCAGCCATAGCAGAGATCAGATAGTGAAGCTGACTGTCCATCTATTGAACATTGCATACATAACAAGCAGACTAATTCTGCCATTCATAATTATCACAAATATAGCACACGAGGTACAGATAGAGTCTGAAAGAGTAGAAACCTCATTCATCAGAGTTACTACACAAGCAATATATAACTCTTTCATACTTGTATGTACCTTAGATGAGCTTAAGGTGTCCAGTGCAGACATTGTAAGAGGATGTGGTTGATCAACTCTGAAAATCACTTTCTCATTCGCATGGTATAGGTGGACCAGCAGTTGCCAGCTAAGAGAAGGAAAGCTGTAGAAAGACATCATCTGTGAACTAAAAAGATTCCTACCAACATCTTAAGTCATGGCCTTACAATAGTTACCTGGTATTTGTTTGCAAGTACTCAACAACAGAACAGAGTGACTTATCGTCAGAGCAGCAACACATAAGCAAAGGGAGTCTAGAACGAAGAAGAGATTTCACCTCTGCAGAGCTACAGTACACTCATGTGATAACATAATGGAAGACTCTGTAATCGAGACTTACATGACCAAAGGATCATCTGAAGAGGTCACACTCTCTGATTTCTCATCTGTAGCTTCAATATAGGAGACAGATTCTTTAAGAATGTAATTCACCAGTGTTTCAAGTTGAGTACAGGTCAAATGTAGCTCACTGTCTTCATCAACACCCTTGTAAAAGGAAGACTTTATATATCATGATCTTTTAACGCAGCAAATTTCCTTACAAGACTGATAGAGCTGTTAACAATGGCTTCCTTTTTCACCCGTTCCCTCCATAAGCAAGGTTTGTGTAAGCAAGCCCACAAGAAGTCTAAAACAGCTGATGGATTCATCCTATACACAAGGTGGTTATATACATAGAACTACTGATTTTACAACCTTTATGATTTTAATATTTAGCAGATAAGGCCCATGCCTAAATATTAAAGGATTTCAAACAGGAATAATATATCAGTTAGAACTTCAAACTAGCTAAAAAATGTATGAAGTGTATGTATGGTACCAATAACTTTAATAAGTATGCCTACAGTGCAATATATGTATGAATATGGTACCATGTACAGCAAGCACTTACCATCCTTGCACATTAGTTTCATCAAGCACACGACTCACGGCTGCCAGCAAATTGTACCAAGATGAATTGTTGACGAGTTGTGTGAGGAGATAACCCTGTCCTGAGAGTAACATATTGTCAGTTAAGGGATCCTTTGATAGCTGATCCTTGAAACTCTCAGCATGACCAAATATAAATCTCATGGAAATGTCAGGACAAAGGTCAACTATTTCAGGATCTAATAATTCAAATATATCAACTAGCAAACCAGTAATATCTGGAGACATAGAGAGAGACGAAGGAACTTCCAAGTCTGGACTTGAAGATAAGGATGCTTCTGAGTCAACAGGTACTTTCCAATTGAAGAGTTTGGGGTTGCATTGAAGAGCAATGGGAGAGTAACTACCTACCACAGCTTTCTTTATCTTCTGTAGCAGTTGAATGCACCTTTCTTCCATGTTTAGCATCACAGATTTCTTCACCAAAGTCCCAATAAAAGCTTCAAAGTGCCTTGGAGAACTACTCTGAACTATATCACGACCTGTTCTCACCAGAGCAGACTCATTTTCAAAAGGGTTGACACTATTATTGATGTCTTTACAAGTTCTTGTTAACAATGCAGAGATTGCTTCATGTTTGATATCTTTCCTGACTTTCTTTTTTCTTGTAGAAGCCTTAACTGTTGGGAGTGGAACTTGGGATTTTAATCTGCTGAGTTTGTGCCTGGAGGAATCCAACAGAGAGCTCCTTGTACCTACCCCATAATCCTTCTCTGAAGCAACACGCATGGGAGTAGTTTGATCCTCCAAGTCATCTGACACAATGTTCCCAAAGTTCTTAATTAGAGTTAGAAACGTTTTCCCATTATTTAAGCCCCTTAGCATTTGAATCTCCACAGATCTGGCCATGGATACAGGATTAGTCACACAGTGACGTAACTCAGCAGCTGCACTATGTTCCTTGCAAAGGTTGTCCAAGACTTCCAGTATTTTATCAATGCAGCCAACAGGACAACCAAACTCCTGCACGAATTTGCACAACTCTGAAGGCTTGGCTACTTGGATAGATGCTTCTAGAATGCGAGGATTCGTAGATAACATCGTACTCAACAAAACTTCACTGGGAGGAAAGGACACCTTCTCTTTGCTCTCAATAGTACATGCTTCTGGTTTGCTAAGAGGTTGGAGTGGTGCCCACAAGTCCAGGAGATACATAAAGTCACTAGTACCAGCTCCAGGTGGAGGATTTTGTGAAAGAAGCAAGAAAATGGCTTGAACAAAAGCTGTGTGGAATATTGCCTTCTGGGATACAGTGGGGAAAGAGACGAGTAAGAAATCAACAGTGCTTGAAAGTTGAGGCATTGATTGAGAGTGGATGGCTGCCTCCATTGCACTACGAAAGAGTTCTAGTAGAGATCCCAACAACACGGTGCTACTAGACCCTTGTACACTTCCACATGACAGTGGTGATAAAATCTTTCTTATGACATCAAATCGATCCACAATTAATCGAGATATTCCAATGACGGACTCATACAGTTTGTCATGAGGATAGTTCTGAGTCAAGAATAAGAGATAATGTTGTAGGCAGTTTAGGTTAGTCTCCACAAGACACGCTTGGAGCAAGAAGCGATAGATTTGTGGTAAGATGGCTACAAAGTGGGTGATGCCAGGCAGACAAGAGATGAGTCTCTCACCGTCTATAGGGATGGAATGATACTCCTCATCTTCAGTATCCTCGTTACTGCTGTTTCTCTTAGTCCCTGAGCCACTTTTGGCCAAAATATCATGTAGAGCCTACAAGTACGTATAAGATGAAATACAGGATCATAATGGTGGTGGATTACACTGTTCAAAGCATAGTTCTCCATTGTGGGCCTGGGTATGAGGCTAAGTTGCCCCACATACACAATTTCACACAATAGGAAAGCAATTGATAGGGTTACATATAACTTATGTGCAGGCTCTTAGCCTCTACTCTGGGGTTTTGAGGGTTATATCTACTACCTCATGTGCAAAGCTCTTAGCCTGGGTGGCATGAGTGAGGAAAGCGTTATGTGCAGGCTCTTAGTCTCTACTCTGATAAATTGGAGATGAGGGGGTTTGGAGCTACAGACTTTCTCTTTTGTGAGTTTGAGCACTCAAGTAGCTACAATCAATTCCAAGATCAAACTAGATAGAAAAAAAATCCTGATAAACTGTATGGCTAAAAATTTATCAGAGAGTACGATAGTACTCTCTAAGTAGGGATGGCATGGATTGCCCCATTGGATTAATACTTAGTATTTTCTTTCATAACTCCAGAATACTTCTCTCTTACAGTCAGTAATTCCTAGCTTGAAGACAGAACACCTTCAATGTGCTAGGACTCTAGTATGAAGAGCAGAAGACAAAGCAGTATCATTCTATAGCGACTTCTAAAATCGCTGTTTTCATCTGGTCGTTCATCATCATCATCAAACAACTTATTTCAGAAATAATTCATTCAAATGCTATAATTCTTATACTGTGCGGTTCAAAAAAGTTCAGCAAAAAGAGAGTGAACTTCAGTAACCCCTTACCCATCACCAATATTACCAAACTATGAGCTAAATAATAGTTAGACACTGAGACCGAGGATCTACGGTCTATAGAAACCCGAGGCCCTTGGGCTGTAGTGACCTGAGTGCAGCGAGGGTGCTACCAAGGGCCTGAGGGTTTCTATAGACTGTAGATCCCATTGGTCAAGGTGTCTAACTAATTTAGAAAATAGCATAGCAACCTTTTCAAAATTTTATTCAAGCAATGCTGCGCTTCTATGACAAAGAAAAGAGAGATATTACAGATGAACTCGATAGCCCCTCCCTCTTCTGTGGCAACCCTGCCTGCCTTGGCGAACCCTGGTGCAGTGCTTGGGGCATATGTAAGGATGTAGCAGTAGAACCAAAAAATAGTGCCTCTACAATGGAGGAGGAGGAGGAAGTTAGTGGATTGAACAAAAATATACCAGCTTATTCTTGGAACTCAGCCAACAGCTAGAGTCCAGTTCCACCCCTGAACTCAGCCCTGCCCAAGTTTTTCATTCATCTTCTTTGGCCAGTTCCACCCTTCCACAACCCAGTACCAGCTCCATTCATTTTCCAGTTAAGAGAATGAGCCATCCAGTTCCTCCACTAGACAATTTACTCAAATAAAAAGTGATGAGGAGGTAGAGCATGCAAGAACCTTTGGCATTCCATCAAAGAAGCAGGATACAAGTACTGTATTGGCTTGTGGGAGGCATGGACCTCTTACCGAGATAAGGAAAATGGGGATGAGAAAAAATCCATAGGAATCCTCAGCAGGGAGGAACTGCAGTACTGGCTAACTAGGTTTTTATTCTAGAGGTAAAATTGGACATTATAGCTATTAGCTAGAATCTGCTATAGTTCTTTTATTATGGGTATGAAAGAGAGATGAAACAGAGTTTCCACCAAACTCTCTTCATCATATTGTTTGTGGCATTATGAGATATCTCAGGTGGAATGGACATCCAACGATTGATTTATTTGCAGATCATGATTTCATTGACTTCATAAAGTCACTTGATGCCGAAATGAAGCGACTACAGTATACAAAGGTCTTGGATAAAAAAATGCCAGGCAGAACCTCTATCCCAGCAAGAGGAAGAGATGCTATGGCAGAAAGGATCCAAAAACAGGCCAGGGGGAATTAAAGGAAGGAATATCGAGCCAAAAATTGTATTGCATCATGCAAACCCTGACAATCCAGAAAGGTATTTTGTACGATTATTCAAGAAATACATCGATTTGTGCCCTGACAGTCCTGATGAGATTAATTCATTTTATTTGGAGCCTGCTACTAATCCTGTGGTATACAAGAAAATCTCTTGGACATAACACATTGACAAAAACTATCTCCAGGTTATGTACAGCTGCTGGGATAGAGACTAATCATTCAGCGACAAGACTATATCAGAGTGGAGTAGATGAGCAGCTTGTGATGGAAAGGACTGGTCACAGGAGGGTTAGGAGCTACAAGAGAACTTCAGCTGAGCAGCAGGAAGTACTATCAGACATTCTTAATAACAAAGATAAAGTGCCTAAATTGTGCAATTTTGAAATTATCGCTAATCAAGAAAACAACTCAGTATCAGCCTATTTTACACATCAACAGGAACATCTTTCCTCTCAGCTTGCCACATGCAGTGCAGTACAAATATTCAGATAAACACAAAAAGATAGTTTACCAGAAACATTTATCTTTAACTCTTCATCTGTTACATTAAATATTAATACTAAAGACTAACTACCAAGTAGCTATACATACATACTGAAGAGCTTACCAGAAACATTATCTTCAAACTCCAACTCTTGTTCATCTTTATTATTATCACAATCATTAATATAAACACCAAAGGCCAAAATAATATTAAATTATTATGACAACGCTATGCCCTGAGAGGCAGGGCATCTATATGTATAGCCTCGAACCCAGCCTCTTTTAAGGAAAAGAGAGGCTGGGTTCGAGGCTACTATATGTAGTGCCCTGCTCTGAGTCACTACTGGATATAGTGCCCTGCAAGTGACCAATCAGATTGCTCAATTCTGCCTAGCTATTCCTACTTCACTCCAATGACAGGCCAAGATGAACACAATGCCCAGAAGCCTTTTTCCAGAACCCATTGGGATCTCTGTCGATGCAGCTCCTGCCACAGACGCATGCTGCAACTGCGAGTATCAACCAGCAGGTTAGGCCAATTTGTGGCCTATTTAATAAAGGGGTGTTCTTATGCTGCTAGGTGCAAATATGTTCATATATGCACTATATGCAAGGGTAATCACCCTCGTTTTGAGTGCCTCCAGCCACAGGTGAAATGCTTCAAGTCCATTAAGGATCAGTAAACTATAGATAACAGCAGTCTAAAACTGCCAACATATTATTTAGTCAAACAATTAAACATCAGTACTCATATTTTGTTATAGTTACCACTTGCTACACAAAGTCTGCTGTATCCTTACAGCATGACCGAGGTTAATTAAAATTTGACCTCTTTTCCTTATCATAAAATTAATTGTGTATACACACTGTCCACTACTGTTAGTAGTGTGGCCGGAACATAGCTCCACTTTATTATCAACCATTAGCCGCATGCATCGTCTCTATGCTCTTTTTATATACATTATTGCAGGTATGTATCCTGACTTATTACAGCTGCAAGCGAGTAGGAGTAGTGTTCACTTATTGCCCAAGTGCTTATGCGGCATCAACACTCCCATTAAATGGGAGGCTTGGGAGCTCCACCTTATCAAGCACCCAGATTTGGCATTCACTGAATTTATCATGGCAGGCATAAGCAGATTTTAGAATCGGTTACAGTTTCAACTCGGTGAAACGAAAGCCTGCATAGAGGAATATGCAGTCAGCATACTCTCACCCAGATGTTGTCACTAGATAACTAACCTCTGACTGCTCACACGGATTTATGATTGGCACACTAGTACCTGCCGACTTCCCTCATATTCATGTGAGCAGGATTGGAGTGATTCCCAAAAAGCATCAAGCAGGGAAATGGCGCTTAATAGTTGATCTTTCTTATCCTGAGGGTCAATCCATCAATGATGGTATTGCTTTGTTTTTTGTCATACGTCAAGATCGATGATGTGGTAGATACCATTCTCTATTTGGGAAGGGGATCTCAGCTGGCTAAAATGGACGTAAAGAGTGCCTTCCGGATTATTCCGGTTCGCCCAGCAGATCGCCACTTACTGGGCATTTGCTGGAATGAGTCATTGTATGTGGATGCTACACTGCCATTTGGTTTAAGGTCTGCCCCTAATGCTGTGGCAGATGCATTGGAGTGGATTTTGAGGGAGCAAGGGATAGTCTACATCTGGCATTACCTTGATGACTTCTTTGTTGCCAGAATGCTTGAAAGTAATGAGTGCATGAATGCTTTGTCCACAATGCTCTGAATCTGCAAAATTCTTGGCATTCCTCTTGCTGATGAAAAGGTAGCTGGCTCAGCGACAACTATCACTATCTTAGGAATTGAATTTGATTGGAGAAGCTGTCCCGTATTAAGGCCTTCCTTACCAACTGGTCCAGTAAGAAGAAGTGCACAAAGAGAGCTACAATCTCTCATTGGTCAGCTTCAGGATGCTTCAACAGTTATCAAGCCAGGCAGGACATTCTTGCGTAGAATGTATGACCTTCTTGGCCTTGTAAAGCAACCTCATCATCATATTCATCTGAATACTGATTTCAGATCTGATTTGGCTTGATGGTCACTCTTTTTAGATTCCTGGAATGGGTCGGCTATGATGTCCTTCCTTCACCCACAGTTTTTCTTACTTCTGATGCCTCTGGGTTATGGGGCTGCAGTGCATTTGCTGGTCCCAAGCCTGGCCCAATGTCAGGGACTGTCCCATTGCCTATAAGGAGCTAGCTCCCATAGTTTTGGTTAGATGCCTCCATTTTTATGAAACACGTTTTCAACTGCACAGTACCTCCCAGGTAGTCGTAATGAATTAGCTGACCACCTTTAAAGAAACTGCTTGTGTTCTTTTCTGCAGAAGAGGCCACAGGCCCGGCAATCACCTTCAGTTATCTCACCAGCACTTCTCAACCTCCTTTTTCTCTCCAAGCTGGATTGGCTCTCCCGGGAATGGAGGGAGCTGTTCAGGGCTTCCTTGACCAGCCGCACTTACAACAGTGGTATTAATAAATTTAACCAATTTTGTATTCTATTTAAAGTATGTAATCCATACCCGCTGACAACACCTACGTTATGTTTATTTTGCTTCTATTGGCCTATCTCCGCAAACTATCACAACTTATTTAGCTGCAATTTGTTTTATGCACATCTATTTAGGTTTTCCAGACCCTCCATCTTCAACTCCTACTTTACATGGCCATTATTCAACTAATGATTATTTAATAATTGGTATGGCCATGGGTTTGGTTCAGAGAGGTATTGCTTGCAATTATGCAAATACTCGATCTTCCCCTTATCGCCACTTACCTCTCACTCCACATAGTATCAAATTGTTATGGTTACCCAACCAATGCATAAATGGAATGGGCAGCTATATGTACTTGCTTCTATGGATTCTTTAGACTTGGAGAGATAACATCGCCAACAGAAACAACTTATGATCCAAATGTCCATTTATGTTTTAGTGATCTGGCCATCGATGACCCGTCAAACCCTAAGATTATTACTCTGACCCTTAAACAGTCAAAAACTGAGCAGCTTAGATCTGGAGCTAACATCTGTATTGCCAAGACAGGTTCAGATTTCTGCTAGGTAGCTGCACTGCTGTCTTATGTGGCAGTTAGGAGAGACAAGCCCGGACTGCTCTTTGTTTACCAAGATGGAAAATTTTTGACCCAAGCACATCTTATTGCAAGCATCAGACTTGCTCTGCAACGGTTAGGTTTAAACCCAGCAGACTATTGTGACCATAGTCTGAGGATTGGCGCTGCAACTTCAGCTGGCCTTCATGATTTGGCCATTGAGGTTCTAGGGCAATGGAAGTCGACAGCATATCAATGTTATATTCATGTGTCAAAAGAAACCCTGGCAGTATCTGCCTCTGTTATGGGTAATAACAGAGTATCTTAATATAATATTTTATTGTAATTTATGTAGCCTATACTAATGCTTTGTGTGCTGGTTATTTAGCTATGTTAATTTTGTCTTTGTTATTAGAAGTATTATTTATTAAAAAATTATCGTGGAGGGTGGATACTTTGTATCCTCATGGAGAGTAAGTTGAGACTGCTCCCAACTTCTCCCTCCATGATATGCAGACCCTAATAGGCTGATTGCCTAAGGCCATGGGTAATGCGATTGTAGCCACGCTGTATTTGGGGAGGAATTACCAAGCTCTAATATCAGCAAGCTGCAGTCACCAGCACACCCTCCAAATATCCACTGAGCTACTACTATTGCTTAGTCTTATGTATACAGTAGCTATTTAGCTTTATTTTCTAGTGACTATAGTTAATTGGTTAGCTGTAGAATACATGTGTAAAAGAATTTTTTTTTTTTTTTTTTTTTTTTGCCTTGGCACCGGAGTGCTGAAGGCAACTATGGTGGTACTTATTAATAGCGCACGCAATGATGCGTGGTGATGCGTATCGAGCACATGCATTAGCTAGCTCTAGCTCTCTGGCTACTGCCACTTGCTTTGAACAGGTCAGGAAAATGATAAATATTACGTATGAGATTTATCTTTACATAGCAGCTCTGACCTGCTCTACAGGGACACATCTACATATTTATTATTTAGAATGGAACACACACAAAGAAGGCTTCCTTTAATAAAATACATGCATATGATATTACTCAGGCTTCCACGAACAATGCAATATTACTCACATTGATTGCCAATTTCCTAGGAGTTAAGTGAGAAAGGGTCAGCTTTTCAAGAAAGTATGCTAGAACTTCAGTGCAGCTTTGAGGAGAAGATTTGGGGCCAGACATCAAGTTTTGTAGTTGTTCAATGAGCTGTTTGTGCCTTTCAAATGCCTGCAAGTAGCACAACCTCACTGTTATATTACTCACCACTCAATTTTCATCCATGAAAAAAAAAATAACAATTTCAAACTCATTAACCATAAAATGTTAATATTTTGCCTTTTTCAGGGATACCATTTTATGGGTGTTTTCATGTGTTTGTTAACTTTTCTTGTATTATGCATATAGTAGTACATACCTTGTCCTTGGCTGTTCTCTTCCTTTTATAATGAGACCTATGGGAGTTGGGGTCCATTTCATCAGTAGTACTTCCTGGAGCTCCGACTAACTGGTCCTGGTATGAAGCCATCAAGAACTCACAGAGACAAGGGACAGGAAGAACCTCCATGGAACTATGGCTACTCTCCACCAGATCTGTCAACCACTTCATGGACTCCAAAGTGCCTTGTTTCTTGATGATCTTCAGGAGAAAATCAGGGGAACGACACCGACACAGCAGCTGCCCTAACTTCAGTGTACGACTCACAGTCTTGATAAGCTCAGTCACTGAAGATGGCAACTTACGGGCTGGCCCTCTAAAAGGTTTAAAATAAAAATAAAAAATAAAATAAAGAAGATGATTATACTTTCATGTCAATAATAAATATTATATTGGCATGATCACATTTGCACCAATACAATTGCCTGTGTCTATTATTATTATTATTATTATTAAAAAAAATTTTTTTTTTGGGGTGATTACTTTATATATGCATATACATTGAGCTACTACTACTAGAAAAAATGTGCATGCTCTCATTGTAATGACGTGCAAATATGCACATGTGCATTGAATGTGACATACGTATTATAATTATATCTCAAGGGGGGGGGGGGCTCGCTTTGCTCAAGCTAACAAGAGATACTGAGCTGGAGACCCAAACAGATGGTAGCCTCCTAACACTGATTAGAAGATCAAACTAACTTGGGATTCAGCATGGTGACTTGATTCAAAAGGTAACTTGAAGACTCGGTGACTTTTTGACCAGATGAAGATGCAAGATGATTCTCGTACTCCAAGATAGCCTCTTTCTCTGACCTTGCCAGCTGCATCTCTTTCATGGATGCACTCTCCTTACTTTCAGCCATTCCATCTTCACTCACTTCAAGATTCATTGACATGGGGAAGCTGTAGCTGTTGGTCATGACCATCTCCATCATGCCTCGTAGCATAGGGTACTCACTCCATCCAATTGCCCCAATAGTCTTTGGGTTGAAAGTAGATAAAACCAGAAGCAGCAGCCATCCTTTCCAATAGAGCTTAGAGATAGCAAGGGATGGCGGGTGATAGCCTTCTGGAAGCTGAATGTTAGCAGGAGGGCGATAGACTGTGATGTCAAATATTGCATTGAACAACTCCTTCCTTTCAATGGAGGGCAGTCTCAGAATATCTGGGATTAGAACAATGATTATGGTAGCATTAATAGACTATTCATGTACTTGAATACTCATCAGGTTGCACAATACAGAAGGATGACTTTCAGCCTTAGAATTCACCAGCTAACCTCTAGTACGTAGTTAACACCCAGCACAGTACTGGAATCATGCTCCATTTTATATCAAACTTGAGTGAACTCCCATCATAATTCCATTAGGTATCTAGTAGTACTAAAGGTACGTACGCACCATCAGTGTGTGCATTAGCTGCACGTGCTACCAGGACATCAGCGATATCCATGGCATCAGCTGGAGATAGAGGAAGTTCTCTGGTGAGTCCTATCACCAGCACACGCATCAGAGTATCCTCCTTCAGACAAGCTTCCCCCATCATCTTGTGGATCAAACTGCAATATACATGCATTGCACATGTGATAATAAATACCATATTATGAGGTGGGTATAGTTTGCAGCTACTTATACCGTATGTTGGTCTGTGCATGCCAGTTACATATGTATTACTCCCCAACTATGGCATGTACATATAAGAACGACTCTCAGCCAGAACAAATAAAAACAAAAACAACAACAAAAAAACAACAACAAGAACTACAACTATAACGACAACAAAAACTAACCTTCTGTCAGCTTCTGGAGGCCAGTTATCCTTGCTAGTATAGGCCTCAGTCCCTTCCAAAAAAAGAACCTTGCGGAGACAAGCTTTGTACTCTACTGGCTGAGGGCGAAACATGGATGCCACCACAGTATGGATCCACCAGACAGCATCTCTCTGAATCAACCCTAAAGTGGAGAAGAAGTCTTGCAACTGAGATACCATTGCTTTTTCTCCTTTGTTGTAGCCATTGTAAGCCTCTCTGATCAGCATGTTGGCAGTAAGCATGCTAGCACAGCATATCAAGTCAGCCAATCCATGAACCATTCTTTCCTAACAGAGATATAAGTTTGCACATAAGGTACAAGTACTAATGCACTCTGTAATGATGTTTGTTTTAATTAAATACATCCTATGTAGGTCATATGTACCTTATGAGGAGGCTCAAGCTGACTGAATTCAGGTTCTGTTCTGTCTTGCATCAGTGAACGCACAAAAGTTGTAAAATTAAACTCATTCCTTATCACTCGGACCACTTCTCTCAAAAATCCTCTCAATGAACGCAAATAATCGTCCTTACGTGTCAGAAACTCTTGGAAAATACATCCTAGCAACTGAAATAATTACATACAATCATGAGCTAGACACATTACCAGGGTTTCTTTCGGGGGGTAGGGTCATTTGCTCCCGGCAATGGTTCCCCCTGGGATTTTAGGAAATTGACATAGTTACTAGCTATACAACAAGCCTTTCTACTCTTCTATACAATGCTTAGTTAGCTAAGCATGGCTGAGCCTCCCAAAGCTAAGAGCCATTTCTTGACAAGGAATGGATCAAAGAATTTCTGGGAATAGGTACCAGCTCATTTATAGGCATAGATAGGTACACCTTTAGAGCTGGTATAGCTTCCTCTGCACACATATTGATAGGTGTGCAGGTAATGAGTAAGCGTGTTAGGCAAAAGTGGGTATGGTCAGGCCAAAAATTTTCCACATGCAAGTGTGTGGATATGACTAACCTTGACTACATACAATTTTTGTACTCTTAAAGGCTTTTGTCTCTCTCGCCATGCATTTCAAATTATAAATCACTTTAACAAGTACTTGCCATACCTTGGCAGCTTCTTCAGGCCAAGAGTGGATCATCATGGAGATGAGAGCCATGTTGCTTGGACTTCGCCAATGAACCAACTCATTATTGACCACACCCCTCATGACAGTGCCAAAGTTGGCAGGATGACTTCCTATCAATTCCCTATAACATTAATTAATCCCCATGATTATGCATTTAATCCCCGTAGTTATGCATTTAGCAGAACACACGAAAAGTTGGTCATGGGTCAGATACTGCTCTTTATGCACGTATATCGAAATAAACATACCGTAAATCAAGTAGCTGTGTTCACAATTTATTTTTGTTTGTTGTTGCAGCTTACTTATAATAATTTATTGGATTTTACACTATTATGTACAGGGTAATTAATTTTACACTATTATGTACAGGGTAATTAATTTTACACTATTATGTACAGGGTAATTAATTTTACACTATTATGTACAGGGTAATTAATTTTCATGCGGATCAATTTAGTTTGTTGAACACTAACCCAATTTACAATTTGTATGTAAAAGGCTTGGTCTGATAAATTATTTCTTTCATAGAGCACTACATGCAGCACAGGGAGTGTTGACTCACTTGATGCAGGCCACAAATTGACTAGAAAAGAGCTTTGTTTTTAGTCGAATGTTGATGAGGGTCTCAATGACCTTGATATCCTCAGGACTGTGTGCGTGACAGTTGACAGCTACTGTCATCAGAAGTTCCTGGCATAGCTTACCAAGCTTTGGGAGAGGAAAAAAAGATAAATGCTTTGCAGACAATGCAGCCATTGCTGCTGAATATTATGGAGGGAGGTAAGGTCATCTTGTCTATAACCACCACAATAACATTATAGTTTCTTTTCTCGATAGCTCTCTATCGATGTTTTATGCAAGTTGGTCATCACCAGTGTTTCCCCCCAGTCCAAAGGCAGGGTGGGCCACCCTGTTTGGATATAGAAACTTCAAACAAAGTGGGCTGGGTCTATGGCATTATATTCTCATGAATATACATAAGAAAGTACAGCTAGGGGACTGTATCACAGCGAGAAAAAAATATATATACATACATACCCACATACACGTCCTCCAAGAAGAATAGACCTGTGCATACATACATACCTTAGGATTCTGTATCCAAGAGTCTATCTTTTGTGCAACAACGAGTCTTAGTTCGGGAAAACCCATGGATGTTGTAAGAAATTTCAGCAAGTTTCTAGACACATTGTCAGCTGGGATACTATGACGACCAAACTGTTCATTCACCACCTGCAAGATATTGGTCTTGAGAGCTTTACGTACAGAAGGAGAGAACCTGCATACAAATAAGTATATAATATGTGTGAACTACTTACTTGATACCCTTGAATGTTAATAAGATAGCGTATGATGTTATGTACCTTGGTGCTGTCTCTATTCCACTGAGTGATACCAAGTTACTGACATCAGTGCTCCCTTCTCCATCTTCACCAGTCTCACCACTAACAGACCTTACAACTTCACCACCCTTCCCTGCCACTGAACCTGATCCGGTCACACCACTGCCAGAACTGGCAGAACCTGTCTGTCCAGCAACGAATGCCTTAGTATTGAACAGAGTGCAAATGTTTGCAACAAACTCTTTGCATGATCCAAGGTCCACCCAAATACGATCTCCCAGGGCATCCTCCACATAGACCTATTACAGGGGGTCAGTAATTATATAAAGTCTTAGGGTTCATCTACTACCTAATTTCAAAATATTTACGCATAATTTTTTAATTTTTAAAATAATTTTGTACAGTAAAAAGTGTAGAAAATAGCAAATTGTGCCTGTTTCATAGCCTCACCACTTTTTATCACACCTCATGTCCCAATACAATTAGGGTAACTCTTACTGGCCCAAATGGATACTTACACTTGACTTGCATATGATTTATTAATATTTATTTTTGGGGGGAGGGTTATAGTAGTTAGCTTTGTCCAAATTTTTGATGTAATCATCTATGGCATACTCACTCACCTTTGCCACAATCTCGGGCCAGTCATAAGAATCCTTTAGTGCAACTAACAGCAATTGAGCTGCCAGCACATACACCGAGGGGTTGCTCTTCACCTTAAACATTATGGAAGGTTCTCTTTTCAAGATCTGTACCAATCCTTCAATGACTGCCACACTGGAGAACATATCAGGATATTCACGGACAAGAGTCACTAGAGCTGAGTTCAGTGTCATGTCTGGCTTGGCCCTTGAGAGCTTCAGCTGCCTTAAAGCACCTCCAAGGATCTTTGTTCCATTTTCAGCTGACTTGGCATTTTTAATAGCTGACACTAGCTCAGCAGGTCGAACTAGAAAATATACAAGATACCATCTCGTAAAGGCATGACCACATAAATATGTTTGTGTGTGTAAATGATATATGTAAATGCTGGGTTACACCAAGTACATAAGTTTAATTATCATCATAAGGGTATGAGGGTTCAAAATTTTGTACTTTAACCTTTGCAGGATGGCAAAGCAAACATAACACAGAACCCTGAAGTGAGTGACTATTCTTAGAGTAGATGTTGTGGTATGCAATGCTACTCCTCCTGAAGAAAATGTCTTGTCTTCCTTTGGGGTGGCATGACAAAATGATCAAATCAGACAGTGCAAACTAACATCATCTTCATGTAGTTTCATGTTTCACAGACCAATATACCCAGTACATTATTAATTATCCAACCCTGTGAAAATTCATAACCTCATGGTAATTTAAAACACATTTATGCTATTTAATGGCCACTAAACTGTGACTATTTTTCAGATGCATGTACCATAAATCCTGTTCTATAGTTACCTTCAATGATTGGTTGTTGTGATGACCCTGTACCGGGCTGGGGAGAAGGCCCATGACCTCTGGTAGATGTGGTCTGTTTCCCAGAAGATCCTGATTGTGGGCCCACTTGAGAAACCCGAATAGGATCAGAAAAAAGGCCTCCAGTATTTTCACCTGAAGCAGCAGGTTTGAACTTTTTGGCTGGGTTTCCACCAGCTACTAATGTGCTTGATGACTTTGAGGGCTTGGATAAGTCATCACTTTCTGAACCTGGATGACGCAGTGAAGTCTTGGATGTGGCTTTAGAACCAAGAGCAATCAAGTCACCACCAGCATGGTGCACTAATAAAAATATATAGTTGAATACCAGTTATCTTTGTCCATCTACACAAACCTTTCCTCCCTCCCGAGGCTCCACTCCTCTTAACTCCACTCATGACTGGTAATTGGGCACCATTTGGTATGTATTGTTAGTCCAATCGACCTTTTACCAACCTCGAGAAGGTAAAGGATCGACTAGCCTGTATGTCGAGTCGCGCGCGCTAGCTCAATGACTGAATATAGTATACATGCAACAAATGTCATTAAAGGGATGACATCCTGAGAGCGGCAAATACTAGAGTGCGCATGCTTTTAGACAATTTTTATGAAATATTTTTACAGTGCTAACTAAGAGTTCTATGGCATCTTGCTCGAAGAGCTTTTTCATACTTGGAGCTTATTACAGTACTTCCACGTATCTTCTTAGCAGTCAATTTACAACTGGGTATGCTCTCGTGAGTTGAGTCACACCTTTTCTGGTCAAGTTCCATGGTAGCAGGGCTTTCCTACAGCGAGCAATTAATCATAATTTCCTGGTGTGTACATCTTCTTTTCATACCTCACTGAATTTCATTATCTTTTCAGGTGGTCCTTCTCCTAACCCTGGGAGTGCTGTGGGTCCAGGAGGGAGTGAAGTGAATACAGGTAAGGCTATGGAATCAGTGGATTTGATATGAACAGATTGGATGCTACTCCAACCACGAGGAATCCGGCTAGCCACTGTCTTCATCCCTCCACAAATGTTTTCAACCAAGTCCTTACTGGGAAAACCAACACGGCCTATTGGGACGGAACTATTTACAGAAAAGAGTTTGATAGTAATTACAATAAAGGACACTTCTGAAAAGAGGACGAACTTCTCAACAAAGAATCTTTTAGGACAACCTCTCTATGAAGGACAAAGGCTGGGTCCAAGTGTGTCCATTATTGTATTTCAGAAGCTTTAGGGCCAATATACAAAATTAGATACAAGACCTTAGCCATCTTGTGTGGCTGACCCTTTGTAAAGAGCCACCAAACCATTTTGGCAATGTGAAAGTAGTTTACTGCTCACCAACAAGATCCCAGGCCCAAGTGTAAGTAAGTTGCATCCCTAGCTCTACTTATCTCCAGGGCAAGATCTTTCTTCCGCATGTCTACAGGGAAAGGGAATCTGTAGAAAAAAAATAAATGAAAGCCAATGACCAGCTGACATTTGCACCCACTTCTTCTTCTCAAAGAACTTCTTTCCTAAGAGTCGAGGAAGAATGTGGTAAAGTCTCTTATCTGTCAAAAACACGTCATAACTGCTAGAGAGTCTACGCTTCAGTTCATACGATTTGTAGTTTGTTTTAAGCTTGGCAATGGGAATAACCTATAAAATATAATATTAAGAACTCAATACGGATAGCTGTGCTTCTACGAAGATATTAGGAACAAGATATAGGACTAGGAAGGGATTATTCGGGAAGAGATGTGTTCAAAGACTAACAATCCCACAATAATAAAATAAATGGTAAATGCAGTACCTTTGTAACTCCACAAACTTTCTTTTCTTCTAATAGTTCTTTGACATCTGACTTCTCACTTTTAGTGATGAGACACATTTCTGTACTCTCCACAGGATAGAGAGTGTGAGCCAATGGACTGCAGTAGATATCAAAAAGCAAGAAACAATTAGGAAATAATTTCCAAGTGATTATTCTGAGCAAAGTGAGGTACATTATGATAAGTCCAATACTAGTCTCGTGTAGCTGACCATTTACCAACCACAAGGGAAGGAAAGGGTCTGGTGACATGTAATACTTATCGTGCACCCTTAATAGTTTTATATAATTCCATCAACCTTTACAGAAAAAGATGTATTATTATATGCCTCATTTCAGTATCTCACATGCGATGTGGTCGAATAGTTCTCTGAGGGATTTTCTTCAGTCCTATGATGAGTGAGATAATAGGATCATCTTCTATCAGCTGCGACTTCTTCTTGCCCTTCAATGTGGCGTGGTAGGCCTGCAGGGCATCTACAGCCTTCTTGACCTGAAAATATACTTATTCTATAAACTGTAATAATTCTCTCACTCAACCTACCAAAGCTTCATCCATTGCGCTGCCACGTGGGTAGGGTCAAACCGTTTCAATTTTTCTTATCTGGCGCGGTCGTATAATTAAAATTAATTAATAAAGAAGAGATCTTTATAGGTACCTAGGTATCAAATGTTGTAGCCGGTTACCAAGTGTTTCTACCGTACTGATCATGGGAGGCTCTTCTAGCAAGCAGGAGTTTAGGACAGCAATTTTAGATTTGGTCAATAGCAGCAAGGTATGTATAATTATAATCTAGGTATAATATCCATAGCAATCACCATGAATAATTGTTGTGTGTATATTGTATAGTCTGTGACAACTCTTGATGCTTCATTCTGGGATCGTTTCTGGTCTGACCCCACAATATCTGTACCGGATTACTTTTCTATGATCACCTTTCAGGACATAAGAACACTTCGGGACAAAGCCTCAGGCAATCTCACTGCTCTTTGTTTCAAGGTACCGTACCACCTTACACTCTTCAGATCATAAGTACTAGTGCTACTTTTACTTTAGCTAGATGTGTAGTCTAGATACATAGGTAGTTCATCTATACTCTTCCAGCTGAAGGTCAAGTGTGTCATGACGATCTGCTGGAAATAGGGGATCATAAGAGTGAGACTAGTGATTAGTTATCACATGTATGGTATTGATGCAGACTGTGGAGAGGATAACTTCTGCTGCTGCCACTGCATGTACAGGAGAAAATGAACAAAAAATTGGTTAGTACCATGAAGTTGATGACCCTTTACCAGGATTTAATGGATATTGATTGTAGTGATGAATTGTGTGAGCCTCCTCATTCGACTCCTTCCATTCTTGTTTGAGGCTCCTGACTGGCGGTTGCTCTTCTGGTCTCCTGCCAACTTTCTTGAGGCTAGTATATACTTCATACAATACTTTGAGAGAGAGAGAGATACTTATGTTGTTGTTTAGTTTTCTCTCTGTGTATGTACAGACTCAAGATGGAGAGCAGCCTCAAGCTTTGGCACAAGTTCTTCTCAACTCGCTTGCTGTGCGTCATCTTACATAGATAGTGTTGATACAATACCCATGTGTGTGGATATAATCCATATCCTAAATTTCAAGTGTTGAATCACCTATTGCAGGATCTGCTATTCTGTCCTGATTTTGCTGTGATTCCTAAGACTAAAGCTGGTCCAGTAAGTCACATAGTAGTAGTTTCTGTAGTCATGTGATAATTACTATAGTAATCTCTGTAGTCACATGATATTATACTATTTCACTATACTGGAATGTAGGAAAATCCTGATGATTTGACATCTCTGGATAGTTGTGAATATATATGGTAGGCTATTTGATTGTATGTGTAGTTAAACTTGGTGGGTGATCTTGGCGTAATGGTGACCCTTACCAACCCAAGGGAAGGGAAAGGATCTGGGGACATTAGCATTAACGACTTGTGTCTTGCATCAAGATTTGGTTGCCACCAATCAGAATCCTAGATGGACAATTAGTGATGTGCGTATGATGATAAACACATAAAACTTTATCTTCAGTGTCCTATCCAAACATGTTATATTAGCTATGGGGTGGTGCCATTATTCATCTCTCACTTGGGAGAGTAGCTCATACACTAAGGAAGACAGGAACTCTTGCCAAATCCAGTAGGAAGCATCTCTGGTATTCAGAATAGCAGGCACTACTATGAGCTGATAGCCAATTATTTCACAGCAGTTAGTTACTGACACTCACTTTGTGTGCAAATTATAATTATACTGTGCACATGATAATCTGGAGAAAAAAAATAGAATTGCTAGAATTTCAAAGTGATAAGTTGATTCCAATGTTCCCAGACCCTTCCCCTTCCCTCGAGTTGGTAAGGGATGCTACTACACCCCCTTAAAAAATAATTACGCGGTAAATCTGCTTGTAAATTCCTAGCTATACAGGGAAGCATGTGTGTGATGGTATTATGTATTGATTGTATAGGGAGATGGGTATAGGTTGCAGAGTCTCTCCTGGCACCACCAAACAGATAGACAATAATAGAACAGCCATCTTGAAACTGCTTATCACATGCTTCTCCGAAGCACTTTATCTCTCTCCAACAGGTGAGTTAACAGGAGTATAGAGAGATATGCATGAATGTAGATTTCCCATAGAACTTACTGGGACAAACCGATGGCTCTCCCACTTTACTTCTCCTGAAAACAGACATGTTCTTCCTCTCCTCACCTCTCTCGTCAATGTCATCTGCACTTATGACCCTGTGGGCTATGGAGTCCCGTGAGTATTCAAGTGCCCCACACTATGGCGAGCATACATGCTCATGTTTGCTCAGTGATCATGAACATAACTACACATAATTATAGAAATTCTCAGTCACCGAACTCTTTCTGACCCTGAGTCTCCTGTGGATATGAATATATCATTTTTGGTGCCTTCCATCCATGCCTTGTGTGTACCATGAGAATATGTGTGTACTGAAATTGTCTTGCAGTCTTAGACAACAGCAGTGATCTGCTCTCTTATGCAGCTAGCTAAATGGATTCAGATTTGTAGGCAGTTTTTCCAATAATGAGAGCAGTTATGAAGAGAGCTTTGAAGTAGCAGAAGGTTGTAAAAATTTAGTGTGAAGTGATAGATCAATTGATGAAATCCCAAGAAGTGAAGAGCAGATAGAGTCTCCAGGTGTGCTCATCTACCAAGTGGTAAGTAATGAGAGCTCCAGCCACTGACAATGAAGTTGCAGACAATATAATGATGCATTTGTGGATCAAAACAAGAAAGGTAGTGGTTATTGTCCAGGTTGTTTGATATCCACAGGAGTACTATACTGTCTATGGGTACATTAATCTGCATGCACTGTAGTGTTGGCCTCAGTGCAGAACCCACGTACTCAACAATCTTATACAACGCATGTCAATCCACTGCAAAAGTGATTTTTGTGTGTATGTGTATTAGGTATTACTATGCAATGGTGGATGATCCTCGTGGTGCTTTGGTGGAGGCTTCTATCCAGCTGCTTTTCATCCTGTTGGACTACACACCTCCAGCAGATATTGCCCGCAGCGTGCAGCAGAGACAACAGGCACAGGTTTCTGTACCTGGAGGAGGAGAGGGAGGAGCCCCTGAAGGGGCCACAGTAGGGGTGCCAAGAAAAGGACCCACGAGTCTGATGGAACCAGGAATGGGAAACCTGTTCTGCAGTTTTGTATCCAGGCTTCATCAGAATGATGTATGTATGTATGTATGTATGTATGTATGTATGTATGTATGTGCATCTTACAAGGTGTTTTATTATTTTTCTACTTGTGGTTGCCCTTGAAAAAGACATGATAGTATTATTAGTGATTGTCATAATTACCTGCTTTGTCATGCTCACAGGATTTGGAGTTTATATGCAAGGGGCTGACCACTTTATTGATGAACCCCTTACGATATACATACCTCCCTCACTCCATCAAGAAGATATACTTCTCCCAAGAGCTCTACATCGTATTGTGGAAGTTCTTTGAACTGAATCAAAAGTTTCTTGTCCACATGCTTCGTAGTTCTTCTCTCTTTGACCTGGTTGTACCTTTGCTACACCAACTCTTGGAAACAAGAACAAATCCAGGTACAGTCCTCCAAATTGAACATGTGACTGTCATGTCCATGCATAGTTATAGGATTGGTCAGTGCATTGGAGACACAGATGGGCCCTCTTTTTCAAAACCACAAAACTCTTTAGCAAGCTTATAATTAATTGATGCTGGAATATCATTGTTATGATAATTGCATGTCCTCAGTGCCTGTTACCTATGTAGCTATGTCTCCCTCAGTGCCTGTTATCTATGTAGCTATTTCTCCCTCACAGCTCTGGTGGGCATGCTCCATGTGGGTGTGTTCATTCTCCTCTTACTGTCTGGTGAACGGAACTTTGGAGTCAGGCTCAACAAACCTTTCACACAGAAAATTGTATTTTCTGACATCCCTAAATCCAATGGAACTCATGCTGACCTCCTTTTCCTGGTATGTATATCACATAGGGGTGCAGACCTCTTGACTTGGTGTTCAGTTAGTGACCTCTTAACTTGGTGTGCAGTTAGTGATCTTAACTTAACTTGGTGGGCAGTTAGTGTTCTCTTAACTTGGTGTGGAGTTAGTGACCTCTTGGTGTGTGGATTTATATTATGTGTATGCATATCCACTGAAGGTATTTCATAAAATCATTACAAGTGGTCTACCTCGCCTCCAACCGCTCTATGACTGTCTTCTCACTGTTATGGTCAATGGTATGTGCTCAAGTTGGACATTCTTATAATTTACTTTGCTAGTGATCCTTGAAAAAGTCTGGATCTTATAGGTTTTTGATTGTGAATTTAAATGTTTAACAATGATGGATCCATGCAGTTTCTCCATATCTGAAGACCTTGTCTATGGTGACTTGTGCGCGCATGCTTCATTTGATGGAGTCTTTCTCTACTCCATGGTTTCTCTTTGCCAAGCCCACAAATCATTATCTCATTTTCTACTTGCTGGAAATCTTCAACAACATCATACAATACCAATTTGATGGTCAGTTGTTAATTGTACAATAATTGCTCATTAATATTAGGGGGGAATTTGCCCCTTTGCCTGCCCCCCCCCCCCCCCCCCCCCCCCCCCCCCCCGTAAGTTAACAACTTCATATGGGAACAATGTTGATCAACTTGCATTGTAAGCTTGTATCTGAGTTAACTATGTACCAGGGGTCCCACTCCATTTGAAGCTATGCTATGTACTCTTAACACTCAATATTCAATTTTTTTCCACTTACAGACTGTTCCACATGAGATCATTCATGTTCAGTAGTCATGTATATCCTTTTCACTTTTATCCTCAGGGAACACAAACCTCATCTACTCCATTATTCGTTCCAAGGCTGTATTCTACCAGCTTGCTAACCTTTCAGAAGACTCATACCATTTGGTAAAATCGCGTTCAAGTGCTATTGCCAGTAATACTGAAGATGTGGAAAGAGAGTCAAGAAGTAGGTCAAGAGTTAAATATGTAACATATACCGTATCCCTAGGGTAGCATTTCAAGATGGTAGCCTCAAATCATAGCCTCCGACTTAGAAAGAACTAGTCATTCTTTGGCTAGCTGTTCTTTATTGATATTGCATCGTCTGTAAGAGGTGTGGTCTAAGCCTTTCCCTTTATTAAGATACAGAGGTTTTCAGGTATAAATTATAAATTCAAGTGAGCAAAATATACTGTCATACAAATGTGATGATCTTAATTTTAGTGAGCACGAATTTAATTTTGCACTGTTGGCAAATTTTGTGTCAACCAACCTGAAAACTTCTGTATAACCCCCTCCCTCTGAAATTACCCACTACAGTACAGAGAGAGTGCATGGACCTCTCCTGGGAATGTGTCTAGAGTAGAGTATTAGTCTGAATACAGTACAATGAACACAGGATCGATGTAATTTTTAGATCAACAAGAAAATCAGAACTTGGAGAATCTATCAATATCAGGAAATGCTAGCAGAGTGGCTGACATTCGACCACTTGGTCAAATACAGACAGTCCAGGTAGAGGTGGAACCTAATGTTGGTGGAGATGATATCACTCATGATGAAGAAGTGGGAGAAAGTGAAAACAAAGATGGAAGTATGCAGGAACTACCTTCACCTTCATTATCTTCGCCACCCTCCTCACAGGAGAGGCCTTTACCTTCATCACAAGAACAACCATCACCTTCCTCACAAGAGCATCCATTACCTTCAAGTCCAGAAGAACAGCACTTGTCTAGTTCAGAATCGCTACCTTCACCTAATCAGCTTACTCAGTCACCTCCTCAAGAGTCACAAGTGCCATCCTTGCAACAATCATCAGCACAACAGGAGGTCCTCACTCCAACTGGCAAGAAGGCTGTCTCCAGACAAGGTGAAGGTATACCTCCTCCATCTCTTCCAACTGTCGCTGAAGGGCTAGAAGAAGCTGCAAGAAGAGCTGCATCGACAAAGAAGAAGCCAGGAAAAGTAAAACCTCTTTCAGTGAAGGACTTGATTCCTCTTCACCAAGATGTGGGAAGAAGTACTAAGCAGCTGTTGGAACCATCCACTCCTGAATTCAAGCCTACAGCTGACTGGGTAGGTTGATGTGTAGCACAGAACCAGTCATAAAAATTTGCTAGGATGGGAAAGGCGAATCTCTGTAACTATATTATGTGCCCTTTGTTCAATCATTGGTTTGGCTATCCACACTGACTGTTCTTTCTCTGCTGTAGGTGCGTGCATGGAAGCAAAAGCTTCCTCTTAATACTGTTTTGAGGGTCCTACAAGTCCTTGTTCCTCAGGTGGAAAAACTCTGCACTGAAAAGTTAGTGAACATTGAGGTTAATGACTAGTGGTGGACATCTCTCTCAGATGTATCTGTAGTCTATGCCTAACTAACATGAATTTGAAAGACAAGATGAGCTATGTACGTAGGAGGTAGAAAGTGGATGGCTGGCTGCCTATTAAAATGCTTGTATGTTAAAAGTTTCTCACTGTGTTATAGTGATGTGAAGAGTGAACATGAGGTGTTGGAATATCTCAAAAATGGCACACTAGTGGGCCTGCTTCCTGTTCCTCACCCTATTCTCATCCGCAAGTACCAGACTAGTGAAAGTACAGAGCTGTGGTTCCACACTTACATTTGGGGAGTGGTGTATGTTAGGTAAGTAGGGGAGTGGTGTATGTTAGGTAAGTAGGGGAGTGGTGTATGTTGGTGTGGTGTATGTTAGGTAAGTAGGGGAGTGGTGTATTTTTAGAATTCCACGTGTGTTATTGTTGTTATTATTATCGGCATGAAACATGAAATTGATTTATTTATTTTTTAAACAGAAACTTTGACCCACCCATCTGGTATGACACAACAATAAAATTATTTCAAGTACACAAGGCAGAAAATGCTGAGGTTTCATCTTAGAATGAATTAAAACGTAACTTTCCAGCTTGTTTTTATAATTTCTTTATGCCCATTAAAAATAACTGTGGAAGTATCAATTGTAATTGTTCCACTATTCATATATGATTGCTACTTGTTAGTGTTGTAATTACTGAAGGTTAGTTACATACCAAGTAGGGAAAAAATGAGCTGATGCAAAGGTATAAGTCATGTACAAGTATAAAGAACAGATGTAATTGTTCCAGCAAAAGCTCATGTAAGTTCATCGAACTAACTGTAGTAGTGTGGGATTATCAGTTGAATCAACATCATTCCTTCTGAAATTGATTTTGACAACCTTGGAGGTGCTCAGCTGATACAAGTGTATGTGAACTACAAGTAACTGAGGAATGCTATGGCAATAGAAGCTGTGCATTTGTATGGAGATTTTTTTTTTTTGTAGTAGTAGTAGTAGTGCTTTGCACAGGCACATAACTGCATACACTGTTCTAGGTTGTTATCTACACTGTTCTAGGTTGTTATCTACACTGTTCTAGGTTGTTATCTACACTGTTCTAGGTTGTTATCTGGGGGGGGGGGAACTTAATAATCTATTTCTGTGGTGTCAACCTACCTCTTCACTGCCTCCCCTATTTCCACTCCCTCCCCTCCCCCTATATCTCCACTTCCCCATATCTTCACTGCCTCCCCTCCCCCCTATATCTCCACTTCCCTACCTCTCCACTCCCTCCCCTCTCCCCCTATCTCCGCTCTCTCCACCCCATATAGGTAGCTATGGCGTAAATTTATTTAACTGAGCATAGAGAGAGTGAAATGCCAAGTATTTAAGACTGACTGACATGAGTTTTGATTCATGATTGTTAATGATACATCAAATAAAACTATGTATCCACACGTTTGGATCATGTTGCTGCATTTTTGCCTTGATCTCAATTGTTTAACAGAAACTTTGACCCACCCATCTGGTACGATATTCCAGCTTTGTGGTGTAATCTCTTTATGCCCATTGAAAGTAACTGTTAAATTATCAATTGTAATTGTTCCACTATTCATATGATTGCTATTTTCACACAGTGTAAGTACTGAAGGTAAATTTTAAAAAAAGAGTTGTTGAAAAAGGTGTATGAGCATGAAAACAGATGCTTAAGTATTTATCGTTCCAGCAATGGCTCACGTAAGTTTACGTTAATAACTGTTGTGGTGTGGGGTTTTGGTGTGCTGTCAGCAGGCCTTGGTGGAGTTACCAAGTCAACATCGTCTTGTTCTTGTTCCTTCTGAAATCTATTTTTGATGGCCAATACAACCTTGGAGGTGCTCAGCAGATACAAGTATATGTGAACTACAAGTGTACAAGCGAAACTGAGGAATGCTATGGAAATAGAAGCTGTGATGCATATACATGTGGCTGGTCCAGGATTCTGTTTACCTCCTAGATAGGACATCACAGCTGCAAGAATACCCAAATTCGAAAAGTAGAAAATTTCCAAAATATTGACTACATAACTCGAGTAAGTGTCATTAAAGATAGGAGCTCTGGCTACCAACAATGCAAAGGTGACTAAAATAATAGCAAGCATATTGGACTCAAAGGAGCTGTTGAGAAAAGCAGCAAACAGGATACATCGTGTGAACAGGAGAAGTCCAACCCAATAGCGATGCTTCTTCTTGAAGGGGGCATGGTAGGCATCCATAATGGATATAAATGCTATGCTCCGGAGTATCTTTTTTAAGCATTTAAATTTTCGCATGGAACGCAAGAACTGTCCAAATGTCAGTAGTAATGTGTATGGTAGGAATATGATGATAAGAAAGAAGAGAGCCACTGAGAAAAGAGCAGTATATTTTCCTGTAAGAAAGTTGACGTTGCCATCATACGACCACACTTTATAAGGTATCAGAGGATCTTCTACTTCATCTGCACTTCCCTCAAAGACTTCAGTTAATGTTAGTATAATTATAATGGTCTTGAGTATCTTAGTGTAGGATAACAGAAACAGTGTGCATAATACAGGTATGGTATTCCTACCAAGAAGTTTCATGACCCATCTGGAGTAGTGGCTGATAACAATAACGACAAATACAAGGAAGCACAGATAGAGAGGGAATACAAATTGTAGCCAGGTCTTTTGATAGGCGTCCATGTTGTGATTAAAGCAGGTTTCAATCCCAAAATCAAGGTTGATCCAAGCTATGAAGACTGACAGTATAGGATGAATGGAACAGCTGTTCAAGTTCACTATTCCACTTATCGATACGACATTAGCATAAAATATCAGTCCATTTATTGTACCAGTAGAAACAGTCAATCTGGTGAGTAGGAGGAGTATTATTAATCCCACCCCCAAGATACCAATTATTACAATTATGAGTATATACTTTGTGTTGTTGGGACACAACAAACATTTATTAGTCCCAAGTCCAATGCTGAAATTTGCCTTGCACTTACCGCACAGTATTCCACTTCGATTATGTGCACATTGCTTGTCTGGATCATCTGTGTCCAAGTATCGAGTAGCAGGACCTTTACAGTAATTTAAGGGACACTCACTCTGCAGGAGTAGCTGATGTCCAATGTAGCCAATCCATATTTGACCACTTACTTCAAGACTGAGATTTCCCTGACATTGTACATATTTCCCAAGATGTTTTAGGATCCTTTTATCACAAATGCACTTATTTTCTTGCTGCTGAAAACCTAATGGGCAAAACTCTAGATGTAGAATAACACGAATACTAGACTCCTGTGAATCATTACATAGGCCATCTGCTGTCATTACCAGTGTTGCTAATGGTCCTGTTTTATGTACCTGGAAGACGAGGGTTTCACATTTATCATTTTTGATGAATTTCACGCTTTCATTCTTATCTATCTGTGCTGCCATGGATTCATTGAGTCTACTTCGTATTACTGCTTGTTTTGGTGTTAAATTTTGATCCACACCTGCAACAGATAAAGTCAGATTCTCTTGTCTTGCCAATGTTACTTCTTGCTCCCTGAGACTGCAATTGACAATATTATCGACACAAAAGCAAGTGTCAGTCACATTTGATGTCACTGCCAAAAATGAGTCATTGTAGAAACTAAATCGATTGAATAAACTCAGACCATTTTCCTTTGAATTGTTAGTTACACATTTACTCAATAACCCTCCATACAAATCACTTCCTTCTGGAGCAGAGTTATTCTCAAAATTCAGAGGCTTTGAACTACTATTAATCTGTGGGTCAAATTCAAGGAAGCATTCTCTCCTCCAGCACTCCTTAGCTGTGTCCAACACAAATATGCCACCACCCCGTCCCACAGCGGAATTGTTTATCAGGTTCAGTTGGCTTTTATATGCCAGGAATATTGATGAGGAGTTGGAGTTAATGCTGATACCACCACCTGATTCTCCAGCACTATTTCCTTGAAATGAAACAGTGTCTGTAACCTTGATTAGTGATAATGCCAACATGATGCCACCACCTGAGTATCCAGCCTTGTTTCTGCTTACTGAAAATCTTTGGGCCACGAGATGAGATGATTCAGCATATATTGCTCCACCACTATTTCTGGCTCTGTTATTCATGAAGAAATCAGAATACAAATGAAACTCAGATTCAGTTATATGAACAGCTCCACCATCATATGCAATATTGTTCTGGAAATCACTTGCATTGGAAAATAGTCCAACATGGTTGTGGTATCGAGTGGTATTGGCATAAGCATATATTGCACCACCTACTGCTGCCTGGTTGCCATGAAATTCACTTTCAAAAATCTTTATTTCAATAGTTCTACTATAACGAACTGGTTCAAAGAACAAGGCTCCTCCAGCAGTTATGGCTTGGTTGCCTCTGAAATTACATTTGAATAGGGAGACTGCAAAGTTATAAGAATCATATCTACTAGGTACATAGTAGATTGCACCTCCTGATGTGTTAACTTTATTTGATTCAAAGGAACAATTATTCAAGGTTGCATTTCCTTCATTTAGCCATACTGCACCTCCTCCATGGGCAGCAGAATTATTAATAAATGTACAATTTATAATAGTCAGCAAAAGAGTATTATATTTTTGAGCCAAGGCTCCACCATAACCATTTGTGGCTTTGTTATTGACAAATATAGAATTAGTAATTGTTACATAATAAGGACGAGTATTGATCTTTATTGCTCCTCCATTGTCGGCATAACATCCAGAAAGAAGGTTACAGCTATTAGCAACTTGGTGATCGTAAAAACTGCACCATGTGATATTAATGAATTGCATTATAGGAGCATACTCAAAAAGATATTCAAGATAAAAATCAATAGCTTTCCCGCTATTACCACCTACAAACGAGCAATTAACTGCTTCGAAAGCACCTTGACCGACAATTAATGATGCACCAATCGACACATTTTTTTGTTCTAGAATTGTGATGAAATTTAGCCGATGAATTATGGTAAAATTTGTAGCCCTTAGCCTGAAAAATGGATGATTTGTTCTGATTAATACAACTTTACCATTCTGCCAATTTGATAATCGTAAATTGAACACATGAAAATTCAGTGTTTGACTGACTGTGTAATTGCCAGGAAGAAAGAAAAGTGTGAGATCATCAGTGGTGGAATGACTATATTCCTGTAACGTGTGACACACTGAAGTGTTGATACTTGATAGTTGATTTCTACAGAATTCGTCGTCTTCGTAAGATGGCTTGACATAATAGACCCTTTCTGCTACAGAAAATGAAATCAGAGCAACCAAGATGATGAAAAACATTATTTTCAATGCTAGCTGCAGTCTGCTAGCTGTGTCCACACATGCAAGCTTCTTATATACTCTAGGAGATAGTTTTAAAAATCAAAAAATCTATTTAGTTTCAAAACTGTATCCCCCCCCCCCCCCCCCCCCCCCCCAAAAAAAAAAAAAAAAAAATTAATATATATATACATTTAAAAAAAAACATTACTACTTGGGGAAATAACAAAGATTCCTTAAATTTGAACAATCCTGATGAGTGATAAAGAGAATCCAAGTCAACCTCCCTTGATCCTGTTTACTCCATTGGCAGAGTTTGGAAAAACTTCTGGTCATGATTCAGACTGCTTAAAATTAGTGTTTATGTAGCTGATTAGCAGAGTTTGGAGAAACTTTTGATCATGGTCATATGTTGCCATAGTTAACCTGTTTATGGAAAATCAGTAGTTTAGGAAAGGCTCAATCCTGCTTAGAGTTTGGAGAAACTTTATAACTAATATTAGCCTGTTTATGGGATTGCTAGTTTATAGAAAGGCTCAATCCTGGAGTAACTTTTTATCATGGCCATGTGTATGTGTATAGCTAGTTAGCTTACTGCTAATTTGGGATTGCTAGTTTAGGGGAAGGCTCATAGTTTGGAGAAACTTTTGATCATGGTCATATGTTGCCATAGTTAACCTGTTTATGGAAAACTGGTAGTTTAGGGAAAGGCTCAATCCTGCTTAGAGTTTGGAGAAACTTTTATCATGGCCATGTGTACATGTAGCTAGTTAGCTTACTGGATTGCTAGTTTAGGGGAAGGCTCTTAGTTTGGAGAAACTTTTGGTCGTAGTCATACGAATTTTAGATCAATCTTGTTTATGGAATTCGGTAACTAGTTCAGAGAAAGACTGTTTATATTATATCAGCAGTTTGGAAACTTGTCACAATCAGTTTGGAAACTGGTCATGATCAGCTCCTTCAAAGAGTTGGACCCTTTGAACTTGGGCAGTTTGGAGTCATTTCTGGTCAGGACTAATATTGAGAGTATAATCAATTTTGATCCTGTAGCTGTTTATTATATGCAATTGTGGCTAATCACCAGCTACAATGCTAACTAGTCACATTAAACAACAAACTAGTACAATAAAATTTCAAAGCAATTTTTCATTCAAATATAACATCTCAAATAGTTATTAGCTAGTCCACTCTGTACAAATTTCAATAGTATTTCATACAATAATAATTATTAGTAATCATGCTAATGATTACAAGTTATATCAAGTCGATCTTCATCACATTCAATGTTGGTATCTTCTTCTATTTGGCAATATATCTTCTTCTTGTACACATATTGCACACTCTTGCCAACAGCCTTCTGGAAGTCTTCGAAGGATTTGAACTGGAACACTCTGTCTTGGCCATTCACTGGACTGTCAGCAATACAACGTAGCTCAGTAGTATTTAAGCGTCTCCCAATCCCTATGGCAAACACTTGTGTCTTATTGCATATGGCATCATGCAGAGGCAAGCTATGTTTGAGAGATCTTGCTTTGTTGCAAACAGGAGGTTCACTATTGATCTGTTCTCCAGTGATGTAGATGATGTCAATACAGTCAGATGTGCTATGATTACCACAGTCCTCACCAAAGAGATGGTCATGAATACATTGTGAAGCACCACCAATATCTTTGATGTTTTCTCCATTGGATTCGTACGTAATGTTATTCCTTATGTACTGACTGAGATTGTACCGACTGTTCATGAAGCAGTCAAAACAGAGATCCAAGAAAGTGTGATTGTTAAAATTCACCACTGCAGTCTTCACATTCCCACACATGTGGTTGGTGAGTTCTGCTACGGCACTTGTCATTTTCCTGAAGTTTTCTGCTCCCACTCTGACTGATGAGTCCAGTGCAAATAAAATAGAACGATTGCTGCAAACTTGTGGTCTGGAAGATACACATGGTTCATTGGAATTCATATCTGTATAATTATATGATGGAAGTTATGTTGAATTATATTGATAACAATGATGATATTGACTTGCCTGTAGTCCTACATAGCATGGGTGATGAAGAACTAGATAAATCACAGCTAATAGGATCAACATCATGCAGTAATGGTCGATTGCTTATTCCCAGTCTGAAGGTTCTAGCTATCTTTTCTTCATCTGATAGAATACCTGATTTCAATGCAAAATTAAACCTATATGTGCTGCAATTGAATTCCTATCTATGTATTACTCACAGAATTGACCTCTTTCTGTGCAGTTTATTTGGTTTAAAGATCTCCTCCGCTCTTTTATTATAGCCTGTTCACTTTCACAGGTACATTTGGACACACCCATTTCAGAATTGGTAACAGCACTCCAATCTGTCCAGTCCAAGGCATTACAGCCATGATCACACTGAGATACATCTGTGTTACATTCAGGAGTTCCTGCGCATCCACCCAAAATTGTGGCAAATTTAGATATAGGGATACTACTCCATAATGATCCAGAATTACAGTGTAACCTCAGTTATCTGCACCTTGTTTATCCGGAACCTCATATTTGGAAACACATGCATGCACTACAAGCATCTGTAAGTGTAATGAATTTATTTTGAAGCACAGACAAACAGCACAACAATAATTAGTAGCAGCTGCACTATTCTAGGCTGTTAGTGTAATTAAACTAGCTATAAACAGTACAGCATAATAATCACATGTTATCCACTGATTCATTTATCCGGCAATCTGGAACAAAATTTTTTGCCAGATAGTTAACTGAGGTTGCACTGTAGTCTTATCTATGCTAATATTCGAAGCAATCACAACATTACTTCTGACCTTTGTTGTTACCAATGTTGACAAGTAAAGCCTGTGGTTCCAGTAATAAATATGGAAGTGGAAGGAATGGTGTCAAGAACAAGCTGAAAGTTTTGTTTCGTATATCATTAAGATTCATTGGACCAATGGGTATTAAGAAGCAGTGATATGGTGAGCTTTGAGATAGAGTGATGTAGGAATTAATTGGGAAGTAATCAATTCCTGCAACTGCATAAAAAAGAAATACATGCACTTGGATAGCTATAACATTGTCAGAATTACAGTTTAGCTGCAGCACTGCATGCATGCAATATATACAGCTCTATAAGTCTCAATCATTACTTGCTAATCCATCCTGTGATTTTATTGATAAGAAAATAGAATTGTGGTTCCTGTTCCACCTTTTAACTCTGACACACATATCAATCGAAGTCAGTGATGCAGTCTGAGTCACATTCACTGAACAGTTTTCAAAGCCAACTACAATGGCTATAAAAAAAGGTTATGCACTTAAATGGAGTAAGTAGCATAGTAGTTACTCACCATCATTATCCAATACTTTGATATTCAAAAATGGTGGATTGACCTGCATATAATATGGCATTGTCGTAGAGAAGACTTCTAGTGTCAGCGTTACAATTTCATCACGTTCAATCTCAGTATCATCAATGATAGTCAGGTTCATACAAGTTTGATTGCCACCATTATAAAACTGGATCCTATGACTAGTCAAGCCCGAAAATGACACATCTGTTAAAGTAAACATTGTGTAGGCACATCACGATACCATATCAGGAATCCATACCTTTGGTGAAAAGATATGGAATGTTAATGTCCAAGATTATGATGCCATTAATGGATTCTGGCCCATGGAGGCAAATGTTAATCTCACCAGAATGTTCAGAAACTTCTAAATATTGGGCATTGAATCCAACAGTAAATTCACCTACATGTAATGCATGAGGGTTGTATAAGTATCAGACATAGCTATACAAAAAGCAAGCCTACGTTTTATGTTTATAACTTTAATCTTGGTTGTGGCAGGATTCAATATGACATGTGATGGAAGAGCATCATTTGAAATAACAGCAACAAATTGTTCCACTTCCTCGTGAATGTGGTCGTGAATGATTTCAATTGCAGCACAGCGACGAGGTGATGATACATTTAGTGTTATCCAGGAATTCACTGGTACGAAGTCCAGCATAGCCTCTCCTGGAGTGGAGTCAAAATTAATGGATCCCATTACAGGGGCAATTAGAACAGACAAAGTTTAACATCCAGACAAACTGCATTTGTCCAAACATTCTCCTATTGATCTAACATATTAGCTACAATAGAAAGAAACTTCAGTGGCAATTCAGTATCAGTTATGATATAGGCACTACATTACTGCTAGCTAGCTCAAGCTATATACCGTTATAATTTTTGGTTAAAAGGTTGATATTATAGTTCAGGTCATCTCCAATGGCACTTAAATCTGATGGTTCAAGGATCTTCACACAAGCTGTAATCTTTCCAGCATCTTCATACACAGTTATATCAGTTTGCTCCAACCCAATAGTCACACCTGATGAGGTGGGAGGAAGGAGTAGTGGAAGGGGAAGCAGAGTCACCACAGTTTGTACATAACTTACTTGGTCTTGTCCTGATAGAAGCTGTTTTTGGACTCAGTGTAACAAAGGATGGTAAACTAAAGTTGGATAGTGCCACTACTGTGGTCTCTGAAAGTTGCTTTTGATTGATGTCCACATTAACACATTGACGTTCGACTGAAGATGTGAGTACTATTAGTACAAATTTAGCATTGCTATCTGTAGTAGAACAATAAATTAATATTTACAACAGTATTTGACAATTTGACTTGCCATTTGATACTCCATCATAATGTAGAGTCAATTTCATAATATAATAGAGATCTTCAATAGGACAGATTCTCTGAAGTTGATGAAACTTTACACAAACAGATACATCACATTCACCATCTTCCAAGAAAATATTCTCCACTTCAAATCCTATCTTGATTCCTGCAAAGAATGATGATTATAGCACATACATATGCTGCAATGAAAATGTGATTGTAACAGTTTACACTGTATTCACTGATTTGGTTTTAGGTCACAGGACAGATTTATTCAGTGTAAGACTCAATATTCTGCAAGTGTTACAAGTAATTATTATCATACGTAAGATGTCATGTATCTTGACTGTGAGAGTATTAGGTTGCAAGGAGACATAGGGTGGCAGAGAAGGACCCTCAGAGAGAGTGACTGTAAAGGTCTCATTATTTTCACAGATGTAGTCATAAGTAATAGGGACATCAATGCAGAGCTGTCTTGATGAGAAATTGAAGACCATAATAGCAGATGAATGAGTGAAATCAGTTGATATTGCTCCTATAGCACAGAATCTCATTAATATAGCAGTATCCAAAAAACGGTGATCTCTTACCATCAGGCATGTCATTTGGATAAGTTGTCATGTTGACTTTGAATGTTGTATTTTCAATTGCATCACTGCCAGTAGGTTGGAGTATTTTTGTACAGACAGAGATGCTACCATCGTTTTCGTTCACTGGGAGATTGGTCTTTGGAAGTCCAATAATCATTCCTATATATATCAAGCAATAGAATATAGCTGTGAACAGGTATCATAAGGTCCATGAGCAGATGATGGTAGCTGCATGTGTATTGGATCATCATTACTAACTGTATCTATTATGGATCCATATTGCAGCAGTAGCAGGTGATATAGTGACATACGATGGGAGTGAACTGTGTCTAGAAAGAGATACTCTGAAGTATTCTGATGTTTCATAGTCGTAGTCATAGGTAATAGGAATACTGACACACCGACGTCTGGAAGATGCATCGAATATCAATAATTTGGAGACTTGAGTGAAATCTGATAACATTGCTCCTTTTAGAAAAGGAGAGAAAAGATTCAATATACCATAGCAGTTTATAGCTGATGACCTCACCTTGTGATGCATCGTGTGGATCTACAGTATTCAGAACAAGTATAAAATTTCTATTTTCAATGATATCACGAGTTCCAGCAGGATGGAGTATTCTCACACAGACTGAGACACTGCCAGCATCTTCAGACACTGATTGACTCACAACTTCAAAACCAATGGTCAGTCCTGTGGAAATAAATGGATGCATGGTAAAAATCCACTGGATCTTTACTGTCTTACTGTATCTGTTGTAGATTTGCACTGAACAAGTAGAAGGAGATAAGCTCACATAAGATGGTAAAGAACTTCCTCTTGAGAGTTGAACTGAAAAGTCCTCAGTAATTTCATACACAGAATCCCAGATAATAGGAATATTGATACACTGACGTCTCGATGAGGAGCTGATACTCATAGAAACAGAAATATTTGAGAAATCTGATCCAACTCTTGCTCCTTCAAATAATTCAAAAGAGGAACTGTTTTCATACTATGAAGGTAAAGTATTAATGCCCAATTTTAACCACACAATGAAAAAACAACAACAACAACAACAACAACAAAGAAACAACAAAAACAATAACAACAAAACACACTTATAGGCCATCCTGTATCATAGCAGAGCCAAAAATGATACACCATTTTCTATTTCTCAGCCATTGCTCAGAAAACAGACTGGATTTATGCAGTGTTGTGAGTAGATATAGACACAATTTTATTTTAGTGAGAAAGAGTTGTTTAATTTCCCGCTCTACAGCAAGCAAGCACATAAGCATTACAATTAACTTCCTGTTTATTTGCTCACTCACTCACTCTACATTATTGCCCTACTATTTGGTTCAAGTTGTCACAGCATTTCGATTAGGGGTACGGATTGTTGTGTCACATATGTGATTTGCACATGCGAATAACATGAATTGCCAGAGGAGCTAGAAACTGTTGTGAATAAGATGCCATTTGATAAGAATTCATGTCATTCACATGTGATTTTATGTATAAGATGACCTTTTACCAAATTTTTTTGCAAACCATGGTCTATGCTTGGCAAGTTAGTCAGCCATGAAAGCTTTGTGCATGGCAGAGAGTCATGTGGAAAATCGCCAGAAATAAGGTAGTTGCACACTTGGCAGCTCCAAAAAGCTTCTGTCTTTTATTTGAAACCCTGCCCTTTACTGAAATAGTTTATATGATGATCTTTACACCTGTACTTCTTGGTTAGTTTTCTTCTATACAAGGTGTTCGAAAATTTTCTACTGGGTATGTTGTTGGCCCTTAGAAAATAAACAAATTTCCCCCTTCAAACGGGTAGGGATAAAGACATTGATCACCTCACCATTCGAAACTGTTGTCAAAGAGATTGTAAAAGAGTCAACAGGAATGCTATCACCACTCCCAGAAGGATGAAGTATCTTAGCACAAATTCACTGACTAGCTAGCTATGGTTGAAGCGTAGAAGAGAAAGAGAGAGTTCAATATGCCTCCGAAACTGTTGAGCAGATGGAAGAATGTCTTAGAAAGCGGGATCGAGCAAAGCGTGCTGCTCAAACAACTGAACAAAGACAGGCCAGTTTGGAAAGAGCAAGGGACTATCGAAGTCGTTATGATCTGAGACAGCTGATGAGAGAGAGGCCAGGGTGGAAAGTGTGAGAGCCAATCAAAATCGAAGGTTGTCTTCTGAGGCAACTGATGATCGAGAGGCAAAACTGCAAAGGATGAAGGAGTACAGTGCTAAGACCTACTACCCATCAACAAGACTCCCCCTGTTCCATCAACCAGCAGTAAAAACTAGGATGTTGAAGTTTCATTCTGACATTGCTGCTATAGACTGTACCAGATGCTCAACTTGTTTGGAACAATTCCCCGGACTAAAACTTGCTTCGAACAGTACTGAGTGTGCACGACAAGCACATCCCTAAGCTCTATTCCTATGCCAATAACATGGATCCTGGCACAGTTCCATCTCAACTACAGGTGACATAGGATCAAAGTTTCAGAGCATTTAATGTTATTTATAGGGTCTTACCCAGGTAGAGGAAATGCTGGTATCTGCAGTGTTGCCCATCATGACTCTTTATCACCTACCTCAAGGACAGTACGGATACAGTGGCCATGTTATCAACTTACCTCAGGACGTCTCATCATTTGCCAACAGCCTAACACAAAATCCCAATATACTTGATGTAATGATTGTCAGAAAGGAAGGGTCAAATCAATGACTTCAGAGTGAGAAGGTCAGTGGTGCTCGGTGCACTTCAGTGGTTGGTGGACAACAAAGTCTATTACTGCAACATCAGCATTGATGCCGACATCGTTGCTCAATTACCTGAAAGATGGCAACTTGTCAGGACTTTGTACTGTGACCCTAAACGACTCTCATGAAGAACAGAATCCATTGCAACAAGAAGTGGATCCCTACGATGCCAATCTGTCAAGATTATTCATTCCCACTGTTCCACGAAGGATGACAGAGATGGAGTCTGTCAGGCAATTTGTACATGAACATCAGAGCAATCAACCACCTCAGCATACACCGTGGCCAACTACTGGGACACCAATCAGTGAATTCACTATTGAAGGCTACATCACCTGTGCATTCCCAACCCCCAATCTGTTTGAAGTGTGCAAGATTCCCATCAGAAGTAACACCTGTTTTCACCCTTTAATAGATTAACCTGCCTGGTTTTCTTGAGAAAGAAAATCACTTGATCTCTTTGATGTGCATAGCAAAAAACATTTCCATGAAACGAAAAAAAAAAGATGTAAGGCTCAGAACAAGGGTAGGGGATCTCTGTATATCCAGCAAACATTTCACTTTTTTATGTGGCGTGCGCCAGCACTCTCATTATGCTCGCCCCACAATGCTTGCATTTCCCTAGTAATGTGCTTGTCAGTGCGTACGTACGCAGTAAGTGCATCACAGTTAAAAATTGAGAAGGAAAAAAACTTGGTTGAGTTGGGACTCGAGCCCGCGTCCTCACAAAAGTGGGAGAGCACGCTTCACAGAAGATGAAAGATCAAGGGAGAGAGAGGCAGAAGTGAACTTCAGGTGGAAACTAGAAGAGAAAGGGAGAGGCAGAAAAGATGGAGAGCATGCTTCACAGAAGATGAAAGATCAAGAGAGAGAGAGGCAAAAAGTTGGAGAGCATATACAGTCAGAGAGAGATAGAGAAGCCAAAGAGTATGCTTGATGGAAGATGAAAGAGCAAGAGAAAGAGAAAGGCACAGAATGCGGGGAGAAGAAGAGGCAAAAAAGTTGGAGAGCACGCTTCATAGAAGATGAAAGATCAAGGGAAGAGAGAGGCAGAAAAGTTGGAGAGCATGCTTCACAGAAGATGAAAGATCAAGGGAGAGAAAAATTGGAGATTGATATCCGAGCATACTTCACAGAAGATAAAAGGGTAGGGGAGAGAGAGAGGCAGAAAATTTGGAGAGCACACTTCACAGAAGTTAAATTAAAAAGAGTAAGGGAGAAAGAGGCAGAGAAGTCGAAGAGTATATGCTTGACGGAAGATGAAAGAGCAAGAGAAAGAGAAAGGCAGAGTGAGGGAGAAGAAGAAGGAAGGAAATGTCAGCCAGTGAGAAAGAACAAACGAGCTTGCTAATGAAATAAGCAGCATCTACCTTGAGCCCATATCTTCAGTTTGCCAACATTGATGTTTGCAAGCAACTGCTATCACAATGGAAAAGTGTTGAAGAGCACACTTGACGAAAGATGAAAGAGCAAGAGAAAGAGAGAGGAAGAAATTTCAGCCAGTGAGAGAGAGAGAATGAGGATTATAACTGGGAAGAACAAAGATAAAGACAAGCTGCTAATGAAACAAGCAGCATCTATAGCTACCTTGAGCCCATATCTTCAGTTTGCCAACATTGCAAGCAGGTTAAAATGAAATCATCCCCTGTTACACTAAAGGATTTACTCCTGTTGAGAAATGGATTGAGTAGCTATATATGTTGCATGTCCAAAGAATCAATCCTATGCAAACACTTGCACTATAATGATTGTTCAGGATCCCCTATAAAACCCACTGCAGGTTGTGGTCAGAAACCCACCTATATGGGACACTAAAGGCAGTATGGTCAGCTGTACATATAATTGAGCAGTAGCTAACATCTCAGAGACTATATCTCTTCTCAGCAAGGACCACAACCGATATTGGAGAGCACTTGACAGAAGATGAAAGACCATGAGAAAGTGAGAAAGAGAGAGGCACAGAGTGAGGAAGAGAAGAAATGTAAGCCGGTGAGAGAGAGAGAGAGTAGCTATGAGGAGAACTAAGAGGCAGAGGAGCTGGAGAGGAGAGAGAGAAGCAGAGAAGTCAAAGAGCACTTGACAGAAGATGAAAGAGCATGAGAAAGAGAGAGGCACAGAGCGAGGAAGAGAAATATCAGCCAGTGAGAGAGAGAGAGAGTATGAGGAGAACTAACAGGGAAGAATAAAGACAAAGGGAAGCTGCTAGCTAATGAAGCATCTACCTTGGGCCCAAGCAGCATCTACCTTGGGCCTATATCTTCAGTTTGCCAACATTGTCAGGCTTTGAGGTTTGCAAGTGAAGCTCTCAACTGCTGTCACAATAGAAAAGTTAGTCTACCACCGCACCTCTTACTTACTGTCTATCCCTGCACTCAAAGAACTGTTTACTGACGTCTGAAACTCACTCAGCCAAGTGTGGGCACCTGAAGTCCCACCTGAACCAGTTTGATTAGACTCCAGGTACCTATTTTCAGTTGGGTGGGTCAGACTCACTACAAATTAATGCATGTGAAAAGGAAGAATAATGTGAAGGGTACAAGTTGAAATCAAAATATTCGCACAATTAAATTTCGCTTAAAGCTTGCACATTACAATCGGTAGAATCTAACATGATAATGCCCTTGCAAAATTAATAGACCTTTACTTGATAACTTGTACCCTTCACATATGTCACTGGTAGGACTCGATCTCATAGTCTCCTGATTACAATCCCAGATTGCAAGCCACTCAATGCCAGTGAATGGACACACATTCGTGTGTAGAGTTTTTGCAGGCGCAGGCGTGCGCAGAGTTTCTGCGGGTACTCGCTAGTTTCTATTGTTGTTCCTCTAACAAGGCATGAAATAGTGCACTAAATTAGACTATTTTGTCCTTTTAGGCCAACTTTCCCTAGCTATTTTTTCCCCCAAAAATCAGAGTGGGTGGTAGCTCATAGTTGCCAACCTCTCAAAATCAAAAGGAGGGACATAATCCATGATAAAGTGGAAAATCACTGCTTATATTATCCACAACTAGCTAGCACATAGTTACTCTTGGAATCAATATCTATTGGAATCATGAATAGCTAGCTAGCTATGTTCATGTTGTTATTTGCCAAACTCTGTTATCCAGACCTGATTAGCTATATTGCTTAGTCTGGTGGGTCGTGTGTGCCATGCTAATGATGATCAAGCCACTGACTCCAGGTGAGTCAACCTGTAGCTACATAAGACCAATCTTCAATGTATGTGGGATGACATCTTATTTGGACATTAATGTATAATAGGTTCTAGTACCATATAGGCCGACCCTTTACCGTGGTAAAGGGTCAAGTTTCAGGTTAACCGGTTAAAAGTATAAAAAGAGTCTGTGCGCACATCGTACCATAGCAACTTTGAGGTGATTGCAGGCCACATCCCTACCAATATGGGTGTGGCCTGCAAGCTTACCTGTTGCTTTCACTTCCCTTGGAAAAGCTTCCGTGAATATATCTGTGGGGCGTGGCTCGTGAACCTAGCACCTGCCATGCACCCCACGAAATCAAAAAACCACGGAAGTTCCGAAATCAACAGTGACTAGTCTTGTGAGCCAGCCCGCCCACTGCAGGGCCCACCGCAGAACCAACCACCCCACAAAGAAATAAGTAGCGAGGCTACATACATGCACTATAGCTATAAAGGTGAAGGATACAGATGGCTGTGTAAAAAAGGGAGCCTTCCACTCCACACCCATATTCTATTGGTACACCCATACTACCTAACTAAACTTCACCACCGGCCACATGAGGGGTCCTGGTGGTAAAGGATCGGCCCGCGAGACTAGGGAATAAAGTTTTAGTTTAGTTGGGTAGTATGGCTCTCTTGTTCATGAACCAAAATAATATCTTCACTACTGACTGCTTGCAGTGATTGAAAATTAAATGGCCAGAAGTGGGTGCAGAGGGGTCTATAGGCTTAGGGGGCGAGGGGAGGGGGTAAGTCATAGCTATGATGTTAATATGCTGACGAAGCAAACAAGAAGCTGTTTAGATCCCCATGGCTGTGCAGACAACTTTATTTGGCAAGGCATCAACTGCCACAGCAACTGGTGGATCCACATTATCAACTGGTGGACCCACATTAGCAACCAGTGGACCCACATTAGCTACAGCAACTGGTGGATCCACGACAGCCATGGCAACTGAGCGGTGGACCCACATAGCTATGCTACATCTGTTGGCGAACCTACTTCAACTGATGAAGAAGTGTGTGGTTTGGAGAGGAAGATGATGAAGAAGGAGATGTGGGTGGAATGTATTCATTGCTTCAACTGGACACACATTAGGTGTCTCCCAGAAAAATATCCCTTTTAGCATACTCATCCAGATTTTATTTGCCCTGTTTGTTTGAAAACACTACATTAGCTAATAGCACATTTCAGTTTTCTTGTACATCTTAATATTATACATGGTTTTTAGTCTATGTGATGTTATGGGGTGGGGGAGGGGTTAGAACATGATGTTATATTTTCCAAAAATAGTTTGGAGACACACTAAAAAGAGTGACACACCCATTTCCAGAGGAGGGGTGGGGCTGTTGACCTTCATGAATATGTATTACTGAAGTATATTCTCACTACAGCACTCATGTGCTATTACCATGCTATATTCCACATTTCCTTTTCTCCCTACTCATGGATACTGACAAACTGAACGGATGATCTGCTGACCTCATCTCTAGAGTCTCTACAAAATTATACACATTCGATTACTTTCTAACTAGTGTAGCTCTCAGGCCCGTACCATGATCACAGTGAAGGCAGCAAGGCTTGGGATGGAGAAAATTTTTTTACTATAAGGCCAAACCAATTAAATGTCATCAGCTCCCTCATTGATTTTTGCCAAAATTGAAAAACACAAACAAAACTTTAATTTTCTTTTTCTTTGCTGTGCCAGTCTAATCGTAATAGAGAGACTCATTGTGAGTAATTTGTGACAGATGGTTAAGTAACAAAAAATTTGCTCCACACAGCTTTATGTAGACCAAGTTAGCTAGGCTGGCTAGGTATTAAATATACCTGGCTACATAACTCAGTGCAGCTGGAAAGTCCTTGTTTTTGTTTTTGTTTTCGCACGCAGCATTGGATGAGAAACAGGTAGCTAACAGATAATTATTTAATATAACTTTTTTTTTTTTTTTTGGGGGGGGGGGGGGGGGGGGGGGGGGGCCAAGTCTACGGCCTAGTATAGTCTCGCGCGAGACTATCTACGGCCGGCCTTGGGCAGTGATCGTGTGAGCTCAGTGATCATAGTGAAGACAGTGATTGCAGTGAAGACTGAGATCACTACATTTATTTCAGTCATGCTTAATGCATCACTGAGAACAATCATAAACGGGTTTCCGGTATGCTAGCTCTAGCTAGTATAGCTAGGGCCGGCTCTAGGGGGGCGGACCTAAAGTGCAAACCCCTTACCCACTTATATTATAGGTGTGGTTGAACTCGATTTCCGTATTCTTTCGCGGGTTAAATTAGTCATCTCGAAAGCTTTGCAAAGCCATGATGGCTTTATGCTTCGTTCCGGACGAAGAAAGGGAGGCAGTACGGCGTAGCAAGATCATTGACCGGCAGCTACAGCAAGAGAAAAAGAACCTGAAACAGGAGATCAAAATACTATTACTTGGGGCGGGCGAATCAGGCAAAACCACGTTCATCAAACAGATGAGAATTATCCATGGGGAAGACTATTCCGAGCAAGATCGGCTGGAGTTCAGGCCAATTATCTACCACAATATACTGAAAGGGTTCAAGATTCTGGTAGAGGCGAGAAGACGCCTGCAAATTCCGTTGGAGAATTCGCTGAATGAGCAGCATGGACAGTTGATATCTAGTTATCACAGAGAGGGTGACCTGAGTGATGAGGAGTTTCACGTGTACGTGGAAGCGTTGAACTCGCTGAGGAAGGATGCAGGAATCCAGGCCACTGTGAAGAGAAGCAATGAGTTCCAGCTGGTTAGTGGGAAATATCGTAGTTAATACTGCTCCATAAACAATATTTGAAGGAAGGTCTCTCTGCAGAGAGTCAAGAGACCAATGGGATAGTTGCGGGTATGGGAGTTAGCACAGTCTCCTGTAAGCTTTGAGCAAGTCACTCCTTAGATTATTGGGTGTGGTACAGGTGTCATTTAGTGTAAAAGCTTTGTAACATGAGCACTTCACAGACTTGATTGTAAGTAGTTTGCTTCTTCATAATTGGGGTCCATTGACTGGAGTTAAGCACCCACCAATTATACCATGTTTGATTCAACAGTGGTGGATGATATGTCTTATCATCCTGTTCTAGGGTAATTATTCTCTAGATGGGTGTGGTTTCTGTGATATGCATCATCTTTTATGGGTTACATACATGGACACGCACCCACATCCACATTCACATACATGCACGTATAAAATTAATGTTAGATGCGATGTGATTATAGTCTTTGTCATAGGAAGGTAACTTTGCATGGAGAAACAAGTGTGTCTAGATGTTAACATCTCTCTGTACTACATACACTTGTATGGTGGGAAAATCAGGTGCTCAGACAGCTCAAGAGTTAAGGGCATAGTATAAAATAACCTCTAATAGGGGACACTTTTCAAATGTCATCACCCTATAGGAGATAGTAGCTGTACTGTTGCTTAAGATTTACCCATAACATCATACATAGCATCATACATAGCATCCCAGCTGTCATGTTTTCTGGAGATGGGTAGAATTGTAGCTCATTCCAGTATAATACATCAATGTCTATGGTGTAGGTATTATGAAGATGAATTTCTTCTGGTTGCCTTTGCATATGAACAAGCAATATTTTCACTACTTTGAAACATCTCAAATAAGGAGCACCTTCAAAATTGCACTAATTGGAGGAATTTGCTGTATTTCACTTCCCATAACAATTATACTTGTACTGCCATTAAGACTTCTTTTTTGAGGGTGTGTTTTGTTTTGTCCGTGGCTGTGTGACACTACTAGTTAGGGGTCTGCTGTCCAACCTACCCTGTATGTATGGAATTCAATCAAAGATGGCTTCACAACGAAAGAGGAGCTAGTGTAATAATCTGACAAAAAAATTAAGATGAACATTGCCTAGAGCTGTGTTTACATGCATGCCCAACCCAGTTTGAGATTTAATCCGGATTCCAATCCACTTGGGCTACCCAGGTTGGAATCTGGGTAGGCACCGTTCACACACGAAGCGAATCTGGGTCGAATCCGGGTTAGAACCCCCATATAAACGGGGCTTATGACTTAACACTTAACTGGTCTCATTTTGAGTACCATTGCTTGCCTGGGGGAAGGGGTGTGTCCTTTTGTTTTGTCTTATTAGACCACAATGCAAGTTATAGTCATGTGATCTCTAAATTTATAGAGTCATGTGATCCCCAATTGAATGCAGGTTATAGAGTCATGTGATTCCTAATTGAATACAATGAGCAAGTGATAGTACCACTTTACCCTTAACTCCAAAGCACCCTACATGGGACTATACTGTTAATGTAGTATCACTTCCTGGCAGTTTGATGTATATTCACTCTCTCTTTTTTTCCCCCTGTTCATAGGGTGACTCGTTATCGTACTTTATGAAGCAGTTGGACACAGTGGGCATTCTGGTGAGTCTTAATTAAACTCTAAGATAAGTAAGTAAGCCATCCACTGTAGTACTGTTTCGTGTCTGTTCAGACCTGAAGTCTATGACACAATACTCCTTCTAGATGAGAGTAGTACTTCTAGTGGCTAACTCTAGGGGGGAGTGGCATTGCACTGAAGGAGACAATTAAGAATTGTGTGAACTTAATTGTATGTTACACATTCATTAGAAAGGGGCATTAACTATTCCTATGTGAAATGAAAGCACTAAAGTGCAAACCCTCTGCACAGTACATGACAAAGTCTAACTGGGTAACCACACATTCACGCGCAAGGGGTGGGGCAAGCTACTATAGTGGGTGTGGATTGTTTGGAATATCGCAGGATAGGTAGAAGCTGGCTGTTTGCAGCTAAAATGCTGCTATTGAAAATAGTGTCCGTCTCAAGGGTTGAAAATTCTCCATCTCGGAGATCAGGTGAGTGACACACACACAAATTTAAAAAAAACAACTACTGTAACCCTCTCGGAGAGTTAATGATGATGTGATGCACTTTAAGCAAAAAGGTCATTGGTACTGTTATCTCTGACTGTACACACGGTAGCTATGTAGCTGTAGTTGGATGTATCATCACAGCTGTGATTATGTTGTAGTGACAGTGCAGTAGACAGAACAGAGAGACTAGCCCTATTGGAAACACCAAATAAAACTACATGCAGGTAGCAAAAATGCCAGCTGGAGTCTTCAGTCCACTGCTGAAAGGATGTGTATGTGTGGCTTACATATTAAAGTACTGCAATATCAATCTCCTGCTCAGAATAGCTATACTCTTGCTCAGATTAATGACGTATCTATCGTTTCAAAACAACACGGTTATATGTAGCATCAATGATGTAATTTGGGAATAAATTTATTCTGTCCCTTCAGAAAAATAGTTATTTCTTTTCTGAAAGCACTGTTTTTCTTGTCACCTCCCTTACAGGCACTAAGTGGCACTAAGATTAGGCCTTTATGGCAGGTCTTTGTCATGCATGGCTGGGCCTTAAAGGGCTTTGCTTAGCAGTATTTCAGTTTTACCACCTCAATACAGCACATTTAGTGTAAACTACACCTTTATAATTGTCATAGCACCTCTAGTCCTGTAAAGTACACTCCCTTATAATGTCTGAAGGGACATAGTATTTCAGTTTTACCACCTCAATATAGCACATAAACTACACCTTCATAATTGTCATTGCACCTCTAAGTACACTCCCTTATAATGTCTGAAGGGACATCCAATGCTCCAGTGTATTGCCACTTACATATATACAAACCTATAAGCCACACCCATTGGATGTGGGTGGAGCAGTCCTCTCCCTCTAGCTCTGGATGGGCATGTGCATATATAGTTACACACATATGATCTGCTTGAATGTCAGTCAAGTAATGTTACCAAAGAAATTAGAGTCACACATCTGGATTCTAGCTAGCTAAGCAGCCAAATTGTACAAGCTCATGGGGCATGAAAAGTGCAGTCAGTAGTAATGTAGTAATTGATGCATATGCAATGATGCAAGTCCATCTTCAGCCAATGAAGGTGCCCTAATTACAAGTCCTGGTGATGTATGGCAGGTCCTTGTCTTAATTAAGCCTTACACTAAGAAACCTTCAAGATGTGAATTCTGAAGCCTTAAAGGTAATTGTATTCATGCATAGTACGCATACCACCCAAATAATATTGCACAATGTGTGCATGGTCATAATATTCATTGGTATAAATGATGACCTGAACCAAGGAATTTCACACAGTTATCACAAAGAACATGTAATTTATTGGTACTTCAGTATCGATCTCTAGACAAACGACTTTGCATATTTCGTAGTAACAGACGATAAAACTAACTACCGTAATTCTCTCTCATGCATGTGTGCAGAGGATGCTAATGAATGGTAGAAGTAGTAACATGCACAGAAAGTTCCTGTGAGCTGTATAGCAACCAAGCTTAAAAGCTCGTGTCCAATCCAATCCTAGCAAAATGATGGTGGGCGGAGCTTATGTGTGTGTACATGATGTGCATGCATGGCACACACAAACGGCTTGTATTATCCAGACTGCATGAGGGTTGCTCTGCTTTTGAAATACCTACCTGCCAAGAAAAGTTACCAATACTCGAAGCTATGTGATCAACATTAAATGCAGCAATCTAATCCAAATTCCTAGCCTGGCAGGAAGTGGCTCGCTCATACCATTACATACATGCTTACTTAGTGGGAAATTTCAATGACAGTCATGACAAATTCATAAATTCCTCCCGACACTGAGTTGAGACCAAACTTAAAAATCTTTTTGCTCCTTAGGGTTTCATTCCATCCAAGGAGAATGTACTGCATGCCCGTAAAGCCACACGAGGGATCCAGGAGTATATCATTGACATTAAGGGGGTTCCATTCCGATTTGTCGACGTTGGAGGACAAAGATCACAACGGCAAAAATGGTTCAAGTGCTTCGACGAAGTGACCTCCATTCTTTTTTTGGTGTCCTCAAGTGCATTTGACCAGACCATCATAGAAGACAGGATGACCAACCGTTTAGTTGAGAGTGTGAATATATTTGACACCATTGTCAATAACCGGTGCTTTCGTTCAGTCTCTATTATCCTCTTCTTCAACAAGGCTGATCTCCTAGAGGAAAAGATAAAAGTAAAGAGTATTGGTGACTACTTCACAGACTTTAAGGTGAGACCTGAAGTGACTCTTTACCTATAAAATTGCCTACTTAGGGTATAGCAACTGGTTATGGCTTCCTTTAGTGTAATCTGTGCCCAATGACGCTGGAACCTGATAAATAGAAAACGACTTGATTGTGTTCCAATTATATTCCAATCAGTGGAAGCCTGTATTTTGGTGTGTGGAAGCATGCCTTACCCTTAAATAATGCCAAGATTTTTAAAGGGTAACTGACATGAAAAAATTATTTCTCAGTTTATTACATTTTTGGGTTGTTTTGTATGCCTACATTACTGGGAAGAAATATGGGAAGCATTGGTGGAAGTCTCACTGAGAAAATAGCAGTAGAAGTGGCCATTTCATTTATATCCTGTTTGGGGCGGGGCTTACTTGTGATGTCATAGAGGGAACTCATTGTACAATCTCTATTAAAAATACAAATGTTGGAGTCTGTGTTTCACATAAGGTTTGATACTTCCATTCCAAAGTTTGCACTAACAAATGCTAGGGTATGTTAAAGGCTGTAACAAAATTTAAAGTCCATGCCTCTGATCAAAGGTGAGCTATCCTTCACTACATACATACAAGATGTAAAAACAGGCTTTCTGAGCTGAGGCCAATCTAAGTATGCTGTAGGTAGGGGCCTAAAAGTCTTAGATAGACTTACTGGAGTATGTGTGAGCTGTCTTAGATATGTGTGAGCTATACAGCACAAAGATGATGCCTAATGGCTAGGCTAGCTGGCTAGTCAGCTTGTATGCTTAGTTTGACAACCAGTAGGTATGATGCCTTGTGCTGTATAGCTCACACATGCTCCAGTAAGTCTATCTGAGAATTCTAGCCCCCTACCTACAGCATGATAAGCTGGTCATCAGCTCTGAGAGCTTGTTTCTACATTTTGAAGTGATTCTTTGGATATCTCACCTTTGGTAATAGTCATGAACTTCAAATTTTGGTATAACTTTTAGCATACTCTAAGATTAACTGTGCAAAGTTTGGAGGGAATACACTGAACCATGTGTGAAATACAGACTCCAGCATTTGTATTATTTTCAATAGAGATTGTACAATGAGTTCCCTCTATGACATCACAAGTAAGCCCCACCCCAAACAGGATGTAAATGAAATGGCCAACTTCTACTGCTATTTTCTCAGTGAAACTTCAACCAATGCTTGTCATATTTCTTCCCAGTAATGTAGGCATACAAAACAACCCAAAAATGTAATAAACTGAGAAATAATTTTTTCATGTCAGTTACCCTTTAAGTGGGATTATTTATTGCCCACCCCTATATTATCAATTTAACCTTTTATTGATAGGGAAATCCCCATAAACTAGAAGATGTGCAGACATTTCTGGTGAGCATGTTCAATCATGTCCGACAGGACACATCACAAGAGCTGTACAGGCACTTTACCACTGCCACAGACACGGGCAACATCAAGGTAGTGTTTAACATAGTCAAGGACACCATACTTACCCGCCACATTCAGGACATCATGCAACTATGAGAATCTGTTGCTTGTGATTTTATAATCTTTTTTTTTCTCCTTTAATTAATTTATCTTTACTAATGTGTATTTCTTTTTAGGAAAAGATTATAATTTCATGTTTTCCACTCATTTCTTTTACTTTAGTATATGTGTATGTATGTATGTATGTATGTATGTATGTATGTATGTATGTATGTATGTATGTATGTATGTGTGTATGTATGTATGTATGTATATATTTGTAAACAGGCATATCTTATTTCTTTTTCCTAAAAAATATTATGTATTTATAATTATTATTTTTCTGCTATTGTGTCTGGCACTCTGAGACTGTATCTACCATAGTATATCCTGCACTTTATTATCCCAATGATTCTCATAATAAAATCTTGTCGTTAACCCTTAAACTACCACAGTCAGTTGTAGCAATAATTATATAAACTCTCAGGTGAATATTGTCTGAGATGGGTTACTCAATTTCCCTCCCGGCACCAACCAAGAGATCATTCTGCTTAGACAGATGGGCCTTTCATGAGACATTCCAGCCCGTAAGATGTTAGTGGCTGCATTTATGTCCCTGTCCACAAACCTCTTCTTTCTCTTTTCCAAGTGAGGGTCCGCAGGTGGTGCAGCAAAATCTGGAATGAGACAATCTTCCCCTTCTGTTGTGATATCTTTCAAGACGGTTTGTGCACGTGTTGCACACCACAGATGTTTGAATTCATCCACTTCAACGATTTCAAATCTCTTGGCCAGCAGAGTCCTGATTCCCGGATCCCTTGTTTGGAGATGGATGGCAACCTGGCATCTGATCATTCCTTGACCAATTGCCGTAATATATCTTGCATGTATCACCATGTTTCTGCTATTCTATTCAACAATCTGTCCTCACTGCTCCTTCTATTGCAGAACATCCTAAATTTCCAATTTCTCCATCTACTCTCTCTGTAAAAATCTCGTCATAATGGTTTGTATAATAAACAGGTCAGTTAATAAGGCTCCCACTATGAATAAAACATTGAGGCAAATGTTACAGCTATTGAGTCTGGACCAAGGGTTGACTGGATACTTTTTCTAAGAGATCTTGATGCCTGCATTACCCACCAATAGTGTATTATTGTAGTAATCAGAGTGTTATATACTTGACGTAGGGTCAAAAATAATTAGTGGCATAATAATGATGGCAGCAGTTCATTAGCAATAGCTACTAATGAAGTTTCCAGGATTAAGTTGCTGAAATTCTATTGCTGCTCTTTTGTCTAGTTCTAACACCAACTCCTCTATACGAGAGTTGCTGAGCTCGAGTGGTTTTGGATGCAATGGTGGAAAATAGCTACACAAAAATTAATGGCAACCATCACTAGTGCATTATGAAAAAAGAATTCCGACATTTCAGCCTGGTGCTCAGGCCTTCCTTGGGGGACAAGTGTATTATGTACAATTAATATTCATCACTCATCAATAATTAAATCAAAAGTCCAAGTTCATCAGCTCTATGAGAGCTACATCACTACACAAAACAATAAGAGAATGCCTATGGTCTTCACTACAGTGAAAAAAAAGTTAACAAAAGCTAGAAATAGAGGAAAAAATGAGAGTGAAAATGACAATTGAAGAGATGAGAGAAATCCACTGCAATTGCAGCAATTGAGACCGGCCAAATGGTTGGAAAGGAAATGATAAGAAGCAGTATTAATGAGCATGTCTGTTGCTCAATAAGAGAAGTGAGAGGTTAAGCATGAATGAATGCTAGATAATTACAATAATTAGGCTGAATGAGAGAATTATGATACAAGAATATGGGTTAAAATGTTCCTCGAGAGGGAATAAATATAAATTTGGAAGGAGGGAAGGGTAAGCTTTAGACAACTCCTGAGGAGTTAGTTAGCGAATATAGAGGCTCTGTCCATTCAGTCTTCGGTGAATGAACTGGCTGATCTGTAGAATCAGAAGATATAACATGCAGTACTCCCTAATCTAATAAGAAACCACCAGCCAGCCACATACTTATATCAATATCTCAAATTACATAACAAATGGCTTCATCACTTTCATGGAAGCCATCACTCAATTACATTAGCATTCCTCTAAGTGCAAAAGCCTTTCCTAGTATCATATAGTAAAACTTGCAACAGAGTTTTGGACTTTTGTAGCCAGTGGTTAACCAAACTCTGGCTACATCAATGAAATGTGGTAACCTGTGATAACATTGTAGTAGGATGCTAAAAAAATTTGTTGCAAGTCTTATTAAATCAACTGTATTTCTAGTCAGAGCTAGAAGCAACACTTACATGTTCATAAAAGGCCCAAGTGAATGAAGCCATAAGGGTCCTCCTGGTGGCACGAGGAACTAGTCCAACAAAGAGACTACGTGCACCTCCGTCCCGGAGGGTGGTAATGAGGGTGTGTGTGATATTGGTGAAGGATTCTGGCTGGACCTGCATTCTAGTCTTGACAACATCAGCAGGCTGGGTAGTGGCAGATGCCAAGATACCTGCAACCAGACCACAAGGCAATGTGTAGTGGGAAGGCAGGTGGTCCACATCCCGAGCTGTAAAATACAAGAAGCAATAGCTTCAAGGAATGGCCTCCCATCCTACATCAGTGGAATTTTCAATCACAACCCCCCCCCCCCCCCCCCCCCCCCCCCCATACATGCAAATCACTTTAACATCTGCACTAATAGCATTCATAGGGACCATAAATAACAATAAACACACACTCACACACCTTTCATAACTGCTTGTTTGGACTGGGTGTAAAAGAGCAGGTAGAATGCTGAGAATGGAGCATCACGAAACAGAGTTGCCCAAAGACCAAGAAATAGTCCTAAAATTGAAGAAAAACAGTTAAGCAGGTCTAACATTGATCAGTAAACAATGATTTTGTAAACTCAGTGCTACAATAGACAGTGACTGTCATAAACATATCAATCTACCACATTTAGCTTAACTGCACCATACTGCATATGTCCTTCATAAACATGTCAATCTACCACATTTAGCTTAACTGCACCATACTGCATATGTTATTACTTGTCCTTCAAACAATGATTTTGCATGTGCTACAATAGACAGTGACCGTCATAAACATGTCAATCTACCACATTTAGCTTAACTGCACTATACTGCATATGTTATTACTTGTTTTGCTACAGTGACCACCAGTCACATTATGACTGCCTAGTGATATGTAACTAATGTTGACAACAGTGTTATAACACCAGGTAGGTGAGATAACACCAGGTAATCACCCAGTAAACAAGTGTCTGCATAGCAGCCTTAAAATTGAGGATGCCCAACATACCTTTGAAGCCTTCTTTGAGCCAGATGGACTTGAGTGCATGGCCAACATTGCTATACTGGAATAAGCCACTCTAGAAATGAGAGAGAAAGAGAGGATTATATTCAGCACTGTACTGCTGTGTGTGGCTCCTATCAGTCATCTCTGTGCCAGAGTTTACTTGAAAATCAAATCATGTGGCTAGCTAACATGGGGAAGGCACCACAGGAAGAGCTGACAATAGCCAGTCAAAAGAACTTCAAAAGTGGGAAGCCAAGTAGTGTATCCTGCCTCACGACAAACTGATTCTAGGAATCAATTAACCAACATGGCTGATTAGATGACCTTTGTACAAGGCATGCACCCCTCTAACTACATAAATTTTAGAAAGAGGACTCTAAATTGAAAGTACAGTCATGAAAGACTGACTATCTAACCACAGTGCAACCTTTTAGTGCACAGGAAGCACTTCCAAGTACATGCATATCGATATCAACCAAATACTACCCCATTAGTCTTCTAATACATCAGTGCATCTGATACACTTACCTCAAAGCGAGTTTTTACTACTGTGAAAGGTAGGAAGCTGCTGGCAGCAATGGCACGGGCTGAGGCACCAAGTCCCATAGCTTGGATAGGAGAGATATTGCGATCAGTCTTACTGCAGATAAAAAAGAGAGAAGATCAATCAAACTAAAGATAGCATGAATTCATAAGGCTATGGACAGCAATTTGTACCTTTTTACAGGTCCAAATTCTAATAACACAAGGCAATTTGCAAGTTACTATTAAAGAGAACTATTCTTTTCAGGTATTACTATACTTACCCAATGACAGACTTCATAAGATGGAGTGTTGCAAAATAAACACCGATGCTCGGCACACACCTATGCAGTGACTGTATACACAAGAAATGAGACACATTAATGACTGTTGCAATTGCATCATTAAGAAATGGAACCTTCATACTATGTAAACATTGAAACTTACTGGTGAAATGCCCTTCCACAATCCAATGATGGTCTCTCTGCGCACCACAGTGCTAAAGGTTGAAACCATACCCATAGGTTGAATAGCCGCACTACTTGTCCTATATAAATTAGAGGGAGAAAGATCACTAGAGGAAGCTATCTCATTGGTACCACATGGACTTACAAGTAGATGGGTGCTCGTAAATGAACTGCAGGCGCCAGCAAAGACTTGGCCTGCATCCTCGTCTTGACGAGATCGAGGGGTTGAAACATAAGTGTCGAAACGACTGCGCTAAGAGCTCCGCTGGAGAAGGCGACCAGGACACCCTGGCCGTTTACGGAGGTATTTCTGGAGGACATCTCTGGTATTACTCGACGTGCGTTCTGGCGGGCGGGAGGGAAGGAAGAAGGAGGCAGTCTCCTTAGGAGGAGAGGGGTCTCAAGCTATGGCAGCCATCAGGGATGAGTAGTAGTGCTTGAAAGTAGGGGGGAAGCTACTATTTTTAAACGAGAGGGTGAGAAGGGAATGGCGTTCAGGTCTCAAATCATCCAAACATCCAAACTTTAGTGTCAGTCTTCCAAGGCAGTCTCACGTTCATTTTTAAGGAGTCTTTGTGACGAAGAGCAGAAAACTCACACAATTTTCAAACTCGTAGTGATTTCGTGCATGGGGTGAATGGCTCGGCGGGCGAACTGCGGCTTGTTTTTGTGTGATGTTTACTCACATGACCGGTCGACCTGATGCAATAATCCAGTTTACGCATTGGGCGTGCCTGAAAAACAGGTTTGACTTGGCAACTTGCGCGCGCTAGACGCCAAAAAAACTCTGCGCATGCGTAGGCTGGTCATTTTAGTGTAGGGAATCTTGCCATCAGCTCACAGGCGTCCAACTACTACGCATGCGCACTGCTTGAATTTTTGAAATTGCACACTCAGATTTGGACGGGACTTTAGAGAAGTAAGCTTGAAGAGCTAGCTAGTGACTGTTCTAGTATAGTTCTAACCTATTAGCATGCCACCCACCTTCTCCGGTGAGATTTTCGAGGCTCAAAAGTTGAGCATGCGCGGGAATGCACACTCAGCATTTTGCAAGATTCCCTAAAACCTCTGTAATATTACTATGTACTGCCATAGATATCCTGATGAGAATATACAGCTGAAAAATCCTGGCTAGAAATGTTTCTCAGATTTTCCGGGTCAAAAATTTTCACTTAAAAAAAAATAAAAAAATTTGAAATTACTGTTAATTAGAACAAATTAGGTGGCGAGATCATAGCTGCTCATTTTTTATGATGGCTACTTCTGCTTGGCTTACAAAGTGTGATCATGAGAGACAGGTGGTGCAGTGTACCTCTTTTAGATTATTGTTGCTCAAGTATGACCATCTATCTATCTCTCATGTTTATTCCTGTGACAGATCCAGTCTCCCTGTAGCTGTGTGAACAGTTTAGCTGTAAGCATGTGTGTATCTGCTTGAAGAGAGATAAGGAATCTGAGGCTCCTACTACTCGAACAGTAGCTTCAGTAGCTTATATTCTTTTTTTCCTTCCTCCTGCCTGCTGGGTGTCATTTTTCTGAGGAACATAAAATCAAATTGGTATGGCCCTATTTGCCTCTACCACATACTTGTGAGATCACAAATTTGTGAAGCAGTACAGCTACATACTCATTGTGTGTGATTATAATAGGGTTATCAAAATACATTATACTACACTCTAACACTAACACAGTAATTAATAATTATTATGATGACAGATAATTATGACAGATAACCTGAAAAAGTATAACTTACATGATATAAAAATTCAATGATGCTGGGAAAAAAAAGTACTCTTTAGGACTCAGAAAAAAATATAGGTATTATACACTAGTGATTAACTGGTTGAGTTGACTTTCTTCAGACTTTCTTTTCACTAATAAATAAACTTTGGATGCTCTTGATGCTGCTTTGAGTTGTAGTTGTAGTGGATGGTAATCAGAATCTAAGGTTTGTTCATTCATGCCACTTATGCCAGCCACAAGGTAGAAATCTGACAAATCCTGCTCCGGGGAGACTCCAGTTGCCTTGGCTACTTGTTTGACCACCAAGTCAATGACTTCCATGGTTGTGGTGGTACTCTCAATGTAAAGTTTGACACTTGTTCCTCTAGCCAGTCCAGTTCTGTATGAAGGAATAACTCTGAGGTGGCCACTCTTCTTGACTTCATCCTCTTCACTAGACTTCCTGTTCTGTCCATCACTCCCGATATTGACAGATTTGTTCCGATGCAGGGGTACAGGAGGAGGAGCTACACAAAACAATTAGTATTTCATGTCATTAAAATTAATTTTTTAAATGTAACCATTACCTTCATCTTCTTTCTTTTCAGCCTCTTTTCTCAAGCGTGCAGCTTCTTTCCGTTGTTTTTCAATGCTCTCTCTAACCATGACAATTGGCAACAGTGCATCTGTGCCCAGCTCATTGTTACGCCCCTTTTGGACAGCATCTTCAATCCAGCGCATCTGTCTCCATGCTTGTTCCTTTCGCTGCATAAAGATCACCAATAATGTAGAGGGCACTATATTATGATTTAGTACCATCTGAGAGAGCTTATCAACCCTCACTCTTAGGACAAGCTTAGTAGCCCCAGGTGAACTGCTTTTTTTTTTTTTTTTTTTTTTTTGGGGGGGGGGGGGGGGGGGGGGGGGGGGGAGTTATGACCAGTGGTGTTCTCCCACTGCACCATATATGAGAGGCTTTCCCTAATTCCCACTATTAGCTTGCTGTTCAGAGAACATGTCTTTATGTGCTTACAGCACTGAAATCTTCTAGTGTTGTCTTCTTTTCACGAGCGTCGGTCACTTCAGCCTTGGAGAAAGCCTCCCTCATTTGTTGGTGGGAGGCCAGTAGCTCCACTTCCAAACGAGTGGACACCATTGAAAACTTGGTCATGAATGACCGCTGATAGGTATAAAGTTGCACTACAGAGAAAATTAAAGAGATACAATACTCTATTCACTTGTCTGGCTGTGATAGAGGAGGAATGGTTACTACAGAAAGTAGCAATAAGCTTTATCTGTGGCTGGTTTGGAGGTAGCTATCAGACTTACTGATTTCAAATGTATTGATAGGTAATGCCACAAAGTCTGGCTTTTCAGCAAAATGGTCAGAGCTTCCAGGAGCAGTGCACACATGCTCATGAGGAGGAAGAACCAGGAGTATTGTAATATCCTCATTTAGCTCGATAGCTTCATGGACATAGAGCTGGTGCTTACCAGCCTCCTCCTTACTGAAGCCGAGGTTTTTCAGGAGGAGCTCTATGGATTGCAGGAGAGTGTGCTGGAGTGAGTGGGGAGGAGAAGAGATGAAGGACGTGGGAGAGGTGGAAGAATGTAGTGATTTCACCCACTTCCATTCTTCACTGTAAGAGGTAATAATTTTGGTAATGGTCATCACATGTATTATTTGGTAATGGTCATCACAACTATGTACGTGTTACTGACCTGTTTAAGTTAGGGTTATCCCTGATCTTGATGTGAGGCAAAACGTTGGGGTACTCTCTCGAACAGATGACCTTCATGGAGGCCACAGAGCTACGTGCCTTCAGGTAACCAAGATACAACCCCCTATGCAACAAGAAGGTAGCTAAGTGTTGAAATCCCATGACCAGAAAAGTAGTTAACATGTCTGCATGCCTACCCACCCCAATTCTGCTTGTTCAGTGGAAATTAAGGGACAAATGACTCATTACAATAGTCTTGTATCCAAACAAAAAATGGGTCTGGGAATGATGCTAATACAGTGGAACCTGGTTATAGTGATCACCCTCGGGACAGCAAGAAATGGCTGTTATAAAGAGGTGGCCTGCTAACTCAGGTTGAAAGCCCTCTTGGGACTTGGACCCCTGGAGAGGTGACTTCTTATACAGTGACCAGGTTCCACCCTTCATCAGCGAGGTGGCCTGCTAACTCAGGTTGAAAGCCCTCTTGGGACTTGGACCCCTGGAGAGGTGACTTCTTATACAGTGACCAGGTTCCACCCTTCATCAGCTAGTGACTTACTTTCCCAAAGGTCTAGAGCTTGTGTGATGGTGGGCAATGATCTCCTGAGTCTCTAGAACTATCTGGTCAGGCACAGGGAATGCCTCCAGCCCAGTTGTTCTGGTGGGTGTGGCTCTCCTCTTCCACAGTTTAGGAAGATCAGTCCACTTTAGAGAGGAATTGTTAGCAGCCACAGCCCTAGTCTGAAAATTCAGATAAAGTGCATAAAAATTAGGGGGTAGCAAGAAACAATTTAGTGCAATAAATCAAACTATAATCATGCAAGTAATTTTAGAGATTCATATTTTTCAAGGCAGGAGACGATCATCTCAATCAGGCTAAGGTGTGAGAGCTGCACACAAGTTTCTTGCTGGGGGTAATTAATATGTAAACTTACATTCTTAGCATATTGAATGATGACGAACACAATTGCCCCATGGGCATCTTTGTATGGCACAGGGTGAAGCAAGCCCAGGTCAACTATGCCCAGAGAGTTCTGCAGATCTAGTATGGCTCGAAGTAGCTTGTTCCTAAAGTGGACAGCTGGAGAGGAAGTGTAGTTCTCTGTGATGTCAGCCATTGCCTGGACCTGCTCCCATGTGCAGGCAAGGTTGGCCAGCCATACAAAGTCAGAGCCTATGGAGGAGGAAGTGGCATCCGACACCTCCACTATGGGGACGTTATCATCAGTGGTGACTAGTATCTTTGTCTCATCAGAGTACACAAGAGAGGCAATGTACACTCCACTGTAACAAAAATAGCACATAAAGTACATTTGCCAAGTTGCAACCCCTCAGTGTGAAAATAATACACTATACCATAATTTGTTATTAAAATACTTTCAGATGCATGTAAAATAATTATTACAACAATTGCAAGCTACACATCCTATTGTTCTCATGAAATTATTGCCAAACTATGGCAGATGGAATTCAGATGCAGATCTCTATCTTAACCAGAAGGTACACTTAATTCAAAAGAATCTGGATTTAGTGGATAAGACTTACGGTTTTAAAGATTTGTGGAATTTGACTGACGAGAGTCTCTTTCCTAGTGGATTGGTTCTCCTTGATGATTTAGTTTTGCTGGGTGTGTTTGGTGTTGGAGCTGCTGCAAATTTAAGATGAGTGAATACATTACACACACTATTATTGTGTACATTACATGCAGCTCAAGTTATAGAAGTTGCCAGTAAACTAACAAAAACACCAGCAAGTAATGTACGTATGGTGCCACCGGATTAAGCTTAGCATGAATATTATTAATGACACATCATAATTAAATACCATCAGCTATAGGTCACGCACACTTATTAATCATAACTGATATATGCAGGTAAAGGATCATCAACTCACTAGATTGTGTTGTTGCAGGAGCATTTTGTAGTGTGAGGCCAAATTGAGCAGCCACAATGTGCATCTTGTCAGTGGAGCCCTCATAGCGAGGCTGGGAGTTGTCCAGATCATGCCAACTGGAGGGCACAGCACTGATAGGGTTGGAAAGTTCAGTAGGACCGAATCCTTTCATGTTGTACGCTGACACTCGCACAAAATATTCCTCTCCCTGCAGTGAATTATACATCAAGTCTTACTTCCTGAGAAAACCAGGCTACTCCGTGTCTACATGCATAATAGCTTAGTTACTAGGAGCACTATTGAACATAGTATAGAAGATTTTTCAATTGGGTGTGGGGGTGGTGAGAGGAACTTATACAAGGACTATCCCCCATCTGTGAATTCCATGGGCCCTGTGCTCCTGGAGTATCCTTTTGTTTGGACTCGAGAGTCTTAAGCCAAAATAGGCCTACAAGCACAATGCTAATGAACAGGTCCCATTCATGCTACCTGCTAACAAGCAGCGGCATGCAATTCATGATAAACAGCCCTAAAAACACAGACATGATGTTGTTTTGTGAGGTTGAAGCCTTTCTTTGTGTTTTCTATACACTATGTCAAGGGAAGACACACTCTGTTGAAGTCATGCAGTGAAGCACCTTGACCACTAGGGAGTCTAAACACTCAAACACTGCTAGAGCAGAGACTCAATTTGTGGACAGCCCTAGGTCCATTAACCTGATGAAGTCAAGTATCATATAACCAATAGAGACAGAAGGAGAAAAGAATGTGGAAATTATTGTTCAATTATGTTACACTTGTTCCATTTGCATATTATCTTCACTTATTTCTCTCAGCTAATATGATAAAACCATCCCGATAAAGGCTAGAGTATTTTGTTGAAACGTCACCATAAAGCTAACTAATTCTATAGGACATTATCTTGCTTTGAAATTGGATCGCAGAACTGATAGTTGAGGTGTAGAGATTAATTAATGTGTCACTTGACTCATTGACATACATACCTTGTCTAGGTCAGGAATCACATACTCCATGGACCTCAAGTCAGTCATGACGAAGTCACCTACCACAGGCTTAAACTCCGCAGTGGGACACCACTCAACTGCAACCACAAAATCCATTATTAACACCAAGCCAACACAATTTTATCAATTGTAATAATAATAATATAACCTAGCTGTATTTCATCTAGCAAGTGGTATATGCACTAACTTTTGATTTATCAGCCAATGAAGATGTACCAAGTGATACAAAAACTTCATGGTTGGTCTTTGACATGTCATGCTTGTTGTTACTTGAGGTGCTTGAATATGCAGCAAGTCTGCTCGATGCTCGTAATTAGTGCATGGATGCTCTATTTGGGACAGTCTATAGTGATACTAATAGAGAAGCAAGTGAGCATGCACTCTATGGAAGGTTCTATTGTAGCAACACAAATCTTTTTCACAAATTCATTTGAGAAGGGCTTCAATTGTGAGACTATCAGTGATAATGGAGTGCTTCAAACTCTGGCTTCATTGCCCTATCTCTAGCTTGCATTGGTCTTGAAGGGTTTCAGAGTGAAACTAGAGTATTTCTTTGATGAGGGTCTACTGCAACAAAATATGCAGACATTGTTGACTTTTTTCAAATTGTTATCATAGATTTCTGATAGACCTGAACTGCAGAGTTTATGAAGTTCCCTTTTGGGAGAGAGCTAATCTATGAGTTTACACAGTTTAGGTTTTCCTGGTCAATATTATCAGGAAAATGGGAGTTAATTTATAAACGGTATCAGCCTATGGATAGACACTCTCTACCTCTATACGGAGAAAACAAGGGAAGGACTTACTTTTGTATCTTGTGACAGTGGCATTGTTGATCTCGTCTGGGGGTGAGAAGGAGACCATGAGAGATCTATTTGAGGTCACATGGAGACGCACATCGGTTGGTTGTCCAGGCACACCTGAAACATCACCACACAATAGAGTATTGTCTCATCATTGGATAAAACTCTTAAATAACATGAGTGGACTGGATGATTACTACTTCACCTATTACACACATTAGGGTCACATCAGAGATAAACATCATTCCTATTAATAGTGATGCTGAATATTTAATTAGTTATGATGATTGCTCTTCGCTAATTCAGCTACAAAATTTAATTTTGAGATTTTAGTTCTGATAAATTGATTGTTCTTGAGACTAATTGTCCAGAGGATGTGTAATTCTATTAAGCCCAGATATTTTACCATCCATTAGCCCAGATATTTTACCTCCATTAGATATTTATATCACATTAGCCCAGATATTTACATCGCATTAGCCCAGATATTTACATCCATTAACATATGCAAGGTGGTTCATATACATGCAAAATAGCAGATCACGAGCAGTCACTAAAATAATTATGCTCACAGCATGTTGTTCTCTAACTGTATCCCATGACTGTATCCCATGACTCCATACCCCATGACTGTAATTGTGTGCTGCTACGAATACAAAGAGTACATGTATAAGTTTTTCCTTACTGGCAGCTTCATAGTTGAGGAGCATCTTCTTGTAGAGGTGCACACGTTTTTCTCCTCTCTTGAACTTGCGTTCGGCATCCTTGACTCCACTGCTATTGCTAGCACTCTGTGAAACAAACTCTGACTTCAGTCGATCCAGCTCCCTCTCCGCCTCGGTTATCAGTGTCTTGATGCGAGATAAACGAGAGGAGGGGTCTCGTGAAACTGCAAGGTCCATGAGACAAACATGTTGCTAATAATCAGGCCAGCTTGAGGACTACATGCCGAGGCCACTAGGACAGGTATAAGGACAGCCAAAGGTGGTGTACATACTGTTTCCTACAAAGTACAGCAGGAAACTGAACTTCCTAGTGCAGTACAGCACATCAATATAAATGCTGAACCCTTCAATAGTGCTTCATGTATATAACCAGATAGCTCCCTTTCCTGTTAGGCTAAAGGTAGTTCTACAGAGCACCTAGCTATGTGTGTATGTTGCCTTAATTTTTACGTAAACTCACATTTTGGGCTATCCTTAGCACCATGGTCCAGTAGATACTGAGCAATGCTTGGATATCCTAACATGACACTAAGATCCACAGGAAGCAGGTCATCTGCATTGGGACTACACAAAGAAGAATCACATCCATTAATGGATGTATCACAATCTCACTATCTGTTAACAAACTTGCTAACAACCTCACTACATGTAACCTCACCACATCTCACTATGGCAAGTTGCCTGTTGTATTATCACTGTTTCCAACTAGCCTTGAGAACAAGATTGAGGCACTAATAGTACTGGTAACTAATCATCCTATACTATTTCAGATGCTGAAACACTCCTACAACACTTATATCCATGACTGTGGATATTATAATGGACAGCGTTAATTGCAAGGTGATGGTGATACATCACCTGGAGCTACTCAGAGAAACCCACTCATTGTAGCCTGTGGTCATATCAAATGTACCCTGGGGCACTCAAGCACAAGTGACCACACAACTTCATAACCACATCCTTCAAGGATTTCATGCCCCCATGAGAAGGCAAGAGAAAAAATTGGCCGACTAGATAGAAAAGATGATGGGGAAGTCTTCTTATTTCAGTCTTATCAACCCATGCATTTGAACAATAAGGCAATTATGTGTGTGTGTGTGTGTGTGTGTGTGTGTGTGTGTGTTGTGTGTTGTGTGTTTGCCTGTTCATGTGTCACAAAATATCTTCGACCCATTGAAGGGTGCATCACCCACCCATATGACCACACAATATTGCCACATGAAGTTAACTTACATATTGAACTTTGTTACAAAGTTGCCTTCGACCAATGACATCACAGCTTCTAGATCTCCTTGCTCAATGGCTTCAAAAAGAGCGTCTTCTGCATCTCCCACTAAACTCCTTTTGCTGCCATTTCGAAAGATGCTGGGCATCACTGCAACCATACAATATTATTATTATATCTTTTAATTTCTACAGTGGAATCTCAAATGTGGACACTTGGTGACCAGAAAATATATCAAATCAGGTCGTAAAGGTTTAAGGTTTTAAGATAATAATTATTATCTAATAAGAAGTAATCATTTGGAAAAAATGTGCTTTTGAAATTGTGCTTTAGTCCCATGTTCATCAGTACGAAAGCCATATTTAATTAAAATATTGTGGAGGGAATTAATTAGTTTTGCTGTATTGGGAAAATATCGACTGTGAGATAACGAATGCTAGTCTTGAGAATTACAAGTACTTTGGAATGATACTCACTACAAAGTCACTTTAATGAGACTCCATTTATCACTCTAAACTTATCATTAGGGGAATTCATTTAGGGAATAAGGAAAAAAAATTATGAATTGAGTCTCAATTAACATGATTACAAACACTTGGCCTAAAATTGGTTAATAATCTTATTAGAGGCATTGAAGAGGGCTCATTAGTCTGGACACACTAGTGACACTACTCAGTTGATAGCCAAAACTGCCAAAAGTTATTCTCTTTACAAATCCACGATAATGGGCCAACGTTGGCCCACATCTAGTATCAACAGACCAGCCACTCCAGTCTCAAAGAACGCCTTTGATGTGGTCTTCAATCACCTACCCTCAATCAAGGAATTTAATTCCTACCTGATGACTTGACATGCTTGCATCTAAAGGGATAAAAGGTGTTAGCTACACGGTGAAGTGTGTGAACCACTCAACCAGAGTACAGAAGTCAAAGCAAAAAATGTTGTACTGCTGGCCCACATATTCTGTTTATGTGCTTATCTCGAGAGCTAAAGATCATGGTGATGGCGCTCACAATGATCACATGATTGACACATGTAGAAACATGTCCACGTACATGTATAGTGGATCCATGGCAGATGCATCAGCAAACATGGTTGGGGCTTCTATAAAGAAACCATCAGTTAATGAACATGACAAATCAGATGCATGAGGTAAATTGAGGTCATACTGTTTGTAGTTCTACATCCACAATGCAAAGTCAGCAATGAATTTATATGTTCTCCAGCAAATACTAAGGGGGGAAGAGAGAGAGAGAGAGAGAGAGAGAGAGAGACTGCAAGTGCTGCCACCTTTTAAAGTGAACAATAAAATCTGTACTTTGTCATTGTCAGGAAAAGGCAAAAGTTTAGAAAGTGCACAGCCCAATATGTACATATGTGTTTGCCATAGTATTTAAATAGTGCAGAGATACACAAGGCAAAATACAATTTCAGACTGCTCGATGGAACTTTTTCTTGGCCTTCAAAGTCAGGTAAAAACTTTCAACTTTTCCCACAAATTCTATCATGCAGAAACCGGTTTGTACCAACAAATGAGCCCAACATTATTCATTCAATAACGTCCAGCAGATACCATTAAGCTCGACCTACTGCAGCCTCTTGCTAGTCAAGTGCAAGTACAATCATGTACTGTAGACAATATCCTTGATACAATGGATGTCTACTCTAACAGACTCTCAGGAAATAACAGCAACCCTGCATGGAAGCAGTGGCAATGGCAGTGGGGAGGAAAGAAGAATTAGAAGAAATAATACAAAAAACAAAACATTAGCAAAATGGGATGGTGCAAGGGAAAACTATTGAGAGAAGTCCGATGTTATAAAAGCCATTGACAGTGGAAAGCTGATGTGTGCACACAATTATGTAACCTGAATTCACATATTTTTACAGCCCAGGAACTGACCAGCTCTTTAATATAATGATCATTGCCTTGTAGACTTATTATGGATTGCTGACGTGACTGTTTGGATATATTTAGTGTTAGGTGTGGTGTTGTAGACCTACACATACTCCCTGTGTTAGGACGAGGCTTGAGTTAGCTTACAAGATAATGGCCCATTCAGCAGACTAATTTATTTTCCAAGGAATCTCAGATGATTAGCAGAGATTGAGACATGCACTGGCCATTTTGGACAGAAGTCCATTTCAGACCTTGCTAGGAACATCATTTACTGGAAATGATGATCTAATAAAAACTAATGGATACCACTCTTCCTCCTTTTCCAGTGAACTTGTCTGTATTGACCCCCACCCCCCTAGCAAGATCTGAAATGGACTTCTGTCCAAAATGGCCAGTGCATGTCTCAATCTCTGCTAATCCTTGGAAAATGAATTAGTCTGCTGAATGGGCCATTATCTTGTAAGCTTAATCCCAGCTAAGATTTATGGCTAAAGAGAAAATAGTTATGGCAACTTCTAAAATCACACCCTAGCTTCATTTTAACACCACTTTTCACTCCTTTAACACATTCTTGTGGTTGCTAAGCACACCATGCACACAGTTCTTGCTGTTGTAGGGTTACAGGGTTACACACTGAAATCTTTTGTTGTCGGAAGGAAGCTTTCAATATCTATTCAGGGCAGTAGTCAGATTATTCTGCTACTTGCATGTCTTCAAGTAGTGACTACTGCCATGAATAGATAATTGAGAGCTTTCACTTTAAAAACTGGTGGCTGGCAATTGAAGCTCTACCACTTCAATTGGAAGAATAAGAATAAGAAGAAAAAACTCATTTTCAATCAATCTACTGCCTCTATCTCTGATGTTTACTTTGAAGCTCAATTACAATGTGGCATCAGAAAATTAATTCACATGATCAAAAGTTAGTATGCACTATCAGTCTATCACATGACTAGGTATAAACAATATGCACTGTGTCCAATTCAGTCCTAAATGTGGTTGCATCGAGAGTTTGTTGTGCTCTCATGTTACCCTAGTAACCACATTTGGACTTGACCTTAAGACAACACATGCACACTGACCTTATGGACAAGACAAGTATGCACAAGCCAACTTATTTGCTTGAACCCACATAAAGGATGACAGTCCATTATGTATGTAAATATCTTTACAACTCAATGGGATATAATTTCAATGCCAGAGAGAAGACATCAAGTTTCCTTGGCCTGAAATGTAGCAATGTGTGTCTGTACAATGTCCCCATACACACATCTTGTTTGTTTCTTGGCCCATAAAGAACACCAAAGCATCTGAGAAGTTTCCTTGAGCACAGCTAGTGCTACCAAAGTATGCATGCAGTGGCCAATAGAAGCTGGCACTTTGCCCTAGCGTCTGTGAAGAAAACGTTTGAGGCAATAATACTCTTGATTAATACCTGAATGAGGTGATTTATTGAATCATAAAAAAAAATGTGCACAGTTGCTGCCAGTTTCCCATAACATATGCATAACTTCATCCGTTTGTAAACATCAGGTTAGCTGACCACTTAGGAGATGACCTACACATTCCAGTGTACCACTGCACCTCCCTTCCCGCCAAAAATTAACTCCCCACTGATGCTACAGCTGTTCAGATGGTGACGTGGACATTTCCTCCTTACAAGATGTTCTAGTGAAGTTTTGTACACTTTTCCTCCTCTTGTTTCTTTCCCATTAGGTCTACTCATGCATAATTTATACAGTGCTGATGTCACAATAAGGAACTGACATCATTCAACGTGACTGCTGCTTCTAAATTATCTCATTAAACTCTTTGCAATTGCATTCCAGTCTCATGGAGATGGGACTAAGAGTAAAAGTGTTAGGAGGAGCATTAATTCTGTCCTAGTTTGTCATGTTATGGATATCTATCATGCCAAAACCAAACTAATTAACTATCTCTAGTCGTTTTTTCTTTTGACTTTCAATTTTTTTTATCTTTCAGCCTTTGACCTCTTCCACTGACTCCATTATTCATCATCAATGGTGTAGCAGTCAACCATGAACTTATGAGGAACCAAGAATACCTGATACAAACCATAGCTTCCCATGTCCACTTGCTGAGGATTGATGGACACCATACAAAGATAATATTTACGCTACATACACACACACACTTCCTATGAATACATACAGACTATTCAGGGTCAGCGCCATTGAAGTTTTTTCTTTAAAAGTTAGAGTCTCCAAAAATCCATCATACATACACACACTGTCAGATGACTGGATGTATGTACCATGAAGTTACACAGCAACTGTAGTAACACTAGCTATAGGTTTGGGTAATTTGACAGCTTAAAAGCTCCCCCACCTCCCCCCCAAAGAGTAACATACCACCACTATCGCTGTCAAATTCTGAGGATCTCCTGTTGAGTTTGCCTCGTGACCAAGACCTGACCATGTGAGGACTGCCCTGAGGGATGCCTCCAGCAACGGGTGTTCTATCATGGTCCAGAGTCATCTGACTAAGGTGCTCCATGCTCTGTGATCGGCGTCCCATCCTAACAGAACAGAAAAAAGAAACACTAGATATAAGATGATTATACACTTGGGGGTTTTCACTGGACAGTATATTAGTGTCTACATACTAAAACTATGCAGTCGTTATCTTATTGACTGCCACTGGATGTATGTATTACTTAATCAGGAAAGTGGGAAAGCTTCCAGGTCATGAAAATATTGCATATAAGTTTGTAAGTTTGCACTGATAAGTGCTCATAAGGTTGCAATGGAAAGACAAACCCTCAACAATGCACTGGATTCTCACGCTAAATACGGCTCAAGTTACTACCAATAGAGTCAAGAGGGTGACACCAGATCTCCACAGTCACATTGCTATTTTTGCCTCTCTAGAATGTTATAATATTGCTTGTAAACTTACATCACTACCTTCCCTTAACTATGTAATCAAGCACACAGATACAAAGTTCAACACCTACCCATTCAATTCTCCATTGTAGGAATGAGACCTCTCCTGTTTCATACGAAACACTTAGGAATGAGTGAAAGAGTCTGCACTATCAACTCTATCTATGCTAACACTGTTGTCTATTCTAGAGTGCTATACGTTACACCATGGGAGATTGCACAACTACAAGTGAGGGTTTTGGATATCGCAAAGTTTGCCAAGGAGGCTATACATGATTGTATCATTACTGTTACCACACCATTATTACTGTGCTGTCTATGAGTATCTCTGTTTTTTGCATTGGTACATCCTAACTTTGGAATGCTCTTTATTGGCACTGATATTTCTGATCATTCATGCATAAATCCTGAGCTGAAGCAGTACATACGTCACTCTGGCTCAATCAGGAAATATAACGGACGAGGAGAATGAAGAATTATACTGACCTCTGATACTAAACCTCAGACCTCCACATTCCTTGTAACTGTAGAGAGGCACACGATCCCCTCATACCACCTACACCCCTCCATCTCACTTTACAGGTGAGATATGCTCTCACTTTACCACTTGTGGGGTGACATGCTCTCTTGCAAGTGACATGCTTTCTTGCAGCAGGTGACAAGCTTGTTTTCACGGTATGCTTATCACTCACTTTCAATGCCGTTTGCATCATTCCCCCCCCCCCCCCCCTCCCTCCCAAGCTTAAAATCTAAGACTTCAGTCCAATCTCACATAACAAGGTGACACAGTCTCTCACTCACATATCTCACCACTCCACACCCACGCACATGACACACACACACTACTCTAACACTAGTAAGAGTCATGACCTCAAATATAATTAGGTACACCATAAGAGTAAATGCAGAGGTCATTCACTTAAAATTCCCATGGTTGTTAATTGGTATATCAAAATGAATCTCATTCTCTCTAGTGGAGGGACATCCCCAATACATGACTAATCTCTCTCTCTCTAGTGGAGAGACACTCACCCTTCAGTTGACTCCAGATGTGACACACTATTGCTTCGCGTCCTCATCTTCCATGATGAGTCACTATCCTCATCATCCCGGGGAATCGGCAGATTTCTTTTACTGAACTTCTTAGCCAACTTCATCATCACACTGCCTGCAGACTTTCCTCTGGAACCAGCAGCCCTAGAGAAATCAGAATCGCTAAATTCACTATCACTCTCATATCTGTTACGATGGTTAGTGGAAAGAGTGGATCGTGAGGTCTCTGCCCCAGACACATATCCATTACTATAACCATTGTACGTAGAGTTGCGCGAGCTTGGAGGAAAATTTGATGTGTATGGACAAGACACAGTTGACTGGTTGGGTGAATTGTGATACGAGTGTGCCATCGGGAGGTGACTCTTAACTGAAGCCAGACTCATCCAGTTATTGGGTGAAGCACCGTTTTTATTTTCCTTTTCGATTCCAGCCATTCTTTCCCTCTCTCTCTGCTTTTGACGTGCTTGCTGTACAAGTATTCTTCGTGAGGCTTTCTTCTTTGGCTGGACACCAACACAGCATTTAATGGAAGATGCAAAAGAAAAGGATTCACTACTATTAACTCTCTGAGGAGGGCGTGATGATTTGGACTTGATATAGGTATGTTTAGAGCTCCGATGGGTATAATTGAAGGGGCTAGAGCCATGGGAGGTATTAGACTGTTTTGAGAACTGCATTTCATGCAAGTCATCGTGAATTTGGTCACTAGTGTGTAGCGCACTCCCACTTCTGTGCTGCTGAAGGTAGTGCTGCCTATCCTGTTGTTGGTAGTCACTTCTGCTGCAGTGCTGTGGATTAGGAGAGGAGTTATAAGGAGATCTGTATGAGTGCTGAGGACTGTATTGAGGAGATCTGTTGGTGGGGGCATGCTGCGGATTATACTGGGCACTGTACGGGGACACACTGGAGGAATGCTGAGGACTGTCGTGAGGACTGCTTTCACTGGAGCTGGAGCTGAATCTGTTGTACTGAGTAGCAGTGTGGTTGTTAAATTGGTGATGGGTATCTGAAAACTCTGCATAACGTTCAGTTCTCTGTCGGACATTGTTCTTCACACTTGAACTTCTAGCTTGCCTGTCAGCTATGCTATGCCCTAGATGCTGCTGCTGGTGTGAGTGGCCATATCCATGCTGACTCCTCTGGCCTCTGTATTGAAAGCTATTCTGTGATTGTGAACTAGAAATGCCACTGTGCTGCTGACTGGACCTCTGAACTCCAATGCCTTGAGAAGTGAACCCTACATATTGTGACCTTGGGTTAGTCACTTTGTTAGTAGGCTGGCCAGTGAGAGAGTTTTGACTCCCATATTTCTTGTGCACTGTCTGCTGGCTTGAAGACATACTTTTGTTGTATGGGACATATTCATACTTAGATCTTCCTCCATTGGCAGTATTGGAAGTGTGAGAGCGCTGGTGCTGACTGTTGTCTTGGTGAGCTGGAATGGAGGAAGTTGAAGAGGTTGATCTTGCAAGACCTCGAAGTTGTTCCTCATCGTGGTTTGTTATGACTACATCCAAACTCATTTTCTGTCCAGCTGGCCTCAATTCACAAGCACACTAAGTTAGCTGTGGCTGCTGCAAATGTCAGACTAACTATCTCAGTCTCCTATACAGACTTTTCTTCTTGATCTTACACTAGTTACAAGATGTGACTTGTTGCTTATTGAAAGTAATCAGTCAGATTCCCAACTGAATTCTGCAAGATAAACTCTAGTGCTAAAAATATCAACACCAGCTTCGAAACAGCATGCACGCATCCAGAAGTAGCTCTGCTGTGCAACCCGTTCTTTTATAGCTAGAAGACAGTCACTTTCCTGCAGACATTGCAGCTAGGTCGCTATACTTGTCGTACAATTCTGTTCCAGTACAGGTTGATAATTTGTTTCAAAACAGCGGACTCGATTGATGTAGCTAGGACAGCAAACACGGCTGCTTTTCAGCCTTTGTGTAGCAGGAAGGTACCGTCCGAGATGAGAGGTGGAGTATGTAGCGCTTGCTCCAGTAGACTGAGTCTCAGCTGTGAGATCGAGACGAGGCATGCAAAATACTTAATAGTTTATCTCACCTTACCACAAAACGCGTGTGTGATTTAATAATTATGACGAGGAAGCCTGTATTGTAGCTCTACAACATCCTTGTCTTGGCACGCTTTCATCATGGTCAGTCGCTCGCCTTATAAAGAACTAGTCTAGTCTGCACTGTTCTACACTATTAAACAGATCCACTCTTTGTTTATTAAAATTAATATTATAATAGTTTTTTTACAGCTTACTTTTTACTTGGTGGGTTTAGGTTGTTGGAGTCTTCGATATCTTGTTCATTCTGCAAATGACACTTATTGACATTATATATCCTGATGAAAGACTAACTGTTGTGCATACATTGTGGTAAGTTGTGTAAATATCATTATAGTGGAAATTTTTGTGGGGTAAATTTTTTGTGGATTTCATGTGGTTCAATTCACTGCAAAATCATGAAAATTTTACCCCCCAAAAATTTCTGATCTGCAGGAATAGGAAAGGATCATCTAAATGAAAGTTATATTGATGATCATTACCATTCTAGAATTTTGGAATTTCTATAAGGTGTAAACTGCACTTTGGAGCAGTTAGAGAACGCACAACTTAATTTCACCACCTGGTCTGATGATAGAAGTATTTGCCATTGACCGAAACCATGGCCACAGGCATACTAAATCAGCAATTCTTGGTTCAACCTCTTAACCAACAATCAACCTCTCTGGGAGTAAATTATCAACCTCAAAAGCAGCAAATAATAGACACACAACATGGGTGGAGACAGCTACTGAAAAGTGAAGGGGAGGGAGGGGGGGGGGGGCAGCTGCACATGATGTCATTGTGATAGTGACTGGTTGACTTATTGTGCTAGGTACTTTCGACTCTGTGTAGAAATCACCTTCCCAAAGTAAATGATCTCCTACACCACTACCATAGAGAATATTATAGAGTGGTTGGTTTGGCAGTCTGGTTTATAAATGCCGATAAGGAAAAAGTAGGAATGGCTGTGTATAAGGTCAGAGTAAAGTTATCCCTTACTCTTCCTAATTTCAATTACAACACCCACATTACCCACTATATACTTTGAGTGTCCCCCCCCCCCCCCCCCCCCCCCCTCGAAGGTTTCCATTATACCTAGCTATGCAGGATTTAGATATTATTTTTATCAAGCTTTCATCCTATTATTGTACAAGCTGAAATGAATCTGATCCATGCTGTATACTAACGGAAGGACGAATGCTGATGGAGCTCATATCTACAGCTTAATATTTATGCACACCTATTATTATTACTGTCAATGACATGTAGCTACCTGATATACTTTGGCTTATTAGTTTGTAGCAATGATCCACAACATCAAGATACCAGCCTCAACAGACTTGTAATGACCAACACCCAGAATGACAGCAAATAGAGCAGACTCTGACTACAGAGCTAGTCAGACATGAGGTCAAGGTCCAAGAATCAAAGGGGCGGGGCATACTTCTATATAGTACACTGTCTGCCCTATTGTGGAAGAATACCCCCTTCTTCCGCAATACGTCTGGCTCATGAGACTAATTGAAGGATAGAAAGTTGAACAGAAAATGAAGTTCAATTTTTTTTGGACTAGTGAGTCATTCTGAGTAGCTAATGTGGAATAAGTGGAGATTTTAAAAATTGCTATAAAATGATGCTTTTGAATCCTAGCACACTGAAGGTGTTCTAGCTGTCTAGAGTTGCTGAAAGAAAAAAAGAGTCTAGTAGCTACTACTAAGCAAACAGCTCAGTTAATGGCCAAGAACCAACACCATAGTAACACATAGTAACTTAACTGTTGCAGTATAGCTATAAGCAGGTGAAAGTAGTTCTTAAACTTGTCATGGAAGATAGCTAGTTATGAATCCCAACAATATGGCCTATGCCAACAATATGGCCTATGCCACATTAACCACTTCACAGTACAGCTTTTCCAATGAGTTTACACAAGTACGCCAAAACAATTATGCCTCCTTGCTCAGTGAGTGGATAGGGGATTTGAAAGGAAGGTGTCTAATTCTGATAATGAAGCAGGGCTGGATCTCCAGGGGTGGGGTAGTCCCCCCCCCCCAACTATAATCCAATAGACCATGCCGCCTATTTTTCTTTAAACAACTCTGTGTTCTGCATATAATTTAGCCCATATTAACCAATGTGGTTACTATAGCCATCATCTAAGGCTATGGTCAACAGTCTTGTGTATACATGACACATCCATTTTGACTTGCATTTTCAAGGTCACACATTAGATAACTCAGTGCATTGTGATGAACACCCATGATCTTGCATGTGTCACTTCAGAGTTTGAGTGTAATAGCTAGCTATAACACAATATTTTGGGGGTGCTTCACACTCATGCTGCACACAAAGTGTGCCATTTAGGGAGATTTTGGACCTCAATTTTGTGCACTATTTATGACATTATGAAATTAGCTAAATGCTCAAAAAGTGGTAGCCTGCAAGCGAAGCCAACATGGGTCTTCCGCTCTTTCTTGCACCCTTCCACATGGCCCAGTGTGTGTGTTCCTAGTCCTGCAACCCCACCTATCTGAAATCTTGGATCTGGCACTGTGAAGATACTGATAAATTTGAAAAAAGAGCCCCTGAACCTCGTCATTGTTGAGTAATGAAATGAATTAAAGTTTTTGTAGTAGTAAAGATAATGCCATAGATTTGATATGAATCATTGTAATCATAACATCTACTGCTAGTTTTTCTCCCCCTATCACACTTGTCCGGAATTCACAGGTAAACATCAGATACCATAGAGAACACAGTTTCCTTTATTGGTTGATACTGTCATAAGCAGTATAGGGAAGCACTTTCAGAAGCATTTTCACATTTTAGAAGGAGGGGGTATTTATCTTGCAAAAATGAAAAAATGGAGGGCTTACTTTAACCCTACACCTCTCATTTCGTATGGTTCCTACTGGACTTTCCTGGCTTCAGTACAGTCAAAAGGCATGAATGTTAAGAAATAGGTAGCTACATACATAGCATGTATGTATGTATTATGTATGTATGTATGTATGTATGTATGTATGTATGGAATGTGTGTATGTATGTATAATAATCTTATCAGGTATAAATGTTTATCTTTTTTTAGATTCAGAGATAGCTAGTCATAAAAATAGCAAACATTGCTTGCATGTAAACATGCATGGGATGTGGCATTGGTACGTACTCATTCTCAGGAAGGAACACAAGTGAAATGTTGACAGTTAGCTATTTAATTTTTGTGCACATGCATGCTAGGTATGTAGCTATACAGAAGACCTGCTCATTAGGGAGGAGAGCTACTGGCTGCTTACTGGGGACATGTTCATTAGGGAGGACAGCTACTGGTTGCTTACTGGGGACATGGTCATTAGGGAGGACAGCTACTGGTTGCTTACTGGGGACATGCTCATTAGGGAGGACAGCTACTGGTTGCTTACTGGGGACATGGTCATTAGGGGAGGACAGCTACTGGCTGCTTACTGGGGACATGGTCTTAGGGAGGAGAGCTACTGGTTGCTTACTGGGGACATGGCCATTAGGGAGGAGAGCTACTGGCTGCTGGGGACATGCTCATTAGGGGAGGAGTACTGGGATAGGATACAGGGGAGGAGACACATGATTTAAAATGGGGGGCTGAAAACTGTAGGGGTGTAGAATAATAATGAGACTTGTGGCATGTAGCTATCATAGATACGTATACATATAGAGTTATGGGCATGGGTTGGCCTGCCTCCCAGTTTTCTTTGCCCCTGGAGAGCTACATGTTATTTTAGTTTGGTATGATATATCTCTTTAAAGCATGATCGTAATGAGCCCCTCCCCCCTCTTCTTCTTGCATGTTTTCTCTTCTATCACTGTAGCCAGGCCAAAATTTCTGAATGGTTTAAGTTCTGTGCATTAATTTGCTTTTGTTCTAGTTGTATATGACGATTAGGTCACATGATAGTTAGCCAACTATCAAACACATGAATGATATTCTTGTTGTAACAGGCCTGACTCATGGGGTAGGTCCACCTGACATCTAGTAGTAGTATTTTTTGCTGACTCAGCAATATCACATCATACTAGTCACAGTTGGAGAGAAATATTTTGAAGTTGCAGTTAAATAGATTAAACTAGCTGTGTGGATATTTCTAATGCCATAGTCCCTTTTAGCTAGCTAATGATGCACTGACTCACTCCTTAATTCTCGAGTTGCACTTACATGACTGTTAACCAGAGCTTTCCACTGTTGCCAGGTAGTCTAGATAGTACCAGATAAAATTTGTCATATTTATGTGCCGATTAAAAAAAAGGGAACTAGCTACAGTCAAAGTGGCAACCAAGAATGCTCTAGGGTACAAACTTTAATAGCAGACAACTGTAGCACACCATGGCAAGTGCCAAGATTGCTATGAGTTAGGATAACATATGGAGCTCGGTTCTGTCTAAGTATCTCTCTTCCTTCCATTTATGCTCTCTGTACCATAGCTACAGTAACTACACTACAAAAATGCATGTTTTAGCTACAAGCAAGCTTTAGTTAGACACCTGCAGAACCAATTCAATAGGACTCACTTTTTTCAGTGTACCTCGAGCAGCATTACCAAAATCAAGGTTACTACAACCTTCATCACTCTCTTCACTACTATCATAGTGGATAATGCGGTTGTTTGCTGGGATTAGTGTCATGGCCCTGTATGGCCTTGGAGAAGAGGTTAGTGAACTTGATGGAGATGAGTTTCTACTGATAGCACGGCTCACTGATATCACTCTTTCATGGGAAAAATTATTCACTTCATCCAAGTAGGAGTCATCAAGAGGCTCATAGCCTTTAACTCCATCAGAAGCCACTCGAAAGACTCTCTTTTTTATGACAGTCCGGAAGGATGAAGACCTCTTCAGTTTTGGTGAACTCTGTACACTGCTAAAGACTTTGCTTGGTGCAGTTGATTTTTTGGCTTGCTGGAGGCTATCAATAGACAAGCTGGAGGCTCGGTTTCGAATCTTTGCAGAGAACCGACGGTGAAGCTGGTTTATATCCACATCTTCTAGCATACAACTAGGTCTTGTGACTGCTATGCAGGGTACAGTTTGGTTCCTCCTTTGTTTTATACGTAGGTGAACAGTTGAATTAGACTCAAGTTCTACTCCTAAATCTGATGACAATGAATGAGTCATCTCGGTAGGCTAGTTTTTTTTGGAGGAAAATATGATTGTGTATTAGAGGAAATGCAACTTTCCAAAACAAATAATAACCCCCTATGTAAACTGACATCAATTTTTATATGACAAACAGAGATGACCTTTCTTGTTGCTAGATGAGTTGTCAGTCAGAAGGTGGAGCTTTGTTGCTAATAGGATCTAACAGTACACTGACAATAAGCTAGTTACCAAGCTATAGATATGCAATCAGTCTGAGGCTAGATTAGTGACTAGTCTTTTACAATATCTGCTAGCTATACTGTTATTCATAGATTGTTGCAACACACTCAACACACAGGAAAGACAGCGGAACCACACTCACAACTGTATCAGATTGTACAATGACTGACATCATAGCCACACTAAGGCTTCAGTAGCATTCATCAAACCACTACAGGAAGTCTATGAGGCATTATGACACTGCTTGCCAAGCACTGTACAAATATGGTGTTGAGATAACTCAATGTGGTAGCTAGTTAGCTTAGCCATGTGTTATGAAAAAAAGCAAAGCAAACAATTTTTCAATTTTTGTTTCAGTATTGTACTTTAATAGTATTATAATTTCAGTATTCATACTCGGAAACATGATTGTGAAATTACTTTATCATGAAAGTTATTATGATTTTGAACATCCATACACATACACCTTGTGTCGTGTCCACATGGCCTTTGTGAAGCATCAACATTTATACATAGTGAGGATGCCTTCCCTAGCTAATTTGATTACAGGACTTTGTAGGCTACTGACACATTCAAAGCAGTTGGCGGTGGACTCTAGTAACTAAGTTTTGTGCTCCTATGCTCTGCCAAGTCACCATGGCTGTAACAGTATTTCCACCTTGATGGTTGATAAGATAGAGCTATAATTTTGAGAGTGGGAATTGCTGCACATCAATATGGTTAGCTTCAATGCCATCTTCTAAAACTTGAGAGTAACTAAAGAGTCATCAAGATATGATTCCAAACAATTGTATCTTTGTAAGTACACTTGTCACGGGCTATAATTAAGCTGGAAGCATGTATAAATGCATAGATGAAATCATAAAGTTCAGAACTAGGCCTTTCCCTCCATTGTAGCTATTTTGAATGTTGGCAATGAAATCTTAGGAATTAGGGAGGATTGAAGCCTAAACTTGTTGGGAACTAAGGAGGGCTGACTGAAGCCTTTAAGCTATTTAAGTGGCAGGCACTTAGGATCCTCCTGACACATGTGATTTGTGGATTGCTGCACTGCCAACAGTTACAAGCTACTCACAGAGTTATGAACTTAGGTAAAGGGATCTATAGGCAAGAGACTACCAGGTACTAGGTACTGCTATGGTTACAAAAAAAAAAAGTTATACAGCTTGCATGAGTGTTTAGAAAATAACATGAATAATTCCCTTTGCCTTAATGAGGTAACATAGTAACCACTTGCTAGGCCTGCAAGTGGTCACAAAACTAGAGATTAAACACAGGAACTAGAGTGAGCACACCATGTAAACAAGATATAGCCAGGTCTTGCAGGATAGTTTATTTGACAACTGAAAAAATGGTCCCAGAATTAATTTTTAGTTAGTCCCTGGAATTAACTTACATTGCCTCCTTCAGTTATGCATGGAGCTTCAGATTTAGATGACATTGTAGTGGGAAAGTACCTGTTCATCATATGTTGTGCATTTTGACCCTCTTGAGTTGAAGAAAAAACATGTCCTTGATCTTCCTTCAAAGGAGTTACCATCACATCAACACCTTCTTTCTTTCCTTTCTTGGCTCTACTCTTGACTTTATCTTTAGAGTGTTTCTGTATCCCTGGTGACCAATGACTACTTCCTTTGATTGGAGCTCTAGGATTCTGAATATTGATATCTGAATGAACCACAGGGGGAGGGGTATTCTGATCTTTGTTCCTTGGTCCTTCTATTTGCTCATATGCATGCATGGTTCGTACTCGATCATACTGATGGGCGTGTCTACCTTTAGGGATGCCAGCAGCTGGATGGATCACAGGTGTACTTCTGCCACTGCTATTCCCAACAGCGGCAATTGTGTTGTCTGATATAGTCACATGTTCAGGCATATGACTTTCTGTTACTCTCTGGTCAATGGCCATGAATTTCCTGCTCTTTGGGTAGTCAGTATAGGGGGCCTCACTTGTCTCACTTGATTTGGATGCAGAAAATTTTTGATAACTTCCGGTTTTTCTCATATGTGATTGGACTCGTCGGTTCTGTTATCACAAAAATTAATCAATATTGATATTCAAGGTGTGAAGAAATTTCATAAATATCACGGGGGGGGGTGGGTAGTAGCTTGATGCGGTAATGGTTAGTTACAGGTAGCTGTCATAATCTCAAACACTTCAAGTAGCAATGCAAAGTTAAGTACATTCTTTTCATCAGAGAACTTCCCCCTACGAGGTCATCCCTAGAACCTATGAATTTCTTGCACACCTTGAACATGCATGAACTTATCTATGGCATCAATGCCATTATATTTCAGGAGGGGGGGGAACAATAACAGCACTGTGTATACCCCCACACTGGGGAGTTGAAGTTGAATGAGGATTTTGCAATACATGTATTGTATTATGTTCTAACTTCTTTTCATGATGACCTTGAGCATGTGCATTAGCCCTACAATGCTTGCATTTCCCTTTAGTGTAATGCTGTAATGTTTTCTACTTGAATCCTTCTAAGAGTGTTTGGGGAATTACAATTGCATGTTATGTTTAGTGTGAATAAACATGTACATTTATCAGACTTCATTCTTGCATAAGCTTCAATCCAAGCTCTCAAGTGTGGAAAAGCCTGGTGACTAGCTGTCTGTGTATGTCTGAGACTTTCCTCTGATGAGTGAGCAACAATTTGTCAACACATGCATGAACAGTAGTAACCAGGCTTTCTTTTCCACCTCTGCACTCCTCAAGCTATTGTGCATTTTTTGTCCTATTTAAATCCTACATGGTGCATGATATTGTTGAATGACTAGTTGAACCACATCTGTCCCTTCCCCTTCTCATTCTATGCCTTTGACTGAACATGAAACAGTCATGCAGTTATACTAGAACTCACTGGAGGCTGATTCAGAGTTTCTCCACCTTCACTTGTTCTTCTTCTCTCAGCGATGCTATGGAGGGCAGTGGGATGAGGAGAACTAGGCCCCGATATGGAGTGACGCTTCACAGCTTGAATTCCAGTGCCATTTGAGGAAACTAAAGCATGTGAAAAGTATTATCAGCATGATGATATAGCTAACTAAAATAGGAACACTTTACTATGCTGTATAGCCCTATAGCTTATGCTATCTCAGCTATAATGCCTTTTCTTCTCCCACTCCAAAGGTGTGCGTACCATTGTGATGGATTGGGTGTTGGGCTAATATAACATTCTGATATGAGGAGGTAACACTGAAGTGCTGTTTCTGAGGCCGCTGGGTGGAGCCTAACTTATCTCCTTCTTCATCCAGCCATACAGAACCTATGAGTACAAGATATAACTACACATTTACCACAGATGATCAAATGACATCATAAATCCAGAAACAATCACTTGTCTGGATTAGGTATTTTCACTGTTTACTTTTTCAGTAATATGAGGACCCATGCAGTGCATACACTAATCAATTAGTCCCCTTATAGATCTATAACGAGTTTCCCATTTCAGTAGTTAACTGCTGCTGGCTATGTAGTTATGCAACATGCCATACATTCTCAGACTTTGCGTAGTTAATATACCAGCTCATGCAGAAGTAGCTATCGTCAGAGTTTTATGCTGCTACATAGTTTTATATTCAGACATAAGTGGATGAATCCGTGCAACTCTGTCCAAAGACCAGCTCCTCACAAAGCAACACCTGCACACTGGTGCAGCACCGTGTTTAAACTGACTATTTCTGCACAATGACTAGCATACCATAGAACAATAGATGTCAATATTCAGATTAGGTGAAACTGTTCTTTAATAACAGTACAGCAGCTATAGTGAAATAGGCCTGGGCCCAGTATAATCACTACGATAATAACTATGCCTTCTGCAGTTCAGATTTGACACCCTCATAAATATCTCTGGGAGTATAGAGCCAGTTAGCTAGCCATTTAGAATTCATATTCTCAGGGGACACTATTCTTTGTTTTCACCTGCATGCATTTATGAACTTTAGAATCTTCTTATTTGCATATTTATAGTAATAGCTACATGAAGTTCCTAATGTTCATGCATGCAACTATTAGAATCTGAGTTACTTAGCTACCTTTGCTGGGGAGAGTTGCATATCCTGCTTGCCTAGAAGCTTTGTGATAGTTCTTAGGTGCAGAGGAGGGACGTGGGTGCTGACGAGGCCTACATAATGATTGAAGGATGAATGGATTCAGCTACTGTTCTGCTTAATGAAATGTGCAAGGATTTCAAGCCCAGTGGTTAGGTTCTATGTACTCATGCACACTTTGGGATTTAGTTAAGAGTCTGTTGATGGTTGAATACTTAAAAGTTTTCTTCCTCTGAGAGAAATTACCCATAGGACATCTAGCTATGAACTATGTGGTAATATCTCCTTTCTTGGCTGATTAGAATGTACCTTGGTCTGTTATGAGTTGGTTCTGATATCTCCGAGCCTTGGGTGGAGTCAGAGAGGCTATGTTCACTGGCTGTTTCTTTAGGATAATTATCAGGAGTGTATTTCTCATTAAGTGGGACTTTATTACCAAGAGGATAGTCTGACTGTGATGAATGATCCTTAATATCTGCAGGAAGATCCCAGCGATCAGCACTACCACTACCGTGGTGCTGGTGAGATGTATAGCTCAATGAATGATCAATGTCTGTATTCCCCTTAGATGCATGATGAGAACTTGTTTTAATTCTTTCTTCAGGATTTGAAGAAAGTTGCACTGCAGTGCTGCTATGATCATAGCTAGCAGGGAATCCATGATAGTCATCTCTGCCCCTATCGTTACTAGAGACAATTATGGATGAAAAATTACTTTGAAGAGTATCAGCAGAAATTCCACTTCGAAGTGGTGTAGAGTTTAAATCTCGACTTCTATAGCCTCGTGTTTGACTCCTGTTCTGAATTTCTGGACTTGTGGTGGAACGGAATCGACGTGGAGAGTGGCTATAACTGTGATGAGGTAGAGAGTAATGACTCAAGGGGTCATGAGAGGAAGAATGAGCACGAGGGGGTGGACGGGGAAGAGACCTTTGGTTGTATTGATGGAGATGGTAGTCACCTGATGGGGCGGAGGAAAGAGAAGATGCATATCTTCTGTCCTCCACTGATGAAGAAGATGGAGGCATTGATGTGGAAGGATACCACTCAGTGCTTAAACATTAAATAGCATCATAATGACGTTCAACAAGTCAATTAATTGCAACCCCAGATCAGTTAGCTGCTCTTACATTCTATAATTTTTAGTGACTAGATGTTAACTATAACTTAGCTAACTGCAGGCAGATTACTGATAACTCACTTTCTGCCAATTCCTGGTGGAGGAGTGGACTGTGGTCTATTGGTTAATGCTGTGATGTCCATCGCTCATACTATGCAGCAAGAAACGTTTACGAGTCGACTCTTACTATCTACCGCAGCTAGCTAGTTATTTCTGGGTAGCTTTTCTACCCAATGGTTTGCTATCCCTGCCACGCCCCCATTTAAATTTGTACTTAGCCACGCCCCCGTAGTAATAATTATTGTGCACGCCCGCGCCCCTGCGGCCGCTGCTGGTGCGGTGGTACAGGGTCGCCACCGCCAGACAGACTAGCTAGAGCTATATAGACCGACCCCAGACTCGACGATGTGTTGTGTAAAGATGATCACGAACAATGGCAGATTCATGTATCAGAGATGCTTTGTATGTTTATCTATAACCATTACACTCTTCGTGGTTTGGCAGTTAACGTTCAGCTCAAGAATTTCTAAGATCAAGCTCAGTAAGACAAATTCTTCCACGTTGGGACATGAGGAAAGAGGTGCTGGATCTGCAGTAACTGCAGAACCGGAGGCAAATGTAGAACATGCTTATTCTCCTCAGCATAATCAAATTGAGAGTTTAGTTGAACGCTGCATGATGGCTGCACACCTGAATCAACGGTTTCTTATTGAAAATGCCAAAAGCAATGCTAAATATTTCTATGATGAATTTGGTAAAGTCATTCCACTAAAATTTTTGAGTGATTATAAAAGTCACTGTTGGGAGAAGTCTTATTCCTCGTGGTGGACTAAGTCCAGCTACAGTGGATATATTGGGAATATCTCCTTTTGCAAGCACATAGATAGACGAAAGGCACATGTTTTATCTAGCTTAACAAAAAGATTTCCGAAAAAGAAATACAAGACTAATTTTCTCTGTCTTCCAAGAGTATTTCTTGCAGGATTTCCAAAATGTGGATCTAGTTTCCTTTACTGTGTTGTCAAAAAACTGATTTCAATGAGTACAGGGAATGTTCGCTCTATGACTGAAGTGGAGAAGGAGCCTCATTTCTGGGTAAAAGCAAATGCTGCCAGCAATATTTTTGTACCCAAAGTAGAAGATATTAGCAGCTATCTCTTGACATTCCTCCCAGGGATGCATGCAATATCTCATTTCAATAAAACTAATGTAACATTGATGGATGGAACACCAAACCTGCTGTTTAACTGGCCAAGATTTAGAAGGAATGAACATAACCTAACCAATTATTGTCTTTTGCCGTCTACGTTGCCCAATCTACTCCCCAGTTCTAAATACCTTGTGATAATGAGAAATCCAGTCCAAATGTTATATTCTGCCTTCTGGTTTTCTTGCACCATGTATGGTATCGAACTTCCTCGTAAACTAAAGCTCAAGGGTCCCGACCTGTTCCATGAAAGGGTGACCACAAAAATACACCTGTTCAATAAATGCATGAGAAATGAGTCAGACCCCTCAATTAGTGAAGCTTGTATGCTGGATACTGGCTATGATTCCTGCATTCAACAGAGGATGCATCTGTTGGACAAATGTATCCACCAAATTACATTCAATATATTTTCACCAGAACTTCCAAGGTGTGGTCGTAGTCGAGTTGCTATGGGTGTGTACTTTGTTTACATTCATAAATGGCTTAGTGTGGTTTCAAGGAGCAGTTTCTTCTTCTTAACCTTAGAGGAATTAATTAAATCCCCAAGACTCGTTTTTCAGAATGTGCTCAAGTTTCTCGATTTGAAGACTTCCATTAGCAGCAAGAATATGGTAGAGCAGATTAAGAATTTGTGTAATGAGAACACCAATGTGGTACACTACAAGGAAGATCCCAAGCTACACATGAGGGAAGATACGAGGTCATTATTGGAAACTTTCTATCGCCCATTCAATCACTTACTAGCTCGACTGTTAGATAATGATAAATTTTTATGGACCTAACTCACTGTTATTGCTGTCAAAAGTCATCATTATGATAGTCCAATAGTTATGACAGCCGCCTACCTGCACTAATGACTCTGGTCATTCGGAGCTTGTCAAACATCAATGCAATTAATTAGCTATAACAATAGTGGCTGTATTTTTCGATAAAAGTGCTTGAAAACTGTTACACTTGTGCAGTCATAATAGCTAACTGTTTATTATCAAAGTCAGAGTGCTCCTAGTAGTTATAATGAGTTTAAAAGGCTACTACAAGAAGTATCCTGAACTGATGAGCTATGTACAGAAAGACGTCACAAGGACAAACCAAATACTTGGAGTGGGTTCTTTTGGAAGTGTGGAAGAACTAGTGATTGCAGGAAAACAGCGAGTTGCAGGCAAAATATTTCACATGGCCTTATTGGACCCACTCGCAGCAGGATTTGACAGAATACTGAACCGATTTTTACTTGAATGCCAGATGCTTTCAAAATTAAACCACCCTAACATAGTTCAGTTTATTGGAATGTGTTTTCTAAAGCATTACTCGCATCCTGTTCTTCTGATGGAACTTATGTATGTAAGTCTTGACATGCACATAGAACGCAACTACCAACAGTTTCCCTTGGGAACAAAGCTGAGCATATTCTATGATGTCAGCAAAGGTTTATCCTATTTGCATGGTCAAAATCCTCCGATAATCCACAGAGATCTCACATGCAGAAATGTTCTACTCAATAAAGATGCATCTGTGGCAAAAATAGCTGATTTGGGAAATGCTCATGTTGTGGATCTTGAAAAGGCATCAAGAGTACTGAGTCGAACTCCTGGTACTCTAGTATATATGCCTCCTGAAGCAATTGCTTGCAATCCAATTTATGGCCCACCCATAGACATATTCTCGTTTGGCCATCTTGCTCTCTACACTATGATTGAAACATTTCCAGGAGATCTTTTACCTGTGAAGAATTATGATGAAGAAGGGATACATGTTACTGCATACAGTGAAGTAGAGAGAAGGAAAGTTTATATTGAGATGCTGGATAAAAATTTTGGTCAGTTTAATGCTCAAATAGTAAATGAGATTAAAAGCTGTCTTCATGATTTGCCACAAAAGAGGTACGATAAAAATAAACTAAATTATGTAGCTATAGCTAATGTATCAATATACTACAGACCCAGTGCCGATGAATTAATGCATGTTATGCACGTTCTACTTGAAAAACATCAAGAAGGAATGTATGAAAATCCAGGTGTATGTTATGAAGTGGCTGCAAGCACTACTTATATTTTTGAAAATGAGGATGTAAACAAATTGGTAGTAAGTTAATGAATCTTATGTTAGTTATAACGGCTGTGCTAAGAAAGTGTTGACTAAACTGATAATTCATTATTAGGGCTAATTATTGCTAACCATCATATTTTTTGTGTTAGTTACTATGATTAGCTATTTGATTTCACATAGATGGGGATGCCAGAAGTACTGGAAATATGTGTGACCTCTGGGGCTATCAAAAAGAAAAAAGAATGGAAAAGATACGCCTTTTCTATACAAAATTCAAACTTGACATACAGAAAAAGCAGTAAGGTAATAAAGACCAGGTTCTGTTAACAGATTATCGTATGTGGTGACTGCCGGCATGTTTCACACTACTTTTAAAATTGCAGCCATGCAGAGTGAAAATATTGTGACCAACAGGTGTGTAGCCAGGATTTTAACATAGGGGGTGCTTGCGCATGGAACATTTTGTGCCTAGCCATGCCCACTTCCCCTAACCATACCGTTACCTTTTGGATAAACCACACCCACTTGATGCAAAACTAGCTAAGACATAGCTATAGCTAATGCAGTTGATGACTTATGGTTGATAAGCTTACCGTCCTAGTCAGCCCCGCCCAATTATCATTAGTTGACCTTTGAACTAATAGCTAGTAGCTAGCTGTAGTGTTAGCAGAAGTAGTTGCTATAAAATAAGCGTTATTTTTACAGTTTTTAATAGCTGGGAGAAAATTAGATCTTGGTCTGTTAATCAGCTAAGCTATTTACACATCTGGTGCAGCTCAAAGGGGTGCTCGAGCCCCCTGAGCCCCTCTCTGGCTATGCGCCTGACAAATGCCCGTGTTTTTTTTGCTCAATAATGTCAGTATACCATACTTAATTTCAGACATTATAATTATAATGATAGCTAGTCACAAGACTGTAGATAGCTGCTGACATAGCTATTCTTATCCATTTCACTTACAACCTCATCCGATTTATTTATTTCATTTTTTGCAGGATACTGTAACTGCACCTATATCAACTATATCTTCCATCATGGTCATGCCTTGCTCAGACTTTGCTGACCAGAAATGCTATTTCACTATAAAATTTACTGGCAGGCAATCTCCATGGAATTTAAGAGCTTGGACAGATGTAAGAGATTAGCATGTTTAATGATGTTCAAGTTAGAGCGATTGATCACTCTTAGCTATCAGCTTATAATTGATCTTGGCATAATAAGAATAAATAGGAAGACAATTTCCTTGGTGTCATGGTAGTAATTTGTTCACTGTTTGAATAGTAATCCGTTCTTCCATCTTATAATATTAGTACACTAATGATGATATATTCTGTGAAATAATGTCATCTGTTTTGGTCATTTTCTTACTATTGATTTAATAATAAGTAAGAATGAATTTACTATAGCTATCATTATGCTTCCCCACTCAGCAAAAACGTAAGAACTGGATAAGTGCCTTAAATCGATGCATCATGATAGAAAGAAGCAAAGTTTATGAGGCTGTGCAAAAGTCTCCCTTAAAGAAAATGTTCTCTAAATTTTCAAGAGTCAGCATGCTGAGCTCACAAACACAAGATATGACAGAAACTATGGCTAGTTACGAATTTCTCCCTGTGCAGCATCAAGTATTGGACGATTCCAGTCAAATGTATTCGGGTCAAACTGAATCACCATATGACTATATCCCAGATGATAATAGCTCAGATAGTTCCGAATATGAATACCCATTTTGTATTGAGTCACGTGATCCAAATGATTCACTACCTTCTCTTCCATCTAGCAGTTCTGAAATTACCAACTATCACAGACCACAACCTTTTCTCCCATTCAGTCAAAGTCACTACTTATCCCCATCCTCTCTACCCATTGCCAGGGAAGTTGACGGTACTTCAATTGCTCCTCAGAATGATGAATCATGGGAAGCTTCAAGTGGAGCAGGTGACATTCCAACTGCTATTGCATCCAATGATGCATATGGTTGCAGTCCACTGATACCTTCATCTCCTCTGTCCAGCAGAACTGATCACATTTCAAATGCTCAGGATGATGCAGATCCACAGAGTTCCACTGAGAGTTATAGTCCACTGATACTTTCATCTCCTCTGTCTAGCAGACCTGATGGAATTTCAATTGCTCAGGATGATGTAGACCCACATAGTTCACTTTTGTCCAATGACAGTTATAGTCCGCTGACGCTTTCACCCCCTTGCATACAGATTCAAGATGACAAGGATGCACATAATTCTGTCACATCCAGTAGCACTTTTGATATTCCACAGGATCATCAGGAAGATAAATTACTCCTTCCATCCACTGAATTTCCAGATTTAAGTGCATGTGAATCACCTGATGAATATGACGATATCACAAATACTGGATCCACTCATGAAAACAAGTCGAGAAATTTTAATGCTGTATCACAATCAACTCTCCTTGAGAAATCAGAAACAGTGGTCCCTGAAGTTCTTCAGCCATCACCTTCATACAGTCCTGATTATTACAGTGATGATGAGTATGAATATCATGGCTTTTCTCCAGTCATGGATACACTTAATACTCCATTTTGTTCACCTGACTTATCCTCACTGGAACCAACAGTTTCTCTACAGAAATGTGCTTATTTGAAACGTACTATTTCAGAGAAAAAAGATTCATCATCATCTATCTCTTGTTCTTCTCAGAGAGAACATTCTAAGAGAGAGAAGTGTGCTAACATGGCACAAAAGCAGTCTTTAATCAATGGAGATGACTTGCCACCCACTGAAGGAGTACACTCATTCAAAACTCCAGTATCGTCCAGGAGTTCCTCACCAAATATACCACAAAATGTATTATCACATGTTTCACCAAAGCAACAGGCAACATATCAGCCCCCTATGAATTTGAAAGCCTTTTCTTCTTCTGTGACTGAAAATTTTAGTATACCTTTGGAATTACCTTCATCTGATATCACAGAAAGTTTGAAGATAAATCCTGATTCACCCAAGGAATATATTGAGTTTCAGACACACATCCTGAATATGATGCAGCAAACTTTAAAAGCCATGCAAATGACATATGCTCATAATGCAACTGAAGCAGTTCAGCACCAGAGTGTCATTCAAGAAAGGCACAGTCCCTCTCATGAAGTAATGTCTCCAGATTTCAGTGGGAAGAGAGAAAAACTTGTAAGTAGCTATACTTACTATGTACATGCATATCATTCTATTGATAATTTTCAGCAAAGAACAAGGGCCATCAAAGATCCAGCATCTCATACACATATATTAATGGATCGCTGCTTGAGTAAGTTTAGTCACATGATAGTTGTTGTAAAGCTATGCATCAACCTCCTTGTTATTCACAGAAGAACTGAAGAAAAAGACTCCATTAATTGATCCCAAGAATTTGTGAGTCAAAATTATTGTACTGTTAGATATTCATCATGCAGGAATATTGTAGGCTCATCACAGATAAAGATGATATACACTCAAATCCAATTCCTCCTGAACTCAGAAGACTAGCTAAAGCTAATTCACGTGTGTTACTACTGACCTTTGTGTATATTATACAATAGCTATACTCTTATTACCAATTTATTTGCTAGAATCACTTACGACTGATCATCCTGAGGGGCTGTTAGAGTCTCTTGATCATATGAGGAAGCAGGCTCTTTTCATACCTATGTCGAAATTAAGCAACATAGAACTCATTGCAGGAGGTAGCTATAAATTTGTGAGTAAATTGATACAATAATGATTATTGTACTGCATACAGGTCATTTTGGCACACAATATACAGCAGAACTTTCACAAAAACCATCTGGTCAAAGGATCAAAGTAGTTATGAAGGCAATTAGAAAACCTCTGAGTCAGAGGGGGAAGGAGAACTTTATCAAGGACCAAGCAATTACAGCAGATATGATACACCCAAACATTGTTCGTTTTTTTGGAGTTGTTGACCAAGGTAATGAATCTTTTAATATTATTATCCCTTTAGCAGCTGTAGCTAGTCAGATTGTATTAGATTTTTTATTCATACTCAGAACTACCATGGATCGTTATTGAGCAGCTAGCAAATGGTGACTTGAAAAAATTTTTGCAGGTATGTAGCTAAAGACTTGGTTTTGATTCTATAATTAGATCTTATTATAAAATAACTCAGAATAACGAACGACCTGTTGAAATGCTACTTCATTATATGTTGGATACATCTCTGGGACTGCACTATATTTCTGAAAAAGGACTAGTTCATCGGGTATGGCTATGGCTGTAGCTAGAAAACTTTGACCTAATGATTATGATCAAGCTGATTACACTGTTACCAGAAGTAGATTAATTGCTACAAAACTGACCTAGCAAAAATATTTTTATGGATTTCTGGAAAAGTAAAAATTCAAAGGAAGTAACATCATTTTCACTTTAATAGGCATACAAATTTATTTTGACCGACCTACAGTACCTACAACAGAAGAGGGAAATACTTGTAACAATTTGAACTGTCTTTTTCCTGTCTGTTACAGGATGTTGCAGCTAGAAATATTATGGTTAGTAATAATGAAAGGTGTAAGGTTGGTAATTTTGGTCTTCTGAAGAAGCTACGACAGGAACAAGACCATAAGCGAGTGTACGTCACTCATAGTGATACGCCCATGGCAGTTAGATGGATGGCTCCAGAGAATTTAGATGTCGAAAAGAAGCTTTTTTCCACAGCTTCTGATGTGTGGAGTTTCGGAGTGCTCCAATGGGAAATTAGACATCCATTTGATACTCCATACAGTGTGAGTCTATAATATCAGCTACTATATACTAACATAGGTTAGCACATCTGCTTCATTCTAAGGGATTCTGACTGACGGAATTTGTTACTATTACGACATCTGTATGATATTGCTATTATAGAGACATGACATGATTTTAACCAATTATAGAATATGACTAATGAAGAGGTGAAGCAACGTGTCATAAGTGGTAAAGCCAGACTCCAAGTTCCCACTGATTATCCTGCAATTGTACAACAGATCATGAGAGCATGTTGGCAAGATGAACCTTCAGAAAGACCCAGTTTTTTGCTCATATCTGAACTCCTTACTAATTTAACTATTTCTGATGATTATTAATGAGTGTGGTGTTTTATTTGCTTCCAATTCCCAAGTCAATTTATAGTCTCGCGCGCGCAAGCAGTAGGTACGTTAACGTTACTATAAACTTCCATATTCAGGAAGGTTCAAAGTTCTTAGAAAGGCGCTTACTCAGCAAGATTATTATCTCCACTCTTGCACTAGCACTGAGTCATGGACTTCGAAGCCATTGTGGATCCGAGGTGGAACAAACTGGTATTATATGCTAAGGAGAATCCCGTGAAGTTCGTGGCAGTAGGTTCGTTCTGCGTTCTTGGAGCGATACCACTGCTAGCCTTCTTGGCTTATGGTGTGTCTACACTAATTGCCACCATAGTAGGAGCCATTATTGTGGAGTTATTTCTGCTGGCTGTGGGTATCACTGGACTGGCATTTATTCTCTTCTTTGCTACGTGCATTGCTGTGTGTGCCACGTCAGTTTTTGCAGCTGTATATTTCAGTTATCGAGCTGCCAGTTCCACTCTTTCCAAGACCAAGAGTCGTTTCGTCAGCACACCTACATGGCCTTTCACCTCAACTACTGCTGCCCCCAATGATATGTCAGAGCCACAACCTGATCAGGGTGGTGATACAGATAAGAGGAAGTAAGCCATTCAAGCTGTGTGTAGTTATCATATATTAACAGGTCACTAATCACATTACAAGTTTTGTATCACCCGACTTATAACCTCCACATTCCTGCTTTATATGACATACAGGGCAATATTAAATGTAAGAGAGTTTACCTATTCTCATCTTGAATCTGATATTACTGAAAACTCAGCGCCATCACACAATTTTTTCCGAACTGCTTTAATAACTTTAACCCTTGTCACATCTATTTTTATTATGTCACTTTGTGTTCTATTTACTGGATGCTGTGTTATTCACTTCACATAACCATTGAGCAATAAAAATTTTTTGGATTATCGAAATGCTGCTTACATGTAGGAAAGAACCATTAGGTTATTCGTGCACCGCATCCTATGCATGCATGCTAGCAATTAAACTTGTACCCAAGCTCAACAAAAAAAAAAAAATAGTATGAGGCTAGTAATGTTCTGAAATAAACCATGACTGTGATGAGTGAAAATAATTAGAAATCCATTGAATTTAGAAGGCTAGCTTGTTCAGACCAGACCCTATAGTGTTGGCCTTATTATCCAGAGAGTTTCATACAGAAGTAGGGGAGCCTGGGATTCCCCCCTCCAGCTTGAGTTTCCCCAGCCCAGAATTTCAATACCCTTTTCCAAGAGAGGTCACTTGAAAATTTGCTTGTACTGTGCAGTGTTAGTTCTGTATGAAACCCTCTAAGTATTGTGTTGTTTACAGAAGCTGTCATATGTGTAATGACAGGTACTAGGAAGTTTCTTCCATATGTGGCTTGGATACTATGCAGTTGCTAGGTGACAGAAAGCTCAGTAATGTACGACGACAACATGTGCTGGTACATGGTATAAGGATTCTTAATGTGGGGTGGTGGGGGGGGGGGGGGGGGGGGGGGGGGGATGATAAAAGAGTAGTTGGGTAGTCCTTTCTTGTTTGTCCCCTTCCTACTCTTGCTAGCTACCTTTAGCTTGAGAATACCAGACACTTCATAACAGGTCTCACCATCAACTCTACATGTGAACACTATGGTGTAGTTATTTAGACCGCTTCAAGAGTTATAACCACTGATGAATCATTTATTCTAACATGACCATTGCATGGGAATAACAGCTAATCATAATATGACTCAGTGTATTAAAACAGTTTGTAACACACATCATAAAGATAGCTGCTTAACCAATTTAGCTATTATAATAGCTATTGCTAGATAATCTGATGAAGTTGTCAATGAAATCAATTAGCTAGCTAGTATAACACTCTCCTTAATTAATTACCAAAGCATAGCAGCTCAAAGAGCTATAGCGCTGATGAATCTCCCCTAGGGAATAACAACCATATCTCATGAACTATACTGTATTAAAAACAATATCAGTTTATAATACACATTGTAAAGAAAACTAATAACCCATAGCCTGAAGCTAGATTAATGAGATAGCTCTCCACAGGTATACCTCTAGAACAGAGTAATCAAAGGCAAGTAGCTAAAGTTGTATAATGGCAGAAGGTGGCTCCAAAATATTGGAAACTCTGAGAGCAGAAATTACTTGTCCACTTTGTCTTGATACTTTCCAAGATCCAAAGAGACTACCGTGTGAACATATCTATTGTAGACAGTGTCTTCGTTCTTTGGCCTTAAGGAGTATCGATGGATCAATCAGTTGTCCTGAGTGTCGCAGAAATACGCCAGTGCCCAACTATGATGTCAGTATCTTCTCCACTCCTCACCAAATCAACAGACTCAAAGAGACATATGAAAAAAATTTGATGTCCACCGTCACTGAGATTAAAAATGAACAACTAAGTTCATCAGTATCAGTACCACAGCTTGCCACATGCAAAGTTCATGACTCGCAACCTCTAGCACTCTACTGTGAATCATGCAAGAGTTTGGTATGTCGAGATTGTGTAATTATTTCTTGTTCAAAAGAGAATCATAAGCATGGATTCATTGATGACATGGTGAAGAGTTATCAAGTGCTCTTGGAGCAGGAGCTTACACCAATAAGAAAACTCTACCAGCATGTATCCAATCAACTGGAGGCAATATCAACGGCTGAAAGAGAACAGCAGAGCAAAAGAGATGAACAATGCCGAAAAGTGGAGATCACATTTGATGCCCTTTCAGATATACTTGCCCAAGAAAAGAAGTACTTTATAGATGCTATTGAGTACTCCTTCCAGCAACAGAAAGCAAGCTACTCTACCAAAAAAGTTGAATTATCGGAAATAATAACCATGCTGACTTTGCTGATAGAGTCTATTCAAAAGTCCTCTTCAACTGAATCGAACCATGCATTTCTTACAAATATGGACAATAAAAAAATTGAAATTGAGCGTGCAAAAAATGTTTTCAGAAAAACATCATTACATCCAATGAAAGTACCGGAAATGGAGTTTGATTTGATAAATCCAGCTGAATTGAAAGATCTTTGTGTCAAAAACATCCTATACCAGAAAGGAGATCCTCATAAAAGTCATCTTGGCAAATCGACTAATCTTCATACAAAATTTTTTGGAAAGCCCTTTGAAATTGTAATGCATTTAGACCCACGAAGCATAAAGAGAAATTTCATCAAAAAGAGTAAAAAAGTGGTCCATTCTGAGCTTCACTGTTGCTATGAGGACTACATGCAAACATTAGACGTGAGACAAATATCTCCCAATAAATACTCGTTGTCAACCGTACCTCATAATAGAGGAAGACAAGAATTGTATATTTTATGTGAGGATTCACATGTGTGTGGAAGTCCCATTCCATTATATGTTGCCATTGATCCAAAGGATATGCCTGTCAGCAAGTTTCAATCGGAACGCTTACAGTATCCTGGTGGACTTAAGGTTAACAATGGAAGAGTGTATGTAAGTGAAGATGAAAAGCAATTGTCAGTCCTGGAAGCTATGAGTTTGGATGTAGTGAAGAGACTGCCAATACTTGGAGTAAATGAAGTGCTAGTAGATGCTGACTGTATTTATGTAACAGATGTTCACAAACATCGACTGATAAAGATGACTCTCAGTGGTACAGTTATATCATCTATAGGAACGCAAGGCAGAGAACCAGGAGAGTTCAATTTTCCCAATGGGATTCGACTCAGTAAAGATAATGAAATTTACGTATGTGATACTCAGAATCACAGAATTCAAGTATTTGATCAAAATTTGAAACTATTGAAAATACTAGGAGCAGAAGGAAATAATGATGGTTGTTTCAATAGCCCTGATGATCTAGAGTTCGATGATGCTGGAAATATCTATGTTGTGGATCAAGATAACAATCGCATACAAGTCTTATCTCCACAAGGGAAACACATGTACAATATTGGGAGATTTGGGAGGGAGAAAGGAGCTTTAGCTAAACCTGTCTCAGCAGCAATCCACAGAGATATGATCTACATCACAGAATATTACAACAAACGCATATCAGTATTCACAACTGCCGGGGAATTCATTACAACATTTGGTGAGAGAATTCTTAAACATCCGGAATGTATAGCCATCGATAGAGATGGTTATGTATTTGTGACAGATAGTCGATCTCTGGTGATTAAATTTTAGCTTCACTGATTACATTAGTACATGTATAACTGTCACTTTATTAGGAATTGCATAATTATATTATCATGAGTATTAAAACATAATTTATCCACGATAGTATAAACAGAGATATTCTATACTACGTAGTATAGAATATCTCGATATTCACTGCTACGTGTATAGCGTGTCATCAAGCCTAGCTATGTAGAGCTTCCTCCCACATACTCCTGTTTGGTCAAAAGAATGTGGAAATTCTTCTCTATTGCTTATTTGATCAACTAACACTCTACAAAAATGCTTTAATGGCTACTATAGCTTCCTTGTGTTGCCTAGCTAATTACAGCACACTGAAGCTAGCTAGTTAGCTAAACTAGCTATATACTTCTGATCACTATATCAAAATGAAGATCTGGGCTCTGGTGTGGTTGCTGCTGGAATATCCATGGAGTAAGTAATAGCTATAGCTATACATGTAGCTAGGTATGCATACAGTGTTGTTCTCATTGTACCTATATACTATAGCTAAATGGCATTGATTCTGCTTGCACAGATTTGACAGCACAAACTCGATGTAAGCCAGGTGAAATTAGACTCGAGGGTAGGACTGGTCAGAACCCCACTGCTGGTCGTATACAGATATGTGACAATGATGGACAGTGGAGGGAAGTATGTGATCGTGATTGGGATGAAAATGATGCCAAAGTTGTGTGCAAGCAATTAGGGTTTTCTGAAAAAGGTAGCTATAGCTATTTAGTTACATAGCTAAACATACAAATTAGTCAAAGTTATATTATATACTGTGAAGGAGCAGAGTATTGTGGAGAAAACTGCTTTGGTATAAGTAGTCTAAATCGGAGAATCTTTGATTTTGGATGCACAGGGACTGAAGAGAGACTTATTGACTGTTCTCATGATATAATGAATGGTGGGTGCACATCGGGTGAAGCAGGAGTGGCATGCATCAGTGGTAAGTTAACTCTTGATGTAGTTAGCTAAAAGATATACGAACCAAAAGGTATACAGTGGAACCTTTGATAAAGATCTCTCAACAAATCAATTATACCTTTGTATATACACCACAGCTATACAAAGTAACCTCCAAAATGAACAAAAGGCATAATTTGTATGCATGACCTTTGAACTTGTAGTTTTTGAATCTTCTCGAGAAAATGAGGGAATGACAAAAGAATAAATAAGAGGCCAGTCATATAGTATAATCTCTGTATAAGAGACATTTATCTAATGGAATTCTTGGTCCCAACATGACGTCCATTATTGAGAGGTTCCATTTGTAGCTAGCTATTATGCAGTGCCTGAATTGAAGACCTTGCTGATCGAACCTAGCTAGCAGACTGTTGCAGTAGTTAGCTACAAGAAGCAAAACTCTTTATGGCAGCTTTATAAGATAGCTATAGGTGCAAAATTGTCAAAATAAATACTGCCATATTACAAAATTAATATTTACCTGCCAATCAATAATAAATGCTATAGCTAATTATAGCTATTTTTTATTTGCTACAATTCAGAGACTGAAAATACTGTTAATAGCTGTTCAGCAACAATGATCAAGAGTGTGGCAACCACTGAGACTATCACCAGCTGCTTAGCATCAATGAACACAAATCCCACAGATTGCAGTCCAACAATTACAGAAACCATTACAAGCTGTTCTGTTACAGCCACCAGTCCAACTGTCACCAAGGGAGCTGTTGGGAGTGGACAACTGATAAATGAAGATAACACAGTGTCTAATTGTACAGCACTTAGTGGTAGCCTAGGGGCTCTGGCTGGTGTGATGGCCTTAGGGCTGCTGGGGATACTTATTGGATGGGTGTGCTCATGCTGTATACGTAAAAGAAGAGAGAATTTGATTGCAAAGTCCACAACAAATAATGAGAGGTGAATCTGTGATTAGTGTAGTCAACATGTAAGGTAAGGGAATATAGCTAGCTAATACTGAACTGCTTGCTGGGTGGATAGATAGTTATTGATTGGAGGATTGGAAGCGAAGAACTTCTCTTGGAGCTCCACAGATTTTTATAGCTATTTATACTGTTGTTATAGCTTCACAATAATGTATAAATACAGGATTACTAGTCACAGCAATGAAGAAAGTGCTGTCAAATTTGATAATCCCACCTACACCTCTGATGTACCCTCCAAGCAACACAAGTACAGTTCTTATGGGCCGAAAAATGTTCCACCAGTGTATGATACTTATGATGTGATTGAAAATGGCCACCATGCAGGAGATAGCTCCTTGCAGAGGGAAGTGGATGCAGAGGAGTACGAAGTTCCAATACAAACAAGGCGCTCACTGAATTGATCACTCCAGATCAGTATAGATAGCTACCACCACTGTCCAATGTAGCCCATGCATAGATACTATCAATATCTTTGTGCAGTTCTAGCATAGAACATAATATAATAGCTAGTATTGTTGTATTTTTACCTTTAATGCTGTATTTTTGTTGTCATGTTGTGTATATTATCGACCTCAGCTGGAGTCCAAGACTACAAGCCACGATGTTTATGATCAGGATGTCTGAACCTTCTTATTCCTAAGGCAGATTCTATTCTACACATATGAATAGTACAAGATGTCTTCTCTCCCGTCTAAAAATGTCCCAGTTAGAATTCTGCTGTTATAGTATCTCAGTACCTATTATGTCATTGAATAGTTGTCACTCAGCCCTTTTTCCTAACTGTTGTCAACTCCAACAAGGGAACCCCTCCAACTTCCTGGCAATGCAGTAGGCTTGTTTCTGAGTGAGGAAGCAGAGAGAAACCATGGAACTGCTCCTCACAAGTGCTGTGTGGTTGGCTAGGAAACAACCTACGTACTTCCTCCACCTGGATTGCCCAGCATCATTAAATATTATAGAATTGGCTAGTTATGTATTTACTATTAGCTATAGCTATATACTCACTTAGTCCTAATTTACATCACAAACAGTTCTAGCTACTGAGCTATCACAATTGTGTAAGTATTAACCTTTCATGTGCTAGTTTTATCATTTAAAATGAGCAATAGGTACAGAATAGCATTGTACATGTTACATATTAGAATCATTAGCTAATGGTTTCATAGTCAGTGTCAGCATGCAAGAGTGAGTACTGTTGGATGAAGTCTGCAGTGAGTGAAGGTTGTAGCATCTTCATAGCTCTCCAGTAGAGCCTGCCCACCTCTTCCAAGTTCCCTCCATCCAAGTGTAGCTCAGCAGAGAGGTACATTAACCAGAGCTCTGTTCAGAGAAAATGGACAACATAGATTCCCATATAGCTACATTTATTGAGTGCAGCATGATAATGAGCAAAGGTATGACCTAGAACCAGAGAGTACACTATTGTGGAAACCAGGTGCGACCCATCAAAATAGATCCACCAGATACTATAACCTACTAGTGTATGGAGAAAAGGTAAAAGAAATTAGGATGGGGGCAAGGGGGGAAGCTTCCTGCTAAGTGTAATTGGGGGGCAAAAATCATTTTCAGAAGGAGTTCCCCCTCCCCCCTTGTCCCCTAGATAGCTAGTAGATGGAACGATATGTGTGCCACTGTATGTATGGATGTCATGTGACCTACCAGTGTGAGTGCTTCCATAGTCTCTGACTGCCTTTTCAAATAATTCCCTCAGTTTCTTCATGCCACGGCCACTGGAGGTGGTAGTGACTTGCTGCTCCACTTCAAAACACTTTTTGTACAGAGAGAAAGGAACTGGAACAAATTTCAGTAACCTACAACAGTGAAAGCAATACTTGATCGAGCCAGATAATTTCTCATTAGGCAAGCATCATAATCAGCTTTTGCTGACTCTGGCAACTTGTGCATCAACTTACTTGCTGTATATCTTTCTAGCCTTTGATATACCTCCCACTTTGAATGCCCAATCCAAAAAAAGTTCAGAGAGAGGCTCTGAGACTTCTTTACAATTACAGCTCATACCATCCTATACACAATCACAATTACACATCTATACTGGTAACAGCTTTGAATTTGTATACCTCAAAAACAGCTTCAATATTTTGGTGTGTTGCTGTGTCTATTAACTTCTTCACCCATAGCTGCCAAATAGGAAGAGAATCCTAAAATTTGCAAAGAATAATGCATGTTTGCTTCTTGAAAGGATATTTCTGTACAATGGCACATAATTGAGATTGGTGTCATGATTTTACATGAGATGACACTGGCAACATGAGGGTGGAGTTATCGAATACAGGTTCTCATTGGTCCAAGTACGTACTATCAGGAAAAATGAATTGCTATATAATAGGAGGTAGCTAGACTAAAGCACAGAATCAATAAAGAATGACACACAAAATCAGAGCACATGGCACACACAGTATTACGTAAGAAACGTTCTGTCTAAATATAGATACATAGGCTAAATAATATCATAGTAGCTACAGTACAAAATCGACAAGTGTCAATGTCAATACATGCCAACACGTACCACCCTCTTTTCCTACCACTAAGTGCGGGCTTGATTTGCTCACCCAATTAATGTCACTATTATGTACTGCTAGAGGGTTACTGTTAGAGTATAATGAAATACTTTTGGTAATATTTGCTCCAGTGCTTTCCTGCACATTCCTCCCAGTTCCTTCACATGCTCTTTGGTGCCTGTTCCCTCTATACTTGGCAAGGATGTTTCTACTCCTTGAATCTTCACCAACCACAATCGCACAGAAGTGGGATGAGCAGTTAGAGCTTCAGACATAATCAAAGAAGCTTCTTCTATCAAATTGAAGGAATTCAAAACTTTAACCTGTAGAGACATTACTAGCATTATCACTGATGGAGTTGATGCACATAAAATAAACAAAAAAAAACAACTCACATATTCCTCATAAGTTTGTTCTGACAGTTGACCATCCTTTGAAGCTTGTCTGAATTTATTCTCAAGTCTTTGCTTTGCCTGCAAATTAAAGGCATGGCTAATGACTTATGGTAAAGACCCCTTACCCAGGGTGATATTTAGAGAAATGACCTTTAGAATGAACCCTTAGTGGAGGTTCATTTCCTGCTTTTTAGCATAATACTACACTTGCCTTTTTCTTTAAAAGTGGTGAGTTACTCTCTTCCAATCTCTCTATTGACCACTTGAAGTAGCTGTCCCAGATCCCACGGCTTTTTGTCCTAATCTCCCCAGTGATATCAGAAAAGAACTCAACTGAAGAAATGCCTTCTGTAAATATCTCCTCTGACTTTGCTTCTAATTCTATTATCTGATGATCTAAATATAAAGTACAAGGAAGGACTGTAAGGATTATTTGTTATACCCACCTACATAAACTAGATGGAGTGCACACAATTTCAGGTAACAAGCATCCTGTCATGTACTCAAGTTATTCATTATTATGTGATTAACTTCCTAATTTAACTTCCCTTATTCAAGTGCAACTAGATAGCCCCCTACAGAGCAATTACCTTCCAGGGAGTGAGTATCAAGGGCTTGCCAGTGTCTTCTAGCAAGAGCATTCCATGTCAGAGAATGAGAAGGAAAATCTCTCCTCACACTGTAGTGGTTAAGAGAGGAAATACATGAATTAGCTATGGGATTTCACATGTAAAATGCACATGACATTCTGAGTAAGAAGAGGAGATTCCAGAATGTTTGCAATATATGGAGGTAGTGCTCAGGAAAGCAAGGAGCTTTCCAGATAATGTCTGTTGCAAGAATTCATCTCCAGTAGTAGCTAGCATTTTCTGCTGTGCTGTGCTATGGGTGGATCCAAAATTTTACAGGATGTGGCCTGGTTTAATGGGAGAGATGTGGCCTCTTCCCATTTGGGAAGATCATCACCTTCCGGAGCACCAATTATTCATAGGTAGAAGAACCAGGGGGGCACATGCTCCCCCTGCCCCCTTTGAAATGAATGTCCCCTTCAGAGACTAGCTGATCACTGTAGGTTAGCCATATGGAAGGGGTTGAGAAAATAAGTTAGGGTTTTGGAGATGTAGCTATATGCATGCAGTACATTTTGTACAGACATTAAGCTTCCAAGCATGCTTCATTGTCATGCAGTGGAGCTGATAGTACCCTTCCCCTGTGCTATCCTTTATAAGGGATTTAACTTGTGTGGCTAGAATATATTCCTTCACCATAGACTTTTCAGCTAGGGTGAAGCTTCGTCTACAATAGATGCTCAGGAAACAATATAAAATTTGCACTACAATACATGTAACTCCCTGGTGGCTACATTCTAATACAAGAAATCTTGTACTACACAAGGACATTGAAGCCTTTGGTTCTATTGTATTATGCCTTGTGCATAACTATTTCTAATGTATAGCAGCCCAAAGCAATAAGTGTGACAATTGAGGTAAGAGTGATGTGCTATAAGTAGAGGTGTATAGTAGCTATATACAATATAATTAGCTATGTCATAGCTAGCTAAACACTGGATATAGAGCATTGTCTATATCATAATTATTATTATCTGGTTATGGGCTTCAGTCTGAATAGCTTCACATCAAGGCAGCTAACTCTACTACTAACTCAAGCAGCTATGCTCATCTTCTGGCTCATGTTTTGGTATCTTCTGGAATGTTCACCGAGTATGGGGATGCATAACACAGGTAGCCATTTTCTGTGAATAAATAATTGTGGTACATGTACTGAAAATTATGGTCTATACCATGTGTTACAGCTAGTGCACCTATCAAAACTGTGACATGACTCATATAGTTATTATTGTACTTGTTAGTCAGCTTCTGATGTGGACTCCCTTTTCCATTATAGCAATTATGAAGTTTTGAGGTGGTATTATGCCTTGTTAGTCAAGGCTCATAATTAAATTTGCACGTACCTAGCTGCACAATTGAGATCTGTATGGTGTGTAGCACCCAAAGCATGTAACCGATGGGTCTTAACATACTCTAGGATGTGAACCAGGTGTTATCATACTAGAGGGCCTAATCGATTACAGTGGTGCTATTGGTCACATACAATTTTGTGATTGTAATGGAAAGTGGAGAGAAGTGTGCAACAGAGGCTGGGATGAAAATGATACCAAAGTGGTGTGCAGGCAGTTAGGTTTTTCTGATCAAGGTAGATTTTTCTGATCAAGGTAGTTATTGCCACAGTCAAGCTGTATACATTAAAGCTTCCATCTACCAATGTCATACCAGCATTGTAATATGAGTGTGTCTGTATACAGGGGCTCAATTTTGTAATGATAGTTGCAATGGTGAAAGTAATTTAAACAAAAGCATTTCTGGCTTCAACTGTATGGGGACTGAAGAGAGACTCATTAACTGCATACCTTCAGCTCAAAGATCTGATGAAAAGTGCAGGGGTGAAGTGGGAGTGATTTGCAGTAAGTTCAATGACTAGCTATTCAAATACCATAATGCCAACTATTCCAATAGTAAGCACGTCATGTCAAGAGAAATGCAGTCCAGAAGTCAAGACCATTACTAGCTGCACATCCTCATACCATACACCAAGCATACCACTCAGCTCTTTGGGACCAAGGGAAGCAGTTCAGCAAAGAAAGGAAAATCACACGAGGATGATAAGTACCTGTGGAGCACTTGGAGGTGGGCTAGGGGCACTGGCTAGTATCATGGCTATAGGGCTAGTGGGTGTGGTCCTAGGATGGGTGTGGTCATGCAATAGGAGAAAGAAATCCAACATGTGAGTCTGCAGCAACCAGTTATTCACTAGTGATACCTAAACCAAGTGCATAATAACATCTCTAGCAGTACCTCTCACATTGATAACCCTACTTACTCCCCAAAGTCTCCCCCCTGGCCACACTCTGCTATTGAGTACAGCTCTGCTGGACCTCACGACACTCCACCTCAGGACATATCTGAGGCCACCTATGAAGCCATCGACCACCCAGCACCTACAGACAGAGGATGGGAAAATCCAAGGCAGCAGACTGAAAAACCTCAGGACTATGAAGTCCCCATCCAAACCAGGAACACAACCACTCCCACAACCACTCCCACAACCATTCCTACAGTATAGAAAATTGCTCTTAGCAGTCAAACACATCCAAAATCATACAATGTAACATAACTGAATAAAAAATCATGATGATTTGTACAGTAGTGCTATCATAACTATATAGCTATGCCCTACAGTTACATAATAAGGGTGCTCTGTAGCTATAGCAATGCCCTGCACATGTTAAAATCAATTTGTAAACTCAAGCTCAATCAGAGTGGGAGGTCGTCCTAAGAAAACTTCACCAGAGGTCTACGAGTATATACCTTCAATTCGATAGTTGGATCACAATATAAGAGGGCATGCCATGTATGAATGAATACCTGGGGGGGGGGGGGGGGGGGAAAGAATATCCATGTGCTTGTGTGCAGGAAAAATTTTTTTTGTCTTGGCCATGCCCACTTTTGCCTAACCACACCCCTCTTGGATATCAAACCAGCCAACCATGCAAAAATATATACAGTCGAACCTCGGTTATCTGTTGCATCAAGGGTTGATTCATAACCAGACTAGTGCCTAGGGTTTACGCTCTGAGCATCGAGAGACCGAGAAAGCTAATGACAGATACACTAGTCAGTTGCGAGGTCAAGGTCCAAGAATCACGTGTTGAAAGCTAACAAGTTGGAAAATGACATGCTATTTTTGAACATGTCGATTTAAAGGTAAAGGATTATAGCGCAGTCATTTCTGAGTAGATTGGTATAAGAATTATAGCATTTGAACGAACCATTTCTGAAATAAGTTGTTTGATGATGATGATGATGATGAACGATCAGATGAAAACGGCAATTTTTTAAGTTGCTATAAAATGACACTGCTTTGTTCTCTGCTCTTCATATTTGAGTACTAGGACATTGAAGGTGTTCTGTCTTCAAGTTAGGAGTTGCTGACTGCAGTAGGTAAGTATTCTGGAGTTATGAAAGAAAATATTAAGTACTACTCGAATGGAGCTTCCGTGCCATCTCTACTTAGAGAGTACTATCGTACTCTTTGATAAGAAGAATATAGAAGAAGAAGAATCCAGCGATTTACCTGCTTGCTGTATTTCTGAAACGGTAAGCTCCCTGGTCCTGAAACTTGGTCTGCACATTATAGTAGGCTCTAGTAGGCTGGATAATCATTCACAGTAGCTTTTGTTAGGTCTAAGTGGGGGAACTCAGGGGCTGATCCAGAGTTTTTGGAAAGAGGGGGCCGTGTGCTTGCATCATGGCTGCATAGAGTCTCCACTACAGCTGGTACCAATTTTATGGGTTTTGAAATAAATGTTTACATATGTTCACTGAAATCCAACTATCATAATATTTCAGATACATTTCAGGGGCTGATCCAGGGGGAATGAAATGGGTCCCTCTCAAAATTAATTATTCATAAGCAACACATTGTAAAACCTATCAGATGCATATCGCTGGGTCTGAAATTCAACATAGAAATCAGTCCTTTAGGGCTGTAGACAAGTTTTTAGGTTTAGGTGCTAGCAAGTGTTCACCCATGAGATTATGCAAATTATTAGTATTTGTGATCACACCACATACTTAAAAGCAATACAGTATAGCCTCTGTTATCTGAACCTCATTTATCCATACATGTATACTACAAGCATTTTTTTGAGAGTGCTTTGCACAGGTACATTTAGCAACTGCATAACAATAATCAGTAGGTAGCATCTTTTCAGAGCTGTTAGAGGCCTAAGGTCACCTAAATAAACCAAGCATCTACACCATCACCCTATGGTTATTAGCATCTACACCATCACCCTATGGTTATTATTAGCATCTTATTTTTGATTTTTGTTCAGCCCTAAAGATGACAGCAGCAAGGCTGTTGGCAATTATCATCACTAGGTTGCTTATTACATCCATCCACTACTACAAGTTATGTGGTATTCATCTACCTACTAATAAGAGTACTGAAGTGTGAAATTGCATTGCTACAAGTTATGTGGCATTCATCCGCCCACTAATTAGAGTAATGAAGTGTGAAATTGAAATTGCATTGCTGCAAGTTATGTTTGAAAATTCTTGGCCAAATTTCAGTAAAAATACTAAAGAATCAGTATGGTTGGAGGACATGGCAAACCAAAATGGGTGTTTTGGCATTTACCCCTCTTCTTTAAAGGATCAGCCCCTGATAATCTTATAATAAAGCTGTTATCTTAGATGCCTGCCACTCAGAGACTAGCATTCTCAAATGTATGGATTGTCCTTAATTACCTGAGAACTATGAGTCAAATGCTTTGAATAACCTAATGGTGCTGCACATTCTGTGACACAGATGATAGTTTATCCAAGTTCAGCTACAAATCAAACCACCACACCCAAAATAACAACTATAGATCAACTGTAGCTTAGCTTTATAATTCTGTTTTAATCTTTTCTCTGGCTCAAAACATTCTGTAATTATGGTGCCTTAATTTACTATATGGCTCTTTCATTTAAAATATTGCACCATGAAAAGGGGGGGGGGGGCAGGTCCCTTAGGCCCCTACCTGGATCAGCCCCTGGAACTAGAATTTCACTTTTGTATTAGTCTATAGGCGGTGCATGCGGCTGTCCGAGTCATCCCTACATAGAGAGTGCTACCACATTCTCTGATTAGCAATGGAAATTTTTTTGGGGGAAGCTTTCCCCTGGAGGTCACTGCAGAAAGTTTGGAAACATCACAGGGGAGTATGTTTTGGAAAAATGATCAGAGAGTGCACTAGCACTCTCTAAGTAGGGAGGCAGGTCAAAGGTCATAAGACTGTACAAACTAAAAACTCTTCTTTCTCTCCACCCTTAGGAGAATGTTTAAAAACCAAAAATGCATTCGCTAACATAAGAAAAAAAACGATGCCTAAAATTGATCTTTGTTCTATTTCTTTATAATAATAAGGATAATAAGATCAATGCCTCGACTCACTGGCTATAGTCATCAAAATTCTGTTTTAGTCATCTGTTAGAGTGGCACCTAGAGGCTGATCTTTTGCTATTAGTTTTGACTAAGGCTCTACTTCACTATTCGATAGCACTCAGAACACTAGCTAAGCCATTTTGAAGCGCACATTGGTAGGAGGCAGGGATTATGGGTGGGGCCACATATATGTGGCTACAGCAGCCTAATAGCGGTTCAGTAGCTCTTAAGTTTAGCTAGGTCTTCAGTATAATTGTTTAGGTATTTATTTAGAAGACATTTTTTGCGTTCACTTGTTACTATCCTTTTTTCTTAGTTGAAGTTGAATGTAAGTTTGTGTATATAAAGAATTGAAGGTAGCAGTATTGACCGTTGCTTCAACTGAGAGTATGCAGTGATGAGGCTACAGGACAGCTCTACGTAAACCTCATCTTTTTCTTTTGTAGGTACAAACACAGTCACTGGTTGAAGAATTTGTTTAGATATTCAGTCATGATTATATGTCATCGATCTACCACTCGAGGGGAATCCCCCTTCAGTCGATAGTACCAAAGATAGTACCTAGCTAGTGGGAGTGTCATAAAACTCGATTCACTGGCCTTAGAAGGCAGGGGACAAGCCACAGAACCAACAGAAGAAGCACTGTCTCTCTCGCGGTAAAATCATGGTTAAAAAAAAAAAGAGCATGTGCATATAAAGCTAGCGTCATACTTCGTCAGCGCAAAAGCAGAGACTGCAGAAACGGGGAAAGATTTAGCAGTGCCGCTTTTGCAGCCAAAAAATCTTAGTTATCGGACTATCTTATCCCAAAGTATCATTTCTTAACTCACCAAAATGAAGATTTTGTGGCCCTAACACTTTTTGGCCTTCGAAATACCCCTGTTTTTAGTGTATTTACAGCTGGTTTTCAAGCATACAAGGTAGTTAAGGTCCCAAACTTGGAGCACTGAAAGTCTAGCTACTCTACTACCTGTATATGAAGTCTGAGCTCTTAACTAATAACCCATCCCTAACACTTTTTGAACTTCAGGTTAGTGAATAACCTCCATTTGACTGCAGATAATTCCGTGGATGGGTGATGATTACATTTTAGAATTGACACACATACTCAAGAATGATGGATAAACATACATACAAAATATCAACTGCATGTAATCTATGGTTCTCCCTCTGCAAGAAAAAATATCATCATTAGTCAAAAATTGCAAAAGTTAAAACACAAGCTGGAAGCACTGTAGATACTGGGAAAGAAGACTGCAGAGCAAAAACCAGTCATATAAGTCAAACAGCCACTGCTTTGTGAAACTATAAAATTATCCTTATTTTTGGTGTGTATATAGTATTTATCACATGTAGTACTCTATACCTCTTGAGGTGTTTGTTACATTTTTTGTTACTCCATTATTTCTGGAGTTAGAGGCCTCCTTGCTATTTACCATAAACCAATTAGGAATCTTGTATGACCACAAATATTTAAAGCCATAGCTACACAAGGCTAACATGTTTGACCCCGCCCATGCATATATAGTTGCTAGGGTATAAGGATTGTTGAAGCAAGTTTATTTCTGCTCAGCTAAGGAATCACAAGGTAAGTAGACTACTGATTATTGCAATAATTATAGCAACTAGCTACTATAGTTTGAGATCTTAGGAGCTAGCTAATAACCTGCAATATTTCATATAGCAACTTGCTAGCTGGTACAATTAATTATTCAATGGACTTAGTGGAATGATTATCTCATAATAAAAGTTTTGGCTGTCCAAGAATTTAGTTCAATGGGTATTGAGGAGTATGTTCTCCATACTCCAGAAATCTAACTACTCCACTTCTTTTTATATGGAGAGTATAGGCACATGGTGGCATGCTGGTATACATATTGATTTTAGTATGGCACTATTAATTTAGGTAAAAGCTGATTAATAGTAAGCCATAAAGATATACAAAACATGAATCACTTCCTACTATAAATCATGCTTGTTTCTCTTTAAATCATAATACACAGATATTTTAATAGCTTAAAAAGTATAATGAAGATCTGGTCAGCACTGCTGTGTTTGCTACTGGAACATTTACCAAGTAAAAAGATGAGCACCATCAAACACACAATAGCTCACATGATATTTTTTATGATAATGCAGGAATTACTTCCCAGTGTGAACCAGGTGAGATCAGACTCACTGGGCCAGGAACCAATCCTACTGCTGGTCGTATACACTTGTGTGAAACTGACAGAGAGTGGAGGGAAGTGTGCCATTCAAACTGGGACACTAATGATGCTATGGTGGTTTGCAGACAATTAGGTTTTTCTACCCAAGGTATATTGGATACTACCACCTGTCAGATCCATGTTCAATAATCAGTCTCTGCAACTTGTGTATCTTCAATTAGTACATGTGATAGCATGGTTAGCTGTGGTATTTGGATTAATAGCACGAGTAATGCAGGGGTAATAGCGCGAGGCGAAGCTGAGTGCTATTTACTGCATTACAAGTGCTATTAATCCCAAAATACCACAGCTAACCATGCTATCACATGCTAATAGTATACTGTTCATAATAGCCAAAGTAGTAGCTCTTCTTCTGCTTCTGGCTAACTTAGCACATCAAAAAAGAAAAAGAAAAAAAGACTGCATTTCTGGGCAGAAGAAGGAATAAGGCCATGGCATAGCTAGCTAGTAGTTTTCTTGTAGCTAGTACTTGTTTTCGTAGCTAGAAGTTAGTGGTTGTTTCTGCATGTATAGCCAATTACACCACGGAGCACTATTTCAAGCACTTAGCCCACTATTACAAAACGTAGCCCACTATGAAAGATTAGCTATGAATTTCATTAAAATAGCTGTAATCGTCTATGTAGTTTACTAAACAAATGAAATACAACAAACTATTAACAATGATAGTGGATAACAATCCCTACATTATTTGAATATTGTAGGAGTAGAAACATGTCGTAATTGCCTAGGAAGAAGTAGTTTGTCAAGGAGAGTCTTCAACTTTAACTGTACTGGAAATGAAGAGAGACTTATAAACTGCAATCACGAAAGGGAACGTAGTCAGTGTGTAAATGAACCAGGAGTGACATGCCAACCTCACACGCGTAAGTTGTGACTCTACAATGTGTTTTAATGTTATCAAAGCCCTATAAAAATATAATAGTTTTCTCATTAGATGCAATGAGCAATACTTCTAGAAATAGCCAACTCTTTTGACTCTCAAGATCATTAGCTGCCATTAAACCTTATTTTCTTGTCTATCCAATGAATCACCAGAGCAGCGTAATCAAACAGAGGTAACACCAGAGCAGTGTAATCAAACAGAGGTAACAGGATCACCACAAAAAATAGGGAATGGTGAACAGGCCAATCAAGACGCCACAGCTATTATTGCAGTACTTGGAACACTGATAGGTGTCATGGCCATAGGACTAGTGGGTGTGGTCCTAGGATGGGTGTGGTCATGCTACAGAAGAAGACAGAAAATACCACAAATGAAAAGGTAAGCATTAGAGAATTACTAGGGCAATGTGCAACAGTCAATGAGTGAGCAAGCATATAGCTAATTATGATAGCTTACTCCCTATCTTGCTCCTGCAAACACTTAGAGAAGAAGAAGACCTAGCACAGCACATGTAGAGTACCAATGAAACATTGAAGAGTGAATGCCAATCTTAAATTACCATTCAAATTATGTCTCATGCAGAATCAATGACACTGTAATGGGCCAGAACCCCAGCTATGCTGTGGTCTCCACCTCAAAGATATCCTCCTCAAGGGAAGATACACTCCCTAAGTTCAGTGATGCTTGCTACGAGACTATCAAGCAACAACCTGGAGCAGGAGAAAGAAGAAGAAGTGACGAAGGAGACTACATTTAAGGGACAGCTACTCACTCATTCTTGCCATGTAAAACTACACATAGTTACTATAGTGAATGTAAAACATGCAACTATGAATGTTGCCATGGGATGTAACATAATTTGCTATAGAGAAGAGGCACGTTGTTGTTCAGGTGGACTTGCTGTAGCTCATTCACTTCAAGGAATTCTACTATTGGCCTACTTCTGTTATGGTGCCCCTTCCAGTCAGGGAGAGACGAAGCTGGCTTGAAGTAGTGCTGAAAATCCATACTGCAGCTGCCACTATTGATCAAGCATGTCAGTGCAGTGCAGCTAGCTAGCTAGCTATGTGTGCATGGTTAATAAATCTAAATAGGGGTGTGGTTAATTTAATTTCGAATTTCAATTTTCAAATTTCTTATCTAGCATACAAATTATACTAAAATTTGGACCATTTGAAAATTTCCCGCTATATGATAGTTTGTAGCTATAAAAATTACAAATATTATATGAGTATACTGGTAGTGAGGGAAAGGAAGATGCACTCCTCAGCTATTATGGCTTCATAAATTCTTGGAACAGCAGAGTACACTTTGTGTCTATCAAAGAGCATGGCTTCTCATAACTGCAAGTTTCCCTTCCAGGAAAATATAAAGTATTGTGGAACAAGCATGGCATACTATCGCAGACAACATCAAAGGCACCACCTGTATACTGTAGCAGTAACCATATAACTGTTACTTAGAAGTCATCTATCATAGTTCAATGACAGCTGAAGGTCTTGGAAACCATAGCTATTGAATTGGATGATTGCATTTTTAGCATAAGTGTGGTGTATAATAGGCATAGGAAGCAGGGTGGCAGAGACAGCCATGGCCACCCCACTTTTTTTCACCGAGCCTTGCACTAGGCTCTCAGTGGTTAAATTCAACAACTCAACAACCATCACTCAGTCCTATAGCCCTATAAATACAGCCTTTTATAATGTGTCCGTGCATATCTACAAATGATGTACTATTATTTGTATAATTGTGGCATTATTGGCATTATGTCTTGGCTAAGACTGAATATTCACTGGGGTGTGGCTTTTATTATACTCAATACTTAACCATGTTTAGCTAGAGTAATAGTGGGGGTGTTTGGCAGAGTACCCAACTGCTGGAGGATGCTAACAAGAGAACTGAGCAACACTTGTGGTCTGGCCAAAGGAAGATAGCTACCACAGAATAAGGAACAGTGGTGCTCCCCCAGAAGTACACTATCATATTAATATATAGCCACATAAATAGTAAGTGCATTGAGAAGCAAGTAAAAATCCTATCCAATGAAGAAGAATTACCGCTACTTCTATAGTAACTATATTGAGGTGAGTAAGAAATCCAGGAACTTAATGGTCCAGTTGGAGCTCATAAAGTGAACTAATTTATAGTGTAGCTATACACTTGTAGGAACTTTACGGACTGCAAGCATGTGCTCAGTGAGCATTGAATGGATAGTATTCTCTCTCTTTCTCACAGAGTTCTCATAAAGTGTGTTCATCATGATGGTCTGGGTTCTGGTGGTGTTGCTGTTAGAACATCCACTACGTAATGGTCTTTATTCTAATGTATATATAGTTATATTCTTTAGACATGGAGGAGTATAAATTACATCAGTGAGCCATTTCTATTAATTTTGTGTAACCTTTTGTGTACTGTGTGGCTGTATAGAAACGACGTCCCGTCAGATGTGCGAAAGTGGTAGCATCAGACTGGAGGGAAGAACTGGACAGAATCCTTTTGCTGGTCGTATACAGATATGTGATAATGACAGAGAGTGGAGGGAAGTATGTGATCGTGATTGGGATAGAAATGATGCAAGAGTTGTTTGCAGGCAGTTAGGTTTTTCTTATGAGGGTATGTAGCTGTCATCATAATGAAACTTCATACATGACACTATATTAATATTTTGAATAGGAGCTGAGTATTGCAGTGAAGATTGTTTTGGAAGCAGTGATCTAGATATCAAGATTTCCCGTATTGATTGTAGAGGGAATGAAGAAAGACTTCTAGACTGCACACATTCTCTCCTCGATGATGGGTGCAACAATGGAGAAGCAGGAGTAGCTTGTAGTCCTTGTAAGTGATTAATAACTTAATAGGATTCATAGCAGCTATAATTGAAGGGATCAGAGCTAAAATTAATAATGCTGTCATCTAGCTATGGTTCACTATTATTTATTTTCATCAGTGAATGAGTTAGCTGTAAGCCCCAGCAGAGTCACTCAGATCATCACTCCTAAACCAACCACTATACTTCCAGAAGATTGCCAGTTCATGTTCACTAAGAACATTACCAGCTGTACAGCAACAGCTCTCATGACTACGACTGTGTACCCACAGCAGTGCAGTCAAGCAACCACACAACAGGAGACAACTGGGAATGATCAACAGGCTATTGAGGATGTTGCATCAACTAAAGTGAGAACCATTTCTATAGCACTAGGGTCATTGATTGGCATCATGGCCCTGGGGCTAGTGGGTGTGGTTCTAGGATGGGTGTGTTCATGCCATAGGAAAAGAGGGAAATCTGTTATTGAGGAGAGGTGAGTGCTGTAGAATTATAATAGGCTATATATCACTTATTTCAGAATAATTACATTGACAAACTTGAATGAATTATTGCAGAATCCACACCAAAACCATAATGCAGCAGAATCCTTGCTATAATACGACCTCTCTCTTAATGTCACATGCCTCAGGGGTTAATGCTAGAGACACAAGGACTCAATCAATTATCTACGACACTATTGAGGAAGAGATGTTGCTAAATGGAAGAAGTCTAAGAGGAGGTGGAGGACAAGGCAGGGAAAGAAGAGGAGAGGAAAGAAGAGAATTCAGTGACTCCATTTAAGGGATCCCCCTTTTTCATTCTAAATTAACACTAACATCAATGATGACTATTTCTTGGCCTATAGCACATGTACTTGATAGCTTCACACATAATGGCAAATTGCATGGCATGCAGCTTCTATCTGAGGATGGCTATTGACATATTTTTTTAATTTTATTTTTTTGTTGTTTTTTTTTAGAGAGAGAGAGAGAGAGAGAGAGAGAGAGAGAGAGAGAGAGAGAGAGAGAGAGAGAGAGAGAGAGAGAGAGAGAGAGAGGAGGCTACAATTTGAGGTCATTTACTAAATGGAGGTGGGGTCTGATTGAACCATTAAACAATTAGAGTTCAGCCTTGTTAGTTAGATATTATTAGTAGGTGGTGAATACTTTTTGTGTGATGGTGGGCAGAGGTACTATCTAGAAGTCATAAATTGCTAAGCAGCTGCTTGGATTATGTGAGCTCTACAGTATGCACGACCTTTAACCTTTTATCAGCTCACTGCTCTTTAAGAAGAAATTATGCAGAGATAAAGCTTGATTTTTGCTACCTATTACTCCATGCTTAGCAAATCTCCATATCACTGAGAAAAAAATAGCTAAGTAGGGAGTTTGAAATCCTGGACAGCCATAGAGTGGTGGGGAATAGGTACAGCTAGTTAAGGAAATAATTATGCAAAAGTGATTTCCAGTGTTTACTGATAGCTACCTAACATTGAAGGCAGACTGATACTCATACATACATACACATATACAGCATGGTAATGCACCTATAACTTCATTGCTTTACCACATCCTTAAATAGATTACATTGTGGTTTAATGATCATATACCCCCAAATCAATAGTCATAACGTTTACAATGCAGGCTATTTAATAAGCATAAACTTCGGCTCTGCTTTTCAGTTGAAAATAATGCTGCTGCTCATCACAGAGCTGAGGTGAGCAGATTTTGCCAATGTATGAATAGCTACTTTAAACAGTTTTTGAATTGCATGGGTAGACAGCAACCAGAACAGAACGAATGAAATTGGAAAACAAGTGATAGATTCAGTACTTCAGGCATTGTTATACTTGTATAGACTCTTGCTTGTAATAATCTTCCTAAAAACTGTACTATTATTTATTGCTACAGAAGTTCATGATGATGGCTTGGATTTTGGTGTGGCTACTACTACAATATCCACTGAGTAAGTATGATGTTTTTATCAGGATGACATCCAAATTTCAGTATATTATTGATGTGATGTGGTAGCCAGTAGCTTATTATTGCACGCGAGAAAAAAAATTTCTATAAGAAAGTAGCTACTAAACGATAAGGAGTTAGGATTTACGAGGATGATGCAACTGCAGGAGTATTATTTCAGTAAATGCACTCAGAATAAGGACACTTCCATGCTTTAGGCAATCAGAACGCTATTTCCTGGTGCTTAAAGTACTAGATGATATAATATATATTATACTAGACATTTAAATGAATTATAGGAGCAAATGTACAGTGGATTATCCAACTACTCTGGACTAAAAGAGTATAGGAAAAAATACCAGAGAGTGAAAAGTTGGATATTGAAAATAATTTCTTCCTGATAGTTAAATACGTTTCTTTATCATTAAATAGCTGAATAAATAGTACTAGTAGAGTGTGATTTCTTGATTTCCAAATTTGCTGATAGTCAAATATTGAGGTTTGGCAAATCTCATTCCTCAGGCTTGTAACATTACAGCCACTTATAATTGTGTAGAATCTGTCTCCCAGTGTGAGCCAGGTGATATCAGGCTTGAGGGGGCTGGTCAGAATCCCACTGCTGGTCATGTGCAGATATGTGATAATGATAGACAGTGGAGAGAAGTGTGTGATCGAGGGTGGGATGAAAGAGATGCCAGAGTGGCTTGCAGGAAGTTAGGTTTTTCAGATCGAGGTATAGTTCACAACATAAATGTATCCTACTGCAGGGTTATCTACATGTAATCATTACCTTTTCTAATGCTATTATGAAGGGTCAGAGTTCTGCAATGATGATTGCTTAGGCACAAGTAATTTAAATCTGAGAATCTACGATTTGAGATGTGAAGGGAGTGAAGCGACACTTCTGGACTGCCCACATAGTCCCTTCATTGGTGGGTGTGGCAGTGGAGAAGCAGGAGTGGCTTGTAATCCTTGTAAGTATAAATTTCTTGGAATTAATAGGGCTTAATATGTAATGTAAAGAACATTTATATGAGGGGTCAAACAGTCATTTTTAATTCACTATTGTGTTATTCTCATCAGTGAATGAGTTAGCTGCAAGCCCCAGCAGAGTCACTCAGATCATCACTCCTAAACCAACCACTATACTTCCAGAAGATTGTCAGTTCACGTTCACTAAGAACATTACCAGCTGTACAGCAACAGCTCTCATGACTACGACTGTGTACCCACAGCAGTGCAGTCAAGCAACCACACAACAGGAGACAACTGGGAATGATCAACAGGCTATTGAGGATGTTGCTTCGACTAAAGTGAGAACCATTTCTATAGCACTAGGGTCATTGATTGGCATCATGGCTCTGGGGCTAGTGGGTGTGGTTCTAGGATGGGTGTGTTCATGTCATAGAAAAAGAGGGAAATCTGTTATTGAGGAGAGGTGAGTGCTGTAAAGTTAAATGCAACATGTGGGCTATATCAATACTTCTCTGAATTGAAGTCATGTCAGAATAATTACATTGACAAACTTGAATGAATTATTGCAGAATCCACACCGCAACCATAATGGAGCAGAATCCTTGCTACAATACGACCTCTCCCTTAATGTCACATGCCTCAGGGGTTAATGCTAGAGACACAAGGACTCAATCAACTATCTATGATACTATCGAGGAAGAAACACTGCTGAATGGAAGCACAGGTCTAAGAGGAGGTGGAGGACAAGGAAGGGAAAGAGGAGGAGGAGAAGGAGGAGAGAAAAGAAGAGAACGTGTTCAAGGGACATTCTAAATTCACACTCTTTCCAATAATAAACACTGATATCCATAGGATGACACTAGTTTCTAGAGTCTGAATAATGATGTATTAGCCATATTTTTTGTTTTACAAAAAGGAAAGATCTATTATGAGCAAGCTCAAAACAAGTAGGATAGGTTTCAATTAAAGACTATACAGATGTAGTGGGGATATCCAGCTGCTGGAACTAGATCCTTGATAACCAGGGTTCTATCTAGACAATGTTTCCTGGTTATGCAGAAAGCAGAACTTACTCATTTCGACAACAGAATTGGTAGCTATATATCATAGTGCTAATATAGCAACACATGCACTGGCCACTGATAAATTCTGGGTAGAAAGCTCTATCCCGTTTATCCCAGTAGATAGAACCCTGGGAACATTAAGGCCGGTCTCCTGATACCTGTTTTCTGTACACATGCACTTGATAGCTTTTGTTGACAATGTGCATGTGGCTACTCTTGGCCAATAGGATTTTTGTAGAGAGATAAGAGAGGCTATAATTAATGGAGGTGGAGGTGGGGTCTGATTGAGGGGCACTAGCTAGTAGGTGAAAAATATTTTTAGTGATGGTGGGCAGAGGTAACATGCTAAGCAGACAGATGCTTAGATTACTGGAGCTCTGCAGTATGCACAATCTCTAAACTAGTATCTGATCACTGCTCCTTAAGAAGAAATTAAGCTTGATTTACTCTGTAGGGTAATGGTTAGCAAATCTTTCATACACTTACATCATCATAATTATAGGTCATATAAGTAGCTAGCTGATTTTGGAAATCCTGGACAGCCACATAATTACAGGGGAAAGCCACTATTCCATTCCCTGGCAAGGATATGGTATTCGATCAGGAAGTGTGTGCAGCTTGTTGTGTTCATGGATCCCCACCCATATTAATTGCTTATAATTTTACTTCCAAAAAGGGATAGTTGTGCCTTATGTTGGTCTGTGGGAGTCCATATAAGTTTATCCAGTAGTCATAACAAACCAAGGACCCTTGCATGGGACATAGTGTGTGTGTACTGGTTGGGATTGGAGTTTGAGCATCTGTGATTTTTAAAAGTAACTTGACTGACTAGCAGGCGGTAACTATAGGCATATGCTGGTCCTGATGTTTTTATAAGGCTCTATTCAAAACCAGACATATGGTATAGTATATATAAGGAAAATAGTTCAGTGATATGCACTATCTTGGACATACTGTAGACATTGAAGTCAATGAAAAAAAAAAAAAAAAAAAAAAGAAAAGAAAAAAAAGACAGATTGATATTACACATACAGTATGGTAAGGTTAAGATATGGGTGCATTTTGGTAAGGTGTAGCTCATAAAATTAAGTCTTACTAAAATGATATATTCACCCAAATAATTTTGTCATATTGTAGCCAATTTAACAAGCATAAACTTTAGCCCTACCTTGTAAGCTTTATCAGTTGAAAATAATGCTGTAGCTTTGAAATCTTTGCTACTCTTCATAGCCATTACAGAGCTGAAGTAAGCAGACTTGTCAATGCATGAATAGTTACTATACTGTTATGTCATAACTTAACTACATGTATGTAAGGCTGCTCTAACACTGAGTTTAGGTACATGCTAGCTATGAGGATCAGTTAGACACACATTTCAGTGCATGTGTCGCGCTTGGGGTTCTTCCAAGGCGTATAGTAAGAGTTTTATTCAAGGACACAGCACAACACACTTTCACAAAACTTAGCATGTGCCTAGACTGGTCTAAACCAGTCAGGCCTACGTCACAAAACCACAAACCACAATGCATGATCAGCTACATGTACAACAGTCAGGGCATTACACATGCATCCTTTTAAATAAACTATTTTAATTGTTACAGAAGTTTCATGATGATGGTTTGGTTTTTGCTGTGGCTACTACTACAATATCCACTGAGTAAGTACCATAATTAGGATAATGCACGAAGCCTCACACTATAAATGTATTGTTAGTAACTGACACAATAAGGAGTTAGGCTTTAGGAGGACGCATTAGTACAGTAAAATTTAATAGTTAGAACATGGGTGCCAGGGTCGAATCCTGAGGGTGTAGTCTGAGGGCAAGGGTCATTTATAGTCCATAAAACCCATGTTAAGACTAGGCTAGCTACGATAAAGTAACTTTATTTTGACACTTTAGTAGCCAAGCTTTCTTGTCTCCATGGAGATTAAACAGACGACATACAATATGACTCATGACGACAGGCATTATGGCTTATATATAAACTACACCGTGGCCCTTTGATGTCGCCCATGCATAAATAAGGAGACTTTTATGCTTTTAGGGAAATCACACAATTAACAACATTTGACAGTGAGCAAGTGAGCAAGTACTCCTTATAGCTAAGATTTTGCTCTTGAGTGGTTCCAACTAGGCAGCTGCACATGTATATGCATCGAAGCTGTAATGCTTACCATAAAGCACTTAGATAAATAAGCCTAGTGCCTACAATCCACTTAGTGTTATGCCTATCTATCGCAATTACGATTTGAGCATGTGTATTATGCATGTGCAGGTCGCTACTAATGGGAAAGGCAGGGAAACAAGGAAACACAGAAGCCATTTTTTCCCCTAGCTATGTACTTTATCTTTGCAGTATTGAAGTCATGTACGTGTGAAGCATTGTTGTTTCAGAGGTGCGGGGAAATCAAGGTTCTTTGGAAGAGAGAGTGGTTGTGGTAGATAACTTGCATGGAAGTTTCATAATTAAAGTCAGCAGGGGGGGGGGGGGGGGGGGTGGGGAGCCTTGAGGAGTTTTTCCCAACTAGAAACAAACTTCATACTGCTCACCAGTCCATTTTCAAGAATAGTGGACTTAAATTTCAGTGCTTGGAGTAATTAAACTGTGCTTATACTTACGGAAATGCAAGCATCGTGGGGGCTGCACTCTGCTTTCTTGTAATGTCAACCAGCAAATACACACATTAGTTAGCAGGTGGGCAGGTGAATATCAGATAGGACTAGGTGCTACAATGTGAACTATCTCTTGAAAGTGTGCTCACGCCTATTTTGTTTTTCTAGCTTCTACGTGTGCATTCCATAGCCAAACTTGCATACATTATAGGTAGTCAGGCATTTTGAGTGTAGACCTAGATATACAATTCAATGAGTCATGATTTGAGAGTCAGCTTGCTTGCTGTGGTTACTTGCTGAATTAGATTCTGCATTATAGTGAATTATATTTTGTGGAGCAAATGACATACCCATTAAAGAACCTTGATTATCTAAACTACTTGGACAAACGAATGCAAGATAGGGTCATCCATTAAAAGTGAATTTCTTCCTTTTAAGTATAGACAACATAGCTAATCCTTAGCCTTCATTGATCAAACAGCTGAATAAAAATAGAAGTATTATTGCACATCCACAGTGTGATTTTGACCATCACAAGATGTTGATTTCAAAACCTGGATAATCAAGGTGCTGAGGTTTGGCTAAACATGGTACAAATCCCATTCCTCAGGCTTGTAAAACAATTCATTTACCATCTAATATAATAACCACTTATGAATAGAATCTGTCTCCCAGTGTGAGCCAGGCGACATCAGACTCGAGGGGGCTGGTCAGAATCCCAGTGCTGGTCATGTGCAGTTGTGTGATAATGATGGACAGTGGAGAGAAGTGTGCGATCGAGAGTGGGATGAAAGAGATGCCAGAGTGGTTTGCAGGAAGCTAGGTTTTTCAGATCAAGGTAGCTATAGCTCACAATAGTATTATGTATCCTACCGTAGAGATATCCTATAATCATTACCTTTTCTAATGCTATTATGAAGGGTCAAAGTTCTGCAATGATGGTTGCTTAGGTACAAGTGATTTAGAGTTGAGAAGCTTTGATTTTAGATGTGGAAGGAATGAAGAGACACTTCTAAACTGCACACATATGACAGTGAGTGGTGGATGTCAAGAAGGTGAAGCAGGATTGGCTTGCAGTACTTGTAAGTAGTTAATTAGCTACTTGGAATTAAATAAGGTTTATTACTCAATAGTTAATTTCAGGGGCCTCTATCACCTCTATCACTGTATACCCAGAGCAGTGCAGTCAACAGGCTATTCAGGCATTGACTAAAGTGAGAACTATTTCTATAGCACTAGGGTCATTGATTGGCATCATGGCCCTAGGGCTAGTGGGTGTGGTTCTAGGATGGGTATGTTCATGCTATAGGAAAAGAGGGAAACCTGTTATCAAGGAGAGGTGAGTGCTGTAAACTTATATGGAATATGTGGACATTGTTGTACAATAATTATATTGTTGAATGAATTATTGCAGAATCCACACCAAAACCACAATGCAACAGAACCCTTGCTACATTCCAACTCCTCACTTAATGTCACATGCCGATGCTAGAGACACAAGGACTCAATCAACTGTCAGTATCTATGACACCATTGAGGAAGAGATACCGCTAAATGGAAGAAAAGGCCTTAGGGGAGGCAGGGAACAAGGAGGGGAAAGAAGAGGAGAAAGAGGAGGAGAGGAAAAAATAGAAGCCTAAATTAAACACTGATATCCAAGATAACATTATCAAGAGTGTCTATAATGATTGTAGTGGCTGATAATTTTTTTTTGAGACACAACACAACCTGCATTCACTACCCACTAACAATGTCATTCACCACCCACTAACAATGTCATTCATCACCCACTAACAATGTTCACCACCTACTAACAATGTACTTTAATTGTGTGTGTTGTATTTTCTCAATCAGATTCCACTTCCATTTTGTTTGAATGCTTGTTGAGTGATGGTGGGTGGGCATTGGCTGGAAAATAATATAGTAGATCCTAGCTTGCTGGGTAAAATTTATGGAATAGGTGTTAGGCTAAAATTAAATAGAGTCATAACCAAAGCTACTAAAAAACAGTTTATATCATTATTGAAGCTTCAACATAATAATCTTGTAGTGCTCTATCTTGTTGGGATTCAAATGAACTATAGTTAGTACTGAAGGTATACCTTTAACTACAGCTGGAATAATATTTGAACACTGCTGGAAAGAATAATGGGTATGTGCCACTGCCTAATGGTGGGCAGAGGCTCTAGGCCTTGTCAACATGCTAAGCAGTTACTTGAGCATGACCTAGATCATGCTCTTTTAGAAGAAGAAATTATGTGGAGATTATGCTTGATTTTTGGCAAATCTTTCATATACTTACATCACTTTAAATTATGAGATGAAAATAGCTAAACAAAGCAGGAAGTTCGAAATCCTGGACAGCCACATAGAGTGGGGGAGAGCCCTCCTTGGCAAGGATACTATAATTGATCAGGACGTGCGTGCAACTTATCCCCACCCTTTATAATTCTACTTCCAAATGGGAAAGTTGTGCCTTGTATTGGTTTATGGGAGTCCATATAAGTTCATTCAGTAGTCATAACAAACCAAAGACCCTTGCATGGGATACAGTGTATGTAGTGGTTATGCATATCATTTGGAGCATCCGTGATTTTTATTTTGATGCCAATTTCAAAGACCAGCAGGCATGCAACTATAGGCATGTGCTGGTAAATATTATTAACCTGATAGCTATAAATAAAGTCTATTTGTATTTACTTAATTCCTTGATCATTCATTATAACTGCTATAACTTTCTGAATTCTTAAATTGAATTTCAAATTCAAAAACCAGCTCATAGAGTGGGTGACCTGCTCTCTGCTGGTTTTTTAAATGTAGAAATTTGGTGAGAGTTAGAAGACTTAGAGCAAATGATCAAAGTATCAAGTGAATGTAAATAGACACATGGAGCATGCATGCATCTATATGGCTTTACCACATCCTGAAATTGAGTGTGTTGGTTAGGTGTGGCTCATGTATATGTCTTACTAAATGATTATTCACCCAAAATTTTTCAATCAACTTTCATAACGTAGCCAATTCAACAAGCACAAACTTTGCAAGCTATTCAGTTAATAATGCTGCAGCTTTGAATTCATTGGGATTTTTCTTGTACAGAGCTGAGGTAAGCAGATATGTCAATGCATGAATATAGCTACTCCAAGTAGTGTCATCATTAGAGACTGAAGCTATAATTATTGTAGTTGATTTTAGGTGCATGCTAGCTATAAGGATCAGCAAGACAGACACTTCAGTGCCATGTATCAATTTGACACAAAACCTACTTAACAATTTTTGAGTCTGCCATAAATTAACATTAAGCCAGTTATGATCATTTGTGGTATAAGTGCATGCTTAGAAAATTGGCATTGCTCCAAACCTCCAAACTGATCTTGAACCTGCATGGGCAGTATGATCCGAGACAGCATGCAATCAAAGCAGAGTAAAATAAAAGTGATAGAGATATATAGCACTCCATGCATCATTACATAATGTCTGTGCAGATAATCATAGTTAGACTCTAAATACTGTATATCCTTAGTGGCAATTAAATCATTAGGAATACAGAAGCACATGATGATGGTTTGGTTTCTGCTGTGGCTACTACTACAATATCCACTGAGTAAGTATTAGGATGATGTATGGAAAATCCACAATCCACACTATAGCTACTGATGTGGTAGCAGCTAGGAAAGGATTTGATAAAATGTAGCTAGGAAAATCTATTTTAGGAGGATGAAGTTGTGTATTTTAAAATAAGGATATACTTTCATGATTTTAGGCAATCAGAACACTATTTCCTGATTCACTGAAGAAAGCACCATACAGAGCTAATCATACATAATGTCATTCCTCATGTAGGCTAGTATTACTGTCAGTTATAATTGCTGTAGAATCTGTCTCCCAGTGTGAGCCAGGAGATATCAGACTTGAGGGGGCTGGTCAGAATCCCACTGCTGGTCATGTGCAGTTATGTGATAATGATAGACAGTGGAGAGAAGTGTGTGATCGAGAGTGGGATGAAAGAGATGCCAGAGTGGCTTGCAGGAAGTTAGGTTTTTCAGATCAAGGTATAGCCATTATGTGTCCAACTGTTAGAGGTGTCTTATAATCATTACCTTTTTCCAATACTATTATGAAGGGTCAGAGTTCTGCAATGATGGTTGCTTAGGCACGAGTGATTTAGAGCTGAGAATCTATGATTTTAGATGTAGAGGGAATGAAGAGACACTTCTAAACTGCACACATACAACAATGGATGGTGGATGTCAAGAAGGTGAAGCGGGATTGGCTTGCAGTAAGTTAGGTGCAATCATACCATATCTCTACAGTCATAGATAATTTTTGGTTTGATCCAGGACCTCATTTAGGATTTTCATCTTGGGAGAAGGGGGGTTCTGGTCTTACAGGCACTCTGGAGTTTCATTCTATGCATATCAGCCATCAGACAGTTTAGTCATGCTAGCATTATGTTTTCTTTCTCTATACTAATATGAGCATCTTTGGTAAGGGTTGTCACCATTGCTGGCACTCAATGGGTAATGGCACTGATATGTATTTAGCACTTCAACATAAATTTCATGTGTGCAGTTAATCTCAGTCCAAGCACTGTGATCACTGTGACCACCATGCACAATGGTTCAGCAATCTCTGAAGCACAAGAAGGACGAGGGAACAAAGATACCATAACTAACTGTGCAGCACTTGGAGGTGGTCTAGGGGCACTGGCTGGTGTTATGTTCCTAGGTCTGGTGGGTGTGGTCCTAGGATGGGTGTGGTCATGTCATAGGAGGAGAGAAAAATCCACTATCACTGAGAGGTGAGTGGATGCAATGAAGTTGAATGCGATAATCACATTTTGACACACCTCCAGCACTACAACTCCTCAAATGAGGCTTGATAACCCTACCTACTCCTCCAACCCCTCCTCACAGCCACAACCTTCTATCCAGTACAGTTCCTATGGCCCTCAAGACACTCCACCTCTTCATGGAGCTGAGGCAGTGTCCCACTCCAGTATTTCCAATGATAGTTGCAATGTGAGTGGGGAAAATCCCACAGTGGAAGAAACTGATACCGAGAGATATGAGGTCCCCATCCAAGTGAGGAGTTTAACCACTCCCACTCCCACAACGGAAGAGGGCTACTCAACACTTCAGCATTAGTGATGGCCATGAATTAACTTCTTTAGATAAAGTATTATCTACTCAGGCTCACAAGCTTCATATTAAATTTTTTGTAGTCTTCTATGGCTCAATAATTAATAATATTGCTGTGAGAGTACTTGAACAAACCACTCCCATAAATACTCTTATCACTGAGTAGCATTGATTAATGATTACCATTGAGAAAGGGAGGAGGAAACCCCAGGTCACATGGCCACAACCACTAAGCATGAAAGAGTACTTTATGTACCACACACATATACACACAGTGGGGCAAGCCTGCACATCTTTTAGTAGATAATGATACATACCTACTACTAGAGCAATGTGCAACATTTGAGTCACAGCAAGTGAGTGAGTAGGCAAGTGTTGCTATAACTTTTAAGGCTGCAATTCATTTGTGCTTCAAGAGTTTGCTGATAACATTGCTAGTACATGATCAAGGATGGCTGTATTAGTCCTTGAGTCATTAATATACATGACATAAACAGGTAGCTAAGGATCCAGTCTATAATACCCAATACTGGTAATTACAAAGAAACCCTGATGTGAGCAATAATTATTCTGTACATGACATGCCTATATTATCATTGTTGCAATCAGTGCCTAGAGGATGTTTCCCCATTTACTGGGTTTTCATGTTCTTTCACACAGACGTTTAAGGAAGTATTGTTCCTATATGTGCATAACGATGTATTCTGGTTTCAGCTGAAACCACCCACTGAATTAATGTATGCACACAAATATGGAATTACAAATCTCTACTTTTGAGGCTCTAATAATAGCACTGCTACATAATGCACCAACAACACGGTAAAAATTATAAAACTGGGAACTATCGAGACTGCTGTTACCCTGCAATAGTGTTATTAAGGTATGAATAAATAATGTAGCTACCTACCTCCATAGCATTGTAAAGATTATTACTAAGAGAGTATTCCATAAGTGGTCATGATAGAACTTCAGTAGAATAACAATCTCTGACTATTCATCAATTTGAAAAATGGCTGACCAATTCAGTGATTGAGTACTACCCTAGTATGTCAATTAATTAATATTTTAATGATGATCATGTATGCTTGTCCCACAATGATTTGAAATTCTTCAGTTTGTCTAAGGTTTGACCTAGCAACTTCAAATTCGCGTCCTCAGATAGATTTCCTTGTACCTTTTCAAAATTAATATTGTCCTGCATTTGAATAGAATATTGGTACAATATTTACTATAAAGGTAATTTTTCAGTTTTCAATCCATGGAGCTGTCATTCAATAAAATAGAGGAAATGGTCAGTGCATAAAAACAACTCATTCTAGGTCCTCAAAATGGGTTGCTCATATTCTCCTTCTTTTTTTGCAGTGAGCAATCTAACCTATATATGGCATGATAGGGTTATTGCCTAGTACTGAAGGTGCCGCTGGAAGCATAATATAATGGTGCATGGTACCATGGTATGTATGTCTTACCTTTTACTAACGTGTACTCATTTTAGCGAATTTGTAATTTTTCACTAATAATAATACCAGCTAAAAATATGTAAAGATTTTGACCACGCCCACACGTTATCTCGCTAGCTAGCTAACTAGAGGAGCAGAGTTTTTCCAAAATATTTGGAGCGATATCTTTAAACTTTCTATCTACTGGCTCCTGGGCTTATTGATGGATCTACTGTACTCCCCCTGCTAACCCCTTTGAAGAAATCATGGCTACCTGTAACTAACTTTTACTTCTGACCTCTGAACTCATAACATTCACATCATCATTATAATCATGCCAATGCCAATATTATAATAATTATATGCTTGTGCCCCTCCTTTCCTGCCAGAATCATGGCCAAATCCGATTGTACATTGTGATGCTAAAGAACACCAGACTTGATTTGCATTTTCTTGAGCTGCTCCTCAAAATTGTCAAAATTAGTACCCTAAATTTTAACCGAAAGCAAAAATCGCTAAAATTAGTCCATGCTAATAATAGTTACCTTAAGGTATTAGTAGCAAACCATGCACATTGCACACATGTGTGAAGAATTATTAAAAAAAGGAGTAGGCCTAGCTTCCAGAAATAACTAGCTGGTAGAACTCTCAAAGAATGAAAGTGTGGAAGTTCAATTTCGTTTGAAAGCCATGATGAGTGTGAACAAAGACTACAGGCTATGATTAGCCATGCCAGAAAGCAAGGAACAGAAACAGCAGAGACACTGTCTAGAACAACAACTACAAGCCAGAAAGTAAAAATAGAGACAGCAGAGACCACTACATATCCTGTCAGCCAGACATCAAGAATAAACTACAGGCTTTGAACATTTGAGAAGCCAATCAGAGGGCATTGACCAGTGAATATATCGCTTCTAGACACACAAACAAGTCATAACTCATCACAGGAATTGTTGGGGTTTACTGATCAAGTAGCTAAGTAAATTATTATTATTTCTGATTATACAGCCCAAAAAGAAAAGCTAAGCCAAAAAAACTGACTAACTGTCTCAGTCATCATCTAGCTAGAATTGTACATATATGGTCAAGTGTCATGAGAGTTGGGTTCACACCTCCATATGTGCTAATCGAAGGCTGCAGTTGTCAGGGGCCTCTGTGTCTGGGATGGAGGTCCATGACAGGAATTGAATTTTTCTTACCGATATTCCTCAAACAGAGACGAATAAATAGCTTATTTTAAGCAAACCTTACCTTCCACATCAAATGTTAGCATTTCAAGAACATTACCTTACAAAAATCATTAACTGACACTTGATACTCCAAAAGTAATGCTGCTTAAAATCATTAACTGACACTTGACACTCCAGAAGTAATGAGCAAAGCATTATGTGGGTGAATGTGCATGCTCATGCAGTTTACAGTTAACCTGATAGTCATCACCAAAATAAAACATTGTCTACATAGTGTGGCTCATCTCAAGTACTGCTGTATTAATTTTTTCAGCTTGCACATTTCATAAACATGATGATGTGGGTTCTGCTATTTCTTCTATTAAATAGTCCATCAAGTAAGTCCCATTAACCATCATGCAAACTAGTATACATCACTTAACATTCACATGCAGAGTCTGCTTCTCAGTGTGAGCCAGGTGACATCAAACTTGAAGGGGCTGGTCGGAATCCCATTGCTGGTCATCTACAAATATGCGATAAAGATAGAAGGTGGAGGGAAGTGTGTGAAGTTGGCTGGGATAAAGATGATGCCAAAGTGGCCTGCAGGCAGTTAGGTTTTTCTGACAAAGGCAAGTATTACAATGAGGATTTGCAAGATAATGATGATGTATATAATGCTATGAAGGAGTGGAGTTTTGTGTTGGAGATTGCTTGGGGACAAGCTCTTTACAGAGAGGAGTTTTTGGTTTCAACTGCAATGGGAGAGAAAGAAAGCTTATAGACTGTCCACATGAGAACTTGGGGAGCGGGTGTGGAATAGGTGAAGTAGGAATAGCCTGCAGTAAGTTACATGTTCATGGATGCAGGAAAATGTTCTAAATCAGGGCACTAGTCACTGAAACCAGAAACCTGACAGAAGATATCAAATTTCTATTGCCTAAAACCTAGAGACTCATCAATTGTTAACAGGTTGTATAATCTTCTGGCAGCACTTGCCAAAAGCATACATTTCTGAAAGAGAATGGAAAACTTGACCATCAATCCTCTTAGCAAACTTGGCTATGATGGTGGTTCAAAGATTTTAAGAGTCTAACTCTTCTTGACATAATGATGTTGTATAATACAGTCTGGCTTGGTTTGTTTGTTTTCAATGGGCCATTGCCACTAGACCCCAAGAGTAAGACCCTGCATACATTAAATTGATTAATTTTGGGATAATGATCAAACAGTAGTGTGGTAAAGCATGCATTGAGGCAGTATGTGAATCACATGCATGATACTTGAGAGAATTTTCTACCATTCTATGGAGTAATATAGAAATCTTGCACCAGTGATCAGTGAAATTGAGCACTGCTATTAAGTCATTAGTCATTCGCTTAAAATGGGACTCAGTACCTAATGATTATTATAGTTGTAGCTATTTGGCTGGAAAGTATCCTGTGTTATCGAACATTGAATCATTTACCTTAGAAACCACAGCTCCTGCTGCACCATCTCCAGAAACCATCACAATTGCAACTACCACACACTCAGAGAAAAATAATTCAACCACCAAGGGACAAGGAGAAGAGGAAAATTACCAACCAGTAACTACCACAGGAGAAAAGGAAAATTACCAAGAGAGAAATGAAGATTTCACACAGATGATAACTGACTGCAGTGTCCTTGGAGGTGCTTTAGGGGCTGTGATTGGTGTAATGGCTCTAGGATTAGTGGGTGTGGTGCTTGGGTGGGTGTTGACATGCCACAAGAAGAGAGAGATGGCTGCTATGTACAAGGAAAAGTAAGCTAGACTACTGTAAATCTGGAGCTTTTCATTATGTTAAATCAATGTACAAAATACAAGTAAAAGCTGCTAATACGAAATGAAAGAATTATCATTTCCAATTTATTGCAGTATTTGGTCTCAAGTAGATTTGCATTTGTTTCTTATTACACTGCATAACATGATTAATAGCTGCAGCACTTCACCACCAATGATGCCATTGGAGAATCCCATTTATAATTCAACTTCTGAACCAAGTCCCTCCATCCAATACAGCTCTATTGGTCCTCGAGACACTCCAAATGTTCAGTCAACTCAGCCTGCTTATGAGGTCATCCCAAATGATAACCACCAGCCAGGAGGGGAACCCCCCATGCAAAATAGATCAAATGCCAAGGAATACGAAGTTCCCATTCAAATAAGAAATACAGCAACTCCCATTATGGAGGAGGAGTACTCTACACTCCAGCACCAGTAAAGAACACTAACTCAGCAAAAACGAAAACAATAACAACAACAATACCTCATTATAGCTCACACTAATTAAGAATTTAAGCATCAATAATAGAACATTCTGGAAAGGAAGATAGATACATAAAATAGGCCTAGGGGAAAAAATAAGGGTGAGGTTTTCCTGTCTTTATTTTATCCTTGCTAGTGTGCATGGTTTTGAAAGAAAAAAAAAATAAAACAAGGGCAAACATAGCTGCAGAGGGGAATACCCATTGCACAGTGAAATGGAAAATGCCTCATTGAAGTCTCCATCCCAACAAGGAACACAGCTGCACCTACATTTATGTAGATAAGAACAAGTGTATAGCACATTAATTTTACTGGTACATTTCAGAGAAACTACAAGTGGTAAGTGAAGTGTGCCTAATAACATGTAGGCAATAGCCTACATGTTATTAGGCAAATGCACATGTTGTTGATTTTCTCTCTAGTGTAAGCACAACCTTATATTGCAGGATACATTTGAAAACGGTGCAGTGTAAATAGGGCCTCAGACTCAAGCTTCAGTGAATGCACAAACTTATGCATACAGTATACACATCATACCAGGCATATACACAAAAACACTAAACTTTTAAACATCATGATGTGTTTTTGTGAAACTACAAGCATAATTTGTAAGCTTTCAGCTTAAATAAGCACACAGTCCCATCTCAATAAACAAGCTAACTGTGACTTCCTCTTGGACTGTGTACTTTCAAGATACTGTGAACCACCATTATTGAACACTGTGAAGTGCTAGCTACAAATTTGATGGCCATAACTGACTAGAGGGCTTGCAAGACAACACAGTAGTGTACAAGAATTTTGTTTACAGCAACATTTTAAATTTAGGTGTCCTGTCAATCATTCTAATAACTGCTCAGAGCTGTAGCGTAAGTCATCAATACTTGACCACCTTAGTTACTAACCTTCGCTAATTCTTTTTACTCGCAGGTACAGTGTCGTTTGATGTATCAATAGCAGCTGTATGATTGTCTGAAGCTACTGTAGGAGCAGTGATCAGATCCAGTTAACTGCAGAGCCCTCAGTTAAACCAATCAGGCTGTTGATATTAAGTTGACTGGCAGTACATAAACTCGACCAGACTATACTAGCTAGTATACGCATCGTCAACAATCCAATTATATTATTATAATCCATTACCATATTGTCGACCACCAATTGAAAACAGTATTATTAAAGTCGACCTGAACAAATTCAATGCTTTATACGAGAAAGAAGAGTTGTAACTTGTAGCTGGAACAGAGTGCAGAGTTTGAACTGTCAGAAAGAAACTACACCAAAACAGCACTTAGATTGTTCAACTATACTAGGAATCGTGTTGTTGGGCGAGTGAAGCAATGTTGATAATGTGAAGTTATGTCCTCATGTACATACATGCAGTTTATACAAATTTTTTTGTATACATGTATTATTGGGTGTGATAGTGGGAAGTGGGAGGGGCACATGCTAGGCCTCTCATTTCTTTCGTCCAGCCTAGTTCTTATCTCTTTCTCTGTCTCCTTTTTTCTCTTTTTAGCCTTTGGTGGCTCCATACTATAGTAGCTAATCGTCAAATTCACAAGATTAGTTTTTGCTTATCAACATTTATGAGTTTGTTGTTGCTTAGCAATTGGTTCAGCGCATGCGCAATGATAATTTTTTGACGTACGTGTATATATATATATATATCTCGAGCTCCTGTTGACATGACCAGAGAGTGGCTTGCTTCGCTCGCCAATTATTGACACTGTCCTATAGGTCAATCTGTACATAAATCTGACCTACAACATACTAATGATGAAAATGGTAGGAGAATTAGCCAACAATAAGTCCTCCAAAAACAAGTAAAGTTTTCTTTCGCACTCAGCGTGTAACGGCCACACAGTCATCACCCCATGAGCCAGAGAGGCCACACCTCCAAGCAACAGGCAGGGAATAACCAGCAGCTGAAGAAGTGCCAGGCATTGAGGGCAGACACTATCCCTTTAGGCAGAGAAAGTCAAGAAGAGTATCTTGATGATTAGCTGCTCATTTTTTTGTGTAATTATTTCATTATGTTGAAAATCTCCAAATTTAAGGGGGCAAGATTAACTCAAGGGGGGCGAATACCCCCTCCCCTAAATGCACCTCTGACTGCTGAAAATTTCATAGATAAGTGCTCTTAATGCAGTAGTAGCTAGCTAGTATACACTGTTAATGAACTCAACTTTGAAGTTATGGAGTGACTTCAGTCGATTGATCATGTGATGTAAATGATCAGGCATAGGATGTTTGTTTAATTTTGCTGCATAAAAGTCTTGCATGCAATAGCCTAAAGCAAGAGGCTGCAAGTTCATTATTTGATCAAGAATCATATAATAGCTTTTCAGTGATAGTTACACAGAATTGCAAACTGCATTATGAAGATCTGGGCTCTGCTGTTGTTGTTGTTGGAATATCCACTGAGTAAGTTGTAGCTAGGTACACACATATAGCTGCTATATATATGCTTAGAAAAAGACCACTTAACTGCAGTAATAAGAGCATGCACTGAATATTCACTAATATTTTCTACTCTAACTACGATATAATTAGAGGAACATCATAATGTGGTTACTACCTACTAAGGCTATGATTAAGAAAGAAACAGTCTGTCTATACATGACATGCATATCCATTTTGGCTTGCACTTTCAAGGTCATACATTAGTTAGTGCATAATAATTGTTATGATCATTTTTGTGACCTTGCATGTATCACTTCAAAGATATCTTTTGGAGCACCCATATTGCAGCTTGCATTTTAACTGTGATTTGCTTAATTAATGATTGCACCTGTGACCTTGAATGTGTCACTTCAATGATATCTTTCATATTGCACTGTACTTTGGCTTGCATTCTCAAGGTCATACATTAGATAACTCTGTGAATACTAACTGTGATGTACTTCACCTGTTATATTGTGTGTGGATATCTTTCAGATTATCAATATTGCACTGTACTTTGGCTTGCAAATAACTCTGTGCATAATAATCATACCTTTGACGCATCACTTAGAAGTTTAAGTGTAATAGAAATTTTGGGGGTGCTCCACCTCATTGCCTACACTCATAATATGACTGACCACATTGTGCACAAAGTGGGGATCTCAGGGCATGCCCCCAGGAAAATTTTGGATTTCTTGGATTTGCTATTTGTGACATTAACAAGTAAGCTTTTAACCAATAGATAAATGCTCAAAAGTGGTAGCCGCCACCCTTTCCCATGGCCCAGTGTGTGCCCCTAGTCCCTGTCCTGTCAAAAATCCTGGATCCAGGCCTGGTCCCAAAATTTCAATGCATTTTTATAAATTGACAGGATCCAGTTCATGTGAGCCAGGTAGCATTAAACTTCAGAGTAGGACTGGAAACAATCCTGCTGCTGGTCATTTGCAAATGTGTGACAATGGACGAGAATGGAAAGCAGTTTGTGGTTATCCTTGGGACGCAAATCAAGCTAAAGTAGCATGCAGGCAATTGGGCTTTTCTGACAGAGGTAACCACTACAAGCTTTGTTTTTGTACTATTGTGCAGATGTGATGATGTTCATGCTGCCAAAAGGGGCAGAGTTTTGCACATATTATTTTTTAGATAACACTTCTCACAAGGAAATCACCGCCAACAGCTGCGCTGGAAATGAAGCAAAATTAATGGATTGTATGATTGCTCATCCTTATTATCGTTGCCATTTTTATCATCCGATACAAAGAGTACGAGTTCGAATAGTCGCAGGAGTTGCATGTAGTAAGTGGATGCCTATTACACATTATTGAGCATCTAAACTTTCTATTAATAAAAAGAGTGTGGTAGTAACTTGCATCCCAAATTAAGTGTCAAAAAACAAGTATAAATAGTCCCCTGGAACTATTTGACTAGTAGGGAATAGAAACTGACCATCAGAAATTAAATTACTGTCATGAAGAATCTAGTGGACTAGTAAATATAAAACACAATAGCCACACAGATTCTTTGTTTCATTTAGTAAATGAAACCAGTACACCCAGCACATGTCCAGTGGATTGTAGTCAGCAAGGAGAAGTGGCAGGACTTGGAGGTGGTTTGGGAGCATTAAGTGCTGTATTAGCCCTAGGGCTAGTGGGTGTGGTCATGGGTTGGGTGTGGTCATGCCATAGGATAAGAGAGAATCCAACCCTCCATGAAAGGTGAGAACTGCTCAATGCATGCATGTATGCCAGCCTTAATACACAGACTAGTACCATCTGGTGCTGTAATTTGTATCTCTATTTATAGCACCACCACAGAGACTGTGCTTAACAACCCTACTTCATCTTCTCTGCCAAATCCAGCACCCTCTGCCCATGACTACATGACAGAGAGGGGAGGGGAAAGTACCAAAGTGGAAGAAAACAAGTATGTACTGTTCTCTGAAATGAAGGCACCATAACAGTGAGCTATTCCAGAGTTCATCATCAGTGAAGTAAAGTAAAATATATTACTCAACACAAAATATTTTTTAGAGGATTGTGTTAGAATAATAATGAACTTGAATATATTATATCATTGATCACTCCTTCCACTTTGTTTCAATCAGAATCAAAATTTTCAACAGCTGTTTCATCATATTCCTGACTGAAGTTCTGCTGACTTTTCTCAGCTAATATGTAAAATTCAATAGAATTAGTTGCCATAAAAATTAGCTTTGTGATAACTAATTCTATACTGACTGAAGTTACTGATAGTGCAACAGGCGTCATAACTGGAAAAAACAACAACAACAACAACAACAACAACAACAACTAAATGCACGGTTATGATGCCAGTGGATTCCCATTTGACATTATTATCTCCATGCCTAAGAAATTTATGGCAGACTGAATTAAGCTTCGTACTACTCCTGTGGTGAACTCATGGGTACACTATAATGGTTATTTCTGTGATCTTTGAAAGTAACCATAATTAGGGTTCAAAGCACAGCAGATAGTCACTTATGCTCTGTTCTACTGACCATGCATGTAGTCATGGGTTATGTTGACAGTGAACCATGAGAGTTATAAGGTGGAACCCCATGAAGCCAAAGTTAGTACAACACAAAAAGTATCCTGAGAGCCCTCACTTCATGAAGTTAAACTTGTAATGGGGCACAATCAAGAATTAATGATCATGATGCAAAATCAGCCTTCTATATAACAAGGGTGCTCTTTACTAGCAATGTAATAATGTGTAATCAACCAGTGCTTGCATTACATGTATGCTATCTTAAAAAACAACAACAACAATACATTGTCTGGCATGAATAAATGGAAAGATATAAAGAAGGCAATACAAGAAGAGTAGATTTTTAATGAGTCACAACTTGAGAGTCAGCTCCCTCGCTGAATTATTGACACAGAGCAAAATCACAAACCAAAACAGTCAGCTTTTACTTTCCATTTGAGTATTTAAAGTTTACTCAAAGGCAGATACGTTGTGGTGTCATGCAGTGACATCGTTATGAACATGATCATGTTATCATTATGATCAAACAACAGACCTATCTTGAAAGCTAGAATGAAGATCCAAGTTAATTTGTGGCTGTTGTCAGGATATCTGTTACTAAGTAAGCTATTACACTTACCACATATGTATGAGGAATTACGTAGTTATGGGTCAGTTGAGGTATAAGCTTATATATGATGATATTCAAAGTTGGAGTGATTATACTAGCTACATAGCTATCTAGAGCTATGGATAAAGGTTCTTAGAGTGATTGGCAGCATAACACAAGTGATTCTGATTGTGTATTCATTCCATTTACAGAAGGGGTTTTGGTAAGTTTTGCGTGCTGATAAAATAGAAATTTGAATTCTGCCATAGCTGTTGGGGACATCAAACTGGCATTGAGCATACCCAGTGTCGCCCCATGCTGTAGTTATAGTTTGCATAGCTGACAGTACAAAAAGGGGAGGGGCTTGTGGCACCAAAAATTGTTATGATTTGTAATCAATATTATAATTGCAGAATTTACTTCCCAATGTGAGCTGGGTGATATCAAACTTCAAGAGAGAATTTCTGGCGAGACTCTTGCTTCTGGCTGTCTTTACATATGTGATGGCATCAGGTGATGGAGGGAAGTATGTGACCGGGGATGGGACAAAAGAGATGCTCAAGTAGCTTGCAGACAGTTAGGTTATTCTGATAAAGGTAGGAGTTGTTTAAAAAAAAATCTCTTACTTTCCTAATGTTGGCAATTAAGGGGTAAAGTATTGCGGAGATTCCTGCTTTGGCAGTGGCAATTATCTGGCAGTTTATAACTTGCAGCTGTATTGGAAATTAAGAGACGTTGATGAATTGCACACCTATTTTTAATGATTATGCTGGATGTATGCAATAAGTAGTAACAAGGAGGTGAATCGCAAAGCAATGTGGGGACAGTCATAAACGTTTTAATGCATGGTCATAATACCCACCAAATAACTATAGTGTTTAATAGTAGGGTTGGGGGGCTGAGGGCCACTACACAGTCTACCGTAGACTTGGGTTAATAAGCATGTGCTTATCACTCTAGATGGCAAGGTTTATGCGCCTAATAAACGACATGTGTCATATTCTCTTAATCACACACACATGTTACCACCCATTTTATGCTTGTGGCCATTTATAAATGGTATGGCTGTGGAGATGCTGTTTTATTCGATACAGATAGTTATTTCTATAAAATCTGACTACTTCCAATTTGAATTTTCTTGTATAGCTCTTTCTTGTACGTTTGGCAGCAGCCCCCATCCTGCCTGTAGCGACGACTTCCAGCATGAGTGTGCAGTAAAGCGATGCACTAATTATGTTGTGCAGGAAGGAAGCGTGCGCTAATTTAAACATAGCAAATTCAGGAAGAAAGCATGCACTTTTCATAAAATCTGCCAAGTCTACGGTAAAGGCCAATATGTGTTTGCAACACTATACATAATAAATGACTTGTAGTGATCGAGGCCGCCACCACCAGCAGCACTACATCAAGTGGGAAATTAGGAGGATCCAATGGACACACTGCAGCTATTGGAGGAGGCTTAGGATTATTGAGTGTTATATTAGCCCTGGGGGTAGTAGGCGTGGTTATAGGTTGGGTGTGGTCATACCATCAGAGAAGAGGATACATTCTCTATGAATGGTAAGATTAATTAATGTCCTACCATACACAAGTTTTCATATACATAGTACAACAGTAAATTCTGAGATGCTGATTGACAACCCCACTTACTCCCCCACCTCAACAACTGAACAATGCCTCCCAGTCCTCCAGAAGAGCTCCCTTGGACCTCAAGATGAGTTACCGAATCCAGGACCTCAGCAAGCATCCCATGTCCATGACCAATTAATCAACACAGATGGGAAAGAAAATGTAGGGGAAATGGATGAAAATGGATAGAAGATCCCTGGAGAGCCATGACCATTCCCACAGAACAGACCTCAGCATCAGTCAACTAACATACACACACTTTGTACATACAGCCACTAATTATAGTCATAGATCTATAGATTGAAGATATTTTATGATTAGTTGTTCTCATCTTATTCTGAAACTTTCGAGCTAAAAAATAAATATGAGAGCGGTAGTTTTCTCTGCAGCATAATATTCTACTATACCTGGTAACTGTCTAACATCTCAGGATTATATACACACAGAGGTCAATTGATGGATTTCATCTTGTTGTTGTTCAGGGCAGCCTACCTGCACTCAATTTATTTATGATTTGAGAGTAATTTCAGTGACCAGGTTTACATGCACAGCTACACCATTTTGTTTCCGTGCACGTGATCTGCTATACTATAGGTATATAGCATAATGAAATTAGTATTTTTGGAGCAGATAGCTATGGAGAAATAGAGTAAACTTTTACAGTGATATAGGTCTCATTATTCCCAGATAATTATTGGAACACAATAGCCACACAACTCTCGACAACTAGAAAACAATGCCATGCCAGTTTAAGGAGACAATAGGTAGGTAAGTGTTGTTACAGAAGTCCATGCAAGCAGTAAAAAGGTACATGTGGTGATTTGTTATACACACAGTTTAAACAGTGGACTCTTCTTGAGATATCAAAAAATGCTATTAAAAAAAAACCCTATTAGCACTTTGAACCACGATAATAACTAGAAATATACATGTATAGGCCTAAGCTCATGCTAACATTACAATCCGGAAAAACTGAACATCTAGATATTGATTTTTCCATAAGGACTGATAGCTTGTGCATTCATACCTCTCAAATAGCGAGAATAATATTCCTCCACATAAAAAGGTCAATAAGGTCAGTCTTCTCTCACTCTGTATTGGTACCACTTGGTAGCAGCTGGTAATGCAGCAACACCGACCAAACCCAGGACAGTACTCAGCAAGTAATAGTAGAATCCACAATCTGTCACGTGTGCTGTATCTTTCCAGTACTTTTCCTGTGCAAATGGGAAAATCAGGACACATCCTATCAGTATGAAGAATCCCCTGAAGGCATAGAAGATCCCCAGGAGGAGTCCCTTCATAGAATATGAACTTTGAGCAGATATGAATTCCAGTATTGTGACATACACCAGAGGGAAGGCTATGCCACCCAGCAGGTTGGGAAGGATAAGAACCGGTATATTGAAATTCAGCATCGATGGCACTTCATTTTCGTTACGAATGTCTGATAGGAACATGCAGGTGATGTTTCTGTCCTGTTTATAGATGGCGTTGTAATTAGCCACCACTTGAATGATAAACATAGCTGCAACAAATAGAAACATCAGGAAGATCCCAATGGTCAAACGGTAGAGGATTTGTGGCATCCATCTTGGAATACATGGATGAATGAAGAGGATATATAAAGGCATGAATATAACTGTGACCAAATACGATAAGTTTCCTGACTGAAGAAGGAGCCACTCAGCAGAGCATTCAGTGGTATTAATGATAGGGGAATTTCCCAAGGATGTCTTTACATCCTCTACCATTTCTGTGGTGAAGGGACCTCCATATTTTTGTTTAGCAAACTCAATTCTTGTAGGTCTTTCATCACAGTAAGTCAAGGCACTTCTTCGAAGGGGTTTGTCATGCTTAGGTGCACTTGATCACCTGATACACTGTTCCATAAGGATTATGAGTGTGTGGCTCACTGTGGAACCACTGACCGCTTCCAACAGCTCAGAATCATCACAACAGTGATGATTATGACAAGAATAATTGTTGTATACGATAGCGAACTATTTGTTTGAATGAATTGTTGACAAAAACTTGCCACTCTCAGTATGCGTAGGATTAACTGACCAAAATTATCTGCCCATATGAACCAATGGAGGAACAAACTAAGTTCTTGGCTGGAAGCATGTAACAGGTGATCAAGACCGAATTTATCATTGATAAAAGTGCTGCTATAGAGACAAGCACGTCATAAATTATCTCGAATGTTTCATCCTCTCTGATACTTATTTCAATAATGCAATAAAGTAACAATCCACACCAGATACTGAAGATACTTGAAATGATGATTCTGTAACAGCCACAGCAAATGTCAGCTATCAAGCCTCCCACTGGATAGAACAGCATTTGTAGCAGTGCAAATATTCCTCCAGCTCCTGCTATCATGGAAATGACTCTATGAAAAGCGACATTTTCATCTTCAATGGAGATAAGAAGTAATGCTTGAGAACCATACACCACTGCAACATAGACATATCCCACAACGACTGTCAAGAGCAAGATCATCAGAATGCCTTTCGAGTGGGGAAAAATGCCACATTTTTTGGACAACGAGCTAATGGAGAAGATTCGTTGGAAAGAAGTGGGAGAAGGAGTTGTGGCAGGATCAGTTGCTGCTGAGATAAGTCTCTGATTACTGCTGCTCATTGCCATCTTTTCATTCACATGGACATATGTAGCTACCTAGCACTGCTATAGCTGATAAAAAAATCCCTTGAAAAGGTTTTTGTATGGCTGAAGTTAGGGAAATCAAATGTGAAAATACCTTGGTCGTTGAGTTGAATATACAAAACTGAATCTTTGTTTTCAGATTTGAGAACAATGAATTCAGCAATAACTTCTTCTTGGATTTACAATCATGCGTGCAGCTAAGGAGAAATGGAAGTACATAAAGACCTGTTGTTTATCCTATCAGTTATTCTCACTCAATAAAAAGTCAGTTTGTCATGTTTACATACATGACAACAGAACTTACTTGGGCAGACCTCCAGTATCCTATAATTAATGCTGAACTGTAGACTGCAAGACCTACCCGTCATAATAAGCACAATACTGTACTGCTACGTATAGCTCTCTCTATGAAAAGGAAGCATAGGCTATGTATAATAGGGATTGTTGGAATATAATGTGCAGAATATACAGCTCAGCCAGAGCTATGTAGGGAAATAAGCTTTTTTTGTGCTCACGATCATTTCTACTATTGAAAACACTGTGGGATTCGATGAGCGAGTAGCGCAAATTTTTCGTGGGTCAAATTTTTCGTGGTTTTGGAAATATTGATGTGTGAGCCATATAAATAATCCTTTATTCACGTATTCAAAACCATGAAATCCACAAAAATTTTACCCACCAAAATATTGTGCTATATGGTGGATTGGGTTGTCTCTCATGAAGTACAATTCTCTTCTAGCCTACCTTCTTCTGATATAAGTTCTTCTAGTACTGAAGGGAGGTATGACCAAATTTGGATAATGGCCTGGTATGTGACTTCAACCATCTCACTAGCAACAATCAAAAATGTGTCAGAACAACACATAGCAATAAGGCTGCACTGGTGCCATTTTAACACACATCAGGTCTTTTAACACTTCTTTTGGTATTCCTATGTGATAACAGTTATTCATTCAGGAAGTTGACACACCTATGCATTTCTAGTCCCAATTCTAAACAGTTTGTACTAAGAAAATGGAAACTAATAAACATGGACAGAACTCTAGCAAGTATATGAATTCTGATGCTAATTATTGATTGTTCCATAAGTGGACTTTCTATCATCATGGTGATGATCACACTCTCTTCCTTCCAACACAGGACTGATAGCTTGTGCATTCATACCTCTCAAATAGCGAGAATAATATTCCTCCACATAAAAAGGTCCATAAGGTCGGTCTTCTCTCACTCTGTATTGGTACCACTTGGTAGCAGCTGGTATTGCAGCAACACCCACCAAACCCATGACAGTACTCAGCAAGTAATAGTAGAATCCACAATCTGTCACGTGTGCTGTATCTTTCCAATACTTTTCCTGTGCAAATGGAAAAATAAGGACACATCCTGTCAGTGTGAAGAACCCCCTGAAGGCATAGAAGACTCCCAGGAGGAGTCCCTTCATGGAATGTGGACTTTGAGCAGATATGAATTCCAGTATTGTGACGTAGACCAGAGGGAAGGCTATGCCACCCAGCAGGTTGGGAAGGATAAGAACCGGTATATAGAAATTCAGCATCGATGGCACTTCATTTTCGTTACGAATGTCTGATAAGAACATGCAGGTGATATTTCTGTCCTGTTTATAGATGGCATTGTAATTGGCCACCACTTGAATGATAAACATAGCTGCAACAAATAGAAACATCAGGAAAATACCAATGGTTAAACGGTAGAGGATTCGTGGCATCCATCTTGGAATACATGGATGAATGAAGAGGATATATAAAGGCATGAATGCAACTGTGACCATATATGATAAGTTTCCTGACTGAAGAAGCAGCCATTCAGCAGAGCATTCAGTGGTATTAATGATAGGGGAATTTCCCATATGTATGCCATATAAAGGAAACATATAATCGACTGCTACCTGTAGAGTGAAGATAGGTGACATGATTAAAAGCATGACGAGAATTCTAAAGAATGTTTTTACATCTTCCACCATTTCTGTGGTGAAGGGACCTCCATATTTCTGTTTAGCAAACTCAATTCTTGTAGGTCTTTCATCGTCACAGTAGGTCAAGGCACTTCGTCGAAGGGGCTTGTCATGCTTAGCTGCAAACTTGAGCACCCGATACATTGTTCCATAAGGATTATGAGTGTGTGGCTCACTGTGGAACCACTGACGCTTCCAACAGCTCAGAATCATCACAACAGTGAGGATTATGACAAAGATAAATGTTGTATACGATAGCAAACTATTTGTTTGAATGAATTGTTGACAAAAATTTGCCACTCCCAGTATGCGTAGGATTAACTGGCCAAAATGATCTGCCCATATGAACCAATGGAGAAATAAACTAAGTTCTTGGCTGGAAGCATGTAACAGCTGATCAAGACCAAATTGCACAGCATTAGATTGAAACCCAGTAAATCCTATCATTGATAAAAGTGCTGCTATATAGACAAGCACGTTATAAATTATCTTGAATGTTTCATCCTCTCTGATACTTATTTCAATAATGCATACAATGCAATAAAGTAACAATCCACACCAGATACTGAAGATACTTGAAATGATGATTCTGTAACGGCCACAGCAAATGTCAGCTATCAAGCCTCCCACTGGATAGAACAGCATTTGTAGCAGTGCAAATATTCCTCCAGCTCCTGCTATAATGGAAATGACTGTATAGAAAGGGGCATTTTCATCTTCAATGGAGATAAGAAGTAATGCTTGAGAACCATACACCACTGCAACATAGATATATCCCACAATGACTGTCAAGAGCAAGATCATCAGAATGCCTTTCGAGTGGGAAAAAATGCCACATTTTTTGGACCACAAGCTAATGGAGAAGGTTCGTTGGAAAGAAGTGGGAGTAGGAGTTGTGACAGGATCAGTTGCTGCTGAGATAAGTCTCTGATTACTGCTGCTTATTGCCATCTTTTCATTCACATGGACATATGTAGCTACCTAGCACTGCTATAGCTGATAAAACTATCCCTTGAAAAGGTTTTTCTAAAAATCTAGTATGGCTGAAGTTAGAAATCAAATGTGAAAACACCTTTTCAATGGTTGAGTTGAATAGTGTTAATATACAAAACTGAATCTCTGTTTTCAGATTTGAGAACAATGAATTCAGCAATAACTTCTCCTTGGATTTATAATCATGTATGCAGCTAGAGAACATAAAGACCTGTTGTTTATCCTATCAGTTATTCTCACTTATTGGTTATATGTTATTTTTATACACAAGATAGATGAAGTGTAGTACTTGGAAAAACTTTCAGTTTGTCATGTTACATGACAACAGAACTTATTTGGGCAGACCTTTGGTATCCTATAATTAATGCTGAACTTTAGACTGCAAGACCTGCCCTTAATAATAAGCACAATACTGTGCTGCTACGTATAACTCTCTCTTTGAAAAGGGAGCATAGGCTATGCATAATAGGGATTGTGGGGATATTATATGCAGCTCAGCCAGAGCTATGTAGGGAAATACTTTGAAGAAAAAAAATTTTGTGCTCATGATCATTTCTACTATTGAAAACACTGTGGGATTCAATGAAGCATAGATTGGGATACAATTCTCTTCCAGCCTTCCACCTATACCTTCTTCTTATATAAAATCTTCTAGTACTGAGGGGAGGTATGACCGAACTTGGATGATGGTCTGGTATGTGACTTCAAACATCCATCCATGGTAATGCTTATAACACTCACTAGCAACAATAAAAAATGTGTCAGAACAACACATAGCAATAAGGCTGCACTGGTGCCATTTTAACACACATCAGGTCTTTTAACACTTCTTTTGGTATTCCTATGTGATAACAGTTATTCATTCAGGAAGTTGACACACCTATACATTTCTAGTCCCAATTCTAAACAGTTTGTACTAAGAAAATGGAAACTAATAAACATGGACTGAACTCTAGCAAGTATATGAATTCTGATGCTAATTATTGATTGTTCCATAAGTGGACTTTCTATCATCATGGTGATGATCACACTCTCTTCCTTCCAATACAGGACCGATAACTTGTGCATTCATACCTCTCAAATAGCGAGAATAATATTCCTCCACATAAAAAGGTCCATAAGGTCGGTCTTCTCTCACTCTGTATTGGTACCACTTGGTAGCAGCTGGTATTGCAGCAACACCGACCAAACCCAGGACAGTACTCAGCAAGTAATAGTAGAATCCACAATCTGTCACGTGTGCTGTATCTTTCCAGTACTTTTCCTGTGCAAATGGAAAAATAAGGACACATCCTATTAGGGTGAAGAATCCCCTGAAGGCATAGAAGATCCCCAGGAGGAGTCCCTTCATGGAATGTGGACTTTGAGCAGATATGAATTCCAGTATTGTGACGTAGACCAGAGGGAAGGCTATGCCACCCAGCAGGTTGGGAAGGACAAGAACTGGTATATCAAAATTCAGCATCAATGGCACTTCATTTTCGTTACGAATGTCTGATAGGAACATGCAGGTGATGTTTCTGTCCTGTTTATAAATGGCATTGTAATTAGCCACCACTTGAATGATAAACATAGCTGCAACAAATAGAAACATCAGGAAGATCCCAATGGTCAAACGGTAGAGGATTCGTGGCATCCATCTTGGAATACATGGATGAATGAAGAGGATATATAAAGGCATGAATATAACTGTGACCAAATATGATAAGTTTCCTGACTGAAGAAGCAGCCACTCAGCGGAGCATTCAGTGGTATTAAAGGTAGAGGAATTTCCCATATGTATGCCATATAAAGGAAACATGTAATCGACTGCTACCTGTAGAGTGAAGATGGGTGACATGATAAAAAGCATGATGAGAATTCTAAAGAATGTCTTTACGTCTTCCACCATTTCTGTGGTGAAGGGACCTCCATATTTCTGTTTAGCAAACTCAATTCTTGTAGGTCTTTCATCATCACAGTAAGTCAAAGCACTTCTTCGAAGGGGCGTGTCATGCTTAGCTGCGAACTTGAGCACCCGATACACCGTTCCATAAGGATTATGAGTGTGTGGCTCAGTGTGGAACCACTGACGCTTCCAACAGCTCAAAATTATCATAACAGTGATGATAATGCCAAAAATAAATGCTGTACCAGATAGCACAATTTTTGCCTGAATAAATACTTGATGACAAAGACATGCCACTCCCACTATGCGTAATATCAACTGGCCGAAATGATCTGCCCATATGAACCAATGGAGGAACAAACTAAGTTCTTGGCTGGAAGCATGCAACAGCTGATCAAGACCAAATTGCACAGCATTAGCTTGAAATCCAGTAAATCCAATCATTGATAAAAGTGCTACTATCAATAGAAGCATGTCATAAATGATCCTGAATGTTTCATCCTCTCTGATACTTATTTTAATAATGCATACAATGCAACAAAGTAACAACCCACACCAGATACTGAAGACACTAGAAATGATGATTCTGTAACGGCCACAGCAAATGTCAGCTATCAAGCCTCCCACTGGATAGAATAGCATTTGTAGCAGTGCAAATGTTCCTCCAGCTCCTGCTATCATGGAAATGACTGTATGAAAAGGGACTTTTTCATTTTCAATGGAGATGCGATACTGCAGAATTAGTGCTAGAGAACCATACACCACTGCAACATAAGCACATCCCACAAAAATTGTCCAGAGCAAGATCATCAGTATGCCCTTGGAGCAGGAAAAAAAGTGGCACTTTTTCAACCATGAGGAAATAGAGAGGAAAGAAGTGGGAGTAGGAGTTGTGATAGGATCAGTTGCTGCTGAGATAAGTCTCTGATTACTGCTGCTCATTGCCATCTTTTCATTCACACGGAAGCACTGCTATAGCTGATAAAATTATTCCTTGAAAAGGTTTTTCTAAAACTCTAGTGTGAAAAGTTTGTGATAGTTATAATGGACAATGTACTAACTGAAGTTAAGGAAGGCAAATGTGAAAACAAATACTTTCAATGCTGAGTTGAATAGTGTTAATATACAAACTTTAATCTCAGTTTTCTTAACTTAAGATATATTCTGTAAAAATTTACAATCATGCTGCTTAGGGGAAGAAGGCCATTGCACTTTGCACAACTATCAAGAATGGTACACACAAAAATTTGCTCAAGGAAAGAATCTTGATTGACCATGCTTGCCTTTTTATAGCAATAACCAGGTGTGCTTATTAAAATGAGATAAAGGAGGCATTAAAAGAAATATGCATTGTGTTGAAGAAAGATTACTTCTGGCATAATTTTCAGGCACTCTCAGTTAGTGCTTGACCCTTATCACCTATAAAGTGATGACATGTTGGATTAGATACTTATTACAGTCTTACTTATCATTGTAATAATTAAGTTATGCAGGTATTTGTATAATATTAACTTTTGTTCCTCATAGAATTATAGTATATATCAGGATGTCATGTTTCTGAGATACTATGATATTATCTGAAGCTACCCGACGTATATGTATATGTATATGTAGGGATTGGCTGGATATACAAAACAAAGATGTAGTAAGCTCTACAAGGACTGGATTGTAGCAGGAATTGCAGTCTCTAGACTCTGCCATGTACTTGATAAAGACTGGATTGGACATGGTATTGCTCTGGAGTGTGTATTGCCAGAGTAGCATGTATGGGCAGTGCTGAGGATTTACATCGACACTGCACATGCTACAATTAAGTCCTTTCTACCCTCACATAATAAATTTACCAGGCCTTCTTCTCTCTTATATTTTCTTCTTCTTCTTCTTTTCCTCCTATTTACCATTTTCTTTGTGAGAGACTATACCAGTGAGAGAGGAAGGTCTGGGAATGAGGCTACATAACATGTGCATCTGGTAGTTTCTTGGTCAAAGTACACTGTTCTTATTCAGTGTAGCATTCACTCTTGAGCATATGGAAGTTTCAGGTACATAATCTATGTATGCTGGTGTACACAGAGCTGATAGTGAAACAAAGATGAATGAGAATCCTAACTACACTACTACTACAACTGTTTCCTTCTTGAGGACATGCCCCTCAGGACAGCACAGTCTTGAAACAAAAGACATAATCACTGCTCAAGACAGGTGAGGACTGCAAATAGTCTTCTTTTAATCATTATTCAATAGAGACTTGAAGATGGAGCAGAACCCCAGCTACACTGCAATATCCCTCTGATGATGCCACTCCCCTCAGGGCAGGCAAGTCAAGTCCCCCTAAACCCACTCTCCCTGTGATACAGGGAAATAAATAAATGATATAATCATGCTTTCAATTATAATTACACTACTATAACTGCAATACTATTTTTATACTTATCATTGTATGGTTGCCGAGTGATAAAAACTTCAGAAACAATGATAATATTGTTCATCATAACTCCTAGCCATGCACTCTTAACTGTTTGTGCATGTGCAGTAGGAATTAGCTACTATACATGGTACAATGAATGAGGGCTTTGCATGGTTCACTACTACAGCAATGTTTATGATAAACATTGTTTATATAATCATGCAGAGGTTACATAACCTTCCTCCACATTCTCTTATAAATTATAGCTATTGTGTGCTATAAACATTATGTAATGCAGCTAACTTTTGTCAGTCTGGTCTCTATTATTTTACCAAGAACTCAAGAACATTCTCATAATAGCAAGTTGACTGGAAGTTCTTGAGTCATAACTAGGGCAATGTTTCAACATTCAGTTGACAGCGAGCGAGCAAGCAAGTATTCTTCAACGATTTCATTTGCTCTGTTGAGTATCTGTAGCAATGTGCAGTGAACAAGTGAGCAATTAAAGTAACTGATAGGCTCCAGTGCTTGAGATTGCTGTCAGAGACAAGAGTCATGTAGTGGTGGTTCCAAACAGGAAGCTCCATACATAAAAACCACAAGCACATAGATAAGCCAAGCGCCTACAATTGACTTTGATAAGCCTAGCACCTCTAGATCAAGTTTAGTTTCAAGATAGGAAACGGGCGGGCGCACACTTGGGAAAAACTTTCAGTTTGTTATATTACACGACACTGCTACAATTAATGCATTATGGCTCTCTCTATGAAGGGATGACAGCAATAGCATAGGCTATGTAAAACTATGTAGGGATGCAATGTGCAAAATATACAGCTTAGCCAGATATAGGGACATCCTTATACATGAACTTTGAAGAAACTTTGTATTCATGATCATTATCAGAGAGCGCAGTAGCGCTCTCTATGTAGGGATGACCTATGACCCTCCATAGGACTAATACAAAAAGAAGTTGGATTGTCTCAGAAAACAGCTGCTATGACTGCTTACTCTGTCTTTTATGCACATTCTTATCATGCAGGAGAATTTTGGAGGCTGAAAGACTCAACACGGAAGAATAATAAAAGCGCACTTTTTCGTGATTTCTTATTTTCTTGCTCTTAATCATCATCATAATAATAATGGCACGATTTGGAGAAAAATTGGGTCGCATTATGGCTATGCTCTATATATGAATGTGTAGCATTTTACCCCGACCAGTGCAGTGTGGCATCGGTTTAGCCTCTAGTCCACTCAGAAAAAAAGCCGCTCTCTTAGTACAGGGACTATACAACAAAGAAATTGAACATAATGCACATGCGTAACAAATGGTAGTTGCCATGACTCTTGATCTCATCGAAGCAAAAAGCCATTTCGACCGTAGATAGAACAGAATAATACAGTCAGCTCTAAGATAAGTTATCCTAGCTAGCTATTAGGACAGCGTATTAATTTGAATGGTAGACCTAAGCTTACTCGCTGCCAGTGAGTTGTGCATTATTTAAAAACGAAAGCAGGCTTCCTAGACGGCCCTAGCCCTAGCCCTTCTCCCTTTTTTATTCATGAGCTCAGCTAGTTAGAAGATTTTAATTGCTTACCAGGCTTGGTTGTGATCCAGCATTGCAACACAAGAGCTATGAAAATTGAAATAAGAACCTTGCCTCCATGAACAGCATAGCATAGAATTTAAAAATAGTTATGATAGGGAAAAAAAGCACTAACTATAATGAGGTATTCATAGATGCAGCTCTAATGACCTCCTGCAAAAAGAATTCTAGACGTCTATTAAAAAAAGAAACAAGTAAAGAAAAAAACATTTATTTTAATAAATGAAGGTGATGTAGGGATGATTAGTTAACTGGTGAAAAAAGAGTTGGAACAAGAGCTGAATAGATAAGTGCAAGGATGAAGTCAAATCCGGGTGCTGTCACTAGTGTGACGTACCCACATTCGATTTCATCCTTGCACTCATCTATTCAGCTCTTGTTCCAACTCTTTTTTCACCAGTTAACTAGTCATCCCTACATCACCTTCATTTATAAAAATGTTTTTTTCCCTTTACTTTTATTATTGAAAATACTGCAACAATAGCATAATATTCATAACAAGCCCTATCACCAATCAGTAGGAACTAACTAGACTATCATACTGGCCATTAAAATATCCATGGTAAATACATGGAGTAATACAGCTACCAGCTATGAGGAAGATAGGTAGTAAGAATTGTAATTGCCAAATTATTTCATGTAAAGCAACACCCAAAATGTGTCATAGCAAGCACTCTTCTCAAAGGTGTGTGGTGCCATTTTCATACACTTTTGACATTCGTTATTCCTAAGTGACAATAATTCTTCCTTCAGGAAGTTAACACACCTATACATTTCCAGTCCCAATTCTAAACAGTTTGTGCTAAGAAAATGGAAACTAATAAACATGGACTGAACTCTAGCAAGTATATGAATTCTGATGCTAATTATTGATTGTTCCATAAGTGGACATTCTATCATCATGGTGATGATCACACTCTCTTCCTTCCAACACAGGACTGATAGCTTGTGCATTCATACCTCTCAAATAGCGAGAATAATATTCCTCCACATAAAAAGGTCCATAAGGTCGGTCTTCTCTCACTCTGTATTGGTACCACTTGGTAGCAGCTGGTATTGCAGCAACACCCACCAAACCCATGACAGTACTCAGCAAGTAATAGTAGAATCCACAATCTGTCACGTGTGCTGTATCTTTCCAGTACTTTTCCTGTGCAAATGGAAAAATAAGGACACATCCTATTAGGGTGAAGAATCCCCTGAAGGCATAGAAGACCCCCAAGAGGAGTCCCTTCATGGAATGTGGACTTTGAGCAGATATGAATTCCAGTATTGTGACGTAGACCAGAGGGAAGGCTATGCCACCCAGCAGGTTGGGAAGGACAAGAACTGGTATATCGAAATTCAGCATCGATGACACTTCATTTTCGTTACGAATGTCTGATAGGAACATGCAGGTGATGTTTCTGTCCTGTTTGTAGATGGCGTTGTAATTAGCCACCACTTGAATGATAAACATAGCTGCAACAAATAGGAACATCAGGAAGATCCCAATGGTCAAACGGTAGAGGATTCGTGGCATCCATCTTGGAATACATGGATGAATGAAGAGGATATATAAAGGCATGAATACAACTGTGACCAAATACGATAAGTTTCCTGACTGAAGAAGCAGCCACTCAGCAGAGCATTCAGTGGTATTAATGATAGGGGAATTTCCCAGATGTATGCCATATATAGGAAACATGTAATCGACTGCTACCTGTAGAGTGAAAACTGGTGACATGACAAAAAGCATGATGAGAATCCTCAGGAATGTCTTTACATCTTCCACCATTTCTGTGGTGAAGGGACCTCCATATTTCTGTTTAGCAAACTCAATTCTTGTAGGTCTTTCATCGTCACAGTAGGTCAAGGCACTTCGTCGAAGGGGCTTGTCATGCTTAGCTGCAAACTTGAGCACCCGATACATTGTTCCATAAGGATTATGAGTGTGTGGCTCACTGTGGAACCACTGACGCTTCCAACAGCTCAGAATCATCACAACAGTGAGGATTATGACAAAGATAAATGTTGTATACGATAGCAAACTATTTGTTTGAATGAATTGTTGACAAAAATTTGCCACTCCCAGTATGCGTAGGATTAACTGGCCAAAATGATCTGCCCATATGAACCAATGGAGAAATAAACTAAGTTCTTGGCTGGAAGCATGTAACAGCTGATCAAGACCAAATTGCACAGCATTAGATTGAAACCCAGTAAATCCTATCATTGATAAAAGTGCTGCTATATAGACAAGCACGTCATAAATTATTTTGAACGTTTTATCCTCTCTGATACTTATTTTTATAATATTTACAATGCAATAAAGCAGCAAACCACACCAGATACTGAAAACACTTGAAATGATGATTCTGTAACGGCCACAGCAAATGTCAGCTATCAAGCCTCCCACAGGATAGAACAGCATTTGTAGCAATGCAAATATTCCTTCAACTCCAGCTATAATGGAAATGACTGTATGAATGGAGATATGATGCTGTAGAACTAGTCCTTGAGAACCATACACCACTGCAGCATAAATATATCCCACAATGATAGCCAAGAGAAAGATCATCAGAATGCCTTTTGAGTGGGAAAAAATGTGGCATTTTTTGGAGCGTGAGTAAATGGAGAAGATTCGCTGGAAAGAAGTGGGAGTAGGAGTTGTGACAGGATCAGTTGCTGGTGAGATAAGTCTCTGATTACTGCTGCTCATTGCCATCTTTTCATTCACATGGACATATGTAGCTACCTAGCACTGCTATAGCTGATAAAACTATTCCTTGAAAAGGTTAGTTCGTGAAAGTTATAATGGACAGTGTACAAATGTGAAAATAAACAAGTATATTCAGTATACCGAGTTGAATAGTGTTAATGTACAAAACTGAATTGATTGAGATTACCTGTAGTTATCTAACATCTGATGAGTTCTGTGATAACTTCTTATTCTGTGAAGGGATTGAATAACTATTGGCAAGGTCTTTACACGAAATCACACGTACAAGAAATGAAGCATAGATAGACTATGGTTGACGAACTTAATGGATATAATTATAACAATGATGATTAAGACTCTTATGATTCCAAATTTAACATGTCATCACAACAAAGTATAGTGATAGGATATATTATGATAACATCATCACCACCACCATGTGAGTGAATCGTGGTGCCAAGTCCAGAAGAAATGAAAGAGATAGAGAAAAAAGAAGAGCAGAGTCAGACAGGGAGATAAGGCTGAACAAAAAAAGCCAGAGATTAGATTCAAAGTCTATTGAACTTAGAGAAGCTAGGTTAGTAGCTAATATCAAGGTAGACTCTACGAGAAGAGGGCATGCAACTCCAAACTATCATAATGCAACATTTAAAGTTTTAATTCGCTGTATTGCTTTGCTCACCCTTCTGTGCTACGAGAACATAACTAATGGTAAGCACAATACATGTAGGGATTATTAATAATGTACAGAGTTAGGGACATCCTAATACATAAATTTTGAATGATTTTTTTTTTTTTTTTTGCACTCGAGGATCATTACTATTATTCAAAACACTACAACAATACCATAATATTCATAACAAGCCCTATCACTGATCAGTAGGAAGTATGACATAATTTGCTGGTATGTGACTTCAAACATTCATGGTAAGTAAGAGGAAGTTGTAATCAGCTAGGTAGTCAGAAATGTAGTTGTTTGCATGCACTGGTGTCATTTTTACACTAAGTGACAATGATTCTTCATTCAGGAAGTTGACACACCTATACATTTCTAGTCCTAATTCTAAACAGTTTGTACTAAGAAAATGGAAAATAATAAATATGGACAGAACTCTAGCAAGTATATGAATTCTGATGCTACTTAATTGATTGTTCCATAAGTGGACATTCCATCATGGTGATGATCACACTCTCTTCCTTCCAACACAGGACTGATAGCTTGTGCATTCATACCTCTCAAATAGCGAGAATAATATTCCTCCACATAAAAAGGTCCATAAGGTCGGTCTTCTCTCACTCTGTATTGGTACCACTTGGTTGCAGCTGGTATTGCAGCAACACCCACCAAACCCATGACAGTACTCAGCAAGTAATAGTAGAATCCACAATCTGTCACGTGTGCTGTATCTTTCCAGTACTTTTCCTGTGCAAACGGAAAAATAAGGACACATCCTATTAGTGTGAAGAATCCCCTGAAGGCATAGAAGACCCCAAGGAGGAGTCCCTTCATGGAATGTGGACTTTGAGCGGATATGAATTCCAGTATTGTGACATAGACCAGAGGGAAGGCTATGCCACCCAGCAGGTTGGGAAGGACAAGAACCGGTATATTGAAATTCAGCATTGATGGTACTTCATTTTCGTTACGAATGTCTGATAGGAACATGCAGGTGATATTTCTGTCCTGTTTATAGATGGCGTTGTAATTAGCCACCACTTGAATGATAAACATAGCTGCAACAAATAGGAACATCAGGAAGATGCCAATGGTCAAACGGTAGAGGATTCGTGGCATCCATCTTGGAATACATGGATGAATGAAGAGGATATATAAAGGCATGAATACAACTGTGACCAAATACGATAAGTTTCCTGACTGAAGAAGCAACCACTCAGCAGAGCATTCAGTGGTATTAATGATAGGGGAATTTCCCATATGTATGCCATATAAAGGAAACATGTAATCGACTGCTACCTGTAGAGTGAAGATGGGTGACATGACAAAAAGCATGACGAGAATTCTAAAGAATGTTTTTACATCTTCCACCATTTCTGTGGTGAAGGGACCTCCATATTTCTGTTTAGCAAACTCAATTCTTGTAGGTCTTTCATCGTCACAGTAAGTCAAGGCACTTCTTCGAAGGGGCTTGTCATGCTTAGCTGCGAACTTGAGCACCCGATACACCGTACCATAAGGATTATGAGTGTGTGGCTCACTGTGGAACCACTGACGCTTCCAACAGCTCAGAATCATCACAACAGTGACGATAATACCAAAAATAAATGCTGTACAAGATAGCATAATTTTTGCCCGAATAAATAATCGATGACAAAGACATGCCACTCCCACTATGCGTAAAATTAACTGTCCAAAATTATCTGGCCATATGAACCAATGGAGGAACAAACTAAGTTCTTGGCTGGAAACATGTAACAGCTGATCAAGACCAAATTGCACAGCATTCGCTTGAAATCCAGTAAATCCAATAATGAATAAAAGTGCTACTATTAATAGAATCATGTCATAAATGATCCTGAATGTTTTATTCTCTCTGATACTTATGTTAATAATGCATGCAATACAATAAAGCAGCAAACCACACCAGATACTGAAGACACTAGAAATGATGATTCTGTAACGGCCACAGCAAATGTCAGCTATCAAGCCTCCCACAGGATAGAACAGCATTTGTAGCAGTGCAAATGTTCCTCCAGCTCCTGCTATCATGGAAATGACTGTATGAAAAGGGACTTTTTCATTTTCAATGGAGATACGATACTGTAGAATTTGCGCTAGAGAACCATACACCACTGTAACATAAACGCATCCCACAAAGATTGTCCAGAGCAAGATCATCAGTATGCCCTTGGAGCAGGAAAAAAAAGTGGCATTTTTTCAACCATGGGGAAGTAGAGAGGAAAGAAGTGGGAGTAGGAGTTGTGACAGGATCAGTTGCTGGTGAGATAAGTCTCTGATTACTGCTGCTCATTGCCATCTTTTCATTCACATGGACATATGTAGCTACCTAGCACTGCTATAGCTGATAAAACTATCCCTTCAAAGGTTTTTCTGAAACTCTAGTGTGAAAGTTTGTGATACTTATAATGGACAGTGTACTAACTGAAGTCAAATGTGAAAATAAACAAGTACTGTTCAGATACTGAGTTGAATAGTGTCAATATACTAACCTAAATCTAGGTTTTCTTAACTTAAAATGTATTCTGTAATAACTTCATCTTGGATATACAATCATGGAAGAAGGCCATTGCACTTCACACAACTATCAAGAGTGCATGTGCCTAGTGCACACAAGTCTCCATATAAAACTTGCTCAGGGAAAGAACCTTGATTGAACCATGCTCACCTTTTTACTGGTGTGCTTATGAAAAAAAGATAAAGGAGGAAAGCAAAAATCGGCTGTCAGAAGAAATACGCATTGTATCAAATAATTTTAGGTGTCGAAGAAAGATCACTACTTGAAAATGTGGCATCAGTTAGTGCTTGACCCATATCACCTATCACTACTGTATGTTATGATAACATGTTGGATTAACAATCATGAGAGTCTTAAAGATTGATCCCAATTCCATCCTTTCATCCTTCATTCCTACCCTTGTTTCTTGTCATTAACTACAATACACAGTCAGATCAATCTCCTGGCAGAGTCTAGAGACTGCAATTTCTGCTACAAGTCCAGTCCTGATAAAGCTTACTACAGCCAGTTAGTGCAGATATTTACGGTGGCCCTGGAGGTCACGCCTCAATCCAGTGGCATCACTCCAGCACCATTCCAGTATTCTCATTCCAGCTCTTATCATTCCAGTCTGGCTCACTCCTATGCAAGTCCTGCATCCAGCACCATTCCAGTATTCTCATTCCAGCTCTTATCATTCCAGTCTGGCTCACTCCTGTGCTAGTCCCACATCATTCCAGTATTGCAACATTAATTTTTACAGCGAGCGAGCATGTATTTCTATAGACTTTTAGAGCTGATATTACTTTTGTGCTTCAACTCCTTAGATTTTGCTGGTGAATAATGTAAGTGGCAGGCAGCTGCATGAAATTTAATGCTTATGACAAAATTAATGCCTAATTAGCTAAGGAGTGAATTATGTAGGCTAGGCTTGGTATGGTCCAGAGAGGCAAAATGAAGACAATTGTGTGCACGTGTTGCTTTTCTGTTCCCCATGTACATGTAGTAGTGCTTTATCGAGAGATGGCCCAGAGGTTGAAAGTGAGTGTATAGGGCCATAATTTCATGTTGTGTGTTAAAATTTGGATAACAGGGATAATTAGACACTACTGGGGTCTACATAAAAGGTATGCAGTAATTCTTGCTTACCTACATTTAGTTCATGGTGTATCTGTAAGGTAAGTTATCATTGGGACAAGCTGTTGTTAATTAATCAATCTTAATCAGCATGACCTGGTTGAAGATCAAGAAAATGGGCCTATTTAGAAGAGGTGCAAATGTGAACTGCACACCTATATCATTGCTCCATGCTGCTATTCAAGTAAAGTTGAATATTGTTAAACAGAAGGTTTACTTCATGATAACTTATGTACGTGGGCAGAGTTAAATGGTCCAAACTGCAATGTGGGATATAGGCAAATGTGGAGGATCATTCAGGATAAATATGGTTATGTCACTAAAAGGTTAAAAAAACTATATCAAATATCCACAGTTATTATAGGAATTACAAGGATAGGTCAACAGTAATGATGACAGTCAAGATTTTGGATCCAATTGGTATTGAAAGGAGGTGTCGTAATCGGCTCAAACGAAGAGTGTATCAGAACAAAGTATACTGCAGTATAATGTGTAGAGCCTTTGATGCAAACAATCTATTTGTATGAATGTAGGGTCCAAATTATGTGTGCCACCTAGATGGCTATGACAAGCTCAAGCCTTATGGCTTTGCGATACATGGCTGTATGATTAGCTATAAGAACTGGAATGATGCTGGATGTGGGACTTGAACAGGAGTGAGCAAGACTGGAATGATAAGAGCTGGAATGAGAATACTGGAATGGTGCTGGATGCAGGACTTGCACAGGAGTGAGCCAGACTGGAATGATAAGAGCTGGAATGAGAATACTGGAATGGTGCTGGATGCGGGACTTGCACTGGATTGAGGCGTGACCTCCGGGGCCACCGTAGATATTGTCTAACCACAGGTTACACTTACACAAGTAAGGGGAAAAGACATTTCCGTGGAATAAAAAAATGTAGGCTAAGGGACGACCATGGCTTGTTCAGCCTATGTAACAAGTCTGCAGTTTGGCATATAGAGCAGTAGCGCTGTACTTAAGGAAGATTAAAGTATAGCTAGCTATAGCCCTACTTGATTTCCTGATCAAGCTATGAATGAGAACCCTAATACACTACTACTGTTTCCTTCTTGAGGACATGCCCCTCAGGACAGCACAGTCTTGAAACAAAAGATATAGTCACTGCTCAAGAAAGGTGAGGACTGCAAATAGTCTTCTTTTAATCATTATTCAATAGAGACTTGAAAATGGAGCAGAACTCCAGCTACATTGCAATATCCCTCATAATGACACACCCTCAGGGCAGGCAGGTCAAGTCCAAGAACCCACCCCCTGAACCCACTCTCCTCGTAATACAGGGAAATAAATAAATGATACAATCGTGCTTTCAATATTACACTACTATAACTGCTATACGTACTATTTTGTCATTGTATGGTTACTGAGTGATAAAAACTTCAGAAACAATGATTATAGTATTACATGATTGCTCATCACAACTCCAGACCTCTTTATTTAGCCATGCACTCTAACTGTTTGTGTATGTGCAGTAGGAATTACTATGCATGGTACAATGAATGACGGTTTGGCATGTCCACTGATATTACTGTGCATGACAAACATTGTTTTATATAAACAGGCAGAGGGTGTATGTTTACATAACCTTTCTCTTAGCCATAAATATTATGTAATGAAGCTAGCTTTTGTCGGTCTAGTCTCTACTATTTTACCAAGAACTTGAGAATATTCTCATGATAGCAAGTTGACTAACCAGAGGGGAAGTCCTTAGAGTCATATTAACAGTAGAGAGAACTCTGCCAGCATTCTGCCAACAGCTATGAAGATCTGGGTTGTGCTGTTGCTACTGTTACAGCATCCACTGAGTAAGCTGGAATTGTCATTTTTAATTGCACAAGCCCTACACTGGGATTATATTCATTGTATAATCTATCTTGCAGAGTCCATTTCCCAATGTGAGCCAGGTAACATCAGATTCCAAAGCAGAACTGGGCGGAATCCTGCTGTGGGTCGCATACAGATATGTAACAGTGATGGTAGATGGTCGAGGAAAGTGTGTGGGGACTCACATTGGGATGAAAACAGTGCCAAAGTGGTGTGCAGGCAGTTGGGTTTCTCTGATGCAGGTATAGTAAGAAATAATGTAATTTCTCTTCATGGTATTAAGTGGTCGAGTATTGCAGGTATTCCTGCTTAGGCAACAGTGATATATACTGGGGAGTTGCTTATGGTTGTGACTGCCGACTGATGGGATATTACAGGAATGGGTGTCCACATTATGGAGAAGCAGGAGTCATATGTAGTAATGAAAAACAAAACAGGTGGATCTAGTGTACATCATAAGCACATTTGGTTCAAATCACATCACATTTGGTTCAAATCACATAACTCTCTTTCAAAAGAAGGGTGCATATGTGTACTTTTAGATCCACCTCATATTAGCTTGTTGCTGCATCCTTATAATTCATGTATTAACTTATAGTGAATGAGAGCAGAAGCACTACAACACCATCACCACCAATACTACAAACAACAGCACCATTATCCACTAACACATGCCCAGTGAACTGTCAGCCAACAGTTGGTGGAAAACAAAAGGAAGCTGCCGGGAATACTGCAGCAGTAGGTGCTGGTTTAGGGATATTGAGTATTGTATTAGCCTTAGGGGTAGTGGGTGTGGTGATAGGTTGGGTGTGGTCATGTCATAAGAGAAGAGAGCTGACAACTCTCCATGAAAGGTAATCAAATGAAATAATCTCACTGTATAGTCACATAGCATATTCTCTGCAATCAGTATTACCACAGAGATGCTGCTCGACAACCCCAATTACTCTCCTAATTCAGCTAATGCTACAAGACGAGGTCCTTCAGTCCAGAACAGATCCCTTGGACCTCTAGATGTGCCACCATCTCAGCAAGGGTCTTCCACCTATGAGGTCATTGAGCAACCAACATAGAGGGAAGGGGAAAATCCCACTGTGTTGGCAGTGGATGGAGATAGATAAGAGGTCTCCACTGAAATGAGGGCTACAACCACTCCCACAACACAAGAATACTCAAGACTGCAGCATCAGTGAAGCTGCTCAACATAATGTTGCAATGAAAGTACATGAAGACCTTTATTATTGTTGTTTATCAGTTATTCTCACTCGTTGGTTATAATTAAGTTCTTGTTATCCTTATACACAAGATAGATGATGTGTAGTACTTGGAAAAACTTTCAGTTTGTCATGATACAGCTCAGCCAGAGGTAGGGACATCCTTATACATGAACTTTGAAGTTTGAAGAAATTTTGCGCTTGTGATTATTACTATTATTGAAAACACTGCAACAATACCATAATATTCATAACAAGCCCTATCACTGATCAGTAGGAACTAACTTAACGTGACTTCAAATATCCATGATAAATACATGGAGTAACACAGCTACCAGCTATGAGGAAGATAGATAGTCAGAATTGTAATTGCTACATCAAACCCAATTTATTTCGTGTAACAGCAACACCCAAAATGTGTCATAGCAAGCACTCTTCTCAAAGGTATGTAAGGCTGCACTGGTGCCATTTTCACACACCTTGTGACACTTGTTATTCCAAAGTGACAATAATTCTTTATTCAGGAAGTTGACACACCTATACATTTCTAGTCCAAATTCTAAACAGTTTGTACTAAGAAAATGGAAACTAATAAACATGGACAGAACTCTAGCAAGTATATGAATTCTGATGCTAATTAACTCTAGCAAGTATATGAATTCTGATGCTAATTATTGATTGTTCCATAAGTGGACTTTCTATCATCATGGTGATGATCACACTCTCTTCCTTCCAACACAGGACTGATAGCTTGTGCATTCATACCTCTCAAATAGCGAGAATAATATTCCTCCACATAAAAAGGTCCATAAGGTCGGTCTTCTCTCACTCTGTATTGGTACCACTTGGTAGCAGCTGGTATTGCAGCAACACCGACCAAACCCATGACAGTACTCAGCAAGTAATAGTAGAATCCACAATCTGTCACGTGTGCTGTATCTTTCCAGTACTTTTCCTGTACAAAAGGGAAAATCAGGACACATCCTAACAGTGTGAAGAAACCCCTGAAGGCATAGAAAACCCTCAGGAGGAGTCCTTTCATGGAATGTGGACTTTGAGCAGATACGAATTCTAGTATTGTGACGTAGACCAGAGGGAAGGCAATGCCACACAGCAGGTTGGGAAGGATAAGAACCGGTATATTAAAATTCAGCATTGATGGCACCTCATTTTCATTACAAATGTCTGATAGAAACATGCAGGTGATGTTTCTGTCCTGTTTATAGATGGCATTGTAATTAGCCACCACTTGAATAATAAACATAGTTGCAACAAATAGAAACATCAGGAAAATACCAATGGTCAAACGGTAGAGGATTCGTGGCATCCATCTTGGAATACATGGATGAATGAAGAGGATATATAAAGGCATGAATGCAACTGTGACCATATATGATAAGTTTCCTGACTGAAGAAGCAGCCATTCAGCAGAGCATTCAGTGGTATTAATGATAGGGGAATTTCCCATATGTATGCCATATAAAGGAAACACATAATCGACTGCTACCTGTAGAGTGAAGATAGGTGACATGATAAAAAGCATGACGAGAATTCTAAAGAATGTTTTTACATCTTCCACCATTTCTGTGGTGAAGGGACCTCCATATTTCTGTTTAGCAAACTCAATTCTTGTAGGTCTTTCATCGTCACAGTAAGTCAAGGCACTTCGTCGAAGGGGCTTGTCATGCTTAGCTGCAAACTTGAGCACCCGATACACTGTTCCATAAGGATTATGAGTGTGTGGCTCACCGTGGAACCACTGACGCTTCCAACAGCCCAGAATCATCACAACAGTGATGATTATGACAAAGATAAATGCCGTACAAAATAGCACAATTTCTGCCCGAATAAATACTTGATGACAAAGACATGTCACTCCAACTATGCGTAAAATCAACTGTCCTAATCGATCTGCCCATATGAACCAATGGAGGAACAAACTAAGTTCTTGGCTGGAAGCATCTAACAGCTGATCAAGACCAAATTGTACAGCATTAGATTGAAATCCAGTAAATCCAATAATGAATAAAAGTGCTACTATTAATAGAATCATGTCATAAACGATCCTGAATGTTTTATTCTCTCTGATACTTATGTTAATAATGCATGCAATACAGTAAAGCAGCAAACCACACCAGATACTTGAAATGATGATTCTGTAACGGCCACAGCAAATGTCAGCTATCAAGCCTCCCACAGGATAGAACAGCATTTGTAGCAGTGCAAATGTTCCTCCAGCTCCTGCTATCACAGAAATGACACTATGAAAAGGGATTTTTTCATCTTCAATGGAGATATGATATTGTAGAATTATTGCTAGAGAACTATACACCACTGCAGCATAAACGCCTCCTACAAAGATCGTCCAGAGCAAGATCATCAGAATTCCCTTGGAACAGGAAAAAAAGTGGCATTTTTTCAACCATGAGGAAGTAGAGAGGAAAGAAATGGGTGTAGGAGTTGTGACAGAATCAGTTGCTGCTGAGATAAGTCTCTGATTACTGTTGCTCATTGCCATCTCATGGACATATGTAGCTACTTAGCACTGCTATAGCTGATAACTATTCCTTGAAAAGGTTTTTCCAAAACTCTAGTGAAAGGTAGTGATAGTTATAATGGACAGTGTACTAACTGAAGTTAGGGAAATCAAATGTGAAAATAAATCAATGGTTCAGATACTAAATTGAATGTGTTAAATAAACTGAATCTCAGTTTCCTTGATGTATCCTGCATAAAGAGCTCTTTATGTAGACAATGCAACTTGTAGCTTATTACAATTGAGAATAATTACACTCGAGCTTAAAGTATAGTCAGCTTACTGTACACATGAACCACATAGAACTAACTTATTGTGATAAATTGTATTTTTGCCATAGATTCCCATCAAGATCTGGGCTATACTGTGGCCATTGTTAGAATGTACAATGAGTAAGTACATTATTTATAGAGTGTATATTTTAATTCTCATAGCCCCACATAGCCACCAATCACGTGCATGTGATAAATCTACAGCAGCCATAATTAGGGACATTGATGAGTGACGGGTTCACTGAACTTAAACTATACAGAGTCTAGTCCTGAATTCGAACCAGGTGACATCAGACTGAAGTGGGAGATTGATCAGAATGGTGCTGGTCGTGTACAGATATGTGATGACAGGGAGTGGAAGGAGGTGTGTGCTCCAGGATGGGATAAAAGTGAGGCCCGAGTGGCTTGCAGACAGTTAGGCTTTTCTGATAAAGGCATGATCTTGTTCTTATGAATGAATAGCTAGCTACATGTTGATATTTATTATGTCAAGGGGCAAAGTACTGTACAGATTCCTGTTATGGCAGAAGTCCCCTACCTCAGGGAGTCAATCACTTCACATGTACAGGAATGAAAGAAAACTAACAGACTGTGAGTTTGAAAGACTTGGTGGATGTTGCAGCAATTATCAAGGAGAAGTAGGACTCTTAGGCCACTACAACTTGTTTTCCTGTTTCTGGTCAGCCGCATGCATATTTTAGAATGACATCAACAAATTGGGAAATGCGTGGTATGTGTGGTATGTGTAGTAGCCTACAGTAAAGCAACTTCTATGCACCTGATCCCTGCATAGGTGAGTATTTAACTGTGAAAATGATCAATTTCTTAGTGATCTTTTGATAGCAGCCACATATTTTTATTTCTAAATTTTTTTAGCAAACACATGGCTTTAGTGAATTGCAGTGTTCTTTGTCAATCTAATAATCTATCCTTGGAAGATTCTTGCAGTGAACAGTATGTGTCTACAGTGCCTCGTCTGTAGAGCCTGCTCCAGATGCTGACTATTTACCTCAATGCAAAGACTGTACTGGTCCTCATAAAAAATAGTGTTTATTTATACAAGTATAGCAGAGCCAGAGCCAGCTCATTTGTAGTGGTATGGCCATGCATAGCTACCATCTGGGGGGGAAGCCCTCCAGTAAAATTTAATGTTATTGATTCGATTTCAATCTGGTATGATCTAGGCAATGCCATGCACTAACTTATAAGTCATTGTTATTATTCAAATTGCATACACACACATGCATGTACACACACAAAACAAAACAAAAAAAACTCTGAATGGTGGTACGGCCATGGCCATACCAGCCGTAGCAGTGCCTCCGGCCATGTATCATGGTTATATTAAGTGATTATTTATACAAGTACAAGAGATCATGCCATAACACTAGGTTATGAGTCAAAGAACATCCATTGTAATTTCTGACTTATCCAGACTTGCATGGATGGATGTACCTCCATAGGAAAATTTAACTTATGAAAAAAGAATTAAGTCTCAGACATAGCTTGCGAAACTTCTATTGATTAACAACAATATCTATATGAGAGTGTTTCATGTACGAACTTTAATTCTAGGATTAAGGAATTCATTTTCAGCTGGCTATATGCCTCTCAAATAACCTCTATAACAAACACTCCATCAAGATTATACACTTTGTACTACATGGCTGCTGTGCTTTCCCCACCTATGGGTACATATACTACAACAAAACAGACCACCAAAACACGTAGTCTCATTTCCAGGCCTCCCTCTCTCACTGGTATAGTCAAAGTGTCACAACCTATGGTTAGACAATATCTACAGTAACTGGCTGTAGCAAGCTCTGCCAGGAGATTGATCCAACTGTATAGTAGTTAATAAAGACTGGACTGAACTGGACTGGACTGGACACGGTATTGCTCTGGAGTGTGTATTGCCAGTCTCACATGGACGTGTAGCATGGGCAGTGCTGAGTGGACACTGCCCACGTTCCAATTAAGTCCTTTCTACCCTCATGAGATAAGTTTTACTGGGCCTTCTTCTATCTTATTTTTCTTCTTCTTTTCCTCCCATGCGGTATTTTACCTTTTTCTTTGTGAGCGACTATACCAGTGAGAGAGGAAGGCTTGAGAATGAGGTTACAAAACACATGCATCTGGTACTAATTTATAGTTTTCTTGGTCAAAGTATACCATTTATATTCAGTGTAGATTCAATCTTGAAGCATACTGAAGTTTTTCCTATGCAGGTACATAGTCTATTATAATCTATGTATGCTGGTGTACACAGAGCTGATAGTGAAACAAAGATGAATGAGAACCCTAGCTACACTACTACTACAACTGCTTCCTTCTTGAGCCTGCCTGGCATCATGAGGGATATTGCAGTGTAGCTGGGGTTCTGCTCCATCTTCAAGTCTCTATTGAATAATGATTACAAAAGAAGACTATATTTGCAGTGCTCACTTCTCTTGAGCAGTGACTGTATCTTTTATTCCAAGACTGTGCTGTCCTGAGGGGCAGCACAGTCATATACTTATCATTGTATGGATAAAAACTCCATGGACTCTAACTGTTTGTGCATGTGCAGTAGGAATTACTATGCATGGTACAATGAATGAGGGCTTTGCATGGTTCGCTGACAATAATATTTATGATAAACATTGTTTATATAAACATGCAGAGGGTGTATGTCTACATAACCTTTCTCAACTTTCTCTTACAAGCTATTGTCATGTAATGAAGCTAGCTTTTTGTCGGTCTGGTAACTATTATTTTACCAAGAACTCGTCACGATAACAAGTTGACTATGCAACCACAGGGGAAGTTCTTAGAGTCATATTAACAATAGAGAAAACTCTGCAAGCACTCTATCAACAGCTATGAAGATCTGGGTTATGCTGTGGCTACTGTTACAGCATCCACTGAGTAAGCTGGGATTGTCAATTACACGAGCCCTACACTGGGATTACTTGCATGAGTAGCTATATATAATCTATCTTGCAGAGTCTACTTCCCAATGTGAGCCAGGTGACATCAGACTCCAAAGCAGAACTGGACGGAATCCTGCTGTGGGTCGCATACAGATATGTAACAGTGATGGTAGATGGTCGAGGGAAGTGTGTGGGAACTCACATTGGGATGAAAACAGTGCCAAAGTGGTGTGCAGGCAGTTGGGTTTCTCTGATGCAGGTATAGTAAGACATGCACATAATAATTTATCTTCATGGTATTAAGGGGTCGAGTATCGAAGGCATTCTTGCTTAGGAAGCAGTGATTTATACTGGGGAGCTGCTTATAATTGTGAAGGAAATGAAGGAAGACTTATCTGATTGAATATTATGGGTGTTCACATTATGGAGAAGCAGGAGTCACATGTAGTAATGAAAAATAAAAGAGGTGGATCTAGTGTACATCATAAGCACATATTTGGTTCGAATCACATCACATTTGGCTCAAATCACATAACTCTCTTTCAGCTGGATATCTCACTGGCCTGGTATGTGACTTCTAATATCCATATCCATGGTAAATACATGGAGTAATACAATAAGGTAGTCAGAATTGTAATTGCTACATAACATCCTAATAATTTGCAACACCCTCTTCTCACAGGTGCGTAAGGCTACACTGGTGCCATTTACACACACCTTTTGACAATCGTTATTCCTAAGTGACAATAATTCTTCATTCAGGAAGTTGACACACCTATACATTTCTAGTCCCAATTCTAAACAGTTTGTACTAAGAAAATGGAAAATAATAAACATGGACAGAACTCTACCAAGTATATGAATTCTGATGCTAATTATTGATTGTTCCATAAGTGAACATTCTATCATCATGGTGATGATCACACTCTCTTCCTTCCAACACAGGACTGATAGCATTCATACCTCTCAAATAGCGAGAATAATATTCCTCCACATAAAAAGGTCCATAAGGTCGGTCTTCTCTCACTCTGTATTGGTACCACTTGGTAGCAGCTAGTATTGCAGCAACACCGACCAGACCCATGACAGTACTCAGCAAGTAATAGTAGAATCCACAATCTGTCACGTGTGCTGTATCTTTCCAGTACTTTTCCTGTGCAAATGGAAAAATAAGGACACATCCTGTCAGTGTGAAGAACCCCCTGAAGGCATAGAAGACTCCCAGGAGGAGTCCCTTCATGGAATGTGGACTTTGAGCAGATATGAATTCCAATATTGTGACATAGACCAGAGGGAAGGCTATGCCACCCAGCAGGTTGGGAAGGATAAGAACTGGTATATCGAAATTCAGCATCGATGACACTTCATTTTCATTACGAACGTCTGATAGAAACATGCAGGTGATGTTTTTGTCCTGTTTATAGATGGCATTGTAATTAGCCACCACTTGGATGATAAACATAGCTGCAACAAATAGAAACATCAGGAAAATACCAATGGTCAAACGGTAGAGGATTCGTGGCATCCATCTTGGAATACATGGATGAATGAAGAGGATATATAAAGGCATGAATACAACTGTGATCAAATACGATAAATTTCCTGACTGAAGAAGCAGCCACTCAGCAGAACATTCAGTAGTATTAAAGGTAGAGGAATTTCCCAGATGTACACCATATAAAGGAAACATGTAATCGACTGCTACCTGTAGAGTGAAGATGGGTGATATTACGAAAAGCATGATGAGAATTTTAAAGAATGTCTTTACATCTTCCACCATTTCTGTGGTGAAGGGACCTCCATATTTCTGTTTAGCAAACTCAATTCTTGTAGGTCTTTCATCATCACAGTAAGTCAAGGCACTTCTTCGAAGGGGCTTGTCATGCTTAGCTGCGAACTTGAGCACCCGATACACTGTTCCATAAGGATTATGAGTGTGTGGCTCGCTGTGGAACCACTGACGCTTCCAACAGCTCAGAATCATCACAACAGTGATGATAATGCCAAAAATAAATACTGTACAAGATTGCACAATTTTTGCCCGAATAAATACTTGATGACAAAGACATACCACTCCCACTATGCGTAAAATTAACTGGCCGAAATAATCTGCCCATATGAACCAATGAAGGAACAAACTAAGTTCTTGGCTGGAAGCATGTAACAGCTGATCAAGACCAAATTGCACAGCATTAGATTGAAACCCAGTAAATCCTATCATTGATAAAAGTGCTACTATAGAGAGAAGCACGTCATAAATTATCTTGAATGTTTTATCCTCTCTGATACTTATTCTAATAATGCATGCAATGCAACAAAGTAACAACCCACACCAGATACTAAAGACACTTGAAATGATGATTCTGTAACGGCCACAGCAAATGTCAGCTATCAAGCCTCCCACAGGATAGAACAGCATTTGTAGCAGTGCAAATGTTCCTCCAGTTCCTGCTACCATGGAAATGACTGTATGAAAAGGGACTATTTCATCTTCAATGGAGATGCGATACTGCAGAATTAGTGCTAGAGAACCATACACCACTGCAACATAAACGCCTCCTACAAAAAATGTCCAGAGCAAGATCATCAGTATGCCTTTGGAGCAGGAAAAAAAGTGGCATTTTTTCAACCATGAGGAAATAGAGAGGAAAGTAGGAGTTGTGACAGGATCAGTTGCTGCTGTGATCAGTCTCTGATTACTGCTGCTCATTGCCATCTTTTCATTCACATGGACATATGTAGCTACCTAGCACTGCTATAGCTGATAACTATTCCTTGAAAAGGTTTTTCTAAAACTCTAGTGTGAAAAGTTTGTGATAGTTATAATGGACAGTGTACCAACTGAAGTTAGGGAAATCAAATGTGAAAATAAACAAGTACTTTTCAATGCTGAGTTGAATAGTGTTAATATACAAACCTAAATCTCGGTTTTCTTAACTTAAGATATATTCTGTAATTGATCATGCTGCTGAGGGAAAGAAGGCCATCGAACTATCAAGAGTGCATATGCCTAGTGCACACAAGTCTCCATGTAAAATTTGCTCAAGGAAAGAACCTTGATTGAACCATGCTTGGCTTTTTATACCAATAATCATGTGTGCTTATTAAAAAGAGATAAAGGAGGAAAGCAAAGACCAGCTGTCATTAGAAGAAATATGCATTGTATGTAGGTGTTGAAGAAAGATTACTTCTGGCATTATTTTCAGGTACTTTCAGTTAGTGCTTGACCCTTATGTGATGACATCCCTTATGTGATGACATATTGGATTGGATACTTATTACAATCATAAGAGTCTTACTTATCTTTTTGAGTAATGGTAACCCCTACATTTTCATTTCACAGAAAAGTTTCTTCCCTTACTTGTGTAACCGTTGGTTAGACAGTATCTGCACTAACTGGCTGTAGTAAACTCTACAAAAACTGGATTGTAGCAGGAATTGCAGTCTCTAGACTCTCGCCAGGCGACTTGATAAAGAGTGGACTGGACTGGACATGGTATGATTGGTCTGGAGTGTGTATTGTTAGGCTCACATGGACGTGTAGCATGGGCAGTGCTAAAGATTTACATCGACACTGCACATGCTCCAATTAAGTCCTTTCTACCCTCATGTAATAAATTCTACCAGGCCTTCTTCTCTCTTATATTTTCTTCTTCTTCTTCTTCTTTTCCTCCCATGCAGTGTTTACCTTTTTCTTTGTGAGAGACTATACCAGTGAGAGAGGAAGGCCTGGGAACAAGGCTACAACACACGTGCATCTGGTCAAAGTACACTGTTCTCATGGAAGTTTTTCCTACGCAGGTACATAGTCTATTATAATCTGTATGCTGGTGTACACAGAGCTGATAGTGAAATCCTTCATGACAGCACAGTCTTGAAATAAAAGACATAGTCACTGCTAAAGAAAGGTGAGCACTGCAAATAATAGTCTTCTTTTAATCATTATTCAATAAATAAAGACTCGAAGATGGAGAAGAACCCAGCTACACTGAATATCCCTCATGATGCCACACCCCTCAGGGCAGGCAAGTCAAGTCCACAAATGCATCCCCTGAACCCACTCTCCTTGTAATATAGGGAAATAAATAAATGATCTGATCATGTTTTCAATATTACAGTATTATAACTGCTATACTATTTTCTTATACTTGTGATAAAAACTTCAGAAACAATGAACAATGATTATATTTACAAGTAAAGGAAAAAATATTTATTCTGAATAAAAAAGAGAAGTAGGGATGGCTGTGTGCGGTTCAAAAAAGTTCAGCAACAAGAGAGTGAACTCCCCTTACCCATCACCAACTACGAGTCAACTATTCCTACTTCACTCCCATGATGAGATATAACTTAAGGGAGTGAAGTAGGAACAGTTACCTCGTAGTTGGTGATGGGTAAGGGGAGTTCACTCTCTTGTTGCTGAACTTTTTTGAACCGCACACAGCCATCCCTACTTCTCTTTTTTATTTAGAATAATTATTTTTTCCTTTACTTGTTCATCATCTTTTTTGATGTAATGCTCTATTATTTTATTATAGGCAACTGGATGCTATAGAAAGTTAAATTTCACATATTGTAGCTATGTAGTTCATTGGAGATTTCATCATAATATTCATTGTATGAGCCGATCTGGAAGATCTATACAGTTTATAATAAGATTGCTAATTTTGTATATAATTTTTAAGGCCTTTACTGATATGTACCTGATATACTGTTGCATCAAGGTTGATTCATAACCAGACTAGTGCCTAGGGTTTACGCTCTGAGCATTGAGAGACGGAGAAAGCTAATGACAGATTCACTCGTACTCGCAGTTGCGAGGTCAAGGTCCAAGAATCACGTGTACCGGGCGGGGCATAAAAATGCCTGCCTTGTTGTAGGTTGAAAGCAAACAAGTTGGAAAATGACGTGGTATTTTCGAACATGTCGATTTAAAGGTAAAGGATTATAGCGCAGTCATTTCTGAGTAGATTGGTATAAGAATTATAGTATTTGAATGAACCATTTCTGAAATAAGTTGTTTGATGATGAACGACCAGATGAAAACGGCGATTTTTGAAGTCGCTGTAAAATGATACTGCTTTATTCTCTGCTCTTCATATTTGAGTCCTAGCACACTGAAGGTGTTCTGTCTTCAAGTTAGGAGTTGCTGACTGCAGGAGGTAAGTATTCTGGAGTTATGAAAGAAAATATTAAGTACTACTCCAATGGAGCTTCTGTGGCATCCCTACTTAGAGAGTACTATCGTATTCTCTGATTACATGATTGCTCATCACAACTCCTCTTTATTTAGCTATGCACTCTAACTGTTTGTGCATGTGCAGTAGAAATTAGCTACTATGCATGGTACAATGAATGAGGGCTTTGCATTTTTCACTACTACAGCAATGTTTATGATAAACATTGTTATGATATATAACTTTACTATTGTGTGCTATAAACATGTAATGAATTTAGCTTTTGTTGGTCTGGTCTCACCAAGAACTCGAGAACATTCTTACTATAGCAAGTTCTTAGACAGAGAGAAGTCTGCCAGCATTCTGCAAACAACTATGAAGATCTGGGTTATGCTATGGTTACTGTTACAGCATCCACCGAGTAAGCTGGAATTGTAATTGCACAAACCCTACACTACCATGGGATTACTTTCATGAGTAGCTAGATATTCATAGTACAAGTAAAAGGAAAAAAATTTATTCTAAATAAAAAAGAGAAGTAGGGATGGCTGTGTGCGGTTCAAAAAAGTTCACTTCAGTCAAGTAACCCCTTACCTATCACCAACTACTAGCCAACTATTCCTACTTCACTCCCATGATGAGATATAAAGGGAGTAAAGTAGGAATAATTACCTGGTAGTTGGTGATGGGTAAGGGGTTACTTGACTGAAGTTCACTCTCTTGTTGCAGAACTTTTTTGAATCGCACACAGTCATCCCTACTTCTCTTTTTTATTTAGAATAAATATTTTTTCCTTTAGCTACTTGTTCATCATCTTTTTTGATGTAATGCTCTATTATTTAATTATAGGCAACTGGATGCTATCAAAAGTTAAAGTTCATGTATTGTAGCTATGTAGTTCATTGGAGATTTCATCATAATATTGTATGAGCCTGATCTGGAAGATCTAATATAATAAGATTGCCATTGATCTAATTTTGTATATAATTTTTAAGGCCTTTACTGATATGTACCTGATATACTGTCGCATCAAGGGTCGATTCATTACCAGACTAATGCCTAGGGTTTACGCTCTGAGCATTGAGAGACCAACATCAAGAGAGACAGATTAGTCAGTTGTGAGGTCAAGGTCCAAGAATCATGTATATGGGGTGGGGCATAAAATGTCTGCCTCGTTGTAGGTTGAAAGCTAACAAGTTGGAAAATGACGTGCTATTTTTGAACATGTTAATTTAAAAGTAAAGGATTATAGCGCAGTCATTTCTGAGTAGATTGGTATAAGAATTATAGCATTTGAATGAACCATTTCTGAAATAAGTTGTTTGATGATGATGATGATGAACGACCAGATGAAAATGGAAGTCGCTATAAAATGATACTGCTTTGTTCTCTGCTCTTCATACTTGAGTCCTAGGTGTTCTGTCTTCAAGTTAAGAGTTGCTGACTGCAGGAGTAAGTATTCTGGAGTTATGAAAGAAAATATTAAGTACTACTTCAATGGAGCATCTGTGCTATCCCTACTTAGAGAGTACTATCGTACTCTCTGATAATCTATCTTGCAGAGTCCTCATCCCAATGTGGGCCAGGGGACATCAGACTCCAAAGCAGAACTGGGAGGAATCCTGCTGTGGGTCGCATACAGATATGTAATTATGATGGTATATGGTCAACAGAGGTGTGTGGCCTACATTGGGATGAAAACAGTGCCAAAGCGGTATGTAGGCAGTTGGGTTTTTCTGATGCAGGTATAGTAAGATACTATCAAAATGCAAGCATTAAACTAATACTGTACTGATACAATCAATGCATTATGGCTCTCCCTATGAAGGGATGACAGCTAGTGTAATATGCAGAATATACAGTTCAGCCAGAGGTAGGGACATCCTTATACATGAACTTTGAAGTTTGAAGAAATTTTGCACTCATGATTATTATAATATTTGTAACAAGCCCTATCACTGATCAGTAGGAACTAACTTGGATATCATAATGTGACTTCCAATTATCCATAGTAAATACATGGAGTAATACAGCTACCAGCTATGAGGTAGATAGGGAGTCAGAATTGTAATTGCTACATCAAACCCAAATTATTTCGTGTAATAGCAACACCCAAAATGTGTCATAGCAAGCACTCTTCTCAAATGTGTGCAGTGCAATTTTCATACAACTTTTGATACTCGTTATTCCTAAGTGACAATAATTCTTCATTCAGGAAGTTGACCATACATTCCTAGTCCCAATTCTACACAGTTTGTACTAAGAAAATAAACATGGACAGAACTCTAGCAAGTATATGAATTCTGATGTTAATTATTGATTGTTCCATAAGTGGACTTTCTATCATCATGGTGATGATTACATTCTCTTCCTTCCAATACAGGACTGATAGCTTGTGCATTCATACCTCTCAAATAGCGAGAATAATATTCCTCCACATAAAAAGGTCCATAAGGTCGGTCTTCTCTCACTCTGTATTGGTACCACTTGGTAGCAGCTGGTATTGCAGCAACACCGACCAAACCCATGACAGTACTCAGCAAGTAATAGTAGAACCCACAATCTGTCACGTGTGCTGTATCTTTCCAGTATTTTTCCTGTGCAAATGGAAAAATAAGGACACATCCTATCAGTGTGAAGAATCCCCTGAAGGCATAAAAGACCCCCAGGAGGAGTCCCTTCATGGAATGTGGACTTTGAGCAGATATGAATTCAAGTATTGTGACGTACACCAGAGGGAAGGCTATGCCACCCAGCAGGTTGGGAAGGACAAGAACCGGTATATTAAAATTCAACAACTCATTTTCATTACGAATGTCTGATAGGAACATGCAGGTGATGTTTCTGTCCTGTTTATAGATGGCGTTGTAATTAGCCACCACTTGAATGATAAACATAGCTGCAACTAATAGGAACATCAGGAAAATACCAATGGTCAAACGGTAGAGGATTCGTGGCATCCATCTTGGAATACATGGATGAATGAAGAGGATATATAAAGGCATGAATACAACTGTGACCAAATACGATAAATTTCCTGACTGAAGAAGCAGCCACTCAGCAGAGCATTCAGTGGTATTAATGATAGGGGAATTTCCCATATGTATGCCATATATAGGAAACATATAAGCAACTGCTACCTGTAGAGTGAAAACTGGTGACATGACAAAAAGCATGATGAGAATCCTCAGGAATGTCTTTACATCTTCCACCATTTCTGTGGTGAAGGGACCTCCATATTTCTGTTTAGCAAACTCAATTCTTGTAGGTCTTTCATCGTCACAGTAAGTCAAGGCACTTCGTCGAAGGGGCTTGTCATGCTTAGCTGCGAACTTGAGCACCCGATACACTATTCCATAAGGATTATGAGTGTGTGGCTCACTGTGAAACCAGTGATGCTTCCAACAGCTCAGAATTATCACAACAGTGATGATAATGGCAAAAATAATTGTCGTATATGATAGCAAACTATTTGTTTGAATGAATTGATGACAAAAATGTGCCACTCCCAGTATGTGTATGATTAACTGGCCAAAATTATCTGCCCATATGAACCAATGGAGGAACAAACTAAGTTCTTGGCTGGAAGCATGTAACAGCTGATCAAGACCAAATTGCACAGCATTAGATTGAAATCCAGTAAATCCTATCATTGATAAAAGTGCTGCTATACAGAGAAGTATGTCATAAATAATTTCGAATGTTTCATCCTCTCTGATACTTATTTTAATAATATATATAATGATATAAAGCAGCAAACCACACCAGATACTGAAGACACTTGAAATGATGATTCTGTAACGGCCACAGCAAATGTCAGCTATCAAGCCTCCTACAGGATAGAACAGCATTTGTAGCAACGCGAATATTCCTCCAGCTCCTGCTATCTTGCAAATGACTGTATGAAAAGGGACTTTTTCATCTTCAATGGAGATGCGACGCCGCAGAATTAGTGTTTGATAACCATACACCACTGCAGCATAAATATATCCCACAATGATAGTCAAGAGCAAAATCATCAGAATGCCTTTCGAGTGGGAAAAAATGCCACATTTTTTGGACCACGAGCAAATGGAGAAGATTCGTTGGAAAGAAGTGGGAGTACGAGTTGTGACAGGATCAGTTGCTGCTGAGTTAAGTCTCTGATTACTGCTGCTCATTGCCATCTTTTCATTCACATGGACATATGTAGCTACCCAGCACTGCAACTATCCCTTGAAAAGGTTAGCTTGTGAAAGTTATAATGGACAGTGTACAAATGTGAAAATAAACAAATATATTCAGTATACCGAGTTGAATAGTGTTAATATATAAAACTGAATCGATTGAGACTACTTGTTTGTTATCTAACATCTGATGAATTCTGTGATAACTTCTTATTCTGTGAAGGGACTGAATAGCTATTGTGCTTTGGCAAGGTCTTTACGCGAAATCACATGTACAGGAAATGAAACTATGGTTGACAAACTTAATCAGAGAGTGCGGTAGCACTCTCTAGGTAGGGTTAGCACGGAATGGGCGTGGCTTCTCTCATTAGAACAATACAAACTAGACTCTCTGTATCTCTTCCATTCTTGGTACAGGCTCAACTAAACTTCTTACATCTGGAGAACAATGCAGAAGATGATGATATGACTGCTCAAACTCCTCCAGAACAGCGTCAACGATCGGCACCAGCCGCCGCCTATATCTAAAAATTTTTATGATTCGTTCATCATCATCATCAGATGATAAATATTCTTTGACGGCTGTAACTCCATGATCCTTTCACATACGACAACAAAATTCATATCAACTTGTGCAGTTATAACCACACAATGTGCTTTTACCATCGTTATATCCACAGTTTCCCTTCAAAATGATCACTCATATTGAACGACTTATCATTATAACTATGTCAGCCATTTTAAAATGAATCATTTGTCACGCGCGCGTCTGTCACTATCACGTGTGCGCGTGCCAACCAGCTATTAATTAATTTTTACATGAAAAATGTCATACAAAAAGTAAAGAAACAAGTGAAAGGAAAAAAATTTATGCTAAATAAAAAGGCCATGTAGGGTTAGCCTGTACTTTAACAGTTTCTGTCAACAAAAATCAAAATAATGCTGCCTTCAATAATAATCCCTATATCACTGCCTAAGCCAAGCAGAACACTTTTATACTGACAAGAACAATTAAAGCAGCTTGGTGGGAGGCAGTGACGTAGGGATTATTATTGAAGGCAGCATTATTTTGATTTTTGTTGACAGAAACTGTTAAAGTACAGGCTAACCCTACATGGCCTTTTTATTTAGCATAAATTTTTTTCCTTTCATGGATATAATTATAACAATGATAATTAAGACCCTTATGATTGCAATAAGTGTCTAATTCAACATGTCATCACAACATATGATACCATCATCACCACCTTGTACCATGTGAGTGAATTGTGGTCAGCCACCTATATAAATGCACAGGTAGAGGAAGTGTGTGGTAACTTTTTTTTTGGGGGGGGGGGGGGATGGAAGTTAGGTTTCTTTGATGCAGGTATAGTAAGATACTATAAACATGCAGATTCACTAATTTCTCTTCATGAATGTATCAAGGGGCTGAGCATTGCAGGCATATTCCTGCTTAGGCAGCAGTACATAATGCCTGTAAAGGAACTGAGAGAGAGACTTGTAGATTGCCAACTGATCTACAGTTTGTGAGATGGGTGTCCAAGTTATGGGGGTGGAGAAGCAGGAGTCATAATTATGCAGAAAAAAAAAAGAGGTGACATGCAGTACTTGGGAAAACTTTTAGTTGGGTAGACCTTCAGTATCCTATAATTAATGCTGCACTTTAGACAGCAAGACTTAATTGGCGAATGAAGTGAGCCCCTCTCTATGGTGTACAAACTGGATAGTGGCGATAATATATCTCGTATGTATGTACGTCAAGCCCTGAGGGAAAAATACTGTGCATGTGCAAAATAGCTAGATGGAAAGTGAAGCAAATGAACACTGCTCCAAAACTGAGCAGAAATAAAAGGTTAGACTGAAGGAATGTGAAGGATAGAGCCAGAAGAAGCTCTTAGAAAGAGATGAAGAAAGAAGAAAATGATAAGCAGAGTCTGAGGATGCCAAGTCCAGAAGAAATGAAAGAGATAGAGAAAAAAGAAGAGCAGAGTCAGACAGGGAGATAAGGCTGGACAAAAAAAAGGCAGAGATTAAATTCAAAGTCTATTGAACTTAGAGAAGCTAGGTTAGTAGCTAATATCAAGGTAGACTCTACGAGAAGAGGGCGTGCAACTCCAAACTATCATAATGTAACATTTAAAATTTTAATTCGCTGTATTGCTTCGCTCACCCTTCTGTGCTACAAGAACATAACTAGTGGTAAGCACAATACTGTGGCAGCAAGGTAAACATAGGCTATGTATGTAGGGACTATTAATAATGTACAGAGTTAGGGACATCCTAATACATAAACTTTGAATGAATTTTTTGCACTCATCATTACTATTATTGAAAATACTACAACGATACCATAATATTCATAACAAGCCCTATCACTGATCAGTAGGAAGTAGAAGTATGACATAATTTGCTGGTATGTGACTTCAAACAGTAAATAAACATGGAGTAATACAGCTACGTACTAGGTAAGAGGAAACTGTAATCAGCTAGGTAACTATTTGCATGCTTATCACTGTAAATAATCACTACATCTATATACTTCTAGTTATAATTCTAAATGGAAACTAATAAACATGGACAGAACTCTAGCAAGTATATGAATTCTGATGTTAATTATTGATTGTTCCATAAGTGGACATTCTATCATCATGGTGATGATCACACTCTCTTCCTTCCAACACAGGACTGATAGCTTGTGCATTCATACCTCTCAAATAGCGAGAATAATATTCCTCCACATAAAAAGGTCCATAAGGTCGGTCTTCTCTCACTCTGTATTGGTACCACTTGGTAGCAGCTGGTATTGCAGCAACACCGACCAAACCCATGACAGTACTCAGCAAGTAATAGTAGAATCCACAATCTGTCACGTGTGCTGTATCTTTCCAGTACTTTTCCTGTGCAAACGGAAAAATAAGGACACATCCTATCAGTGTGAAGAACCCCCTGAAGGCATAGAAGACCCCAAGGAGGAGTCCCTTCATGGAATGTGGACTTTGAGCAGATATGAATTCCAGTATTGTGACGTACACCAGAGGGAAGGCTATGCCACCCAGCAGGTTGGGAAGGACAAGAACCGGTATATTAAAATTCAACAACTCATTTTCGTTACGAATGTCTGATAGGAACATGCAGGTGATGTTTCTGTCCTGTTTATAGATGGCGTTGTAATTAGCCACCACTTGAATGATAAACATAGCTGCAACAAATAGAAACATCAGGAAGATGCCAATGGTCAAACGGTAGAGGATTCGTGGCATCCATCTTGGAATACATGGATGAATGAAGAGGATATATAAAGGCATGAATACAACTGTGACCAAATACGATAAATTTCCTGACTGAAGAAGCAGCCACTCAGCGGAGCATTCAGTGGTATTAATGATAGGGGAATTTCCCATATGTATGCCATATAAAGGAAACATATAAGCAACTGCTACCTGTAGAGTGAAAACTGGTGACATGACAAAAAGCATGATGAGAATCCTCAGGAATGTCTTTACATCTTCCACCATTTCTGTGGTGAAGGGACCTCCATATTTCTGTTTAGCAAACTCAATTCTTGTAGGTCTTTCATCGTCACAGTAAGTCAAGGCACTTCTTCGAAGGGGCTTGTCATGCTTAGCTGTGAACTTGAGCACTCGATACACTGTTCCATAAGGATTATGAGTGCGTGGCTCGCTGTGAAACCAGTGATGCTTCCAACAGCTCAGAATCATCACAACAGTGATGATAATGGCAAAAATAATTGTTGTATACGATAGCAAACTATTTGTTTGAATGAATTGATGACAAAAATGTGCCACTCCCAGTATGTGTATGATTAACTGGCCAAAATTATCTGCCCATATGAACCAATGGAGGAACGAACTAAGTTCTTGGCTAGAAGCATGTAACAGCTGATCAAGACCAAATAGCACAGCATTAGATTGAAATCCAGTAAATCCTATCATTGATAAAAGTGCTGCTATAAAGAGAAGTATGTCATAAATGATCTTGAATGTTTTATCCTCTTCGATACTTATTTTAATAATATATATAATGCAATAAAGCAGCAAACCACACCAGATACTGAAGACACTTGAAATGATGATTCTGTAACGGCCACAGCAAATGTCAGCAATCAAGCCTCCCACAGGATAGAACAGCATTTGTAGCAACGCGAATATACCTCCAGCTCCTGCTATCATGGAAATGACTGTATGAAAAGGGACTTTTTCATCTTCAATGGAGATACGATTCTGTAGAATTATTGTTTGATAACCATACACCACTGCAACATAAGTATATCCCACAATGATAGCCAAGAGCAAGATCATCAGAATGCCTTTCGAGTGGGAAAAAATGCCACATTTTTTGGAGCACGAGCAAATGGAGAAGATTCGTTGGAAAGAAGTGGGAGTAGGAGTTGTGACAGGATCAGTTGCTGCTGAGATAAGTTTCTGATTACTGCTGCTCATTGCCATCTTTTCATTCACATGGACATATGTAGCTACCTAGCGCTGCTATAGCTGATAAAACTATCACTTGAAAAGGTTAGTTCGTGATAGTTATAATGGACAGTGTACAAATATGAAAATAAACAAGTATATTCAGTATACCGAGTTGAATAGTGTTAATATACAAAAACTGAATCGATTGAGACTACCTGTAGTTATCTAACATCTGATGAATTCTGTGATAACTTCTTATTTTGTGAAGGGACTGAATAGCTATTATGCTTTGGCAAGGTCTTTACACGAAATCACAAGTACAGGAAATGAAACATAGATAGACTATGGTTGACAAACTATAATGGATATAATTATAACAACGATAATTAAGACTCGATAAGTGTCTAATTCAACATGTCATCACAACATAGTATAGTGATAGGATATATTATGATAACATCATCACCACCACCATGTGAGTGAATTGTGGTCAGCCACCAATATACATGCACAGGTAGATGGTCAACGGAAGTGTGTGTTAACTTCAGTGCATGCCAAAGGTAGTTGGGTTTCTCTGATGCAGGTATAGTAAGATACTATAAAACACGCAGAATCTCTCTTCATGCATGTATCAAGGGGTTGAGCACTGCAGGCATATTCCTGCTTAGGCAGCAGTATAGGAGTAGCTTACGCCTGTAAAGGAACTGAAGAGAGACTTGTGGACAGACTTAATTGGCGAGTGAAGCGAGCCCCTCTCTATGGTGAACAAACTGGATAGTGGCGATATATATTTCGTACGTACGTACGTCAAGCCCTGAGGGAAAAATACTAGGCATGTGCAAATAGCTAGATGGAAAGTGAAGCGAATGAACACTGCTCCAAAACAGAGCAGGAAAAAAAAAAGGTTAGATTAAAGGAATGCGAAGGATAGAGCCAGAAGAAGCTCTGAGAAAGGGATAAAGAAAGAAGAAAACGACAAGCAGAGTCTGAGGATGCCAAGTCCAGAAGAAATGAAAGAGATAGAGAAAAAAGAAGAGTAGAGTCAGAAAGTGACAGGGAAAGAAGGCTGGACAAAAAAAGGCAGAGATTAGATTCAAAGTCTGCTGAACAAAGAGAAGCTAGGTTAGTAGCTAATATCAAGGGCTTATAGACTCTACGAGAAGAGGGCATGCAACTCCAAAATATCATAATGCAACATTTAAAGTTTTAATTCACAAAAGCAAGCTGTATTGCTTCGCTCACCCTTCTGTGCTACGAGCATGTGTAGCCCATACATAGGCCATGTATATAGGGATTATTAATAATGTAAATGTATACAGAGTTAGGGACATCCCAATACATAAACTTTGAAGGAATTTTTTTTTTGCACTCAGGATCATTACTATGATTGAAAACACTACAACGATACCATAATATTAATAACAAGCCCTATCACTGATCAGTAGGAAGTATGACATAATTTGCTGGTATGTGACTTCAAACATTCATGGTAAGTAAGAGGAAGCTGTAATCAGCTAGGTAGTCAGAATTGTAGTTGTTTGCATGCTTATCACTGTGAAAATTGCCACATTACACCAAATTTCTGTGTCAGAATAACACGTAGGAAGCAGTCTTCCTAAGGCTGCACTGGTGCTATTTTCACACTAAGTGACAATGATTCTTCATTCAGAAAGTTGACACACCTATACATTTCTAGTACTAATTCTAAACAGTTTGTACTAAGAAAATGGAAACTAATAAACATGGACAGAACTCTAGCAAGTATATGAATTCTGATGTTAATTATTGATTGTCCCATAAGTGGACATTCTATCATCATGGTGATGATCACACTCTCTTCCTTCCAACACAGGACTGATAACTTGTGCATTCATACCTCTCAAATAGCGAGAATAATATTCCTCCACATAAAAAGGTCCATAAGGTCGGTCTTCTCTCACTCTGTATTGGTACCACTTGGTAGCAGCTGGTATTGCAGCAACACCGACCAAACCCATGACAGTACTCAGCAAGTAATAGTAGAATCCACAATCTGTCACGTGTGCTGTATCTTTCCAGTATTTTTCCTGTGTAAACGGAAAAATAAGGACACATCCTATTAGGGTGAAGAATCCCCTGAAGGCATAGAAGACCCCAAGGAGGAGTCCCTTCATGGAATGTGGACTTTGAGCGGATATGAATTCCAGTATTGTGACATACACCAGAGGGGAGGCTATGCCACCCAGCAGGTTGGGAAGGACAAGAACCGGTATATTAAAATTCAACAACTCATTTTCATTACGAATGTCTGATAGGAACATGCAGGTGATGTTTCTGTCCTGTTTATAGATGGCGTTGTAATTAGCCACCACTTGAATGATAAACATAGCTGCAACAAATAGAAACATCAGGAAGATCCCAATGGTCAAACGGTAGAGGATTCGTGGCATCCATCTTGGAATACATGGATGAATGAAGAGGATATATAAAGGCATGAATACAACTGTGACCAAATACGATAAATTTCCTGACTGAAGAAGCAGCCACTCAGCAGAGCATTCAGTGGTATTAATGATAGGGGAATTTCCCAGATGTATGCCATATATAGGAAACATATAAGCAACTGCTACCTGTAGAGTGAAAACTGGTGACATGACAAAAAGCATGATGAGAATCCTCAGGAATGTCTTTACATCTTCCACCATTTCTGTGGTGAAGGGACCTCCATATTTCTGTTTAGCAAACTCAATTCTTGTAGGTCTTTCATCGTCACAGTAAGTCAAGGCACTTCGTCGAAGGGGCTTGTCATGCTTAGCTGTGAACCTGAGCACTCGATACACTGTTCCATAAGGATTATGAGTGTGTGGCTCGCTGTGAAACCAGTGATGCTTCCAACAGCTCAGAATCATCACAACAGTGATGATAATGGCAAAAATAATTGTTGTATACGATAGCAAACTGAACGAATTGATGATAAAAATGTGCCACTCCCAGTATGTGTATGATTAACTGGCCAAAATTATCTGCCCATATGAACCAATGGAGGAACAAACTAAGTTCTTGGCTGGAAGCATGTAACAGCTGATCAAGACCAAATTGCACAGCATTAGATTGAAACCCAGTAAATCCTATCATTGATAAAAGTGCTGCTATACAGAGAAGTATGTCATAAATGATCTTGAATGTTTCATCCTCTCTGATAATAATATATATAATGCAATAAAGCAGCAAACCACACCAACCACACCAGATACTGAAGATACTTGAAATGATGATTCTGTAACGGCCACAGCAAATATCAGCTATCAAGCCTCCCACAGGATAGAACAGCATTTGTAGCAACGCGAATATTCCTCCAGCTCCTGCTATCTTGGAAATGACTGTATGAAAAGGGACTTTTTCATCTTCAATGGAGATGTGACGCTGCAGAATTAATGTTTTATAACCATACACCACTGCAGCATAAATATATCCCACAATAATAGTCAAGAGCAAGATCATCAGAATGCCTTTCGAGTGGGAAAAAAATGCCACATTTTTTGGACCACGAGCAAATGGAGAAGATTCGTTGGAAAGAAGTGGGAGTAGGAGTTGTGATAGGATCAGTTGCTGCTGAGATAAGTTTCTGATTACTGCTGTTCATAGCCATCTTTTCATTCACATGGACATATGTAGCTACCTAGCACTGCTATAGCTGATAAAACTATATCCCTTGAAAAGGTTAGTTCGTGAAAGTTATAATGGACAGTGTACAAATGTGAATAAACAAGTATATCCAGTATACCGAGTTGAATAGTGTTAATATACAAAACTGAATCGATTGAGACTATTTGTATGTTATCTAACATTTGATGAATTCTGTGATAACTTCTTATTCTGTGAAGGGACTGAATAGCTATTGTGCTTTGGCAAGGTCTTTACATGGAATCACATGTACAGGAAATGAGACTATGGTTGACAAACTCAATGGATATGAGAATAAAAACATTTCTTCTAAATGAAAGAGTGATGTAGGCTTGAGTACATGACTATAAAAAGTACGGAACAAGGTGCTGGCTATGTACTTCATAAGCTCTACAAAATTGACAAACGCTACAATTGACATAAACTCTACATCGCTGCTGCCATATTATCCTTTTGGCTACACCTTGCAGCGATGTAGGGTTTATGTCGATTGTAGCGTTTGTCAATTCTGTAGAGCTTATGAAGTACATAGCCAGCACCTTGTTTCCGTACTTTTTATAGTCATGTACTCAAGCCTACATCACTCTTGCATTTAGAAGAAATGTTTTTACTCTCACTTGTTTGCATACTTTTTCAAGGGGCGTGGCTAAGGAGGTCAAGAATGACCCTTTACCAAATAAGCTTACTACGCGACTGCAACTCAGCAAGATAGTTTTTTTTCCTCAGTGTATATTGCACTAAGTGTGTCTATGAAGCGTTCTAGCATTCTAATGTTGTCTACGTAGCGTCTACGAAGCGTTCGAGAATTTGAGTCGTCCACGAAGGCATTCGAACGGCAATTGACAGTTAGGACTTGAGCTGTACTTCAATTTGAACAATATCATTCCTTACCTGAGGTGTAGAGCTTCAAGATGGTACCAAGATCGTAGATATAGGATGAAGCAGTCGGGAGTTATGGCTGTCAAGCGTCCATGAAGGCACTCGGATGGCAATTGACAGCTAGGACTTGAGCTTTACTTCAATTTGAACAAGACCATTCCTTAGATCAGGTGTAGAGCTTCAATATGGTACCAAGATCGTAGATATAGGATGAAGCAGTCGGGAGTTATGGCTGTCAAGAAGAAGATTATTATTATTATTATTATTAATGAGCGTGGGCGTTTTGCGTGTCAAGCCTACATAGAGCACGCTCTGATAATTATAACAACGATAATTAAGACTCTTATGATTGTAATAAGTATCTAATTCAACATGTCATCACAACATATGATAAGGGAAAAAGCATCTCGTGAAATGAAAAAAGATGTAGGGATGACCACTGCTCAAAAAAGTAAGGAAACAAGAAGGATGGAATCTTTGTTCTGTATATCCAGCCAACAATCCCTACATATACGTACATTACTGCACTAATCTGAAACTACCCGACGTATATGTTGGGATTGTTGGCTGGATATACAGAATAAAGATTGATCCCATTTCCATCCTTCTTGTTTCCTTACTTTTTTGAGGAGTGGTCATCCCTACATCTTTTTTCATTTCACGAAATGCTTTTTCCCTTACTTGTTCCTGGTCTTTTTTTCCTCTCTTTTATGGTTTTAGCTATGTATAAGAGTTCATTCTTCTATGTGTATGCAGGGACAGATGAAAGAAGAATAGCACAGCAGCCCAATCATTATTTATCAGCGAGTCAAGGTGTTGTGTTATTGTTGAGCTATACTTGGAGGTCGAAGATGCTGAAATAAGTCTACTGGTAGATGGATTGGTGAATCTAAATCTCCGAGTTGATACAGTAGTCTATCATCATTATCTAGAGCTAGCTAGGTAGCTAGATCTCTACAGCTGAGTAATATTATAATTTCGAATAATTAGATATCAAAATATATGCGCATGCGTATATAGAAAAGATGGCTTCCACTAATTGAATTAGTCGAGTGCTATGCTCCGTAGTGTCTCCTTTTTCATTGACTCTTTTGAGGATCAACAGGTAGAAAAGATTGTAGTTGGTAGAATTTGGAGTGGATTTATCCAGAAATCATAGCTGTAGCTTGAGTGGTTCGAGAGATATGGTTATCTAAGAATAATAATAATAATAAGAAGAATCCAGCGATTTACCTGCTTGCTGTATTTCTGAAACGGTAAGCTCCCTGGTCCTGAAACTTGGTCTGCACATTGTAGTAGGCTCTAGTAGGCTGGATAATCATTCATAGTAGCTTTTGTTAGGTTTAAGTGGGGGAACTAGAATTTCACTTTTGTATTAGTCTATAGGCGGTGCGCGTGGCCGTCCGAGTCATCCCTACATAGAGAGTGCTACTGCACTCTCTGATAACATCATCACCACCTGGTACCATGTGAGTGAATTGTGGTCAGCCACCTATATAAATGCACAGGTAGAGGAAGTGTGTGGTAACCTTTTGGGGGGGATGGAAACAGTACATGCCAAAGTGATGTGTAGGCAGTTGGGTTTCTCTGATGCAGGTATAGTAAGATACTATAAATATACAGATATTAGCTAGTTTCTCTTCATGCATGTATCAAGGGGTTGAGCATTGCAGGCATATTCCTGCTTAGGCAGCATGCCTGTAAAGGAACTGAAGAGAGACTTGTGGATTGCCGACTGATCTACAGTTTGTGATATGGGTGTCCAAGTTATGGGGGTGGAGAAGCAGGAGTCATATGCAGAAAAAATAATAATAAAGAAGAGTACTTGGGAAAACTTTCAGTTTGTTATTTGGGTAGACCTTCAGTATCCTATAATTAATGCTGTACTTTAGACAGCAAGACTTAATTGGCGAACGAAGTGAACCCCACTCTATGGTGTACGAACTGGATAGTGGCAATAATATATCTCGTATGTATGTACGTCAAGCTCTGAGGGAAAAATACTGTGCATGTGCTTAATAGCTAGATGGAAAATGAAGCAAATGAACACTGCTCCAAAACTGAGCAGAAAACAAAAAGGTTAGACCGAAGGAATGTGAATGATAGAGCCAGAAGAAGCTCTGAAAAAGGGATAGAGAAAGAATGACAAGCTGAGTCTGAGGATGCCAAGTCCAGAAGAAATGAAAGAGATAGAGAAAAAAGAAGAGCAGAGTCAGACAGGGAAATAAGGCTGGACAAAAAAAAAAGGCAGAGAATAGATTCAAAGTCTATTGAACTTAGAGAAGCTAGGTTAGTAGCTAATATCAAGGTAGACTCTACGAGAAGAGGGCATGCAACTCCAAACTATCATAAGCAACATTTAAAGTTTTAATTCGCTGTATTGCTTTGCTCACCCTTTTATGCTACGAGAACATAACTAGTGGTAAGCACAATACTGTGGCAGCAAGGTAAACATAGGCTATGTATGTAGGGATTATTAATAATGTACAGAGTTAGGGACATCCTAATACATAAACTTTGAATGAATTTTTTGCACTCATCATTATTATTATTGAAAATACTACAACGATACCATAATATTCATAACAAGCCCTATCACTGATCAGTAGGAAGTATGACATAATTTGCTGGTATGTGACTTCAAACAGTAAATAAACATGGAGTAATACAGCTACTAGGTAAGAGGAAACTGTAATCAGCTAGGTAGTCAGATTGTAACTATTTGCATGCTTATCACTGTAAATAATCACTACATCTATATACATCTAGTTATAATTCTAAATGGAAACTAATAAACATGGACAGAACTCTAGCAAGTATATGAATTCTGATGCTAATTATTGATTGTTCCATAAGTGGACATTCTATCATCATGGTGATGATCACACTCTCTTCCTTCCAACACAGGACTGATAGCTTGTGCATTCATACCTCTCAAATAGCGAGAATAATATTCCTCCACATAAAAAGGTCCATAAGGTCGGTCTTCTCTCACTCTGTATTGGTACCACTTGGTAGCAGCTGGTATTGCAGCAACACCGACCAAACCCATGACAGTACTCAGCAAGTAATAGTAGAATCCACAATCTGTCACGTGTGCTGTATCTTTCCAGTACTTTTCCTGGGCAAATGGAAAAATCAGGACACATCCTATAAGTGTGAAGAATCCCCTGAAGGCATAGAAGACCCCCAGGAGGAGTCCCTTCATGGAATGTGGACTTTGAGCAGATATGAATTCCAATATTGTGACATACACCAGAGGGAAGGCTATACCACCAAGCAGGTTGGGAAAAATAAGAATCGGTATATTGAAATTCAGCATTGATGGCACCTCATTTTTGTTACGAATGTCTGATAGGAACATGCAGGTGATGTTTCTGTCCTGTTTATAGATGGCGTTGTAATTAGCCACCACTTGAATGATAAACATAGCTGCAACAGATAGAAACATCAGGAAGATCCCAATGGTCAAACGGTAGAGGATTCGTGGCATCCATCTTGGAATATATGGATGAATGAAGAGGATATATAAAGGCATGAATACAACTGTGACCAAATACGATAAGTTTCCTGACTGAAGAAGCAGCCATGCAGAGCATTCAGTGGTATTAATGATAGGGGAATTTCCCATATGTATGCCATATAAAGGAAACATGTAATCGACTGCTACCTGTAGAGTGAAGATGGGTGACATGACAAAAAGCATGATGAGAATTCTCAAGAATGTCTTTACATCTTCCACCATTTCTGTGGTGAAGGGACCTCCATATTTCTGTTTAGCAAACTCAATTCTTGTAGGTCTTTCATCATCACAATAAGTCAAGGCACTCCGTCGAAGGGGCTTGTCATGTTTAGCTGCGAACTTGAGCACCCGATACACTGTTCCATAAGGGTTATGAGTGTGTGGCTCACTGTGGAACCACTGACGCTTCCAACAGCTCAGAATCATCACAACAGTGATGATAATGCCAAAAATAAATACTGTACAAGATAGCACAATTTTTGCCCGAATAAATACTTGATGACAAAGACATGCCACTCCCACTATGCGTAAAGTTAACTGGCCGAAATGATCTGCCCATATGAACCAATGGAGGAACGAACTAAGTTCTTGGCTGGAAGCATGTAACAGCTGATCAAGACCAAATTGCACAGCATTAGCTTGAAATCCAGTAAATCCTATCATTGATAAAAGTGCTGCTATAGAGAGAAGCATGCCATTAATGATCTTGAATGTTTTATCCACTCTGATACTTATTTTAATAATGCATACAATGCAACAAAGTAACAACCCACTCCAGATACTGAAGACACTTGAAATGATGATTCTGTAACGGCCACAGCAAATGTCAGCTATCAAGCCTCCCACAGGATAGAACAGCATTTGTAGAAGTGCAAATGTTCCTCCAGCTCCTGCTATCATGGAAATGACTGTATGAAAAGGGATTTTTTCATCTTCAATGGAGATGCGATACTGTAGAATTAGTGCTAGAGAACCATACACCACTGCAACATAAACGTATCCCACAAAGATTGTCCAGAGCAAGATCATCAGAATGCCCTTGGAGTAGGAAAAAAAGTGGCATTTTTTCAACCATGAGGAAATAGAGAGGAAAGAAGTGGGAGTAGGAGTTGTGACAGGATCAGTTGCTGCTGAGATAAGTCTCTGATTACTGCTGCTCATTGCCATCTTTTCATTCACATGGACATATGTAGCTACCTAGCACTGCTATAGCTGATAAAACTATTACTTGAAACTAAAACCTTGTCTATTATAATGGACAGTGTACTAACTGAAGTCAAATGTGAAAATAAACGAGTACTGTTCAGATACTAAGTTGAATAGTTTTAATATACAAACCTGAATTTCGGTTTACTTAACTTAAGATGTATTCTTCATCTTGGATATACAATCATTTCTGCTGAGGGGAAGAAGGCCATTGGACTTTGCACAACTATTAAGAGTGCATGTGCCTAGAACCTTGATTGAACCATGCTCACCTTTTACTGGTGTGCTTATCAGAGAGTGCGGTAGCACTCTCTATGTAGGGATGACTCGGACGGCCGTGCGCGCCGCCTATAGACTAATACTAAAGTGAAATTCTAGTTCTCCCACTTAGACCTAACAAAAGCTACTGTGAATGATTATCCAGCCTACTAGAGCCTACTACAATGTGCAGACCAAGTTTCAGGACCAGGGAGCTTACCGTTTCAGAAATACGGCAAGCAGGTAAATCGCTATATTCTTCTTCTTCTCTATTATTATTATTATTATTATTATTATTATTATTATTCTTAGACAACCATATCTCTCGAACCACTCAAGCTACAGCCATGATTTCTGGACAAATCCACTCCAAATTCTACGAACTACGATCTTTTCTACTCGTTGATCCTCGAAAGAGTCGATGAAAAAGGAGACACTATGGAGCACAGCACTCGACTAATTCAATTAGGAAGCCATCTTTTCTATAATACGCATGCGCATGTATTTGAATATCCAATTATTCGAAATCATAATATTACTCAGCTGTCTCTAGCTAGCTAGCTCTAGCTCTGGATAATGATGATGATAGACTACTGTATCGATTCAGGGATTTAGATTCACCACGGTAGACTCTATTTCAGCATCTTCGACCTCCAAGTATGGCTCAACAACACAACACCTTGACTCGATAATGATTGGGCTGGTATGCTATTGGAGAACTATTGGAGAACTTCTTTCATCTGTCCCTGCATACACATAGAAGAATGAACTCTAATCATAGCTAAAACCATAAAAGAGAGGAAAAAAGACCAGGAACAAGTAAGGGAAAAAGCATTTCGTGAAATGAAAAAAAGATGTAGGGATGACCACTGCTCAAAAAAGTAAGGAAACAAGAAGGATGGAAATGGGATCAATCTTTGTTCTGTATATCCAGCCAACAATCCCTACATATACGTCAGGTAACTTCAGATTATAGTGTAGTAATGTATGTATATGTAGGGATTGTTGGCTGGATATACAGAACAAAGATTGATCCCATTTCCATCCTTCTTATTTCCTTACTTTTTTGAGCAGTGGTCATCCCTACATCTTTTTTTCATTTCACGAAATGCTTTTTCCCTTATTAAAAAGAGATAAAGGAGGAAAGCAAAGACCAGCTGTTATTAGAAGAAATATGCATTGTGTAGAATAATTTTAGGTGTCGAAGAAAGATCATGCACTTCTTGAAAATGTGGCATCAGTTAGTGCTTGACCCTTATCACCTATCACTATCAGAGAGAGCAGTAGCTCTCTCCATGTAGGGATGACGTGGACGCCTGCACGCGCCGCCTATAGACAAATACAAAAGTGAAATTCTAGTTCCACCACTTAGACTTAACAAAAGCTACTGTGAATGATTATCCAGCCTACTAGAGCCTACTACAATGTGCAGACCAAGTTTCAGGACCAGAGAGCTTACCGTTTCAGAAATACGGCAAGCAGGTAAATCGCTGGATTCTTCTTCTTCTCTATTATTATTATTATTATTATTCTTAGATAACCATATCTCTCGAATCACTCAAGCTATAGCTATGATTTCTGGATAGATCCACTCCAAATTCTACCCACTACAATCTTTTCTACTTATTGATCCTCAAAAGAGTCGATAAAAAAAGGAGACACTACGGAGCACAGCACTCGACTAATTTAATTATTGGAAGCCATCTTTTCTATAATACGCATGCGCATGCATTTGATATTACTCAGCTACCTCTAGCTAGCGCTAGATATTGATCATAGACTACTGTATCAACTCGGGGATTTTAGATTCACCAATCCATCTACCGTTAGACTCTATTCCAGCATCTTCAACCTCCAAGTATAGCTCAACAATAACATAACACCTTGACTTGTGGCTATGCTATTGGAGAACTATTCTTCTTTCATCTGTCTCTGCATACACATAGAAGAATGAACTCTATACATAGCTAAAACCATAAAAGAGAGGAAAAAAGACCAGGAACAAGGGAAAAAGCATTTCGTAAAATGAAAAAAGATGTAGGGATGACCACTGTAAGGAAACAAGAAATGGGATCAATCTTTGTTCTGTACATCTAGTCCACAATCCCTACATATACGTCAGGTAGCTTCAGATTATAGTGCAATAATGTAGGGATTGTTGGTTGAGTATACAGAACAAAGATTGATCCCATTTCTTGTTTCCTTACTTTATTGAGCAGTGCTCATCCACTATTATTCCAGAGTATTGTACAAATACCTGCTTTGGTAAGGTTGTTACAGGAAGTGAAATGAGATTGGTTGATAAGTTAACAATGATAAGTAAGACTCTTATGATTGTTAATCCAACATGTCATCACAACATACAATAAGGGAAAAAGCATTTTGTGAAATGAAAAAAAAAATGTAGGTGTATATTATCATGTTTCTGAGATACTATTATAACATTATATGAAGCTACCCGATGTATATGTAGGGATCGTTGGCTGGATACACAGAACAAAGATTGATTGCATTTCCATCCTTCATCCGTACTCTTATTTCTTGTCATCAACTACTACACAGTCAGATCAATCTCCTGGCAGTCTAGAGACTGCAATTCCTGCTAGTAGACCTTACTACAGGCAGTTACTGCAGATATTGCCTAACCATAGGTTACACTTACACAAGTAAGGGGAAAAGATATTTCTGTGAAATAAAAAATGTAGGGATGACCATTGTTCGCTCCTCCCTTTTTGGCTCAGCCTATGTAACAAGTCTACAGTTTGCATATAGAGCAGTAGCACTGTACTTAAGGAAAGCTCAGGGCTCACAGTAACACTCTAGTATTGTCGGACATGATTTTATCTAATAGCAATTTTAAGAGTATAGCTATAATAGAAAAATTAGTCAGACAAAGGCAGAAAACGACCGGATAAAATGAAGAAATTGACTGGAAAATGTCCTGTGACTGACTGTTATTGTGAGCACTGAAAGTATAGCTAGTTATAGGCCTACTTGATTTTTCCTGATCAAGCTCATATTTACTAGTCAATACATGCAGATGATCTTGTCTTTCACCTCCAACCAGACTGGACTGGACATGGTATTGCTCTGAAGTGTGTATTGCCAGGCTCATGCAGATGTGTAGCATGAGCATTTATGTCGACACTGCACATCCCATTAAATCCTCACATGATAAGTTTTATCAGGTCATATTTTTTCTTCTTCTTTTCCTCCCATGTGGTATTTACGTTTTGCTTTGTGAGAGACCATACCAGTGAGAGAGGAAGGACTGGGAATGAGGCTACAAGATGTGTGCATCTGGTAGTTTCTTGGTCAAAGTACACTGTTCTTATTCAGTGTAGCATTCAATCTTGAAGTATATGGAAGTTTTTCCTATGCAGGTACATATATAGTCTATTATAATCTATATATGTATGCTGGCGTACACAGAGCTGATAGTGAAACCAAAATGAATGAGAACCCTAGCTACACTACTACTGTTTCCTTCTTGAGGACATGCTGCACAGTCTTGGAATGAAAGACACAGCAAGAAAGGTGAGAACTGCAAATAGTCTTCCTTTGATGGAGACTTGAAGATGGAGCAGAACCCCAGCTACATTGCAATATCCCTCATAATGCCACACCCTCAGGGAAGGCAGGTTAAGTCCAAGAACGCACCCCCTGAACCCATTCTCCCTGTGATACAGGGAAATAATACAATCATGCTTTCAATATTACACTACTATAACTGCTATACTATTTTCTTATACTTATCATTGTACATGGTTACTGAGTGATAAAAACTTCAGAAACAATGATTGCTCATCATAACTCCAGACCTCTTTATTTAGCCATGCACTCTAACTGTTTGTGTATGTGCAGTAGGAATTACTATGGAGGTACAATGAATGAGGGCTTGGCATGTCCTTACTGCAGCAATGTGTATGACAAACATTGTTTTATATAAACAGGCAGAGGGTGTATGTTTACATAACCTTTCTCTTAGCCATAAATATTATGTAATGAAGCTAGCTTTTGTCTCTATTTTACCAAGAACTCAAGAACATTCTCACAATAGCAGTAGAGTCATATTAACAATAGAGAGAACTCTGCCAGCATTCTGCCAACAGCTATGAAGATCTGGGTTGTGCTGTTGCTACTGCTACAACATCCACTGAGTAAGCTGCATGGGATTGTCCTTTTTAATTGCACAAGCCCTACATTGGAATTGCATAAGTAGCTATAATTTATCTTGCAGAGTCCATTTCCCAATGTGAGCCAGGGGACATCAGATTCCAAAGCAGAACTGGGCAGAATCCTGCTGTGGGTCGCATACAGATATGTAACAGTGATGGTAGATGGTGGAGGGAAGTGTGTGGGGACTCACATTGGGATGGAAACAGTGCCAAAGTGGTGTGCAGGCAGTTGGGTTTCTCTGATGCAGGTATAGTAAGACATGCACATAATAATGTATTAACTAATTTCTCTTCATGGTATTAAGGGGTCGAGTATTGCTGGAATTCCTGTTTAGGAAGCAGTGACTTATACTGGGGAGCTGCTTACAGTTGTAAAGGAAGCGAAGAAAGACTTGTGGACTGCCGACTGATTGTGGGTGTTCACATTGGGATGGAGAAGCAGGAGTCATATGTAGTAAGTAATGAAAATAAAAGAGGGTACACATACTTGGTTCAAATCACACAACTCTCTTTCAATGGTGTCCATAAGAAGGGTGCATATGTGTACCTTTAGATCCACCTCATATATATAATATTAGCATGTTGCTACATCCTTATACATCATGTATTAACTTATAGTGAAGGGGCTGTTGTTTGCGGTATTGGTGGTGGTGGTGTTGTAGTGCCATTATCCACTAACATATGCCCAGCGAACTGTCAGCAAACAGTTGGTAAAGCAGCTGCCGGGACTACTGTAGCAGTAGGTGCTGGTTTAGGGATATTGAGTATCGTATTAGCCTTAGGGCTAGTGGGTATGGTGATAAGTTGGGTGTGGTCATGTCATAAGAGAAGAGAGCTAACAACTCTCCATGAAAGGTATTCAATTCAAATCACACTGTATAGTCACATAGTATATTCTCTGCATTCAGTACTACCACAGAGATGCTGCTTGACAATCGCTATTACTCTCCTAATTCAGCTCATGCTATAAGACAAGGTCCTTCAGTCCAGTACAGTTCCCTTGGACCTCTAGATGTGCCACCACCTCAGCAAGGGTCTTCCACCTATGAGGTCATTGAGCAACCAACAGAGAAGGGAGGGGGAAATCCCACTGTGTTGGCAGTGGATGGAGATAGACAAGAGGTCTCCACTGAAATGAGGGCTATAACTACTCCCACAACACAAGAATACTCGAGACTGCAGCATCAGTGAAGCTGCTCAGCATAATGTTGCAATGAAAGTACGTTTGTTATTCTCACTCGTTGGTTATAATCAAGTTCTTGTTATTTTTATACACAAGATAGATTATGTGTAGTACTTGGAAAAACTTTCAGTTTGTCATGTTACACGACAACAGAGCTTATTTGGCAGACCTCCAGTATCCTATAATTAATGCTGAACTTTAGACTGCAAGACTTACCCTGAATAATAAGCACAATACTGTACTGCTACAATCAATGCATTATGGCTCTCCCTATGAAGGGATAACAGCTAGGTCAGGTGAATAGCACAGAGTGATTGTTGGAACATACGGCTCATAAAGGGGTAGGGATATCCTTGTACATGAACTTTATGCGCTCAAGATTATTACTACTACAAGTGAGCGCAAAAAATTTCTCCTAAATAAAAAGGATAGCTAGCCTAAAATCTAGGTCAGGTAAATAGCACAGGCTATGCATGCAAAGATTGTTGGAATATAATGTGCAGAATATAGCTACAGTTCAGCCAGAGGTAGGGACATCTTTATACATAACTTTGAAGTTTGAAGAAATTTTGCACTCGTGATTATTACTATGAGCGCAAAAAATTTCTTCTAAATAAAAAGTGAAGTAGGGATAGCAATAAAATTTAGCTGCATTAGCTATTACTATTCCTATCACTCCTAGCCCTCCTAATTTCAATAGCTAACCACACCTACTTCTCTCACCCTAAGTGAGTCAAGTAACCCCTTACCCATACCCACAGCAATATTATAAAATTACTATTCCTACTTCACTTCTAGACCTATCACCACACCCATTTAGGAGGCCTAGGAGTGAAGTAGGAATAGTAATTTTATAATATTGCTGTGGGTATGGGTAAGGGGTTACTTGACTCACTTAGGGTGAGAGAAGTAGGTGTGGTTAGCTATTGAAATTAGGAGGGCTAGGAGTGATAGGAATAGTAATAGCTAATGCAGCTAAATTTTATTGCTATCCCTACTTCACTTTTTATTTAGAAGAAATTTTTTGCGCTCACTTGTTTCCATTCTTTTTCTTTGTAATTAGATGTAGAAATTCACAACAACCTTTTTAATCTATCTTCTTCTTTTGTAGGTACGTAGAACTGGTGATCAAGTATTAGTTATTTATAATAAAGTTCGTGTATTATTCACTTTATAGCAACAGCAATGTAGATAAATAACATGTGCATGGCAGAGGCTAGCCAGGCTACAACCATACTGATTCCTCAATATTTTTATTGAAATTTAGGTAAACTTAATAGCATTAGCTACTAACAAAATATACATGGTATTAAGATGGGCTGAAATCAGGTTGGAGGCACACACACTGGCATGGTGAAGTGAGCAGACTACATACAGCAATGTAGGATGAGCATCTATACTGAGGAGAGGCTGGAACACCATCTGACAGGTTGGAGGCACTGGCATGGTGAAGAATCATGACTAAAACACCATCTGACCAGAATAAATAGCTAACTAAACTCTAGTAGGCTCGACTTCTACGTGGCCCCGCCCCTTCAAAAAAATGGCGTAGCTAGTGTTCTGAGTGCTGCCCATATCACTGAATTGTGAAATCGAACTGTATGTCAAAACTAATGGCAAAAGATCAGCCTCTAGGTGCCGCTCTAACGGATGGCCCGAACAGAATTTTGACAACTATAGCCAGTAAGTCAGGGCGTCGATCTTATTTATTATTATGTTGAATAATAGAACAAAAGTCAATTTTTGAAATCGTTTTTTTGAAATGTTATAGAATGAATTTTAGATTATTGAACATTGTCCTGTCTTCTGTGTAGATGTAGGGATAGGGCCGTGAGAATCTGTAGAGTAAGGGTAGAAGAGAAAGAAGAGTTTTTAGTTTATACAGTCCTATGACCTTTGACCTACCATCCCTACTTAGAGAGTGCTAGTGTACTCTCTGATTATAGAAAACACTGCAACAATACCATAATATTCACAACAAGCCCTATCACTGATCAGTAGGAACTAACTTGGATATCATAACACGACTTCAAATATCCATGGTAAATACATGGAGTAATACAGCCACCAGCTATGAGGAAGATAGGGAGTCAGAATTGTAATAGCTACATCAAACCCAAATTATTTCATGTAATAGCAACATCCAAAATGTGTCATAGCAAGCACTCTTCTCAAAGATACGTAAGGCTGCACTGCTGCCATTTTTACACAATGATTCTTCATTTAGAAAGTTGACACACCTATACATTTATAGTACTAATTCTAAACAGTTTGTATTAAGAAAATGGAAAATAATAAACATGGACAGAACTCTAGCAAGTGTATGAATTCTGATGCTAATTATTGATTGCTCCATAAGTGGACATTCCATCATCATGGTGATGATCACACTCTCTTCCTTCCAACACAGGACTGATAGCTTGTGCATTCATACCTCTCAAATAGCGAGAATAATATTCCTCCACATAAAAAGGTCCATAAGGTCGGTCTTCTCTCACTCTGTATTGGTACCACTTGGTAGCAGCTGGTATTGCAGCAACACCGACCAAACCCATGACAGTACTCAGCAAGTAATAGTAGAATCCACAATCTGTCACGTGTGCTGTATCTTTCCAGTACTTTTCCTGTGCAAACGGGAAAATCAAAACACATCCTATTAGGGTGAAGAACCCCCTGAAGGCATAGAAGACCCCCAGGAGGAGTCCCTTCATGGAATGTGGACTTTGAGCAGATATGAATTCCAATATTGTGACGTAGACCAGAGGGAAGGCTATGCCACCCAGCAGGTTGGGAAGGACAAGAACCGGTATATCGAAATTCAGCATCGATAGCACTTCATTTTTGTTACGAATGTCTGATAGGAACATGCAAGTGATATTTCTGTCCTGTTTATAGATGGCGTTGTAATTAGCCACTACTTGAATGATAAACATAGCTGCAATATATAGAAACATCAGGAAGATCCCAATGGTCAAACGGTAGAGGATTCGTGGCATCCATCTTGGAATATATGGATGAATGAAGAGGATATATAAAGGCATGAATACAACTGTGATCAAATACGATAAGTTTCCTGACTGAAGAAGCAGCCACTCAGCAGAGCATTCAGTGGCATTAATGATAGGGGAATTTCCCATATGTATGCCATATAAAGGAAACATGTAATCGACTGCTACCTGTAGAGTGAAGATGGGTGACATGACAAAAAGCATGATGAGAATTCTAAAGAATGTCTTTACGTCTTCCACCATTTCTGTGGTGAAGGGACCTCCATATTTCTGTTTAGCAAACTCAATTCTTGTAGGTCTTTCATCATCACAGTAAGTCAAGGCACTTCTTCGAAGGGGCTTGTCATGCTTAGCTGCGAACTTGAGCACCCGATACACCGTACCATAAGGGTTATGAGTGTGTGGCTCACTGTGGAACCACTGACGCTTCCAACAGCTCAGAATCATCACAACAGTGATGATAATACCAAAAATAAATGCTGTACAAGATAGCACAATTTTTGCCGGAATAAATAATCGATGACAAAGACATGCCACTCCCACTATGCGTAAAATTAACTGTCCAAAATTATCTGCCCATATGAACCAATGGAGGAACAAACTAAGTTCTTGGCTGGAAACATGTAACAGCTGATCAAGACCAAATTGCACAGCATTCGCTTGAAATCCAGTAAATCCAATAATGAATAAAAGTGCTACTATTAATAGAATCATGTCATAAACGATCCTGAATGTTTTATTCTCTCTGATACTTATGTTAATAATGCATGCAATACAATAAAGCAGCAAACCACACCAGATACTGAAGACACTTGAAATGATGATTCTGTAACGGCCACAGCAAATGTCAGCTATCAAGCCTCCGACAGGATAGAACAGCATTTGTAGCAGTGCAAATGTTCCTCCAGCTCCTGCTATCATGGAAATGACTGTATGAAAAGGGACTTTTTCATTTTCAATGGAGATACGATACTGTAGAATTTCCGCTAGAGAACCATACACCACTGCAACATAAACGCATCCCACAAAGATTGTCCAGAGCAAGATCATCAGTATGCCCTTGGAGCAGGAAAAAAAGTGGCACTTTTTTAACCATGAGGAAGTAGAGAGGAAAGAAGTGGGAGTAGGAGTTGTGACAGGATCAGTTGCTGCTGAGATAAGTCTCTGATTACTGCTGCTCATTGCCATCTTTTCATTCACATGGACATATGAGCACTGCTATAGCTGATAAAACTATCCCTTGAAAGATTTTTCTAAAACTCTAGTGTGAAAGTTTGTGATACTTATAATGGACAGTGTACTAACTGAAGTCAAATGTGAAAATAAACAAGTACTGTTCAGATACTGAGTTGAATAGTGTTCTGTAATAACTTCATCTTGGATATACAATCATGGAAGAAGGCCATTGCACTTCACACAACTATCAAGAGTGCATGTGCCTAGTGCACACAAGTCTCCATGTAAGGAAAGAACCTTGATTGAACCATGCTTACCTTTTTACTGGTGTGCTTATTAAAAAGAGATAAAGGAGGAAAGCAAAAACCGGCTGTCATTAGAAGAAATATGCATTGTATGGAATAATTTTAGGTGTCGAAGAGATCACTACTTGAAAATGTGGCATCAATTAGTGCTTAACCCATATCACCTATCACTATTGTATGTTGTGATAACATGTTGGATTAACAATCATGAGAGTCTTAAAGATTGATCCCAATTCCATCCTTTCATCCTTCATCCCTACCCTTGTTTCTTGTCATCAACTACAATACACAGTCAGATCAATCTCCTGGCAGAGTCTAGAGACTGCAATTTCTGCTACAAGTCCAGTCCTGGTAGAGCTTACTACAGTAGATATTGTCTAACCACAGGTTACACTTACACAAGTAAGGGGAAAAGACATTTCCGTGAAATAAAAAATGTAGGGACGACCATGGCTTGTTCAGCCTATGTAACAAGTCTGCAGTTTGGCATATAGAGCAGTAGCGCTGTACTTAAGGAAGATTAAAGTATAGCTAGCTATAGGTCTACTTGATTTCCTGATCAAGTTACTAGTGTATAAATGCAGATGATCTTGTCTTTCACCCCCAACCAGACTGGACTGGACATGGTATTGCTCTGAAGTGTGTATTGCCAGACGTGTAGCATGAGCATTTACGTCAACACTGCACATCCCATTAAGTCCTTTCTACCCTCATGTGATAAGTTTTATCAGGTCATATTTTTCTTCTTCTTTTCCTCCCACGCGGTATTTTACCTTTTGCTTTGTGAGAGACCATACCAGTGAGAGAGGAAGGACTGGGAACGAGGCTACAAGACGTGTGCATCTGGTAGTTTCTTGGTCAAAGTACACTATTCTTATTCAGTGTAGCTTGAAGCATATGGAAGTTTTTCCTATGCAGGTACATAATCTATGTATGTTGGTGTACACAGAGCTGATAGTGAAACAAAGATGAATGAGAACCCTAGCTATACTACTACTACAACTGCTTCCTTCTTGAGGACATGCCCCTCAGGACAGCACAGTCTTGGAACAAAAGACACAGTCACTGCTCAAGAAAGGTGAGCCTTCCTTTGAAATATATTCAATAGAGACTTGAAAATGGAGCAGAACTCCAGCTACATTGCAATATCGCCACACCCCTCAAGGCAGGCAGGTCAAGTCCAAGAACACACCCCCTGAACCCACTCTCCTTGTAATACAGGGAAATAAATAAATGATACAATCATGCTTTCAATATTACACTACTATAACTGCTATGCCATTTTATCATTGTATGGTTACTGAATGATAAAAACTTCAGAAACAATGATTATAATTATAACATAATTGCTCATCACAACTCCAGACCTCTTTATTTAGCCATGCACTCTAACTGTTTGTGTATGTGCAGTAGGAATTACTATGCATGATACAATAAATGAGGGGCTTGACATGTTCACTGATAATTATTACTACAGCAATGTTTATGATAAACATTGTTTTATATAAACATGTAGAGGGTGTATGTTTACATAACCTTTCTCTTAGCCATTAACATTATGTAATGAAGCTAGCTTTTGTCGGTCTAGTCTCTACTATTTTATCAAGAACTCGAGAACATTCTCGCGATAGCAAGTTGACTAACCAGAGGGGAAGTCCTTAGAGTCATAATAACAATAGAGAGAACTCTGCCAGCATTCTGCCAACAGCTATGAAGATCTGGGTTGTGCTGTGGCTACTGCTACAACATCCACTGAGTAAGCTGCATGGGATTGTCATTTTTAATTGCACAAGCCCTACACTGGAATTACTTGCATAAGCAGCTATAATCTATCTTGCAGAGCCCATTTCCCAATGTGAGCCAGGGGACATCAGACTCCGAAGCAGAACTGGGCAGAATCCTGCTGTGGGTCGTATACAGATATGTAACACTGATGGTAGATGGTTGAGGGAAGTGTGTGGGGACTCACATTGGGATGAAAACAGTGCCAAAGTGGTGTGCAGGCAGTTAGGTTTCTCTGATGCAGGTATAGTAAGACACACATAATAATGTATTAACTAATTTCTCTTCATGGTATTAAGGGGTTGAGTATTGCAGGCATTCCTGCTTAGGCAGCAGTGATATATACTGGGGAGCTGCTTACAGTTGTGAAGGAAGTGAAGAAAGACTTGTGGACTGCCGACTGATTGCCATTTACGAATATGGGTGTGCACATTGGGGTGGAGAAGCAGGAGTCATATGTAGTAATGAAAAATAAAAGAGGTGGATCTAGTGTACATCATAAGCACATTTGGTTCAAATCACATAACTCTCTTTCAATGGTGTCCACAAGAAGAGTGCATATGTGTGCCTTTAGATCCACCTCATATTAGCTTGTTGCTACATCCTTATACATCATGTATTAACTTACAGTGAATGAGAGCAGAAGCACAACACCACTGCCAATAGTTGGTGGAAAACAAAAAGAAGCTGCTGGGAATACTGTAGCAGTAGGTGCTGGTTTAGGCATATTGAGTATTGTATTAGGCTTAGGGCTAGTGGGTGTGGTGATAGGTTGGGTGTGGTCATGCCATAAGAGAAGAGAGCTGACAACTCTCCATGAAAGGTATTCAATTCAAATCATACTAGTCACATAGCATATTCTCTGCATCTAGTACTACCACAGAGATGCTGCTTGACAACCCCAATTACTCTCCTAATTCAGCTAATGTTACTGGACAAGGTCCCTCAGTCCTTGGATCTCTAGATGTACCACCACCTCAGCAAGGGTCTTCTGCCTATGAGGTCATTGAGCAACCGACAGAGAGGAGAGGGGAAAATCCCACTGTGGGAGCAGTGGATGGAGATAGACAAGAGGTCTCCACTGAAATGGGGGCTATAACCACTTCCACAACACAAGAATACTCGAGACTGCAGCATCAGTGAAGCTGCTCAACATAATGTTGCAATGAAAGTACAGACCTTTATTATTGCTGTTTATCACTTGTTGGTTATAATTAAGTTGTTATTCTTATACACTAGATAGATGACATGCAGTACTTGGAAAAACTCTCAGTTTGTCATGTTACTGGACAACAGAACTTATTTGGGCAGACCTCCAGTATCCTATAATTAATGCTGAACTTTAGACTGCAAGACTTGCCCTTAATAATAAGCACAATATTGTACTGCTACAATCAATGCATTATGGCTCTCCATATGAAGGGATGACAGCTAGGTCAGGTAAATAGCACATGTAGGGATTGTTGGGATATAATGTGCAGAATATACAGTTCAGCCAGAGGTAGGGACATCCTTATACATGAACTTTGAAGAAATTTTGCGCTTGTGATTATTACTATTATTGAAAACATTGCAAGTGTCATGCCCAGCCTGAAGATCAAAGAAGCCTCTTGAACTTTAAATCACATGTACTACAACCCACCCATGCAGGGCAGAGGCACAGTGCCCTAGTTGGGCGGTGACCTAGCAGGGCAGCTAGGAGCAAACTGGCATGCAAAACACCAGCCTGCGCTGTGAGACAGCTTGGAAGTTCTGCCTTTTATGCTGGCTACAATCTGAAAAGCTTGCTGGGTTTGAACGTGGAATGTGGTCAATGAATATCATTATAAACATGCACCGTGGTCTATTAAAATTCGACGTTTCAAACCCAACAAGCTTTTCTGGGAGTGGCTAGTATAAAAGACAGAACATTCTAGCTGGTCAACAGCGAGCAGGTGTTTTGCGTGCCGCCTTCTTTGATCTTCGGACTGGGCAGACACAATATAACTATTACTAACAAGAACTAACATACTGGCCTGGTATGTGACTTCAAATATCCATATCCATGGTAAATACATGGAGTAATACAGCTACCAGCTATGAGGTAGTCAGAATTGTAATTGCTACATCAGATCCTAATAATTTGCAACACCCTCTTCTCACAGGTGCGTAAGGCTACACTGGTGCCATTTATACACACCTTTTGACACTCGTTATTCCCAAATGACAATAATTATTCATTCAGGAAGTTGACACACCTATACATTTCTAGTCCTAATTCTAAACAGTTTGTACTAAGAAAATGGAAACTAATAAACATGGACAGAATTCTAGCAAGTATATGAATTCTGATGTTAATTATTGATTGTCCCATAAGTGGACTTTCTATCATCATGGTGATGATCACACTCTCTTCCTTCCAACACAGGACTGATAGCTTGTGCATTCAAATAGCGAGAATAATATTCCTCCACATAAAAAGGTCCATAAGGTCGGTCTTCTCTCACTCTGTATTGGTACCACTTGGTAGCAGCTGGTATTGCAGCAATGCCGACCAAACCCATGACAGTACTCAGCAAGTAATAGTAGACTCCGCAATCTGTCACGTGTGCTGTATCTTTCCAGTACTTTTCCTGTGCAAACGGAAAAATAAGGACACATCCTATTAGTGTGAAGAACCCCCTGAAGGCATAGAAGACCCCCAGGAGGAGTCCCTTCATAGAATATGGACTTTGAGCAGATATGAATTCCAGTATTGTGACGTAGACCAGAGGGAAGGCTATGCCACCCAGCAGGTTGGGAAGGACAAGAACTGCTATATCGAAATTCAGCATCAATGGCACTTCATTTTCGTTACGAACGTCTGATAGGAACATGCAGGTGATGTTTCTGTCCTGTTTATAGATGGCATTGTAATTAGCCACCACTTGGATGATAAACATAGCTGCAACAAATAGAAACATCAGGAAAATACCAATGGTCAAACGGTAGAGGATTCGTGGCATCCATCTTGGAATACATGGATGAATGAAGAGGATATATAAAGGCATGAATACAACTGTGACCAAATACGATAAGTTCCCTGACTGAAGAAGCAGCCACTCAGCAGAGCATTCAGTGGTATTAATGATAGGGGAATTTCCCATATGTATGCCATATAAAGGAAACATATAAGCGACTGCTACCTGTAGAGTGAAAACTGGTGACATGACAAAAAGCATGATGAGAATTCTAAAGAATGTCTTTACATCTTCTACCATTTCTGTGGTGAAGGGACCTCCATATTTCTGTTTAGCAAACTCAATTCTTGTAGGTCTTTCATCGTCACAGTAAGTCAAGGCACTTCTTTGAAGGGGCTTGTCATGTTTAGCTGCAAATTTGAGCACCCGATACAATGTTCCATAAGGATTATGAGTGTGTGGCTCACTGTGGAACCACTGACGCTTCCAACAGCTCAGAATCATCACAACAGTGATGATTATGCCGAAAATAATTGTTGTATATGATAGCAAACTATTTGTCCGAACAAATTGACGACAAAGATGTGCCACTCCCACTATGCGTAAAATTAACTGGCCGAAATGATCTGCCCATATGAACCAATGGAGGAATAAACTAAGTTCTTGGCTGGAAGCATGTAACAGCTGATCAAGACCGAATTGCACAGCATTTGCTTGAAACCCAGTAAATCCTATCATTGATAAAAGTGCTGCTATATAGACAAGCACGTCATAAATTATCCTGAATGTTTTATCCTCTCTGATACTCATTTTAATAATATATACAATGCAATAAAGCAGCAAACCACACCAGATACTGAAGACACTTGAAATGATGATTCTGTAACGGCCACAGCAAATGTCAGCTATCAAGCCTCCCACAGGATAGAACAGCATTTGTAGCAACGCAAATATTCCTCCAGCTCCTGCTATCATGGAAATGACTGTATGAAAAGGGAGTTTTTCATCTTCAATGGAGATACGATACTGTAGAATTAGTGCTTGAGAACCATACACCACTGCAACATAAATATATCCAACAATGATAGCCAAGAGCAAGATCATCAGAATGCCTTTTGAGTGGGAAAAAATGTGGCATTTTTTGGAGCACGAGCAAACGGAGAAGATTCGTTGGAAAGAAGTGGGAGTAGGAGTTGTGACAGGATCAGTTGCTGTTGCGATCAGTTTCTGATTACTGCTGCTCATTGCCATCTTTTCATTCACATGGACATATGTAGCTACCTAGCACTGCTATAGCTGATAAACTATCTTTTGAAAAGGTTTTTCTAAAACTCTAGTGTGAAAAGTTTGTGATACTTATAATGGACAGTGTACCAACTGAAGTTAGGGAAATCAAATGTGGAAATAAACAAGCACTGTTCAGATACTGAGTTGAATAGTGTTAATATACAAACCTAAATCTCTGGTTTTCTTAACTTAAGATATATTCTGTAATAACATCAACTTGGATATACAATCATGCTGCTGATGGAGAGAAGGCCATTGAACTATCAAGAGTGCATGCGCTTAGTGCACACAAGTCTCCATATAAAACTTGCTCAAGGAAAGAAGCTTGATCGAACCATGCTCACCTTTTACTGGTGTATTTATTAAAAAGAGATAAAGGAGGAAAGCAAAGACCAGCTGTCATTATGCATTGTATGTAGGTGTCGAAGAAAGATTACTTCTGGCATCATTTTCAGGCACTTTTAGTTAGTTCTTGACCCTTATCACCTATCACTATAGTATGTAGTGATGACATGTTGGATTAGATACTTATTACAGTCACAAGAGTCTTACTTATCAATTAAGTTATGCAGGTATTTGTATAATATTAACTTTTGTTCCTTCATAGAATTATAGTGTATATCAGCATGTCATGTTTCTGAGATACTATGATATTAAATATTAACTGAAGCTACCTGACGTATATGTAGGGATTGGCCGGATATACAAAACAAAGATTGATCCCAATTTCATACTTCATCCTTACCCTTGTTTCCTTACTTTTTGAGTATAAACATTATGTAATGTCCTGTTTAATTAATTCATCAATGGCAGTTTTATGTTCGTTATCCTTCTCTGTTTAATAATACTAAGATAGCTACATAGCTAGTTAATATGATTCCTTCCTTACCTTCACTAAGTATCATCAAAATCTTAAGTACTATCTAGTACATTTTCGGTGATAAGAGTACTTTTCTCCAACTTAGAAATATCTAGAACTTCAGCTAGGGCCATTATTTACTGGTTTCCTTAATTTTGCTCAACATAACGCACATGTGACAATCAATTTTTGGGCCGCAATGGTCAGAAAATGACCAGTGATTCTAGTATCAATACGATGGATACTCGACTTTCAATAATATTAATGCAGGAATTGGATGACACTAACCCAGCAGTGAGAGAGACAGGGATGGAGTGCATGGGAACATTGCTACAAGTGCATTGAGATATTCTATACTATGTAACAGGGATAGGAAACGGGCGGGCGTATACTTGGGAAAAACTTTCAGTTTATCATATTACTACAATTAATGCATTATGGCTCTCTCTATGAAGGGATGACAGCAATAGCATAGGCTATGTAAAACTATGCAGGGATGCAATGTGCAGAATATACAGATGTAGGGACATCCTTACACATGCACTGCACTCATGATATACCATAACAAGCCCTATCAGTAGGAACTATCATACTGGCCAGGTATGTGACTTCAAATATCCATGATGAATACATGGAGTAACACAGCTACCAGCTATGAGGAAGATAGGTAGTAAGAATCGTAATTGCTACATCACAACCAAATTATTTCGTGCAATAGCAACACCCAAAATGTGCCATAGCAAGTACTCTTCTCAAAGGTATGTAAGGCTGCACTGCTGCCATTTTCACACACCTTTTGACACTCGTTATTCCTAAGTGACAATAGTTATTCATTCAGGAGGTTGACACACCTATACATTTCTAGTCCAAATTCTAAACAGTTTGTACTAAGAAAATGGAAACTAATAAACGGACAGAACTCTAGCAAGTAGCTATATGAATTCTGATGTTAATTATTGATTGTTCCATAAGTGGACTTTCTATCATCATGGTGATGATCACACTCTCTTCCTTCCAACACAGGACTGATAGCTTGTGCATTCATAGCGAGAATAATATTCCTCCACATAAAAAGGTCCATAAGGTCGGTCTTCTCTCACTCTGTATTGGTACCACTTGGTAGCAGCTGGTATTGCAGCAACACCGACCAAACCCATGACAGTACTCAGCAAGTAATAGTAGAATCCACAATCTGTCACGTGTGCTGTATCTTTCCAGTATTTTTCCTGTGTAAACGGGAAAATAAGGACACATCCTATCAGTGTGAAGAACCCCCTGAAGGCATAGAAGACCCCCAGGAAGAGTCCCTTCATGGAATATAGACTTCGAGCAGATATGAATTCCAGTATTGTGACGTAGACCAGAGGGAAGGCTATGCCATCCAGCAGGTTGGTAAGAACCGGTATATTAAAATTCAGCATCGATGACACTTCATTTTCTTTACGAATATCTGATAGGAACATGCAGTCCTGTTTATAGATGGCATTGTAATTAGCCACCACTTGAATGATAAACATAGCTGCAATAAAACATCAGGAAGATCCCAATGGTCAAACGGTAGAGGATTCGTGGCATCCATCTTGGAATACATGGATGAATGAAGAGGATATATAAAGGCATGAATGCAACTGTGACCAAATACGATAAGTTTCCTGACTGAAGAAGCAGCCACTCAGCAGAGCATTCAGTGGTATTAATGATAGGGGAATTTCCCATATGTATGCCATATAAAGGAAACATGTAATCGACTGCTACCTGTAGAGTGAAAACTGGACATGACAAAAAGCATGATGAGAATTTTATTACATCTTCCACCATTTCTGTGGTGAAGGGACCTCCATATTTCTATTTAGCAAACTCAATCCTTGTAGGTCTTTCATCGTCACAGTAAGTCGAGGCACTTCTTCGAAGGGGCTTATCATGCTTAGCTGCAAACTTGAGCACCCGATACACTGTTCCATAAGGATTATGAGTGTGTGGCTCATTGTAGAACCACTGATGCTTCCAACAGCTCAGAATCATCACAACAGTGATGATTATGACAAAGATAATAGCAAATGCTGTGCAATTTGGTCTTGATCAGCTGTTACATGCTTCCAGCCAAGAACTTAGTTTGTTCCTCCATTGGTTCATATGGGCAGATAATTTTGGCCAGTTAATCCTACGCATACTGGGAGTGGCAAATTTATGTCATCAATTCATTCAAACAAATAGTTTGCTATTATATACAACTTGAAACCCAGTAAATCCTATCATAGAAAAAAGTGCTGATATGAATTTAAGCACGTCATAAATTATCTTGAATGTTTTATCCTCTCTGATACTAATTTTAATAATATTATAAAGCAGCAAACCACACCAGATAGCTACTGAAGACACTTGAAATGATGATTCTGTAACAGCCACAGCAAATGTCAGCTATCAAGCCTCCCACAGGATAGAACAGCATTTATAGCAACGCATATATTCCACCAGCTCCTGCTATCATGGAAATGACTGTATGAAAAGGGATTTTTTCATCTTCAAAGGAGATACGATACTGTAGAATTAGAACCATACACCACTGCAGCATAAATATATCCCACGATGATAGCCAAGAGAAAGATCATCAGAATGCTTTTCGAGTGGGAAAAAATGTGGCATTTTTTGGAGCACAAGCAAATGGAGAAGATTCGTTGGAAAGAAGTGGGAGTTGTGACAGGATCAGTTGCTTCTGAGATAAGTTTCTGACTACTGCTGCTCATTGCCATCTTTTCATTCACATGGACATATGTAGCTACCTAGCACTGCTATAGCTGATAAAACTATCCCTTGAAAAGGTTAGTTTGTGATAGTTATAATGGACAGTGTACAAATATGAAAATAAACAAGTATATTCAGTATACCGAGTTGAATAGTGTTAATATATAAAACTGAATCGATTGAGACTACCTGTAGTTATCTAACATCTGATGAATTCTGTGATAACTTCTTATTCTGTGAAGGAACTGAATAGCTATTGTGCTTTGGCAAGGTCTTTACACGAAATCACACGTACAGAAAATGAAACATAGATAGACTATGGTTGACAAACTTAATGGATATAATTATAACAACGATAGTTAAGACTCTTATGATTGCAATAAGTGTCGAATTCAATATGTCATCACAACATAGGAGATATTGTGATAACATCATCACCACCACCATGTGAGTGAATTGTGGTCAGCCACCAACATAAATGCACAGGTGGATTTCGAATGAAAGTGTGTGGTAACTTTTTGGGGGGATGGAAACAGTGCATGCCAAAGTGATGTGTAGGTAGTTGGGTTTTTCTGATGCAGGTATAGTAAGATACTATAAACATGCAGATATTAACGAGTTTTTCTTCATGCATGCATCAAGGGGTTGCTTAGGCAGCAGTACATACTCAGGAGTAGCTTATGCCTGTAAAGGAACTGAAGAGAGACTTGTGGATTGCCAACTGATCTACAGTTTGCGAGATGGGTGTCCAAATTATGGGGTGGAGAAGCAGGAGTCATATGCAGTAAAAAATAAAAGAGGTGACGTGCAGTACTTGGAAAAACTTTCAGTTTGTCATGTTACAGACAACAAAACGTATTTGGGCAGACCTTCAGTATCCTATAATTAATGCTGCACTTTAGACAGCAAGACTTAATTGGCGAGCGAAGCGAGCCCCTTTCTATGGTGTACAAACTGGATAGTGGCAATATAATTATATATATTTCATATGTACGTACGTCAAGCCCTGAGGGAGAAATACTGCACATGTGCAAAATAGCTAGATGGAAAGTGAAGCAAATGAACACTGCTCCAAAACTGAGCAGAAAAAAAAAAAGGTTAGACCGAAGGAATGCAAAGGATAGAGCCAGAAGAAGCTCATAGAGAAAAAAGAAAACAACAAGCAGAGTCTGAGGATGCCAAGTCCAGAAGAAATGAAAGAGATAGAGAAAAAAGAAGAGCAGAGTCAGAAAGTGACAGGGAAATAAGGCTGGACAAAAAAGGCAGAGATTAGATTCAAAGTCTGCTGAACAAAGAGAAGCTAGGTTAGTAGCTAATATCAAGGGCTTATAGACTCTACGAGAAGAGGGCATGCAACTACAAAATATCATAATGCAACATTTAAAGTATTAATTCGCAAAAGCAAGCTGTATTGCTTCGCTCACCCTTCCATGCATAACTAATGATAAGCACAATACTGTGGCAGCTAGGTCAGGATTGGCTATGTATGTAGGGATTGTTAATAATGTAAATGTACAGAATATATACAGAATTTGGGACATCCCAATACATGAACTTTGAAGAAATTTTTTTTTGCACTCAGGATCATTACTATTATTGAAAACACTACAACGATACCATAAGCCCTATCACTGATCAGTAGGAAGTATGACATAATTTACTGGTATGTGACTTAAAATAGTAAATAAACATGGAGTAATATAGCTACTAGGTAAGAGGAAACTGTAATCAGCTAGTAACTATTTGCATGCTTATCACTGTAAATAATCACTACATCTATATACTTCTAGTTATAATTCTAAATGGAAACTAATAAACATGGACAGAACTCTAGCAAGTATATGAATTCTGATGCTAATTATTGATTGTTCCATAAGTGGACATTCTATCATCATGGTGATGATCACACTCTCTTCCTTCCAACACAGGACTGATAGCTTGTGCATTCATACCTCCCAAATAGCGAGAATAATATTCCTCCACATAAAAAGGTCCATAAGGTCGGTCTTCTCTCACTCTGTATTGGTACCACTTGGTAGCAGCTGGTATTGCAACAACACCGACCAAACCCATGACAGTATTCAGCAAGTAATAGTAGAATCCACAATCTGTCACGTGTGCTGTATCTTTCCAGTACTTTTCCTGTGCAAATGGAAAAATCAGGACACATCCTATAAGTGTGAAGAATCCCCTGAAGGCATAGAAGACCCCCAGGAGGAGTCCCTTCATGGAATGTGGACTTTGAGCGGATATGAATTCCAGTATTGTGACGTAGACCAGAGGGAAGGCTATGCCACCCAGCAGGTTGGGAAGGACAAGAACCGGTATATTGAAATTCAGCATCGATGGCACTTCATTTTTGTTACGAATGTCAGATAGGAACATGCAGGTGATGTTTCTGTCCTGTTTATAGATGGCATTGTAATTAGCCACCACTTGAATGATAAACATAGCTGCAACAAATAGGAATATCAGGAAGATCCCAATGGTCAAACGGTAGAGGATTCGTGGCATCCATCTTGGAATACATGGATGAATGAGGAGGATATATAAAGGCATGAATACAACTGTGACCAAATACGATAAGTTTCCTGACTGAAGAAGCAGCCACTCAGCGGAGCATTCAGTGGTATTAAAGGTAGAGGAATTTCCCATATGTATGCCATATAAAGGAAACATGTAATCGACTGCTACCTGTAGAGTGAAGATGGGTGACATGACAAAAAGCATGATGAGAATTCTAAAGAATGTCTTTACATCTTCCACCATTTCTGTGGTGAAGGGACCTCCATATTTCTGCTTAGCAAACTCAATTCTTGTAGATCTTTCATCATCACAGTAAGTCAAGGCACTTCTTCGAAGGGGCTTGTCATGCTTAGCTGCGAACTTGAGCACCCGATACACTGTTCCATAAGGGTTATGAGTGTGTGGCTCACTGTGGAACCAGTGACGCTTCCAGCAGCTCAGAATCATCACAACAGTGATGATAATGCCAAAAATAAATACAGTACAAGATAGCACAATTTTTTCCCGAATAAATACTTGATGACAAAGATATGCCGCTCCCACTAAGCGTAAAATTAACTGGCCGAAATGATCTGCCCATATGAACCAATGGAGGAACAAACTAAGTTCTTGGCTGGAAGCATATAACAGCTGATCAAGACCGAATTGCACAGCATTAGATTGAAATCCAGTAAATCCTATCATTGATAAAAGTGCTACTATAGATAGAAGCATGTCATAAATGATCCTGAATGTTTTATCCTCTCTGATACTTATTTTAATAATGCATGCAATGCAACAAAGTAACAACCCACACCAGATACTGAAGACACTTGAAATGATGATTCTGTAACGGCCACAGCAAATATCAGCTATCAAGCCTCCCACAGGATAGAACAGCATTTGTAGAAGTGCAAATATTCCAACAGCTCCTGCTACCATGGAAATGACTGTATGAAAAGGGACCTTTTCATCTTCAATGGAGATGCGATGCTGCAGAATTAGTGCTTGAGAACCATACACCACTGCAACATATACATATCCCACAATGATAGTCAAGAGCAAGATCATCAGAATGCCCTTGGAACAGGAAAAAATGTGGCATTTTTTGGACCATGAGCAAATGAAGAAGATTCGTTGGAAAGAAGTGGGAGTAGGAGTTGTGACAGGATCAGTTGCTGCTGAGATAAGTCTCTGATTACTGCTGCTCATCGCCCTCTTTTCATTCACATGGACATATGTAGCTACCTAGCACTGCTATAGCTGATAAAACTATCCCTTGAAAGGTTTTTCTGAAACTCTAGTGTGAAAGTTTGTGATACTTATAATGGACAGTGTAGTTAGGGAAATCAAATATGAAAATAAACAAGTACTTTTCAATGGTTCAGATACTAAATTGAATGTGTTAAACAAATTGAATCTCGGTTTCCTTAACTTATGATGTATTTTGTGTAAAGAGCTCTTTATGTAGACAATGCATGGAAGTTGCAACTTGTAGCTTATTACAATCGAGAATAATTACACTCGAGCTTAAAGTATAGTCAGCTTACTGTACACACGAGCCACACAGAACTAACCTATTGTGATAAATTGTATTTTTGCCATAGAATTATATGTTCCTATTAAGATCTGGGCTATGCTGTGGCTGTTGATAGGACCTCAAGTGTATATTTTAATTCTCATAGCCACACATAGCCACCAATCACATGTATTTTTTCCCATGCTACAGTAGCCATAATTAGGGACTTGCGTTCACTGAACTTAAACTCTATAGAGTCTAGTCCTGAATGTGAACCAGGTGACATCAGACTAGAGTGTGAAATTGATCAGAATGGTGCAGATATGTGATGACAGGAGTGGAAGGAGGTGTGTAGTCCAGGATGGGATAAGAGTGAGGCCAGAGTGGCTTGCAGACAGTTAGGCTTTCTGATAAAGGTATGAGCTTGTTCTTATGAATGAATAGCTAGCTACATGTTGATATTTATTATATCAAGGGGCAAAGTACTGTACAGATTCCTGTTTTGGCAGAAGTCCCCTACCTCAGGGAGTCAATCACTTCATATGTACAGGAAATGAAAGAAAACTAACAGACTGTGAATTTGAAAGACTTGGTGGATGTCGCAGCAATAATCAAGGAGAAGTAGGACTCTTATGTAGTAAGCAGCAAAATAATAATAGCTAGCATATAAATCACCATAATGAAAGTGCCACCACCAGCACAGCAACACCATATTATACATACTCATATCCAGTGAACTGCAGTCAGGCTATGGTCAGTGGCAATCAAGTCAAGCAGCTGCTGGAAATGCTGCAGCACTTGGAGGAGGTTTAGGAGCACCGAGTATTATATTAGCCCTAGGGCTTGTGGGTGTAGTCACAGGATCTGTGTGGTGGTCATGCCATAACACTAGGTTATGAGTCAAAGAACATCCATTGTAATTTCTGACTTATCCAGACTCGCATGGATGGATGTAGCTCCATAGGAAAACTTAATGTATTAGGGCTGCTGTTCTGACTATAACAGTGAGAGAGGAAGGCCTGGGAATGAGACTACATGTTTCGGTGGTCTGTTTTGTTGTAGTATATGTGGTCACAGACACCCATAGGTGGGGGAAGCACAGCAGCCATGTAGACCATGGCCTCTGATTACAAATTCCAATTAACACACTGTATGAGGTGTATAATCTTGTTGGAGTGTTTATTATAGAGGTTATTTGAGAGGCATAGCCAGCTGAAAATTTCCTTAATCCTAGAATTAAAGTTTGTACATGAAACACTCTCGTATTAATCAATAGAAGTTTCGCAAGCTATGTCTGAGACTTAATTCTTTTTTCATAGGTAAATGCAAGGTTTCTACATACACACCAACTGCCCAGATGGCAAAGGACCCCTTGGGCTCATTCAGATTTCATCATTACATATCTTGGACCAAGCCCCAAACAACCAAACATTGAGGGATTGCCCTCTCATGGACCCCCATCTAGCACAGCTGATTGTTCTCTCCAAGATAACTCACCTGCTTGCAAATAAGGGGTCCAAGGCTCTATAGCAGCTCAATTTGAAGCGACTTGGCAGCCAAGGTGAGCACAACACTTAGAGCCAAAATTTGACCCTTGATCTCAATTTTGCTGACACTGCAAAAATGTACATCGCGAGTGAATTTCTCTGTAAACCAAACACACCACTGCCCACGCTCCAATTAAGTCCTTTCTACCCTCATGAGATAAGTTTTACTGGGCCTTCTTCTATCTCTTCTCACGGTATTTTACCTTTTTCTTTGTGAGAGACTATACCAGTAAGAGAGGAAGCCCTGGGAATGAGGTTACTGCATCTGGTACTAACTTGTAGTTTTTTTGGTCAAAGTACACTGTTTATATTCAGTGTAGCATTCAATCTTGAAAATTTTTCCTATGCAGGTACATAGTCTATTATAATCTATCTATGTATGTATGCTGGTGTACACAGAGCTGATAGTGAAACCAATGAATGAAGACGAATGAGAACCCTAACTACACTACTACTGTTTCCTTCTTGAGGACATGCCCCTCAGGACAGCACAGTCTTGAAACAGTCACTGCTCAAGAGAAGTGAGCACTGCAAATATAGTCTTCATTTAGAGACTTGAAGATGGAGCAGAACCCCAGCTACACTGCAATATCCCTCATGATGCCACACCCCTCAGGGCAAGCAAGTCAACGCACCCCCTGAACCCACTCTCCCTGTAATACAGGGAAATGATACAATCATGCTTTCAATAATTATACTACTTTAGCTGCTATAGTATTTTCTTATACTTATCATTGTACATGGTTACTGAGTGATAAAAACTTCAGAAATAATGATTATATTATTACATGATTGTTCATCACAACTCCTCTTTATTTAGCCATGCACTTTAACTGTTTGTGCATGTGCAGTATAGATATTACTATGCATGGTACAATGAATGAGGGCTTTGCATGGTTCATTGACCATTATTACTACAGCAATGTTTATGATAAACATTGTTTATATAAACATGCAGAGGGTGTATGTTTACTTTCTCCACTATATTGTGTGCTATAAACATTATGTAATGAAGCTAGCTTTTGTCGGTCTGGTCTCTTACCAAGAACTCGAAAACATTCTCACGATAGCAAGTTGACTAATATACAGGGGAAGTTCTTAGAGTCATATTAACAATAGAGAGAACTCTGTCAGCATTCTATCAACAGCTATGAAGATCTGGGTTGTGGTGTGGCTACTGTTACAGCATCCACCGAGTAAGCTGGGATTGTCATTTTTAATTGCACAAGCCCTACACTGGGATTATATTCATTGTATAATCTATCTTGCAGAGTCCATTTCCCAATGTGAGCCAGGTAACATCAGACTCCAAAGCAGAACTGGGCGGAATCCTGCTGTGGGTCGCATACAGATATGTAACAGTGATGGTAGATGGTTGAGGGAAGTGTGTGGGGAGTCACATTGGGATGAAAACAGTGCCAAAGTGGTGTGCAGGCAGTTGGGTTTCTCTGATGCAGGTATAGTAAGACATGCACATAATAATGTATTGACTAATTTATCTTCATGGCATTAAGGGGTCGAGTATTGCTGGCATTCCTGCTTAGGCAACAGTGATATATACTGGGGAGTTGCTTATCGTTGTGAAGGAAGTGAAGAAAGACTTGTGGACTGCCAACTGATTGCCATTTACGAATATGGGTGTGCACATTGGGGTGGAGAAGCAGGAGTCATATGTAGTAATGAAAAAAATAGAGGTGGATCTAGTGTACATCATAAGCACATTTGGTTCAAATCACATAACTCTCTTTCAATGGTGTCCACCTGAAGAGTGCATATGTGTGCCTTTAGATCCACCTCATATTAGCTTGTTGCTACATCCTTATACATCATGTATTAACTTACAGTGAATGAGAGCAGAAGCACTACAACACCACCACCACAAACAACAGCTGCATTATCCACTAATACATGCCCAGTGAACTGTCAGCCAACAGTTGGTGGAAAACAAAAAGCAGCTGCCGGGAATACTGCAGCAGTAGGTGCTGGTTTAGGGATGTTGAGTATTGTATTAGCCTTAGGGCTAGTGGGTGTGGTGATAGGTTGGGTGTGGTCATGCCATAAGAGAAGAGAGCTCCATGAAAGGTATTCAAATGAAATAATCACACTGTATAGTCACATAGCATATTCTCTACATTCAGTACTACCACAGAGATGCTGCTTGACAATCCCAATTACTCTCCTAATTCAGCTAATGCTACAGGACAAGGTCCCTCAGTCCAGTACAGTTCCCTTGGACCTCTAGATGTGCCACCACCTCAGCAAGGGTCTTCCATCTATGAGGTCATTGAGCAACCAACAGAGAGGGGAGGGGAAGATCCCACTGTGTTGGCAGTGGATGGAGATAGACAAGAGGTCTCCACTGAACTGAGGGCTATAACCACTCCCACAACACAAGAATACTCAAGACTGCAGTATCAGTGAAGCTGTTCAACATAATGTTGCAATGAAAGTACATAAAGACCTTTATTATTGTTGTTTATCAATTATTCTCACTCGTTAGTTATAATTAAGTTCTTGTTATTCTGACGTGTAGTACTTGGAAAAACTTTCAGTTTGTCATGATACAGCTCAGCCAGAGGTAGGGACATCCTTATACATGAACTTTAAAGAAATTTTGCACTCGTGATTATTACTATTATTGAAAACACTGCAACAATACCATAATATTCATAACAAGCCCTATCACTGATCAGTAGGAACTAACTTGGATATCATAACGTGACTTCAAATATCCATGATAAATACATGGAGTAATACAGCTACCAGCTATGAGGAAGATAGGTAGTCAGAATTGTAATTGCTACATCAAACCCAAATTTTTTCGTGTAATAGCAACACCCAAAATGTGTCATAGCAAGCACTCTTCTCAAAGGTATGTAAGGCTGCACTGCTGCCAGTTTCACACACACGTTTGACACTTGTTATTCCTAAGTGACAATATTATACATTTAGGAAGTTGACACACCTATACATTTCTAGTCCCAATTCTAAACAGTTTGTACTAAGAAAATAAACATGGACAGAACTCTAGAAAGCATATGAATTCTGATGCTAATTGGCGAGAGAAGCAAGCCACTCTCTGGTCATGTCAACGGGAGCTCGAGATATATATATACGTACGTCAAAAAAATATCATTGCGCATGCGCTGAACTAATTGCTAAGCGACAACAAAGACTCATTTTAATATTGATTAGCAAAAACTAATCTTGTGAATTTGATGATTAGCTACTATAGTATGGAGCCACCAAAGGCTAAAAAGAGAAAAAAGGAGACAGAGAAAGAGATGAGAACTAGGCTGGACGCATGTGCCCCTCCCACTGCATGTCACACCCAATAATTTACAAAAAAATTGTGTAAACTGCATGTATGTGCATGAGGACATAACTTCACATTATCAACATTGCTTCGCTCGCCCAACAACGCTTTAAAAGCGATTCCTAGTCTAGTTATTGATTGTTCCATAAGTGGACATTCTATCATCATGGTGATGATCACACTCTCTTCCTTCCAACACAGGGCTGATAGCTTGTGCATTCATACCTCTCAAATAGCGAGAATAATATTCCTCCACATAAAAAGGTCCATAAGGTCGGTCTTCTCTCACTCTGTATTGGTACCACTTGGTAGCAGCTGGTATTGCAGCAACACCGACCAAACCCATGACAGTACTCAGCAAGTAATAGTAGAATCCACAATCTGTCACGTGTGCTGTATCTTTCCAGTACTTTTCCTGTGCAAATGGAAAAATAAGGACACATCCTATTAGTGTGAAGAACCCCCTGAAGGCATAGAAGATCCCAAGGAGGAGTCCCTTCATGGAATGTGGACTTTGAGCAGATACGAATTCTAGTATTGTGACGTAGACCAGAGGGAAGGCAATGCCACACAGCAGGTTGGGAAGGATAAGAACCGGTATATTAAAATTCAGCATTGATGGCACCTCATTTTCATTACAAATGTCTGATAGAAACATGCAGGTGATATTTCTGTCCTGTTTATAGATGGCATTGTAATTAGCCACCACTTGAATGATAAACATAGCTGCAACAAATAGAAACATCAGGAAAATACCAATGGTCAAACGGTAGAGGATTCGTGGCATCCATCTTGGAATACATGGATGAATGAAGAGGATATATAAAGGCATGAACCTATAGAGTAAGGGTAGAAGAGAAAGAAGAGTTTTTAGTTTATACAGTCCTATGACCTTTGACCCGCCATCCCTACTTAGAGAGTGCTAGCGCACTCTCTGATTAATGCATATTTACATAATTATCAGCTGATCAGTAGAAACCTAGAGCAGCTGCAGGTGGATAGCTTGCCATAAACATCATACATCATGACATGTAATAGTTAGAGACTCTTTTAGGAGCTGGTTATATAATATTAGTAGTAGACAAAATATATATTCAACTGCATAACCGCACCCAAACAATAACCACACCTGGCTAATACAATAGTCCACTGTATGTATGGTACATATACATAATTAGCTTTCAAAATAATCTTTCAATAATTACACAAAAGAATGTCATGCATATAAACCACATAAGCTATTCAGAAATAGAATTGACGACTGCTCTTTGGTTGTGCTGTGGCTATACTGGCTATAGTGTGCATATAGAGCATCCACATCATTGATGGGTAAGACACGATACCTTAATGAACAGACTAGGGGTATTTCATTATAATATTGTATAGCTGCTAGGTAGTAGGGGAAAATGTTTCATAGAATAGCTCTCTTCATGTAGACAATGGAAAGCATGACTCATAGTTTGCTTGCAGTTTCATACTTGAGCTATTGACAAGAGAAAATATAGTCAGTTTACTGATCTATCACACACACAGCTAACTTGTTGGTAGTGATGTATTGTGTACTTTGCCATAGAATTGTATGCTCCCATGAAAATCTGGGCTATGCTGTGGCTGCTATTAGAAAGTACGAGTAAGTACATTATTAGTGCATACTTTATTGTATTTACTAAAATAGATAAGTTATGACGTTATTGCAGTTCACTGAATCTAAACTCTATAGAGTCCAGTTCTGAGTGTGAATCAGGTGACATCAGATTAAAGTGGGAGTTTGATCAGAATGGTGCTGGTCGTGTACAGATATGTGATGACAGGGAGTGGAAGGAGGTGTGTGCTTCTGGATGGGGTGAAAGTGAGGCCAGAGTGGCTTGCAGACAGTTAGGCTTTTCTGATGAAGGTATGAGCTTGTTCTTATGAATGAATGCATTTTGATATTTCATATTATGTCAAGGGGCAAAGTACTGTACAGATTCCTGTTTTGGCAGAAGTCCCCTACCTCAGGGAGTCAATGACATCACATGCAGAGGAGAGGAAAGAAAACTAACAGACTGTGATTTTGATACACTTGATGGATGTCGCAGGAATGGTCAAGAAGAAGTAGGACTCCTATGCAGTAAGCAGCAAAATAATAATAGCTATAGCATAATAAATCACCATGTTATAGTGAATGGAAGTGCCACCACCAGCAGTAACACAGCAATACCATACACACACTCATACCCAGTGAACTGCAGTCAGGCAATGCTCAGTGGCAATCAAGGAGAAGCAACTGCTGGAAATGCTGCAGCACTTGGAGGAGGTTTAGGAGCACTGAGTATTATATTAGCTCTAGGGCTAGTGGGTGTAGTCACAGGATGGGTGTGGTCATGCCATAACAGATCGAGAAGGGAGAGTCCCACTCTTCATGAAGGGTGAGAGTTACGTAGCTTCCATAACACACACTCCAAATAATATCCTCCATCAATACAGCACCACCACGGAGATGCTGCTTGACAATCCCACTTACTCTCCTGACTCAAAACAAGGTCCCTCAGTTCAGTACAGCTTCCTTGGACCTCAAGATGTGTTGCCAGTTCCCACACCTCTGCAGCAAGCATCCTCTGCCTATGAGGTCATTGACCATGTGGAGAGGGGAGGGGACAACCCCACTGTGGGGAAAGTGGATGAAAATGGATATGAGATTCCAATAGAAAAAAGAGCTACAACCAAATCCATCACTGCATAATATAATGCTAATTAACAAGATATTATGTTGTTAATCACATTATTAAAAAAACTTTCAATACAAACAAAGTCTGGCATCACTCTGTAATAGCAAATCACACTATAAAGTGCTACCCTCAGTGCGTACATAAGGCACAATAGCTAAGTACATACCGTACGGCGGGTTAATTTTGTTAGGGAAAAAAATTCGTCTATTTCACCGTTGGTATAAAGAGTTGAAATTTTATTCGTCATAATTTTTACTGTCAAAAAGTTTTGGACGCAATCCTGATGGACCATTGTCCACTTTGACACCATCAAGGCTATAGAAGCGGCTAACAGTGCTGTGCAGTTGAAGAGATGCAGGAAGAGTCTCAGATTAAAAAGAGAGGTCCATACATTAAGATGTCCAACGAGGTTAGTTGATTCTCGCCTACACTCCGGCTCCTCTCCTACAGCAGCAGTCCAAATAGCTTTGTATTTGTGATAGCCACAAACGCAAGTGTCTCTCTCGAAATAGCTAGACCACCTGCGCTGCCTTTGTGCTTCAACAGAAACAGGGTGGGGGAAAATTTTTGTCTTCAATGCGCATGTGTGAAGATTTATTCGTTCAATTTTTTCATTAGTATAATGATTCCGGATATGACGGAATTTTTCCTAACGAAATTAACCTGCCCTACGGTAGTCTAAATTCTCAGTGTGTAACACAGTGTATGCTATAGGACTAGGAAACCTCTTTTCACTGTCTAACTAATACTCAACAGCCCTTGCAGGTGCATGCATGCTTATCAGAAGCGCTTTGCTGCTTTTCAAGAAATTATCCACAAGTAATTACTTCTTTAGTGGATGCACAATTTAATATACTAAGCCAGTCTACAGAGAACCGATTTTCCAAATAAAGTACTGGGCATGCTCAAATTAAATTTGGTTTTTGGTCGAAAAATGGGTAGGTACTAAACTAACAGTGATGGCCTAAAATAACTTGTGGCTGAGATACTGGTATTTTATCAGGGACTTTCCAAGAAATTTTAGCCAACCAAGGGAAGCCATACAACAGACACTTGGGTTAGGTTGGCCGCACTCTTGTATAGTCTTGGCTAAGCAATGCAACAAGTAGTGGCTCTACTAGCACCATAACAAACAAACAAACAAACAATAAAAGGCGGGATCCAATATATGTTGCTCTGTAGCACCCTATGAGTTATGGAGGGATAAAACTATGAAAGGGTTAAAACTATCAGATAACCTTACAATAATAATGTGGCTAAAGTGCTGGATAAAATCTATGTGGGATAAAAGTGCCAAGTTACTGGATTTTCCCAGGGACTTTCCCAGGAACTTTCCCTAGCAATTTGGGCCTATAAAACATTTACCAAGTGTTCAACAATTTTTATACAGCTACTACTACCATTATTGGGTTAGGTGGCTGGTGGCAGTGTTCTTCATTCACCGTATACAATCAATTTACTGTCGGGTTAGGTTGGCTGTATTCTTGATTCGATGTATAGTCTTGGAAATTTACAAGCTATGCGACCATGGCAATGCAGCAAGTAGTGTCTTTTGGTAAAGTGTAAGTATTATTACTAGCATTATAACTAAGTTGGTAACAACTTCATCATTCCCTGCAGGCACTGCTTTGGGCTTCAGCCCACTCGACGGGGTGCCTTCAAGCCTCTGCCCCGTGATAAATTTGAGGCTTTCAACAATGATCCAGACCCTCCAACTAGTCTTTAGGGATTAAAATGAAATGAACTCTTCATCATTTCACTTAAATAAATTATTAATAAATGCTCAGCGCGTACTATACTGAATATAAGACAGATGCTTGGCTTTGTGCATGATATGGCTCTGTGATTATTGCATGTTGGGATCAACTTACCTAATAGTACTAGAGCTACACATAGAGGTAGTTCATGTTTGTGACTTATATTTAATAAGCTATCCACTGAATAAGTTGGAGAGAGAGATAATGCATGCATGCATGTGTAGAGTCAACATCGATGGACCTAGCGGCATGTAGTACACTTGCATTATCATTTGGGGTTACCTTGTCTTGAAGGTGTATGTATAGAAGACTGAATTTGCATGCATGCATGTCAATATTGTTCTATGATTGATTACACCAATAACTTTATATGTTTAGCAGTATAGACTGTTTGCTTGATGGCTCTCTTTCTGCTTTCTCAAGACTACTTGTGACTTTGTAGCTTTTCTGTTCTCTTGCTGCTGATCATAAATCTTGAGCTTTGTACCCTGTTTATGATTTTCATGTTGGTATTCTTGCTCCCAGTATGATTGCTAACTTACCTTACCTAATGCCTCTGCTCTCAGCTCTCTTTCTGGTTTCTTATGACTGTTAACTTGCCTACTGTCTTCGGTTCCTGCTATTTAAGGCTTTCTTGTAGTCTCTCTTGCTGCTGCTTCAAGTTTCAGACAATCATAAAATCTTGAGCTCTGTACCCACTGCTCTCGCTGTTTATGGCTTTCTTGTTGCTCATGTGCAGTGCTTTCTCAGATGATTGCAAGCTTGTCTGCTCTTGCTACTTAGCTACTTTTTAGCTGCTGGCCGAGCTTGAGCTGTAAGGTCAAAGTCATGTGCATGCATGCATATTACTATTTGTGATAAGATGTACGTACCAAAAATCATATTTGCTTCCAGCACTGTGCCATGGCAAAAAAACATGGCAACTCACCTTTTGAGTCTATATTACAAGAAGCATGTACCATAAGGTGTTTTTGTCCTGGGCACATGCACGATCATGCCCAATACGCATGCGCAGAAAGTAAGTAAGTACATTTCCAGACACTACTGTACTATTAACCACAGGCATGTAAGTCAACTTAAAGTAATGTATAGTGCTATAATGCAAGCAAGGATTAAGCACCTAACACTAATCTTATAGTGGATGGACACATGCAAGGAAAGGGTTAATTAAATATGTACTGCAGACACAAAGGGTTAAATTAATTAGTTTAATGTACTGTACTACATGAAATAGTAGAATTAGACAAAGGGTTAAATTAGTTTAATGCATAGCAGACTAGACAAACCTTTCATAAATCTCATCCTGAAGAGACTGAGTGTCTGGGAACAGACTGCATACTGGCAGGAGAGAGAGTCTGAATTCAACATCCTCTACAGTGAAGGATAGCATCATGCAGAGTGAAAATACATAGCAAGCAGCTTATGTACATGAATATGTTGCATCCATGAGTGGAAATTGGGCCTTTGTATGAGACTATGATCACTGTGAGGGGTCCCAATATTGTTTCCCTGAGATTAGCAGTCTGACTATATAGCCAGGGTTCTCCCCAGTGAAACTGATCAGAGTGGTGCTTGAATACCACATTAAAGATTTTAAATACATTGTTTTAACCACATGAAAGAAAAATGGGCCCCATCAGAGTGGTGCTGCACCTCTCTAACACCCTTTGGGGAGAACCCTGTAATACCTTACTTCAAATAAGGCATGTGACAAAAAGAGGTAAGACAGTAGCAAAGGGGACAGAAATGAAGACATAGTGGTCTTATTTTGTGTGTGAGTATGATATGCATTTGGCAAAGCCTTGATGTCCTGGTTGAAAGCTCTGAAAGGAGAGGTCATCTCATTAGTGAGGAAGTGGAAAGCAATAGGCAGGGTTTTATACTGCAGAGGGGGAAAGGGGGAGATTCCTCTTCTGATTGAAATCCTCCCAAACCAATTACTGAATGTGTCTTAAGAATAGAAAAGGAAAACATCTTCCCTTCCACAGTGGGATTTATAATACAGTCACAACTTTGCTCTGAATTTTAAGTGCACATGACAGTCATTAAAGTTGGTGTGGTAACTTTTTTCTCACACAAGCACGCCAATATGCATAGTCCCCCCTCTATCCAAATCCAAAATTCCTGTAAGAAACCCTGATTGGGTACAAAAGTTGGTCTGAAAGAGGCCAGAGTATGCCTACCTGTCTCTATTGACACATTCCAATTATTATTTATGTGAACTCATAGAGTAAAAACATAACCATGTACTGTATGTGACTTACGTGGTATAGCCTTGATGGCCTGGTTGAAAACAATCAAAGGAACTTTGTAGGAGAGGAAGTCATCTGAAAGTTTACTCTCCTCCTCTTCCTCTTCTAGCCCAAGCACTTCCCTTCTCTTACGCACCTTGACAATCACACACACACACATATATACAAAACTTAACCCCATCACATGCTAGTGGGGACTTTCTTATTACATAAATAAATCTGCTTTATTTTTGCCATCTTAGTACTTACATAAAAGTTTCAAATTAACTAGTAAAAATAGATTTAAGTAGCTAGTTTTGCACTGGTAGCCAAATTGTATGAGTGAATGATGTGTATGCTAAAATTGGCTGTAGTGTAGGTTTAGATTACATCCCCCACATATGAAAAAAGCTACATTATTGCATGCTGATACTGTACCTTATCAGTATGCATCAGCTCCATTCTGAAGTACTGCATGAAAGGAATTAATCACATGACTCATCATGACAAATCAATGTTCCACTAACCTCCATCCAGAGGTGTTTGGAAGTGCTGTTGGCACGGAGACTCTGTTGGAGTAGAGATCGAGACGAGGCCACGTCCTTCATCTCTTCAAATTGAAACTTAGCTGCCATCACCCACAGACCTGAAAGTATAGCCAACTGAAGGTAATGTAATCTAACACTTGTTCTTATAGTATTCTTGTACTAATCTGCTAATGGTCTGGTTGTTTTGACCTACTACAGGTATCATGGGAAGGGTGCTAAATTCACCAAAAAATGGCAAGGCTAATAAATCTCAATTAAAAGAGCTGTCTGTTGGAAGTGTTTTTACCTACAGGGACTAGATTGCTTCCATAATGCACAACTTCAAACATTCTGCCCTTTGCCTTCTGATAGCATAACTACATAATTATGAAATGCTCCTCATGGATAAACCCATCTTAATGTCAACTAACAATAATTATTTCTAAGAGAAGTCGCTATACTACTCATGCATTGTGGATGTAGACACTCTTACTTGCTGACCCTTTACCAACACAATGATATGGTTGCTGCACTTAAAACTTTCCTAAATACCTGAACCTGTGCATTACAGCACAATATAAAAAAAAACAACACTTTCATGGGGCATCTTCATTGGACAGACTTGTTTTTCATATTTCCCCCGCATATAATACTTGAAAATAGTCACCAAACAACCAGGATTGGTAAAGGGTCAGCAAGTAAGCTAAGCTACACTGCTTGTATGTCCGTACTTGTGGAATTAGGGTGGATGGCTAAGGCCTTGCCAAAGATTTTACTGAGGGAGAGTTTATGGTTGCTTGCTTTGGCAAATTCGATGTACTGCAGCCATAGCTTCAAGTCACCTTTGAACTTCTTCAAAATACGCTGAAATAAAATAAAATTAAACAAATCTGTCAATCAATCAATTAAAGTGGCAGATAGTTCTCCATTTTGAGGTACTTAGGTTCAAACCTTTCCTACCTTCCCTCCCTATCCTATCACCACCACTACTATAAGGAAATGCAAAGCATTGTGGCATAATCAATGATGTCACCATATTATTGCAAAGGACAGAACTGAAAGAACGTACGCATAACGATATATGTTCCCTATTAGTACCATCTCATTCAACCCCTTAGTGGCTCACTAGTACCCTCTCATTCAATCCCTTAGTGGCTCACTAGTACCATCTCATTCAACCCCTTAGTGGCTCACTAGTACCATCTCATTCAACCCCTTAGTGGCTCACTAGTACCCTCTCATTCAACCCCTTAGTGGCTCACTAGTACCATCTCATTCAACCCCTTAGTGGCTCACTAGTACCCTCTCATTCAACCCCTTAGTGGCTCACTAGTACCATCTCATTCAATCCCTTAGTGGCTCACTAGTACCCTCTCATTCAACCCCTTAGTGGCTCACTAGTACCATCTCATTCAACCCCTTAGTGGCTCACTAGTACCCTCTCATTCAACCCCTTAGTGGCTCACTAGTACCATCTCATTCAACCCCTTAGTGGCTCACTAGTACCATCTCATTCAACCCCTTAGTGGCTCACTAGTACCCTCTCATTCAACCCCTTAGTGGCTCACTTTGCTTAGATAAAATGGCCATTAACTCATGAATTATTCACAAAACAAGTGAATACCATAACCCTGTTTATTAACAATTATAACTTATTCTTGGACGATCTCATTAGGATTATAATTAACTCTGAATACAACAGTCCAACGTACACGATGGAGTCCATGTATCCTGTTCTGTATGCCATAGTCAGCATCCTGCTTAGTTCCCATAACTCCAAATCTCTGAATAAAATGGAAATTACATGGTCAGGGTTTCTTTCGCCCCCCCCCCCCCCCCCCCCCCCCCCCGGAAATTGACATAGTTACTAGCTCACGATACTGATACACATAATGTGTGCATGGTGGTTACCTTTTTGCGGCGTTTACGAAGAAGATCCAGGTGCAGCTCATATCTGATGGCAGCCAAGAAGTCCTCCTTGCGAGCGGGACGTCGCATCATCCGATATTCATGGCCTCGCCGAAACTTAATGATGGTCCTGCAGCAAAAGGAAAGGCCACACAATCAAAAGTCCTGTCCTTCCTTGCTGGAGTGCATGAGTATTTCTGATTTTTCAATCTTATATTCAAACGATTAGTTAATAACATCACTGAAACAGAAAATACAAATTAATGCACAGCATTATCATGGCAAGAATTTACACACAGCATCACACAAATCATGTTTATTTGGGTATATGGACAGAAAATTCCCTACTAACAGGGCAAGTACATTCCCTACTAACAGGAATTCAATGAATTTTACAATGCACTAATGCACTATGAATTCCAAATAGAGCCTCACACTGATATATCGATATTCATGGTTTTGTAACCATAGTTATTATACCCTGCATAATTATGTGCATATGGAAAAGTATCAAGTTAACACACTGGCTAGAGATTTACTAATAGGCTTTTGTTAGCTCATAGAGCTTTAGTTAACAGCTATGGTCTGGAATCTAATGACCACAATACTGTGTATCACCATACCGTAATCGTATAAATTTTCGGAGGTTTAAAATTTCGTGATTTCCGGATTGTTCCTATAATAAAAAATTTCCGCAGGTCTAATTTTCGTACGTACGTAGCAAGCACATGCGCGTATATTAATAGCTATATCATTGCCTGCTGCTGGGGCCGAGTGACATGCAAGAAAAGCTGGGCTGGCGACGGCCAAACTAAAATCTAGACTGCTATGGAAGGCGAGACGCTTCGTTGTAGAAGCAAGAGAGACAGGTAACGGCGGTAATGAAGCATGATACTCTCGACTATCTGTTTTCCAGCTGCTATCGATATCACACACGCATGCGCATCGTCGTCATATATGACGTCATAGTACTAAGACTTCGTTTATTATTTTCGAGGATTCTGATCGACTACGAAAAAAACGAAAATAAAACCCCATTGAAAATTTATACGATTACGGTAACTACCACTTTACTGCATTATGGAGGTAAGGTACATATGTACTGTCAACACAATTAAGCCTCCATGTACGTAATTCTTCTCTGTAGATAGCATTGGGTTATTCCACAATCAGAATTCTCTAAGGAACAACACTCTAGTCTTTCTTGATGATCTGGGAGAGAACAAAACCTCAACTCTCTCCTGTACAACTTCCGACCCCGACTGCTGCTCAGAAAGTGAGACCAACTTTGGCTGGTTCTACCCGAATGGGACCAGGTTAGGAAGCATGGATGTAGGTCACTCTCTCTACCTCACACCAGAAAGCAGAGAATTCAGGCTGTACTACAGAAGATCAGCCATTGCTAATGCCAACACACCTCCAGGAGGGATATATCAATGTGTAATACCTGAAAATGGCTCCATTGGGTATTACTATGCTGGCATATACCCTCATACTAATGGTATGTATGATAATAATGTAGTGTGAGAAGGTTTAAAAGCTTTAAAAAATATTTAATGGTTTGTCCTAGCCCACCCCTTTTTTTGGTAAATGTGGTTAGCCCAATGTGGTTACATTTTGGCATAGGGTCGTGGCCAGTGCACCCCAAATGCTACAGATGACTCGTTTGCTATTTTGTTGGCGGATCCAAATTTTTGTGAATTGCTGCCTAGCTTTATTACTTAATTTATTATTACCTTTATCCCTGCATGGTTATCTGGATCACCTATCTTTCCCTATATTGTTTGGGGGTATATTGGGGCCCTGTCCTACTGGACCCAATTGGTCTTACTGGCCATGACCCGAAGTCACGTCAAATTACGGAATAAAGATAATGGCAACAACGCAAACACATGGACTTGAGACTGCCCCCGCCAACAAAAGGGGGTGGGGCAATTGGGTGAAAACTCTCAGCAAACTGTTTTCTGACTTTGCACAAAAAATGCTGGAATGATCGTACTGGGACAAAGAAAACCAACATGAAAACCATAAACAGCAAGAGCAGAGGGTACAAAGCTCGAGATTTATGATCAGCAGCAAGAGAGCCTACAAGAAAGCCTTAGCTAGAACAGAGAAGCTACAAAGTCACAAGTACTACATACACCTGGAAGACAAGGTGACCCCAAATGATAATAATTTATGTGCTGAGGCATTAAGTCTTTTAAAAGACAAACTTGTTAAAGTTTTGGGTGAACAAGAAGAGTGGAGTAGCAGCTGTGTAGCTAGGTCCATTGATGCTGACTCTGCACATGCATGCCTGCATGCATCTGACACAGTTATCTCTCTCTCCAACTTATTAAATGATATGAACTACCTCTGTGTGCACTATTAGGCAACATGCAATAGTCTTACTGGACACAGAGCCACAAAGTCATTCATTTATCTAGTATTCAGTATTGTATTAGCTGAGCGCATATTAATATTTTTTAAAATTATTAAAATAGTCAAGTACTTTGTTCAAGACTTGACCCAGACTAATTGGGGGGGTCTGGATCATCGTTGAAAGCCTCAAATTTATTACGGGGAGGAGGCTTGAAGGCACCCCGTTGAGTGGGCTGAAGCTTCAGCCCAAAGCAGTGCCTGCAGGGAATGAAGTTGTTATCAACTTAGTTACAATGCTAGTAGTAATAATACTTACACCCTACGAAAAGGCACTGCTTGCTGTGTTTCCATGGTCGCATAGCTTGTTAATTTCAAGTCTACACATCGAATTAAGAACCCAGCCAACCTAACCCGACGTCTGAATCAGAATGTTAACTTCCTTTCTGTATAAACTATTTATTGGCCCAAAATTTCTGGGGAAGTTTCTGGGAGAATCCCTGGGAAAGTCCCCAAATTGTTATTGTATTTTATTTTAAATTTGGGGGAGGGGCCACACCCCTTATGTTCATGAATATCATAATTTTATGAGTGATGTAATGATTGGTGTGTAGCTTTCTTTGATTTGGTCAAAGCTGCAAGGACATTAGGTTAGATCTCTGATCAATATGAATCCTTTCACAATCACAAGGAAGGGATAAATAACAGCCCTGCCATGAGCTTGAACAGTAGAGCAAACTGTGGCTCACCATCTAAAGATCACCAACATGGCTTCTCTACCTCTTGGAAAATAGTGAATTCTTCCTTGAGGTGATCAAGAGACTTGGGAACTGTCAATTCCAGCTGTGGAAACTTTTTGGCTCTACTATTTTTTGTACCTATTTATTTGATATACTCGCTCTCTTGTGTATGCTCTCTAGTTGATACACTGGCCCTGCCCCAACACTCCTCCCATTAACCACATTTGAATTTACGATTAAACTTCATTAAGTAGGGATGGCCTAAAATCTAGTTGGGCCATATAAATGTACTGCAGCCTCATATGAAATCAATCCCTACATTTACATCCACTATCTTTAGCTAGCTAATGGTGTAGGGATTGTTTTCATACGTGGCTGCAGCACAGCCCAACTAGATTTTAGGCCATCCCTACTTAACCTTAAGAAATGTTTTGCGCTCACTTGTTTCCATCCTTTTTCTTTGTAAGATGTGAAGAGCTTATGTTAGCTTAGCTAGCTAAACTGAAGAGAAGAGCTAGTTAGCTCTGTAGCCACATATGCGCAAGCAGGTGTGTATCCGTCCATATGCGGGCCCCCTCCAGCACACATGCACTGGCTTCAAAATGGTGGAGATTTTTAGAAACCGGTTTTTCTTTCTTATGTTAGCGAATGAAACATTCTTCCCTCTTCTGTGTAGATGTAGTAATCCACTATAGCCTTCTGAAAACCTGTAGAGTAAGGATAGAAGAGAAAGAAGAGTTTTTAGTTTATATAGTCTTATGATCTTTGACCTGCCATCCCTACTGATAATTTTCAAGTGTAAAAAATTATGTGGAAGTAACTAATTCCATGGATTTATAATTTTGAATCGCACAAGAATTTATGATCCACACTTTTTAATCATTTTCTTGCAGGATTACTAGTTGGACATAAAATAGAGTTTGAACTGTTACGTGACCATCCAATCTCATTCCGATTCACATGTACAACTTCCAATGGACCAGCAACCAACGTATTCTGGAAGAAAGATGACAGAGATCTCACACTTAACCACACCACACATAAAGACCTTCAGGACAGAGTTACAGCTACATACAGAAGTGAACTGGTAGTGAATGAGAATGCTCCTGGGACCTATGGCTGCTTTGCAACCAATAGGAATATACAGCCTTGTAACAGTGACTTCAATCAAGCAGCTTTGGTACTATCTGCAATACAAGTACACGGTACGTACTTACGTAGGTAATTAATGATACAGAGGCAAGGGGCAGCCATTTAACTAACCAGCTATAGACAACGGATGGACCATCAGAAATGGAAACATCAGCTTAGGATATAACCATTAAATAAACCATGAACCTACGTAGGGGTTGGGGGATTTAGCCTGACTCAAGGCTGATCTCCTAGCTGGCACTTCCATCTTTCTGGGCCCTAAAGAAGAGGCTTTCTCCTTAAGAGGGGGTAACATAAATATGATTATAAACCAGCCTCGCCCCCAGGCTCTATTGAATGAAAATAGAGCCTGGTATCAATTATTTGCGCATGGGTGTAATATACGGACAATAACTGGAAAGTTTACTGAGTGAGGTTCCTTTCTCCTTTTCTTTATCCAGTTTTTTCTTACTACAACAAGACTGTCTTTAGGCTGGTTTTATTGCTTGGTGCTCAGATTATTTTTTCAATGAATAAACATCCATTTACTAAGAGTGTACAAAGAATATACGGAAGCCTCAGAATTCCGAGGCAAACATGAACAACTGATACCAGGCTCGCTTTAGACAGGTCACAAAAGAGTGCCGTGGGCCGAGGCTAGATCATAAACACATTAGGCCTTCTTCCCTAATGCATACAATTGAAGAAATAACGAGGACACAATGTGAAGTAATTATGTTTTGCTTGTGTTGTGAAGATTTTTACTCCACAAATAATCCTGCTACAATATCACAGACTGTTATTACAATATCATAGGAATCCAAATGCCACAATTTGTGAATTTCAAACAAATCAACAGTACAAGCATTCGAGTGACTTGGAATGCCGACAGCTTCATTACCGATGCCACTGGTTTCAAGATCTTCCTGCATGACAAGAACTGTAGCAACAATAGTGACTGCGATCATGAGTTTCCCATTGAAAAGAGAAGAAGTGAATATATGCTGAGGAAATTAGAGACGGGACACACCTACCAGATTGTAATGATAACACTATCCAATCAACTGCCAAGCAAGCCAACATCACCTCTCTCCATCACACTGATGCAAGGTGCTGTAATACTCATACGAAACCCCTACTGTGAACCCCCTGAAAAATGATTTTCAGAAGGTCCCCTCAACATGACTCCCCCTAAAATAAGACCCTCAATATAAGACTCCCCTTGAAAAAGACTTTCAGAAGGACCCCTCATAATGTGACTCCTCCTAAATTAAAGGAACCCTCAATATTTGACTCCCTCCTGAAATAAGACTTTCAGAAGGACCCCTCATAATGTGACTCTCCCTGAGATAAGATGTTTAGAAGAACCCCTCAATATGTGACTCCCCCTGAAATATTACATACGTAAATGACATAAAATGTCCGTTTCAATGAATGCATGTCCCAAACATGTCATTGCTTAAACTGTCTGTTCAGATGAAAAAGGATTGACCAGGACAGAGAAAATTCTCATTGGAGTCATTTTTGGAATGTTTCTTATAATTGTGATAATTTTTAATGATGATTAATGCTTAACATTATACGGAGTTAATGGAGGGAGGGGCCGGGCCAGTCACCTATTGTAGAATGCGCATGTGCTTTAGAGCAGCCGAGCACATGGGAAGCAATTGTAAAGATATAGCTAACAGTATAATTTGCCTCACCGCAGTAGTTTTTGTGAAAGTCACTGAGAAAGATGGACGAGCACAGAGAAGAAGATGAATCAATTCCCTCTACCTTTACCGCCGCCCAACAAGAATGGATAGAGCGCCTGATAGCCACCAAGATCGGCAATTCCTCGGGTCCGTCCACACACGGCAGCACTGGGACGGCCATATCCAGTTCTTCTACCATAGGCACTACTGCCACTACCGTCACACACAGCAGCACTACTGGTAAGCAAACAATATTGCGTAGTCTAGTTTGACGATGGCTCTAGAGGAAGCGGGGGGTCTAAACTAGCTAGCTAACCCATCAGTAATCCTAACCAAGCAGCCCCTGAGCCATCTTAAAGTTTCAATAGCCTGTCAGCTATACCAAACGCAAAGGTAATAAAAATAGACACCTTGTGGCTCAGTAGGCACGTATACCAAAACATGGCCTGTTAATGAACAGGTTACAATTGGGCCCATGCCATATTTTTCACAGTAAGATATGCCACCTGAATAACTAACTCCGTAATGTGTCAGTGGCCTAGCTGACTGGCATACCAGGTCTGCAGTACCGAAGAGGGTGTGTTGCCCTCTGAGACATAATGTTATCCAGTACGCAGCATGGTGCCCATCAGATATTCCATTGCCCGGCACGACTACCTCACCAAACGGATGGGTTACCCTATACACAGGGACTAAGGGAATAGCGGGTAGGGCGTGTTGCCCTCTACTGCATTTCAACGCCAGATGGGCGTGTTGCCCTCTACTGCATTTTCAGCGCCAGATGGGTGTGTTGCCCTCTACTGCATTTTCAACACCAGACGGGTGTGTTGCCCATGCATAGCATCTTACAGGGCACACTGCCTGTCCCCTAAAAGGGGGTGTGCTACCCTGTGTGTAGCAACGCAATGGCCATCAACCCTTGAACGAGCATCAGACACCCCTGCTTGGTACTATGACCTGAATCAATAGCATCAAATAGGGTGCGTTGCCCTATGCATATAATCATGACCCCTGAAACAGGCTCAGCATTGTAAAGGGTGTGTCCCCTTAAGCAGCCCCGAATAGGGATGCTTAAATTAGACCCTACGTGGCCTCGTAGAATGGCTCCAATTGGGTGCGTTGCCCAGGCCGGGTGGTCCTTCTACAAGGCTGTTATTAAGTGAGGGTGCGTTGCTCAGTAATGAGGGTTACCACCTCCGCAGCATAATACGGCAGCTTACCACCCCTTCCTCTGCAGGACTGGGTGCCATCCCCCCAGCTCTATCATTGGCTGGGGTTCCAACTATCACCGGCAGCACAACAGCTATAATGACATCCGTGACTCCCACCATGGCATCAACCCAAGTCTCCCCCCTGCCTCAACCATCCTGGAACACCTCGCAGACACTGTCCCTCCCCCCAAAACTAGTAAAAAAGATATTGGACCTGGAATTTGTGGACATGAGTGAATTGCTCCCTGACTCATGGAGGTCTCAGGAGGAGGAGCAAAAATGCTGTCACCAACGCCGTGTACAACGGAGAGGTCCCGTTACTGACATTTTGCTCTGGGTCGAATGCTTCTCCTCAATGGTCACAATTCTGTCCTCGCGCTTTGAAGGAAAAACTCCACATTTCATGGCCTATCAGCAGACCATTATTAAAGCCCACCGGGCATTCACAGGGGAGGGGTGGATAACATACGACACCTGCTACCGAAGGAAAGCTGCGGTACTAAAATCACTTGACTGGGGGGTCGTGGACTTCACGTTATATAATGAGACCTTTACAGGTCGTGCCAAATCGATTCCACGCTGCTGTCACTGTCTCAGTGAGCATCACCCATCTCACGAGTGCACTTATGCGCCCGACTCAAGGGTGGATACGCTCCCTCGCACTTCCACACGTGCTGCCAGGATGCTAGCCCCCATCTGTCAATTGTATAATGGAAAGAATGGTAGTAGATGCAACTTCAATCCTTGCAAATTTCAGCACCTCTGCGCAGATTGCCGGGGAAATCACCCTGCTGCCTACTGCCGTAAATATAAGTCGCCTCTAACAAAGAGGCCAAGATCAAGATCTCCTCCCTACAATTCAAAGAAATAAGTTGGCAACCACAAGGACCACGGACAATATCCCAATAGTTAGCCCCTCCCCCCGTTATTCTCTTGATTTTGTAAACCTCCGCCGTATGGCGTGACTGCCCATCCTCTGGATGAGGCTTCAGAGGCCACTGGCCGTAATTAGCTATGCCACCCCCCCTTTAATATATAGGTGTACATATGTGCTGTAAATTTTGTTTGTCACTAATTTGATTGACGTAATACATAAGGGGTTGGGTCATAATTATTAGTTCACTGAGTTTGCTTAAAATCAGGTGACTCCTACGCATATACTCAAGACCTGATGAAGCTAAGCTCCAACTCACAAAAGGGACCAGTAGATCATCGCATTGCCAATATAACGACGCCCCTGAAGCTAGCTGCCTGGAAGGAAAAATTACAACGCCACCCAGATCAGGATTTTGTGCAGTATATTCTGGCTGGCATTGAACATGGCTTCCAGATCGGTGTGAATAGAGCACTGAATTTCACTTCCGCAAAGCGGAACATGCAGTCATCAGCCCAAAACCCAGAGATCATAGAGGATTACCTGCAGAAGGAGGTGGCAAAAGGCAACATTCTGGGCCCATTTGCACCAAGCACGATACCAGCAGTGCATATCAACCGCTTTGGGGTTATACCCAAAAGACACCAACCGGGAAAATGGAGGTTGATAACCGACCTGTCATTCCCAGAAGGAAGTAGCGTGAATGATTCTATTGACAGTCAAGCCTGCTCTATGTCCTACATATCAGTGCGCAATGTGGCGGATACGGCCCTCTCTCTAGGCAAAGGGGCGTTGATTGCCAAAATCGATATAAAAGCGGCATACAGGCTGGTGCCAGTCTCACCTTATGACAGACCGTGGCTGGGCATGAAATGGAAAGATCGAGTCTATGTGGATGGCATGTTGCCCTTTGGCCTCAGATCTGCACCCAAAATCTTTGGTGCACTTTCAGATGCCCTGGAATGGGTAGTGGCCAAGGAGGGAGTGGACCATATCTATCATTACCTGGATGACTTCGCGGTAATCGGCCCCCCGGACTCACCAATATGTCAGAGGTCTCTAGATATCCTGGCAAAAACATGTGATACACTGGGCGTTCCCCTAGCGCCCGAAAAGCAAGACGGCCCAAATACCGCTCTAAGTATTGAGATCGATACAATCAAGCAAGAGTTGAGACTCCCAGAAGAAAAACTTCATCGTCTGCTAAATTTAATCTCCGAATGGGAGAACAAGAAGTCATGCACACGCCGGGAGCTGGAGTCCCTTATTGGTACCCTTCAGCATGCCGGCACAGTGATCCTACCAGGAAGATCGTTCATGAGACGAATTATCTCATTACTAAGTATTGCGAAGCAGAGGCATCATCATATCTGCCTCAATAAGGATTTCAGGTCAGACCTCCACTGGTGGAAAACATTCGCAGCACATTGGAATGGCTCCTCCCTCATCATTAACCACAATAGCGCAAACTTCGAGATTACTTCGGATGCATCAGGTGCATGGGGATGTGGGGCCTGGCACGGCCATAAGTGGTTCCAGCTTGCATGGAATAGCAAGATACACCCCCTTCAGATAGCAGCCAAGGAGCTAATTCCCATAATAATAGCAGCAGTTGTGTGGGGTAACGCATGGAAAGGTGGCAATGTCAGAGCTAGGTGTGACAATGCTGCAGTGGTAGCAGTCATCAACAGCCGTTATAGCAGAGATCCCCATTTAATGCAGATGCTCAGGTGTCTATTTTTCATTGAAGCTTATTTCCAGTTTAAGGTATCAGCAGCCCATTTACCCGGCATCGAAAACGAATTAGCAGATGACCTTTCAAGAGACCGGGTTTCATCCTTCTTAAAAAAGAGTGGCACCCATAATAATGATCCAACTATAATCCCATCATCTCTCTTACAGTGGCTGCTACACCCAAACATGGATTGGAGCTGTCCGTCCTGGATGAAACTGTTCAGTTCTTCTGTAGTCAAGGCATAGCGGAGTCCACACGCAAGACATACCAATCCTCATTACGTAGATTCTATAATTTTTGCGATATATATTCCATTATTTCCCTGTATCAGAGCCCATCCTATGTTACTATGCATCACACTTAGCATCTCAAAAACTCTCACCTCAAACGATAAAAACCTATCTGGCTGGCATTAGGCATATGCAGATCACCCTGGGGCTGCCTGAACCAAAAGAATTTTCCTCCCTCCCTTGCCTGCGCCTGGTACAAGCAGGAATAAGAAGGGTCTACTCCCAGCACACTCCGCTGGCATCGAAAATAAGACTTCCAATCACCCCAGCAATCCTTAGAAGAATCCACACACACTGGGCCCCTAGAGCAGCAGACCCCGACATTCTAATGCTATGGGCAGCTGCAACACTATGCTTCTTTGGGTTCTTCCGTTCAGGAGAGATAACCATTCCAACATCCAACAGCTATCAGCCATCAATACATTTGAGTTGGGGCGACATAGCAGTAGATAATCACGAAGCACCTACCTTAGTGGAAGTGAAACTGAAGAGGTCAAAGACAGACCAATTGGGAAAAGGCGCAAGGGTGTTCGTTGGAAGGACACGATGTCCTGTCTGCCCCGTAGCTGCAATACTTGCTTACATGGCAAGCAGAGGCACCAACGATGGCCCATTTTTCAAGTTCCAAGATGGTCGGCCACTGACAAAGCCCCTCTTCACACGTCACATCAGGTCCGCCCTGCAAGAGCTGGGTCTCCCATACCAAGAATTTGCTGGCCACAGCTTTCGTATTGGAGCTGCAACAGCCACGGCCAAGGCTGGCATCGAGGATTCAACCATCAAGACAATGGGTCGATGGAGCAGCTCAGCCTTTCTAATGTATATCAGGACCCCCCGTGAACAGCTAGCACAATTCTCGCATACACTATCACAATCTTAACTATCCTATTGCTATGGCTGATATAATAATCCTGATACTGTATAATTATGAGTTTCTTGTACAGAGATCCATCATAGGTTCAGGCGATAGTAGGTATTTTTGGGGTAGAGGAATGAATTCCTCTTCTGGACAGATAAACTCCTTACCTTGGCCATTAGGAGTTAAAGTCACCCCAAAAAGCAAGGACATAGCTCGATAAGCAAGATCATCAGTGAGTTACAATTATTGGTGCTGATTACCTATAAAGGGCACTAACTATAGCGAGAGGCTAATTACCTATAAGCGGTGCTAATTGGCTGTAATAGGTGCTAAGCCAAACGGACCTCCCTCCATATCGTAACAGACGACGGACATTAATATTAGTTTTGTGCATATGCATTTATTATTATAAGAAGAAGAAGAAGATCACACTGGAAGGAAGTCAAAATGTGTCTCATACTACAAAAAGAGCATAATCATCCACACAAACGATATTATTACAATCATACAGAGTTAATGAATTTAATTTATATGCTGCTTAATGTGTATATAGTAGCTGATTAGCTCTATGCACATAACATGGTGTAACTTGGTGTAAGTGTTAAGCAATATCAGCAATAGAGACCCTGCATGGAAATTCATCTCTCTCTCTCTCTCTCTCTCTCTCTCTCTCTTGGACATGCATGTGAACCCATGCAGCTGCATGGCAAAAGTTGTTGTACTGAAGCTGTGGAGCATTGCGGGAAAGTGCTACATATGTCATCTGTACTGCACTGACAAGATACTGTATAATTTAGCACTAGTTAGCTAGACCTCAATAAAGCTAAGAAACAGGAGCACTGACTCCCGCAAAAGTTTCATACAAGCTTTCCATAACAATAATATGAAAGTGCAATTCAAGGCAGAAACTTCTGAAGTGAGTAGGAGAATTGGGCAATGCAAAACATCAACAGAGCAAGTGAAACATTATCAAATCAATGTCAACCAATAATTATGGTTCTCAAAACAAACTGTATGAAGTACGGTTAGTAGGCACTCTAAGTCAAACTGAAGTCTTTCCCAAAGCAAATTGATGTTATGATGACTTCAGACAACAATCCTTAAAGCAGTCCAACCAGTTCCAGCAAAAGAGGGGCAAACTACGCCACCCCCTGTCACACATCTTCTCACATTGCCTCTGAGTCTCGCAACTTCCACAATTGAAGTAATACTTCTCTTGACCTTCACCAGTCTTCCTCCCACAGGTACCACAATAATCTATGATACTTCCTCCTTGCCAAGTAATCCTTTCAGTCTGACAAGAATTGGGAGTAGAGTCATTGCAGTTGTTGCAGCAGGCCCAGTGGTGGACCCCGCTCTGACCTCCAGCGTAGTACCCGGTGCAAAACGCTGGTGAATCAGCACCGATGTCTTGTGCGGGCCAATATTGACACTTGCACTTGTTCCACCCGATATTGTAAAACAGGTTCGTGTCGCTGCACACACATCGGGTGTCTGTTCCAGCAGCTCCACATACGAATCTCAGGCCATTCATAGGCTCGCATTTGTTTCTTTCATCCACATCCACTATCCAACTGAAACTTGACAAGGCAAAAGGTTTCTTGGAACTGCAGGTGAAATGGAGACCATGACGCTGGTATTCACAGTCAGCAATATCTGTGCGTACCCAATCTCCCTTTCTGCAAGTCAGAGGTCGTATATTTGGATCACAGTCTGTGGTAACGGGTAGAACACGTTTGACCAGTGCTTGTTCACATGGAATTGCTACAAACAGTGCCAGAAAGAGCACATCACTTACAAAAATTTTGAAGTTCATCACGCAGCTCTCCTTCAATACTAATGCTGGACACAATTTTCATGCTCTTAAGTACCAAATGAAACTTCTGCTATTTTCATTGAATGAGAACAGTTATTAATAACTAAAAATTCCCAATCATAAACACTCAGCTTGATGATCATAACTATAACAAGTAAGGGAAAAAGCATTTCGTGAAATGAAAAAAGATGTAGGGATGACCACTGCTCAAAAAAGTAAGGAAACGAGAAGGATGGAAATGGGATCAATCTTTGTTCTGTATATCCAGCCAACAATCCCTACATATATGTCGGGTAGCTTCAGATTATAGTGTAGTAGTGTACGTATATGTAGGGATTGTTGGCTGGATATACAGAACAAAGATTGATCCCATTTCCATCCTTCTTGTTTCCTTACTTTTTTGAGCAGTGGTCATCCCTACATCTTTTTTCATTTCACGAAATGCTTCTATTTCAGCATCTTCGACCTCCAAGTATAGCTCAACAATAATACAACACCTTGACTCGTTGCTATGCTATTGGAGAACTATTCTTCTTCCATCTGTCCCCTGCATAGAAGAATGAACTCTATACATAGCTAAAACCATAAAAGAGAGGAAAAAAGACCAGGAACAAGTAAGGAAAAGTCTACCGGTAGCTGGATTGGTGAATCTAAAATCCCCGAATCGATAGTGTAGTCCATTATCTAGCTAGCTAGCTAGCTATAGCTGAGTAATATTATAATTTCGAATAATTAGATATCAAATTCATGCGCATGCGTATTATAGAAAAGATGGCTTCCTAATTGAATTAGTCGAGTGCATGCTGTGCTCCGTAGTGTCTCCTTTTTCATCGACTCTTTCGAGGATCAACGAGTAGAAAAGATCGTAGTTCGTAGAATTTGGAGTGGATTTATCCAGAAATCATAGCTGTAGCTTGAGTGGTTCGAGAGATATGGTTGTCTAAGAAGAATAATAATAATAATAGAGAAGAAGAAGAATCCAGCGATTTACCTGCTTGCCGTATTTCTGAAACGGTAAGCTCCCTGGTCCTGAAATTTGATCTGCACATTGTAGTAGGCTCTAGTAGGCTGGATAATCATTCACAGTAGCTTTTGTTAGGTCTAAGTGGGGGAACTAGAATTTCACTTTAGTATTAGTCTATAGGCGGCGCGCGCGGCCATCCGAGTCATCCCTACATTCTGATACAACCAAAATATATTAACATGAACATGAATTATTATCGAACAGAAAAATTTCCTGATTTATGGTGCAAAAGATCTGCTTTCACAGCCATGAATTATATATGCTTACATGCTGCATTTTAATAATTTTGTGTTACAGATATAGTAATCATCAGGCAGAATAATATATAAAGTGATTATTTGGGGCTATCAAAGATGCCATCATATAACCATAAACTGCTGCAGTTTCAATAGCTTCATGTTGCAGTTATGATCACTAAGCTTAATGTATCACATAAATTTGGTGATCATTTATGATTTCTACCTGCGACTGTCAAAGATGGGTTACTATAGGCTGATTTGAAGTTTTAAATACTTCAGTTAGCCTCACAGAGAAAACAAGTGAGGCACTAATTCAGCTTGGTAACACCAAACTCAACTACTACTTCAGAGAGTTGGGTAAATGATGCAGTATGCAAGAGTCCAGACATATACAGAGGTCAACTTCTTCACACTGACAGAGTTAATGCTTGACTCTGAAATGCAAAGCTTTAGCAATCCTTACATTACTACTTACTATACGTACGCTCTCCAGGTTGTCTAGCAATCCCACTGTGCAAGGAGCATGTAATGGCAGGGTGTCTAGGTTGTCTAGCAATCCCACTGTGCAAGGAGCATGTAATGGCAGGGTGTCTAGGTTGTCCAGCAATCCCACTGTGCAAGGAGCATGTAATGGCAGGGTGTCTAGGTTGTCCAGCAATCCCACTGTGCAAGGAGCATGTAATGGCGGGTGTCTAGGTTGTCAGCAATCCCACTGTGCAAGGAGCATGTAATGGCAGGGCATGAAGTCATAATCATGTCAGTGGAGGCTTGAGTTCACAGACCACTACTCCAGCACTGAAGCTGCACGCCCATAATAACAATTTACCCAAGGTCGTCATGCAAAGAAACTCAATTTCTCCAGCTAACTCCTAATGTGGGGGTTGCTTTGTACACCCCATTTATGACCTTGATTGCACAAATTTTTGTGGCATGGTTTTCACAAAAAGAGAGTGTGAACTACAATTTAACTTTGTGCACTAATTTCAAAATAACAAAATCCACAAAATTTTAATTTCAAAAAAAGTTTCCACCATAATTATAGTACCAAGCACATAAGACACAGGGAGAAGTAAGTACATATGCTCCTAGAACACACAAGCCATATTTGAACAATGCACTTCTCTGTAAAGAGACAGGGAAGCAGAGTGTGGGAGTCTCCCCAATAGTGATTATGCAATTATTGCGTAATAGGGAATTTCCCTGGGTATTTCCACAACATAAAGGCAACAGGCAGTTACATTATAGCCTGATCTCATTACAGAGGTGATATTATATGAGTGATGTCTGTGATGTTTTCATCTCTTACAATACTGTGCATTGCTACTCTTCTGCCTTCTTGTGGAGGTAAGAGCAACATAATTCTGCATGCTGCTGCTTGCAAATCATAAGATAAAAGATGTGAACCATCCATAAATTGCCTTGTCTTTGTTTTTCCCAAACCATAAAATTCCCAAGACTGGAAAGATTTTTTACACTTGTTCATGAATGACACAGGTGTAACTGGAGTACTTCTTCATGAAGAAGATATAGCCAACAACACTCTAGTCTTTCTTGACGATCTGGGAGAGAACCAAACCTCAACTCTCTCCTGTACAACTTCCGACCCTAACTGCTGCTCAGAAAGTGAGACCAACTTTGGTTGGTTCTATCCGAATGGGACCAGGTTAGGAAGCATGGATGAAGGCCATTCTCTCTACCTTACAGCAGAAAGTGGAGCATTCAGGCTACACTACACAAGAGAAGCCAGTGACTCACCTCCAGGAGGGATATATAGATGTGTGGTGCCCAGCAACAGTGCCACTGTCAAGTACTACGCTGGAATATATCCTCATGGAAATGGTATGATAATACACACTACATGTATATGGTATCATTCATACCAATTCTGTGTCTGGTTATTATGATGATCAGAGACCACTCTATTAAGAGACCACCTCTCAAAGACCACTTGGTTATATGCCCTGATAAGTGCTTGCACCATTGAATTTGACCTCTGTAAGAGACCACCTCTATAAGAGATCACCTCTCTTTAAAGACCACTTGGTTATGTCCCAATAGGCTTGCACCATAATTAAATTTGACCTCTGCAAGAGACCACCTCTCTTTAAAGACCACTTGGTTATGTCCCAATAGTGATTGAATTTGACCTCTGTAAGAGACCGCCTCTCTTTAAAGACCACTTGGTTATGTCCCAATAATGATTGAATTTGACCTCTGTAAGAGACCACCTCTCTTTAAAGACCACTTGGTTATGTCTTGCACCATTGAATTTGACCTCTGTAAGAGACCACCTCCATTAAGAGACCATCCTATTCAGAGACCATCTCTCTTTAAAGACCACTTGGTTATGTCTTGCACCATTGAATTTGACCTCTGTAAGAGACCACCTCCATTAAGAGACCATCCTATTCAGAGACCATCTCTCTTTAAAGATCACTTGGTCATGTCCCAATAGTGCTTGTACCACGTCTGTAAGAGCCTACTTGGCATTTGATTTGTAGGATTCTTAGTTGGACAAGAGGTGCAGTTCGAGTTGCTTCAAAATCATCCAATCTCCTTCAAGCTTTCATGTACGACATCCAATGGACCAGCGACCAAAATGTTTTGGAAGAAGAACGATAAAAAGATCACTCATAATCACACCATTCATCAAGACATTGATAATCAAGTCACAGCTATCTACAGGAGTGAACTGGTCATCAGTGAGAATGCCCCTGGGGCATATACGTGCTATGCACTGAACAGAAACATTATGCAACAGTGCAGTGGTAACTTTGATCAAGAAGCCCTGGTGCCCTCCACCATAGAGATTCACGGTAAGTTTAAACCACTAACATACTGTACATCATGAATCCCTATCAGGTGTATTACAGTGCTCACAATAATTATTGTCCAGACATTGTACCTGATGATAATTATATAACCCTAATCCCATAGTACCACACACCCAGACATGTGGGGAAATGGTTTGAGCACTGTCAAGTTCAAAGTTCGAACTCCTGCTTGAAACCAAGGCATGGGCCTAGTATGAATTGGATTATCATTAATCAATGCTAATTATGTATGTAATGTGTGTGTGTGTGTGTGGGTACACAGGTATTCAGAGACCACAACTTGTCTCTACTGAACAAGTGGATGGCAACGACATTAGAGTGTCTTGGAATGCGGATAGCTTTGTCTATGATGCCACCGGTTTCATGATATTTCTGACAGATATGAACTGCACAACTAAAAACTGTCGGAGTGAGTTTACTATGAGCACAGGAGAGAGAGAATACATACTACATGGACTGGTAGTTGGAAAAAATTATCAAATAGAAATGGTTACCTTGTCCAATCAACTACCAAGTGAACCAACCTCACCTCAACATGTCATATTACATCAAGGTACATAATGTATGCACTTAGTTACCATATTATGTCAGATGGGGTTATAAACTGTACACACTATCCATATGTATACCTGTATATATGCCGGAGGCTTTAACTTCTTTGATTCATGTGTTATTGTGTATTAATGTCCATTTTACAGAGGAGAAATATACCAAGTTAGAGAAGACTTTAATTGGAGTCATTTCCACTGTTGTTTTCATTCTTGTGGTAGTTATAGTAGCAGCTATCGTGGTCGTGGTCATCCTTTCATACAAATTAAAACTCAAAAGAAGATACAATCATAAATCCCGTCAGTACTAATAACACACTACTTCTGTTCACTGTCCACAAATAATACAGTGAATTGCAAGTTGGTTGTCCAATGTAAGATGCAAAATCTAAAAGAGCTGTGTAAACTTGAGGCTGTTCCTGAATAGACGTGTGGCTTTTCTTCAATAGATGCAAGTTTTTATTGCAGTCTATTTGTGCTTTACATTTGGACAACCAACTTGCAATTCACTGTAATACATGACTACTTGTAAATCCTGTCACTCATTATTGCATTACTATAGCCACTACTTTGTCGATTAATAATGTGAAATTTTTGTGGAGTAAAATTAATTTTAATGATCGTGTGGTTCAATACACATGAGCAACACTGGACTATACACAGCACAAATTAAATGAATCAGTAGTTAAGAAATTCATCATTCTACTAATGAGCACAGCTTGACAAAATAGAAGGCAATGAAATTCATAACCAGGGGAATTAAGTCCCAGGGTATCAACCATGGCAACCATCACACAATCTCTATAACCTTTACCTTCTATCAGCATAGGGTTTTCCTCCTTGTAACTGGTATGGGTACCAGTTCCCACCATCAGATTTAATCCCACCAAATGGACAATTAAGATACCAAATAGATCACCTTATAATTTTCAGCTTCCTGCTAATTGATAAGCACTGCAACCAGGCAAGGCTTACTTCATGATGACTATCATGGGTCTATAAGCTGTAGAGAGCAAACCTGTTGTGAAGGATCTTGACAACTCTCTCCAGTGATTTTGAGTCTGTCAGTGAAAATGGTATTCACTACCTATTTTCATAAACATAGAGAGCAAGTTTTTACCGACTTGTACTGCAACTCTAGTGAACTAGCTGGGTTATTTTGTTAGCTCAATCAGTAGGCTCACTGACTGCCACTGTTCTTCTGTTGCAAGACTTACACAGCGAGTACCTCTCAAAGTTGTGTTTTAACATTTTGCACATACCATAGCATTATTCTCTTGTAGCCTCGTCCCCCCAGGCCTTCTTTTTAGTTATGAATGTGGAGGGCCTGGTACGTGAAGTCACGGGGGCATAGAACTGGGGTAGAACCGTCTTAATTGGGTGTGGGCAGTGCAAGAGAGCATTATGACCATGCCCATGCATTTGGGCTACAGACTGGAGCGACTACAGGATCGACCTAAAGGCACCAGGTGTTCAGAAGAACTTCTGCTGTTTCTCTACAACAAAAAGACCAATTCGCTATGGCTATACAACCAAGGACTTACTAAAAGGAGTGAAGAATTCTGAGGCCGATCTATTTATAATCCAGGTAAGTCTAAAATCTACTATCTAACGATAGGCAGCTCTGATACTAACTGCTGCTAGGCTAGCAAAGCGTAGCAAAACTCTTTTTCAGTGGCGGGCTGTGTGCTCGTGCGTGGTCGTAGCACCAATTCATCATGGCAACATATGCGATGGGAATGTGTTTCCTTGGACACACCAGCATACCAGGCCCTCCACAAGCACACCATTGAGCATACCAGGCCCTCCACAATCATAATTAAAAAGGGACGAGGCTAATTCTCGTTATTCCCTCAAAGACTGCAAGTTCAAAGGTCATGCTTGCATATGGCATAACAATAATAATATTGGTGGCATTTATAAACAAATCGCCAAAACTGATGAAATTAAAATATACACATATTAAAAGGATAGAGCATTGCATTCCACAGAGTAGCGGATATGACATTATGTACATACACTGTTACAGCAGGAGTGTTGCCATGATACTATAGACTGTTACAGCAGGAGTGTTGCCATGATACTATAGTTGTTATATACACTGGAACTTGATAATAAGGGGAATCCCCAGGGTATGGACCTCACTGGGTACTCCTATATAAGCGCTATGCCAACTGCCAAGAAACAACTCTGTAGTGTCTACACTGCATTCCAAGAAAACGATGCCCCGGTCCACCATACTGTTAGTCAGCGTTATTGTATTTCTGAACACTAAAATAACTTATGGAAAGCTACTCATCGATGAAGACCCATTGCAAAATAACACTCTGGTATTCATGGATGAATTAGGAGAAAATGAAAACTCTTCCCTCACCTGCACTACTTCAAACACAAGCTGCTGTTCTGAACATGAAACTAACTTTGGTTGGTTCTACCCAAATGGGACCAGGCTAGGAAGCATGGATGAAGGTCACTCTCTCTACCTCGCAGCAGAAAGTGGAGCATTCAGGCTACACTACATGAGAGAAGCCAGTGACTCGCCTCCAGGAGGGATATATAGATGTACAGTACCTAGCAACAATAGCATTGTGACCTATTACGCCGGCATATATCCTCATGGAAATGGTAGGTTAAATGAATTCAAGCTACATTTAATCTTGTTAACATGGTTGGAAATTTGGATTGGAGGTTGATAAATCACTCCAAAGGTTGATACACAATAGAGAGCTAAACAATAGTTTTGTATGCCTGTAGCCATAACAGAAGTCAGTTATCGACCTCTGTGTTTATGGTCTCTATGCAGATGCTATTTACATAGCCAAAGGACCAATGGCATTCATGTGCACATGTGAATAGCATAGAGACCCTATACCTCTGTATGATTACATACACTTCATGCAGGACTGCTGAATGGAGGTGAAATAGAATTTGAGCTGCTCAGCATAGACCCTGTTTCCTATAGACTCTCTTGCATCACTTCCAATGGACCACCAACCAACACCTTTTGGAGAAGGAACAAAAGAAAGATCTCAGTTAGCCACTCCACCAGTGAAATCATTACAGATCAAGTCAGAGCTACATACGACAATCACATAGTGATTAACGAAAATGTCCCAGGGACTTATAACTTTCATGCCTTAAACAGGAACAAGGATTTGTGCAAAGGTCGTGACTGCTTCAACGATGATGCTTTTGTATCACCATACTCTGTGCAAATCAGTGGTAAATATGTAAGCCATGATTTTTTAGCTCATAAAAGTAAGTAAGCCTTTATACTGATTTCTTTTCAAATCAGTGGGATGAGGTAAGCCCATGATTGAGCTCGCACAGGCAGAGTAAGCCCTTATACTGATTTCTTGTCAAATCAGGGGGATGAGGTAAACCCATGATTGCAAGGATTTCTTGGTAAAGTAAGCCCTTATACTGATTTCTTGTCAAATCAGTGGTAAGTAAGCTCATACACTTATCAACAATGGAAAAAGCTTATTTATAATGATTCCTTGGTAAGCCCATAATTACATAAACAAATGATTTCCTGTCATATCACAAGTAAATCTTTCAATTTCTTGCCAATTCAATTGAACAGGAGGGATGCAGACACCTCAACTTGTAATGGTGAAGGAGACAAGTCCTGGCTGGGTCAGAATATCGTGGAATAATGATAATGTTGCTCCCAATGTCACTGGCTTTATGATCCTAATCGCTGACATAAACTGCATATCTGCCATTACTTGTCGGGAAGAATTACAAGTGGCAAGAAATGAAAGTGAAAAGAAAGTCCAACTGGTAATGGAGAGGACTTATCAGATAAAGATGGTAACTTTGTCCAGGCAGTTACCGAGTGATCCATCAGCACCTATCTACCACACAGTACAGAAAGGTATGGTATTACTAAGTACTGCAATGAAGCAGTCCACCACCTTAAACCTGTGTACACTTGCATGCCCTGGGGATTGTATTTATAACATGGCACAGGCAACCTGCATGTTGATCTCATTTCCCTGTATTCATGAAAGAATCTGTCATTATAATTATATTGTACTGTTAGTAACAAGATACTTCCACTATGCTGTGTAGCTGTTTGCTTGAACTCAAAGAGACCATGTAGCTGGTAGTGCTTTAAGTCTGATTTTCTGCGATTTGCACTAAGTGTCGATCCTTGTGGTCTTCATCACAAGCCTCACAGAACAAAACATCTGCAAGTTGCCCTTAATTTCGATCAAGGAGCTTAAAATAGCTGTCAAGCAAGCAGTTACACAGAATGATCCAGACCAGTGCAGTACAAATACTCACTATATGAAGTAGCTGCCAGAAAATTAAGAATGAACCATAACCTAATTTTATTTTTCTCTACAGAGAAGAAGCCAACGATGACTACTTATGATATTCTTGGTCTCGTTTGGTTTATCTTATCTTTACTGATAATAATCATACTTATCATAATAGTGGTCATGCAGTACAGAAAGAACAGGACTGAATCGTGTGAGAACAGAACTGAATCATGGGGGAAAAGTGAAAAGTAAATATCATCACAATTTCTCAGAATCACAAATTGAATTACTATTAATTTGATGATATTATTTGACATCACACAGTCACTGAAAGCGCTACCTAATAAATAACACAATGCTAATGGAATCTCAACTCTCATACCCCCTTACTGCTAATTAAGGGACACCTCATGCTTTGCAGGGCCAATTATCACAAATCACAGTTGACCTGACATTTGATGGCAAAGCACTGCATTGATGCTATACTTCTTTCTACTGTAACAGTTGGCTGTAATGGCTGAACAAACTGCCAGTTTTGCCTGGACATTTGTTCTATGTCAGACTAGTCTCGCAAGCCGAACCCTTCGGAAGAGGAAGGGTATGGGCAAACTCAATACGGTCACATGTGAATTCAATAATAATAGCCAATACAGCTACTCTCATGGAAAGAGAGAGGCCTGCACGTCTATATTTTCTATCAGGTCTGAGGACAGTTATAACAATGAGATATTAGATTGAATGGACAAAGATTCACTGTTATTTTATACTGAGCAAGTGTAGTCATAAACTCAATAGGAACGTAGTGACTAAATAGAGGACCTAGCTCTGGAGAAAGCTAGTGAGGAAAACTGCAGCTAGTAAAAAGTGTAATTCTGGTGCTTGGAATCCTTATTATTATTGTAAAGAATTCAGCAAAAGAAAGCTGCAGCTACTCGAAATTGTTCTACACAGTCAGCCATGATTTTCATGGCATAATGTGAACATTTTCCCCTTCGCGCGTGCGGGTGGGTGGGTAAGGGGTCGAGGTCTAGCTAGCGAGCGAGCGAGAGCGCGCGAGATCGAGCCGGCTAGCCGTCGTTTGTGGAATAAGTATTATACCTTATCTCATCATGTGTGAAGAGTCCTGATGCTTCCAATTCCTCCAGTTGAGGGAGCATTGCCTCCAGGTTCCTGTGCACTACTTCAGCCATGGCTAGAGGTCTTCAGAAACGAGCCGGCTATATCCGCGTCCACGTGGTCAAACTCTGACCCTAACCGATCCTTTACCGAAGGGTACATGGTAATGGTCAGCGCGGTCCGCTGGTCTTGCTGCGCACTATTTCGAGGCTAGCTGAAAAGTGGCTGTGCAAAGCCAATAATGTTCCATTGCATTATTGACTACTTCTGTGTAAGACCTAAATGACTCCCATTCTATCTATTACAAATTTCGCATGACTTCTGCAAAAATTAAAAGTATCACGGGTAAAAGATGACTGGAACATCTGCTGCGAGGTCAGTGCAGTCCATTAACAGCTCTGACTTCAAGAGATCTCTTCAAACGAGTAAAAGAACCACAGCTAAGACTCACCGCTGGTATTTCGGTGGATTGGCTTCTTCAGGGGCTGCACTCTTCACTCACCCCCTGGATCTCCTCAAGGTATGCTAGCTTACTTCAGAGAGTCAGTAATTCCCTATCAGTGGTGGAGAACTAGGGGGGGCAGGGGGGGCTTGAGCCCCCCCCCCCCCCCCCCCCACTTTATGTGATATACATATTAACATTCTTATCACTAACAGACTTTGTGATATTCCCAAACATTCAACACTTGTCTTAGAATTTTAACATAAAACCTCCTCAGATTGCACCAGATTGCTTCTAATGGACCCCAAAATCCAAAAATTTCCTGGGGGGGCATGCCCCCAGACCCCCCTATATGGTACAAAAATTCTCTGCCCCCTCACTTTTCAGTAGCTGTCTCCACCCCTGCCTATAGAGTGGAACCTCCCATTGTAGATCCCTCTGAAATGCTTGATCAAGACACAACATGCATTCATTGAATAGTTCATATAAAGTGAATTAAAAGACTATCGTATTCATTATAATAGCCACTGGCAAAAGCTTCCTGTAGTAGTGGTAGGTAGTAGCAAATAAGCATGCTAAATTTGGCAGCTAAATCTCATTCCATAGCTGAGATACTGCATGAAATTAATCACTCCAAAAAGTAACATTCATCCCGGAGTATATCTGAAGTGGATCCACTTCCCACCCACTCCAAGTACATTAGACAGTTAATAAGTTTCTCCATAGCCTGTCATTCAATGCAGTCACATGTTAGAGTTTGATTAGTGTCATGGAGTGACAGTCATGTGCTGATAAGACAACTAAACATGTTGTAGACAGACCATGTATGCAGACATCTCACAACACTCCTATGCTCCAAGTTAGAATACTAAAAGGTCTTTGGTAGTATCATTAATCATAATACTATAGAAACCAGTACACAGTTCTTTCCTGTTTGAAGCCCTCTCTGGACCCATTTAGAGGTCCAGGGCTGTATAGGAATTTAGGGGAAGTAAAATATTGCTCAGGACCTCATAGCTCAGGGTAATGAAACCATGGTAATGAAACCATGCATGCAGGTACAGTCAACTCCTAGAGGAAAATATCAACATCCCTTAGAAACCAGTTACAGTCTGCTCCTATTGGAATTTAGAGGAACTAAATATTGCAGAAAATATCAACATCCCTAATCACTATTCTAATGATCTTGTTGGATAAGGAGATCAGCTATGCATGGATTTTCCATTCTACCTTTAGGGACAGGATTCTGAACCTGTATGTGCTGACTCATCATCAGAGGGCAGTGTACATACCATATTATTGTGATGGATACAGCAATAATATTTATCATGATAACTGTGATTTTTTAGGTAAACTTACAGACTCAGCAGGTTGTATCAAAGGGTGTGTTTGGTATGGCGGTACATGTGGCAAGAACACGAGGAATAGTGGCATTTTACAATGGCCTCTCGGCATCACTAGGAAGACAGGTACTGCTTCGCCCTTATTAAGGGAGGTGGGCACTTTTAAGTTTTGGTGCTATAGTCTCACCTTGCCCCTTGATCGTTCTATAACTTTCTCAATTCTTAACCAAATTTCAAACACCAGCAGAGAGATCCATTAAACTAGAAATCTTAAGAGTTGAGGAAGTTGTAGCAGGATCAAGGGGCAAGGTGAATGCAAATAGACCTTAGTAGCACATTAGAGAAACTAGAATTTCAGGAGAGAACCAGAGCTGCCAATATTATATATGTAGTAGGACACGACATTTTCACAGTCAAAGTTTCCTTACACAATGTAATGTGGCCAGAATGTGTTAGCTTCAATTCAGGATTTCACTTGAAGGGGGTCAAATGTCTAGTGAAAAAAATTGAGGAGGGGCAACTACAAACCAGTACATGTATGTACTATGATAGTCTCATTATGAGGGGGGAGGGGGGAGGAGGCAAGCCATTGTTTAGGGGGGCTTCTGCTCCTCCTTGAAATAAACCCTGGACTAGATTGATAACGGGCATCCCTACTCTCTAATGGGGCATCCCTACTCTCTAACGGGGCATCCCTACTTAGAGAATACTATTATTTTATCTTTATAGCTCACATATTCGACTGTGCGGTTTGGAGTGTATGATGCAGTGAGACCGAGATTAGAAGCTAGAAACCAAGGTGAGTAAAGAATTGCTGTTCAAGCTCTGCAGTAGCAACTGGTATGCAGAACACTTGATCAGGGTTCACAATAACGGGGTCAATTTCTTCATTTGTCTGGTCATTTTTCTGCCCATGTCCGGACAATAATAGAGTGTTACTATGAGCACTGCTTGTTGATCTTTATTTTGTTATTGTTGCAGGGAATCTACCATTCTATCAGAAGATACTTTTAGGCGCTTTTGGAGGTAAAGTGTCTATTATCTGGACCTGGTCCACATGCTCTACATTGTTCTCTGTTTCCTACAGGACTTTGTGGAGGGATTATTGGAAGTCCATTTGACGTAATTAATATCAGGTAATAAAAGTGGTTCACTGCTTGGGGGCTTTTGATTTCCATAAGCTCAGGTAAAGTGGCTCACTGTTGAGTTTCACAGAGCACTTAGTTGCTCTAACAGTGCTAAAGACTAAAAAAATTTTTTGTGTGCACAGCATACCTTAAATATAGGGGCCCACTTCTTCTAGTATTATCTTCCCTTTGATGTGGTCAATAGAATGCTGATTAACCCACAAATACCCTTTGATGTGTGAAACCACTCCTATTCCTTGACTAATATGCACCAGTGTGTAATTGTGCAAACTTGGGTGAGATGCCCCCACACACTGATGTTAGTTGGAAAAGTATTGGATGGTCATGTGATATAATATGTACCCCTAGCCCCTAGACCCTATATCATTGATTGAGCACATGCTAGCATCTCCATGAAACATTGTGATCATGTATGATAGGTTTATGATGCAATCAAGCCAAAATGCTTATACTTGCCATGGCTAAACAAGCATACCCAATGATTCTTGTGGACTGAAAATATACTGTGTTAAACATACAATATCAGGCAGTGGATGATATAGGACTGTCATTAGGGGAGCATGCATCCACCCTAAAAATAATGTTAATTTTCTTTTAGAATGCAAAATGACACAAAGCTAGCAGTGAAGCATCAGAGACAGTAAGTTGATTGATCATGTCACCTGCATTGCATTGCATTGCAGAATGAATTTAATGTGGGTCATTTGTGCAGGTATAAACATGTGTTTGATGGCTTCAGACGCATCATAAGTGAAGGTATGTGGAGTGTAATGGAAAGTCAGTACTTGTAAAATCATTATAAATGTAGAGGGGCTCTTCCGTTTATGGACTGGGTGTTCGCTGAACATCTCCAGGGCAATACTGATGACTTTATCACAGGTATGTGTGAAAATTATGTACTGCGGAATCTCTTAATGTAATAGGATGGTGTCCTTATTTCAGTGGTCTAGTGGGACAGAAAATTGTCCTGATTGTACATGGAGAGGGAGTACACGTTTAGCAGGGCTCACTACATGGGGAGGGAATATGCATTGTTTAGCAGGGCTTGCTACATGGGGAGGGAGTACACATTGTTTAGCAGGGCTTGCTACATGGGGAGGGAGTACACATTGTTTAGCAGGGCTCACTACATGGGGAGGGAGTACACATTGTTTAGCAGGGCTCACTACATGGGGAGGGAGTACACATTGTTTAGCAGGGCTTGCTACATGGGGAGGGAGTACACATTGTTTAGCAGGGCTCACTACATGGGGAGGGAGTACACATTGTTTAGCAGGGCTCACTACATGGGGAGGGAATACGCATTGTTTAGCAGGGCTCACTACATGGGGAGGGAGTACACATTGTTTAGCAGGGCTTGCTACATGGGGAGGGAGTACACATTGTTTAGCAGGGCAGTCACTGCCACAAGACATTTTCCAGTTGATTTCTTCTTGTCTGACCAATTTCTGTACATTTAAAACTGCAATTAGATAATCATGTCCGGACTATAATAGAGTGTTATCACGAACCCTGTTCAGAGTGCTCTAGCTTTATGACAAATCACATAGTATCATTGCTTCAACATTGCATCACATGCAGATAGCATTTTATGAGCAAGTTAAGCAGATGTTGCTCTCCACGAGATACTTCAAAGATAACGTGATCACTCACATTTCTTCCAGCATCATAGCGGTGAGTCGAAGTAGATGATATTAAAGTGACGTACTAATGGCCAATGTGGTATATGGGTGTGCTAGTACCTATTGTAGCCTAGTGAAAAAAAAATTTTGTGACCATTTTTACAGTACCTGATGAGAGGTTTAATCCCATTATTTCGACCACACAAAAAGCTTGGATGTCTGAGCTGTTAGTGTTAGGACTAGGTCTAGGGTTAGGGTTAGAATTAGGGTTAGGGTTAGGGTTAGGGCTTGATGGATTATGCTTTTTTAAGCCTATTTTTCTATTCTCAAATTCTTTTTTTATTTTGCTGTTATTCTTTTTTAATTGCCTATTATTCTGAATTATGCTGATAGCAAATGTTCATAGAGAATTGTATTGCAACATTACAATCTCAGCATCAGTGCTTATAAAACAGCTACTTATCTCAGCATCAGTGCTTATAAAACAGCTTATATTTTCACTATGGTCAGACCCTCATTCAGAGTTACTTCTGCTGCTCCTTCTGTTGCCATTAGATCTCTGATTGATGCCACTACCATAATGTCATAGTAGAATAGCATAATACACACAATAATTTTTTTTAAAAACACCTATTATTCTAGCATAATTCTCAATTCTCTTAAATACCTATTATCAAAATTATGCTAGCATAATTCATCAAGGCCTAGTGCTTGTTTTATTGCAGGGACTTGTTGCCACTTCTGCAACGCAGCCTGTGGATGTGATCAAGACTCGCATGATGAATGCCAAACAGGGAGAGTATAAGTCCATCATGCGTTGTATCATCTACACTGCTCAGACAGGACCATTGGGTTTCTTCAAGGTGAGAGAACTTGGGATACCGAATTTATGGTCAGATAGTATAGGTTGAATTATGGTATGTATGTCCATTGTGGTTCAAAGGTCAATGCATGCGTATGTGTTACTCATTGCATGGCATAAAGAGTACAGACAATGCAATGGGCTTAGCTAGCAGACCAGCCCAATGGCATGCAATTTCATGTGATTTGCAGATTATCAGCAGGTGCAGGCTAGACTATAAAGTCTATGAGTGTATTAATTAATGATAATTTTGCATCACTAAATAAGTTTGGTCTATTTCTTTTATACTTTGTATCTGTGAAGTTTAATTAAGACTAATGACTTTAATTACCTGTGTGTATTGTTGTTGTTGACAGGGATATATTCCAGCTTTTGTCAGACTGGGACCTCATACAGTTCTCACTTTTGTATTTATGGAACAGTTACGCAAACTCTTTCCAGTTAGACCATCATAATACCAATTAGTCAATCTTTCCCACTCCATGACATGAATATTCTACATTGTTATCATTATTCCACTCTAAGTTTTTAAATGTTTATAAAAATGATCTGTTTTTGAGTATTCTCTCCTGATTTGTTACAGTGAATTTGGAATGTGTACAAAGGGACAAGAATTTGAGCCTCAATACTTACAGTGGATTATTGTGTAGAGTGTATAATACAAATTAGATTGTCCGGTGGTTCAATTTGATCAGAAAACCATGAACAGTGACAGCAAGTGCTAACATACAAGGGAGAGTAAGCAGGAAACAATGAACTAATACACTAAGTAGGAAACAAACAGTGACAGAAGTACGGCCTGCAGATTGATTATTTTTGTTCCATTTCTTTTCAGGGATGATCATGCTATAAGTTTTTTGAGTCTACCTTCTACATTTGAGGTCCGATTCACAGTGATTATAACAAATTATACTTTAATTTGTTGGACATTAAAGTAGTGAGCAGGGCTTTGTTCCTGCAATTGCAAGAACAGAGTGCACACCTAAAAATTTCCCTTTTGAGGCCGATTTTACAGTTTCTTTAATACCACTTCTAATCTCTGTCCTTCACTTAATCGTTGGACATCTTGGTCTTTACGAATCAAAGTATCGGGTAATTTCCTGATCTTGGATATGCGAGTCGAATTAATCTCCAATTCTTCAGCACAAATCTTTAACAATTCACCATAGGTCAGGAAGCATAATTCAACTTCAATAAAGTCACTTTCATCGCCTTCAAATACTCTGATCTTTAACAGCAGCGAATTCGGTTGTGACTTTTGAAGTTTGCTAGTCATAAAGTCATGATTATGATCATCAGGAGGTTGTTGATTCAAGCTTAAGTCTGGAAGTGGGTTTGACGATCCCTTACCCATTCCATTTGCCATGGTGTTATCTTCAGATTGATCACGAGGTTCGCTGTATGGAAATGTTGGATGCTGGAGATAGTGTGGTACTATTGGTAAGGCTGATAGAGGCAGAGCATTTTTCAATTTCAGTAGCCTCATTCTTTCTTCCAGAGGACAGCCCAGAAGAGAGAGTGCCTCATTTGAGGAGGCCAAATCTGTTACAGTCTCCCCTTTGAAGGTTGCAATGTTTGCATCTGCTCCAGTAGCCAGGAGATATTGTATTACGGGGGTATGGTCTCTCTTGCAAGCCCAGTGCAAAGCAGTCCTAAAGATATAAATATATAGCTTGGCTTATATAGTTCAATTTCTACTGCATAGAAAAAGTACTTACCATCCATTCATTGAATTTTGAGAATTTATATTAACTCCATTATTTATTAGCTTCTTCACAGCTTGTACATTGCCAACACAAGCTGCTTCCCGCAGAGCTTCAGTCATCTCTGATTTCAATTTTTCATATCCAATTTAGTGAATGTGCAGATGAGATGATCCGGATCCAGAGCGCGCGCACGTGCACCTATCATTGATCGAATTCGCGAAATCACTTCGGCTCAAAATTGTTGGCAGCTAACAACGTTTACTCATCTCTGTGATCAAGATAGCAATAGTAGTTTGATATGTCACAAGACGGTGTTGTGGTGACGCTGATAAATCAAGATTCCGAAGTCGTAGAGCTTCAAGAACTCAAAGAAAGAGACGAAGCTCCCTTAGAGGAGGAAGAGGGTGAGAGCGCGAGCGAAGGGGATATTGAAATAGAGCATCTGGTAGAAGATGGGTCTGAGACGCAGGGAGAAGGAGGGGAGAATGGAAGTTCGGTAGCCAATAGTATCACTTTCGATGTAAGAAAGAGGACGCTGATCACACTGTGGCAGCGAACTATCTTGGAAGAGTTCTTCAGAGCGGGCATGAGCAGTGCTTCCATGCAGTTGAACAGTCTCCATCAGGCTGCTGCTGAGAAGACTGGACTGGATCCTACTGTTGTCAAGGTAGGCATAACAACACTGATTAGAGTGGTGGTTTGAACCTGGCCATATAAACCATTTCCCATCCTTAAGATAGAAGGATATTTTGCAACCTTGATGTGGGCATAGGAACCAGGGGTAAGGAAGACAGCAGCATGCACTGGACTGTTGTTGCTCCCCTAACTTCTTATGCCCATGCTTAATGTGCACAGTTATTAATTCACCCTGAAGGACACTACTAGCACCTTACTGGCTCTCTTTCTTCTGTTGATATCAATCTATTTCGAGAGTGAATTTTTTTTTCTGGGTACAACCCTGGGATCAGTAGTGATGAATGTGCACTGGAGCAGTATTGTCATGAGGTTTACATTATTGGAATCCTGAAACAGAATGTTCCTTTAATTTCTGAGATTACATCTAATGAAAGTGGTGTGTGTAAAGATGGTGGTTCCCTTGAAAGTAGCAGTAGAGAGAAGGGAAGGTGTGTAAAGAAAGTAAGAGAGCTTGATTGCTTGATGAATCAAGCCATCATTAACTTTAAAGCAGCTGGTTATTGTTTTATACCCAACGTAAGTCATGGCATAGTTTAAGTGTGAAATATGCCCCTCAAGAAAATGCCAAATGTATGATGGTATGTGATACTGTTGACCATTACCAAGTGTACTTTGATGACCATTACCGGTACCATAATGATGATCATGTACCATAGTAGTGATGACCATTACCAACTCAGTAGTGGCACTGTCAACTTATTGTGCATCCTGAAGAGGTGACCTGGTCACATTTAGAACATGACATTGTGCATAAGTTATGGTCAAGTTAGAATGTTAAAGAGCAACTAAACATTGCCCAGTTTGAAGTAGTCATTATTATAATGGACCACATTCACTAAGAGGTCTTGTATGGGACCTACGGTACAAATTTTTCTATTCAATCAATGAAAAGCTGCTTGGGAATATGCATTATGTTGGTCAGGGCCATAATTTGGTGAGCTAGCTTATGGCTCTACCTAACTGTTCAAGAATTAGCAGGACAAAGAGGCATGCAAACTAAGCATGCACTAACTGTGGTAGTTAGATCTCATTCCATGGCTTAGATACGGTCAAGGATATTACCCACTACCATCACCAAAAGATAGTACCTACTGACCTGATCGATCATTTACTTTTGAAGAGTTATTTTTCAAAATGGAACAGGATGAAAGATTGAGTCAAAGGTCCAGTCAAACTGGAAATACCAGGACATCACATCCCAGATTTCTTGTCATTGTCTTATAATTAGATTTCTGGATCCAACCACAAGTTCCACCTTTGACCTCCAAATTCATAAACAGTTTTTAAAATTGATTTTAATCTGGAGTTTAGGTTGCATCCTAGGGGGATTTTTTTGTGGATTTCAGGGTTTCATGAGGGAGTAGTAACAGAGAGGTGGGGTTGACTTTGGAATTATCTTTTTTTTTATTAGAACTGGATACGCAATCGTAGAAGACCAGCTGCCATCAAGTCAGCAGAGAGACTTGCAGAGAAGATCAGTCATGGAGAACTTCCTTACTCTTCCACCCCTTATGCCCACCAACCTCCTCTCACCACCCTCGTCTCACTCCTCCCCCCCTCCACTCCCATCACTGTCACTAGCCTCATGCAACCACACCCTCTCCCGGCGGTAGCATCCAAGTTGCTGCTTCCAACTAGCACTCAGCAGGGGCCTCCAGCTTTAGCAGGGGGATTAGTCAATCATCATGGGATGGGACACCCTGATCCAAAGAGGATTGCATTGGAACAATGTAAGTTGCGTGTGATAAGATTGTTGGTTTACTGGGTCAAGAGGAAAGAGAGAAACTCCATCAGCAAAACTTCCCTAGCTGCATGGACAAATACAGGAATTGAAATGAGTCCAGGAACAGGATCTCTAGCTCTTTTATCTAAGCCTGTCCCAATTAGCTAAAAGATGTACTCATGCCATTGTTCCATTCTTGGACACCTGACTCTTGATCTGCACACCTGGAATATGCTCATCTAGAATATGCTAGATGCTCTATCTGAAATAAACCTGCTGTCCAGATTGTGCCAGGTCATAGTGCAGTGCTGATAACTAAGAATGGAAACCCCAGATAAGGTACACCCTCACCCCATTAAACTTGTGTTGCAGTGACCTATTGAACCAGTGATGTCAGAAGTGGTACCCTGTTCTGTTACATTAGGGAGAGTGTATGTCACTATGAGAACTCTGTAGACTATAGAGCTGGGTCAGGGTTCAGTATCCTGCTTTGTTATTAGCCACCCTTTGACCAATGCAGCAGTATGCATGTATTACAATATCTGAGCATTTTAATGTACACTCATCTCTGAGACTTCTTTACTCTGCACAGTTTATCTTTGTAGCTATTGATCAGTATTGATGTCTAGGTGGACAGAATAGAATAGTGTCTTGACCAGACAAGTCTTGCACACATTAGGCTGCCGCTGTCACTTGGAGTGTTTCTCAATATTGTTATGGGATGGCTATGAAGGCACATGGTTGCAGGACAACTTCTGCAGAGTAGGAGTTCAGTATCATTACACCAGTAATTGTGTATTTAGAGCCCAGACATCTTTGATTTCACAACCATGAAACCCAATTTTCGTTGTTACACCACAAACTAGAAGTAGCTGGCTAATTTGACTTGAAGAGCCTGCAGAGATGTACTATGAGCATGCTTGAATGAAGATTGCACTAATGTAGTTATAGAAGACATGATAAGCAGTTAGTAGGGTCCCTGAAAAGTTATTTCTAAGGAGAAAAAAAATTGATGGTCCATACCAAATGATATAAAAACCTGTTTACACTCTGTTAGCAACATTGATTGCATTTAAGCTGTAATAGACACTCTCAGTAGCTTAAATGAGGTGCTTATTAGTAGTGGAAAAATTTTATAGGATGCACAGAAAAATTAAAGTACACTTTGATTATTTCCTTATTCCAAGTCTCCAGCTTGTTTGGCTTGAAGTCAGTATAGACTGTTGTAGGCCATTGTTATTGCTATCCAGCTGGACACTAATTCTTTGTAGTAATTACAAACAGGAGAAACCAGTTTGACTGGGTTTTTTAGCGTAACACCTGTTGCATGGGTTTATTGCAATAATGATAATCATTATAGGCATATCCCCATGGCCAAATATAGCTCCATCGGGTGATGTATAATTTTAAACTCCTACATGCACCCAGCCTGTCATCTCTGTAAATTCGGTTAAACTTTGACCTCCCCCCTCCCTTGTAATTAACAAGGGATGGGGAGTAAGTAGTTGTTCATCTCCTAATTCTATGGCTGATGCAGATTTCTTAAGTGCGGGAGGGTTGTAGTGTGGGAAGAAGAATAACGGGAGAAATGACGAAGACTTGCTGGGAAGTCTAATAATATGGATGGGAGTAGAACAAAGATCCACTTATTCAATTTTAAAGGGAATGTAATTTTTGATGAGATGATAAGAAATGTTCCGCCACTTGTTTGGAAGTACCGTGGTTCCCATAGAGACCCTTGTTTTATCATTGTTTCCTTCCCATTGTCATGCAGAACACTAAGTAAACATAAGGTGATTACATCAATACCCATGTACACACACACACACACCTCACCCTGCACTGCCACACTGTAATACACCACAGATTATGTTCTTTATCGTGCACTGCACACATTACCAGCCACTACAAACTGTGTCTTAATATACACATGTACCAGCATGCTAGCCACTACAAACTCTGTCTTATCGTAGCGCAGGCACATAGCAACCCCCCACCTACCTAACCAGTCCAATGGCCACTACAACAGATGTGCTTGGGGTACATTGCTGGGATATTATCGTAAGATACAGAGGCGCCATGAGATCACGGGGATGGTCTGGAAAGGTTGCCTTAGGATACTATCGGGAGTAGAAAAGGGCTGTGGTTGGTGGCTATTGTAGGATAGAGCTGTGGTTAGCATCTATTGTTGGATAGAGCTGTGGTCAGCATCTCTGTAGGTGTGTTTGGAGTACAAATTTAATTGCTAAAGACAGGACTTCTCTTTGGAGGGATACTTGATACCCCAACAGTGAAGCGTGTGACGGCCTTGAAACTCTGAGCAAGGGACAATTGAACCAGTTACTTTTGAGGCATGCAAAATAACATGTCTGGGCACGATTATCTAATAGAGAAATTTATACAATTCAATGAAAATTGACCCCTGAAATTTAGTGTCCTGTGATAGACTGTTATTAGGCAACCTCAGCTGTCATAAATGGTTGATACCCAGTGACTAGGATGGTAGTACATGGTATTATGAATAGCCTATGATGTCATGAAGCATCTGGTTCTGTGTAAATTCATGGGTGGGAGGGGAAAATGCTTGGAGACAATGAAGTAATTGCTGAACTTTGCAGATGAGCTGCTTTGATATTATTGATAATGCTGGTAAACAAGTGATAGCTGCCAGGGCCACCTGCATTATAGAACAGCTTTATCCATGCACATCTCATTGATTCATCATAATTGTCCCTGGCTTGCTCTGCTAGTTTTTAATGTGTTTTATATTTTCGCACTCTCTGCATGTCAAAACGATGTTATTTGATTACCAAAGGGTTTGTTATACACATGGTAATTACAAAATTTGTGCATAATCATCTTTTCTTTTTTTAATTCCAGCACTAAGTTCTACACGAATACCTTCTCCTTCTCTCTTATCTTCTGTGTCGTCATCTTCCTCCCCTTCTATTCACCCTCTCCATCTCTTGCCTACCCACATTGCAAGCACTACTACCAGCAGCAGCTCTGTAACCACCACCTCCCCCCTCCTCATCAAAATCAGAGTCAGCAATAGCGGGGAAACCGACTTCTACGAAGTGGAGCTGCCTTCTCTCTCATACGAGACTCTTAGCCGGGCTTGTGCTGAGGAGCTGGAGGTTGAGGTGTCACAGATTTTGAAGATCCGCAAACTTCCCAACATTTTGATAAGGAAAGATCGCGACGTTCAGCGCTTGAGGGATGGACAGGAACTGGAGGTCGTGCTCAAGGACACTAGTCACTTGAATGCAGCGAGTTACAGCTCCAATGGTGGACTTTCTATCTTGAACATCCCTCTCACAGATGCACTGCCTCTCAGTGGTGGATCTGGTCCTAGCAATATCACTCTACAACCTACCTCACATCATGTCAATGGACTGCCATGACCATTTGTTGCTTTTATACTCCTAATCTTTTTTCAAATTTCACTCTACTCTTTCAAGATAATTTTCATTTTACAAGTAATAATTGTTTTCTAGTACTCTTACTCAACATGATGATATGGAAGAAGTGCACAGTAGTGGTGATTTTGTGAGTGACATTTAAAAGCAGTATCAGAATTCTTTCTCAAAAAAAAAAAAGGTTTACCACAAAACAATGGGTTGGATAAGTGAAGTGACAGGTTTTATTTGGCTATGATCTCACTGCTATACTGTTGGGGAACTTCACTTTCAGCAAAGTACCAGTATTGTAGGCTGTGAGAAATTTTATAGCAGTCTTTTTATCGTCACACCGCAGCAGTGAGCCAATGCTTGCCAACATGTTCAGTCCAAAAATAACGTGCTCCATCAATACGAAAGGTAGCACCAGTAACACTATCACAGCTTTCACAGGAAACTGTAAAACTTCTAGTAACGTCATTGTCTGCCTCTGTACTGTAACTCTTGAGCAGCAGAAACGTCTTCTGATGTAGACGGTCTAGCTTCCTTATCACTTTTATGAACTTCAACACGTGCAGTCAGACCAGATTTAGACGTGGTGAAATCATGTTGAAGACGTGCTCAATTTATAGCATTTCGAATTTCAGCTGATCAATCAAGCGTCCTGCATGCATGATCAGCTCGTGCACATATTGCGCATACGCCCATGACGTCATGACGTGTGGTATTTTTTTATTTAAAATTTGTGACATTTTTAAGTCCCCTTTCCTCAAAGTATCTGTGCCTCTTTTTGAACTTTTGCTGAGAAGATTTGGCGAAGAAGCTGCTGATCTTGGTACAACCCATAGAAGCCTCTGTTTCATCATCATCAGGCCTGGATGGGGGAAAGTATTAACAAAATTAATGCTAATAACACATGCACAATAATTATAGCTTTAGGTAAACTTCAAACTCTATTATTATTTCCCCCTGCAATATATACATGTAGTGCGAAATTAAAATTACTGTGGTTTAGTAAGTTAGAGTGTTCCACATTGCAAAATTAAAGTGTAGTGTTCCAGTGCTATACACACTGCACATCTTGCTGCTGTACATGTGTTCTCTGTGGGTATGTGTGGGTATGCTGACATAGCCACACACTACTAAGCATTGTGGGGGGAGTGCACATGCTCAGTTTACCCAAGGTCTTCACAAACAACGATAGAACGTAGAAATCGTTTAGTTAGTTCTCTATAGTGAACCTCTGATAAAGACAGTCTTTGTATAGACACTCTATACAAAATAACCTCCAAAAAAGAGGACAACCTCTCTAAGGGTGGGTCCCAAGTGTGTCCATTATTCGGAGGTTCCTCTAAACCTCATAAACTCTATTTAAGGATACATCAATTTTAGAGGCCTTACCAATTGACCTCTACAGCTTTAGAGTCCAGTATATCTCTGCATGTGGACCAGCCAAATCTCACTATCGTAGGGAAACCGAAAATGGGATCCAAGCTGTGTTTGAGCCAGGCTTTTGTATCAGGATCTGCATAATCATGTAAACAGTGGAAAATCACTTTCTAAAGTGTCCATGATCAACACCACTCTACCATAAATTTTAATTTGACAAGCCACAAGAAATAAATAACCAGATGGTTAGAAGAGGGTTCCATTAGTAACTAGAACTCATATGCCCCGCTGTAATGTAATAAGTGTCTGGTTGAGGGGGGGGGGGGGCACTAGCCTAGGTGCACAACCTTATTCAGCTGGTAAGGATCTTAACCCACGTAATTAATATTTTAGTACGAAGCATAATTACTAGGGGGCACTAGCCTAGGTGCACAACCTCGTTCACCTGGTAAGGATCATTAGTTTTAACGTGTGTAATTAATATTTTAGCACGTGCCAATCTATATCCTGCAGGATTGAATCAACTGATAGCCTCTTGGAAGTGGAGCCAGCAAGAAAAACATGCATTCAAGCCATCAAGAGAGCATTCTTTATGCTATCAGCATTATGGCTTCAAGAAAACCTTTAAGTATGAAATATGCTAGTAATAAGTATCAAATAAGCGTGGTATTTACCACACGCACATATTATAGTGAATCCCAACCGATTGCTTAACCCCTTGCTGCGCATGCGCAGTGGGGCAATTAGGGTAATGTCTATACAACCATGCAGATTGACTATCTATAATACAGACCTGAAGGATAACCACATCCAAGTGGATGGCATTTTTCCTGCTCACTATACTTTTCAACAAACCTCCAGTTTTTCAAACAAGCATCACGAATCACCTACAGAAAAAACCTATTCAATCTATGCAGAATCAGTCAGTGGGTACAAGGCCATCAGTGCCTACTGAAATCACTAGTTGCTAATACAAACCAGTCCACTTTGGACGTTTACTTACACTTCAAAGCAATAGTAGCTGTGAACTCAAATACAACTAACACTAAGTTACAGATAGGAAATATCATTGGTCCACCTTTGCGAATATGCTTGCAGCACTGACGACAGGAAAAAGGGCGTCGGCTTTCTTGGTAACAGTGATGGAAAGTTGGGGGAAGTGACGCTGGAGTTCAGCTTGATATTTCCCTGGATCTCCAACAGTGTCAACATACACCTGTAAACAAAAACAACAGTGTCAACATACACCTGTAAACAAAAACAACAGTATCAACATACATCTGTAAACAAAAACAACAGTGTCAACATACACCTGTAAACAAAAACAACAACAGAAACAATTATGCTGCAGGAACCTCCATCTGTCAATCTAGCAAGAGCCATTAGGGTTTCTCATGTACTTCAAAGTAAAATTATTACTTGTGAGGGTGAACACCTTTGCTATTGCTATGGGGGTTTTTTATTCAGCACCAGGGTGAACATTACCTCCTTGAGATTGACTCCATCTTGCAGAACACGCTTGATCAATCTGATTGCAGAGTCATGTGATATAGCATTCAGATTGTACTTAGATCTGGATTAATAAGCAATCAAAAGTAAGATCCACGTGCCTCTTTACATGCTAAAGTGGGATTGGGTAAGTTGTCTCCTATACTTCATAGTGGTCAAATACCAGTTCCCTCCCTGGAGTTCAAGCACCATCGTGGATATACATACATGTATATATACATACCTCTGCAGCATGGAGTTGGAGATAAAATTTGGTGACAGTATTTCCACCTTCCAACCCAACAGTTCATGTGAGGAGGAGAGAGCTGCAAATAAGGACTCCCTCTTTTCCTCTGTCAAAGTCTTGGAATCTTCATTATGAAATTCCAACATAATAACAAGAATTGCACAGTGTGTAATACCATCCTGAGTGAGCTAGTCCACATACTGGCAGTGCCACCCCTCGTGCAAAAATAGCAAAGGGTCTGGTGACTCCAGCATACTTGATCAGTTCTTGTGGAATTCATTCCTGTTGCACGTGTGTATTCCAAGCTTGCATGCAAGGCTTTCAGTCTGTTGTATCCTAACGCTTGGCTGCAGTGGTTGAATAGCAGTATATCTCTATCCTTAATAAGCATGCTGATTTTGAAGCTTGCAAGTCTGTTGTATCCTAATGCCTAGCCACCTCCTCTGCAGCATCTCTAATATTTGAACGGCCATCATATCCATGTGTTTAAATAACTTAGTGTGTGATTGATTAGTTAATCAGCCAGCACTAGATTCTGCCCTTTCCTTCTCTTGTGGTTGGTAAATATAAAGAGTCGGCTACTACTCGATTCTCCAGAGCTATAACGACCCTTTACCATACCTGCAACACCCAGCTCCTTCACCGTCTCTTTCCCAGAGATAGGGCAAAACGCAGTGCCATACACCATAGGACCTACGCAAGTTCAGTAAAATTTGACACAAGCATTGCCTGGAGAAAAGAACTAACCCAGTACAGGGCCTCTGCCCGCCTCATCAATCCCCATGCAACACTCCTCCTGCGCTGTGACCACTGGCACTGGTGACTGAAGGTTGCAGTTCACTAAGACATCTGCTAGATAGCTCTCTACTTTCGCTGCAGCTAGGTCTCCGCCGCCTGATGTCTCCATTTCTGAGGTAAAGGGTCGGCTACACGAGACTGTACACTATAGTATACAGTATAGTTATAATCGGATCGCGGAAGACGCTTTACCAACTTTAAGCTTTGTGTTTTGAGTGCGCATCAGCAAAGGTTTCATCAGGTTACAGCACAGGTAGAGAAAGAAGTTTTTGATTGGTGGGGCTTGGTGCTGCAGTCAAACAGCTAGATTTAGGGCGAGACTAGATTTAGGGCCATAGGACTTGGTTTCATATGATGCTGCAATCATAGCTACTAGTAGCTGCAGTCGATTTTGTGGTCATCCCTAGCTACTTATTGATTCATTAGTTGTAATAGAGTATCTAGCTATAGCCCTATCCTATCTGCCCTATGGGTTTCTCCACCAATGTTTACAGTATTATGATAAAATGTATGGTTTCATGGAAAGATTTTTGGAGGGTTTCCCAGTTTACAATAATTTGCAACATTATACCATTTATGCAAGTATTGGGAACCAAGTGTCAGGAACCTAGTCGTCGGTATTGTCATTATTGGCCAATTAGGCATCATTGCAGACCTCATTAAGTAAAGCGTGAGTATTATTAATTTTTTGCTTCCTAGAATGTGTGGGGTCAGCTTCTCAGTACTCAATAAGTGAAGCTTTGAATACCGTGACAATGTAGCTTCATGGTATATCCACAGAAATCATATAATCGTCATGATATTAGCTACACAGTAGAAAACAAGAAGAAGAAAATAATTTGGCCCAACTGAATGTGGTCCCATTCGATTAAGGGACACCTGGTATGACTAGTACACTGAGCCCCATTCCTAGCTATGTCATTGCTGAGCACCTGTACATGTGTGTCACTGCAAGGTGTCGTTATGAAAATCTAGTTTTTGTTCAGTTATATCTATCCAGAAATTGCAGCTGAAACTAACATAATTAAATTACTCAAACTGGCCTTTTTTTTATGCCGTTGACTTAGGGACTGGCACTTTTGCTTCCCTATTCTTTCATTCCAGCTTTATGAAGTCATTATTCTGACCTATTATTAAGCTCTGGTATTGAAAGACTAGTTAATAGCTATTTTGCTATCTCACTAGCAGACAACATAGGCTAGGCACACATGATAAATACGTTCAAGATCAACCAGGAGTTCACTTTCGATAGCCTATTATGCCAGCATTATGATTCCTGCTTTGATGGACCTATAGCACAAGGGGTGGAGTTTTCATCTAGTCAGAGCTAGCTAGAGAGCTATGAAGAGCGCATAGATAGCTTAGTTAGTTCATAAGCTAGAAAACTATGGTGATATTCCACATGACTTTCTGCTGTGGGATTGTCTGTGCAGAGGCTAGTTCTATTAGCTATTTGGAGCCTTTCTATAAGCTCTATATAGTAGCTATTCCCAAAATTATGCTGGCAGAATGTGCCAGTCCCATTATTCTATGTTAACTAAGTGCACAGTTGTCTTAATACTTGTCATTGGCCACTCAACAAACACATGTTAAGGTTCCTTTTTATGTTGTGTGGCTGCATGTTGAGCATGTGCATCATAATTTCCTTGGATACCATCTGTGCTAACTTCCTATAGCAATAGTTTTGTCTAAGTGCTATATAAGTGGTGCTTTGTGGTAAGCTCTAAAAGCTTGCTTGCTGTCAAATCTATTGCACATCACCCTATAGTGTAATAAAATACTCATCCAATTTGAGCAAATGAAGGACAGGAAACAGGGGTGTATCCACGTACAGAATTTTGAGTGGTCCGGTGTGCTTGTGCGTGGGACCACCATGCCCACTTTATCCTTCACCCACTTATTAGAAGGAGTTCAATAAAGCTATGCTAATGTGATCATGAAGGTCATGGTGCTTCATGTACACATAAACACTTAGCTAACTCTGCAGGCATGGGATAAAAGTGGTCCGGTGAAAATCGGACCAACCGGAGTGGCCTACGGAAATAAGGTATTATTATGTCATATTAGCATAATGTGGAGACACACATGCAGATTATAGTAACATCTCAGGTGGCATAGAACAGTAATCTCCAGTTTTACATTTCATTTCACATGTAGCTACAGGGCCAAATTTTAGACTTATTGCTCTTTGCATACTGGTCAGCTTCTCAGTCAGCATGTGCTGCCCCATATAAGGTACTAATTTTCACATTATACACATGATGATATTACACAGAAACAGTAAGTTATATAATAGCTGCAATGCCTGTATATACAGTGGAACCACTAAATGCGGACACCTTTGGGACCAGCGAAAAGTGTCCTGATTAGAGAGGTGTCCCTATTTCAGGGGTTAAATTATACACATTTATATTGTGTTATATTATTGTGTATAATATTTCCAGTTATACATATTGTGTGAAGAAATTTGATGTTTTCTCTAACTTTTAGATCAAAGCATTGCTACATCAAGGTGCTTGAGCTACCTGTGACTAAGTTACGGTAAAGGTGGATCCAGGAAAAAAGGAATCTAGCTACTACAAATCTTCCCAGAGATGTGCTAATATTTTATATTTCAGGATAAACATTCTTTGCAAAATTTGTTTCTGTTGACCATTAGGCTGCCTCTTTAATTGCATTAGCGATTATCAGTTATAATACAGTAAGATATACACTTAGTACATGCATGTGGTAGAAATTGCAAGTTTATAACAATAAACAAGTTATATGACAACATATTAGCTAGTCCAGATGCTTTTCCAGAAATTTTACTGGTATTTGAGTCTTTCCAATGACCAGAACACTGTTATCAACAGTCTTTGTAAAACCACAAGCCTCATAGAATAGTATTGCACACAAGGAAGAACAAACACCAATCCCATATCCACCTCGAGCTAACACTCTTCTTTCTAACTCCCAGTACAATCTTTTACCCACTCCTTTCCGCTGAACTTGAGGTGAGACATAAAGCTTGAAAAGTTCAAAATCGACTCTATTGGATAATTCTTTACTTGTCTTTTTTCCAAGGATCCCAAATGCGACCACGCGATCTTCTTGGTCCACCATCAGTACAACGTCATCTCCCTTCTTAATGGATGATTCATAATACTCTAGCTTTTGGGATTTTTTTGCCAAGCTCTCAATTTGTTCGTTGTTATAGCAAGAAAATGATTTTCTTGTGCAGTAAAGTTGTAATTGCATGATCTCTTCTGCATCTTTCTCCTTTGCATCTCTGCAATACTAAAAAAAAAAAGAAGATAGATGTTAGTTATAAGTTAACCGACCATTAGCTAGATAGCTAACATGTGACTTAAACTTACAATGTTATTTATATCATCACTTTCAAGAGGTTGTGTGATCTGTTTCTCTTTTGGATCTCTACAGTGCCACTATAAACAGATTTTATTAGCCAAGGCTAGCTACACATACGACTTCAAACTTACAGCATCACTTCTGGGAAGTAGTTGTTTCTCTGCCATGGTCTGATCGAACAATAAGTGTTTGCTATCCTCTAGCTCTGTTTCATGTTTTTATTAAAAAAAATTTGTGCATGCGCGATAGTTATGCCTGCTGCGCTGGCCGAAGTGCGAAAAAAAAAAAAAAAAAAAAAAAGTGCGAAGATATGTACAGTAACATAGCTAAGTGCTTTTTGGTAACGTTACAGTTTCCTACATGAGCTGCCTGCTCAAGCAAAATATATCGTCTGGCTTTCAACCTCTGGTGAGCAGAAGGAAGTTTGAAGATTTGTTTGTTGGCCCAAATTTTGCACATGTTCTACCTACCAGCAATTCGTAATATGGACCCTCGGCTGAGAAGTTACAATTCAACAGGATTTTTCTGATAGTGAGGACAGACTAGGTCATATGAAGTTCCCATAGTGATAACTGTCGAGCTGTGGAATTTGCTGCCCGCTGAAATTACTTTTATAAGTCCATCTCTGTTGGCATATGAAAAACAGTTGCAAATGTTGTCTCTGTTCTTTGTTTTTGTTCTGTTTTTGTTAGCCTGTTAGCCTTATTCATGGGGGTTATTCATGGGGGGCACCTTTTTTTATATCAGCTGTATAACTAAGGTCTGTCGGAAAATATTTGGTCCGGTGTAAAATTCGGTCCCCCCCGGACCAAAAAAAGCGCGATATTTTGTCCTACGTCAACATAGAATGTCCGTGCCACGTGGCCTATTGCAGCTGCATATTGCATCGCAATGGCAGCTATCATTGATCAAGCTATCTCTTATATACTTGAAAAAAAGTATCCCGAGGGCTCTTCCAACAATGAAAAAAGGATCATTCGAAGAAAGGCAGCTACATTAAAAATTAAAGATGGAGAAGTGTTTTATTTGAAGTCAGATAAAGCTACTGGAAAGAATAAGGTAGTTATAGCAGAATCCCTGACTAGCTACTGATATATACATACTATAGGAGGTCAAGTATATCACCAACAGTGAAGAAAAGAAGAGAATTATGACTTCATGTCATGTGGATGCAACCTCTGGACACATGGGAGTTAGAAAAACTCTGTTTAGAATTTCAGAGCGTTTCTATTGGAAAGGAGTTTCAAAGGATGTTGAAAATATGGTAAGCATAGTTCAGCTAATATGGTCCTAGAATACTTGTCCCCCACCTCCCTACAATTTTTGTTATTTTCATAGGTGTCTATTTGTGATGTGTGTCAGAGGAATAACCAGAAGCTTATGATTATGAGACCTGAGCTGCACAATGTTCCTGTGCAATCCCCATGGTTTCATGTTGCAATTGATTTTATTGGACCGATATCTCCACGATCTCAATTAGGAAATCAATATATATTAACACTAATCGATTACTTCACAAAATGGGCTGAGGCTATAGCCTTGCCGAACAAAGAGGCACAAGGTGTGGCAAATTCACTATTCAAAGTAAATCTTTAATAATGAGTTGCATCACTAAAATGTACAATTCATAAATAATATAGATCTTTATGCGAATGGGCATCCCAAAGATTCTTACAACTGACCAGGGAAGTGAGTTCAAGAATAATCTCAATGATGAGATGATGAAGCTCCTTGGTATCAAGCATCACCTAACTACAGCCTATCATCCTCAGGTGTGTGTTATAACTTTATTATCCGAAAAATATTCACCATCCATGCACAGTATATAAAACTAATGACTAACTTTAACCTATAGCTGTCTCAGCAATAGATAGCGTAAGGCGTCGATTATCAACCGGCACCTATTATAGACTACTTAGTATACAGAAAGTTTACGGTAGTAAACAAACGTAAACGGAGTCTAAGAAAATGGCATTGAAAAATATATGGGAAAAACTTACAAGCTCTAGAGAGAAAACAGGACTTCAACAGCACGCATTTATCAACTGCAGTATGAAACTAAGTTACTAGCTCATGTTACCCATTGCCATGGCTCCGGAAGATCGCTTAAAAGGCACGAAAGCTATCGACTTAGAGTCGAATTTGGTGCTTGTTTAGTGAGGACTGTATGGATAGATTATGACTGAAATATGTAACACAGACCAATGAAGACTGTCTGAAAAGTATCACCAGAATCGGAGAGCTTCTGCAGCAGTTCCATTCCACCGTTAAATTGTGAAGCAGTTTATGGTATAAATGCTTCAGTTAATTTTTTTATAAAATTTGTTATGATGATATATTTTATAGCATAAAATGTATAAAAGTATCTTTTTAAGGGCCCTAACATGTAGTGGAGCAAAACTGAAAGAAAGAATGGAACGGACGATGATTGATACTATGATTTTCAACAGGTGGTCGAAAATAGGTGTCGGTGGTCAATAAATGATTTTTTAGTTGACGTAGTAGATTCAGTATAGCAAAACTTTTATCCAATTGTGAGAAAAATAATTTATATGTCGTTATGGAGGATGAATCGATCTTTCCTATGGTTGTTGTTTAAGACTTTGACGACCATCGGCGAGGGAGATATGGTGCGGGGAGTAAGTTATGGTTGATAATCGACGACTTACGCTAATCATAAATGTTTTTAATCATACAATAAGCAATATATGTCATGACTGCTATGGCTTATTCATCTCTAATTAGCTTGTTATTATCATAATTATGCAGGCTAATGGGCTTGTAGAAAGATATAATCAAACCATACAGAATATGATTCGTAAATTTATTGGAGAAAAAAAAGAGAGTTGGGATATATTTCTGGATACGTGCACATTTGCCTATAACACTTCTCTTCAGAAGTCAACAAATTATACACCTTTTGAAGTAATGTTTGGTCGACAAGCTATTCTTCCTGTTGATTTTGATGATGGAAAACACCCGAATGCAACTGCAGTACTTGAAAGGTTGGAAAAGGATGATGGTATTAAGTACAAGGAGACAGCAGAGGTACTCATGTCGCACAGAAAAAATGTACTCGAGAGGGTGAAATCTAATATAATTAAAGCACAAAAGAAGCAGAAGGAGGAGTACGACAAAAAGCATGCAAATTCACTAAGATTTAAAGTTGAAGCTACAGTGCTAGCAAAAGATATGAAGAGAAAGAAACGTAAAGGGGGAAAATTGGATAGCAAGTGGCTCGGACCATTTACAATAGCACAAGATCTTGGGAAAGGGTTTTACCAACTCAAGTCGATCATAAATCCACAAAAAATTATTGAGAGGATAAATGGAACCCACCTAAAGATATATAAATCTCCAGGGTTCTTAAAGTCACGAAAATGGCCTCCTTTAAGGTCCCCAACAAAGTCTCTTCTAGCAAAAGCATCATCCAAACCCAAATTCAGGTCTTCATCGAAGATAAAGTCACCATCCAAGACTCAATTAAAGTTGCCATCAGCTAATTTACCATGCAAACATCCATTCGGATCTCCACCAAGGCCATCTCTGACAATGAAGTCACCCCCCAAGAAGTCATCACCCCAGAAGTCGCCATGCAGAATTTCACTTTCAAATGATTCCCAAAGGATAGGTATGTCTTAACACTAAGGAGTGTGCATTAAATAAGATGATTTTAGACCCTTTACCTAAAACTTGGAACATGCATACTGTAGGATTGCAGCTTGGGCATTGTGGATGATATTAACCACATGCATTTGAGTATTTAGCAGTCATGAAATGTTTTGATTGAGCAGTGTGGCCTGCTTGCCTGCTAATAATGTAACAGTGAGTCATGTTATTAATTATAATTTCAATACAGTGGCAATATTGCAGAAGCTAACTCCTGAAGAACTGGCTTCAAAATTCTCATCATATACTCCTATTCTAAAGGACATTATAAGTGGAAATGTAAAGTTACCTATAGCAGTAACATATATATATTACTCTATTATCCATATTGCAGGTAGAGTTCCTTGAGTATACTTACCAAGAATATTGTAGTAGTTCAGCTGTCATGCTTAGTGAGTTCATCATCAGAAGTATTATATCATTAGATATATATTTAATTATACACAGGGAAAATCAAGCATGCAAGCAATGCAATATGTTGCATTACAACACTTCAGTATATGAAAGTGATTGAATTTCTACAAAGTGAACTTCGTCCAAAGCGTATAAAGGTTAGTTATATTACCTGTATCCACAACAATTATGCAGTGATTGATGTTTTATTTTACTTATTATCATTTATCATCGATGTTGTATATCCCGGTGTTTTAAAAAAGATTATCATGAACATGTTTGATCTATCCATTGAAGAGGTAGCTATATACATGATTATAGTGATACACAATAGCTAATTAGTATTATGATCATTTTAGGTAACCACAGTAATGTATATGTCAAAGCTGTCAGATTTAGAGTCGGAGCAAGGTTAGTAGTCATGCATGTCTGTATGATCATTATAATACATGCATATATTTTCATCCATTATAATTTAGAAGGATATAAATCAAATCTTGATCTGGAGCTCTATGAATACATAAAGAAAAAGCGAAGTTTGGGTAAGTATGCATGCACAAGCTGTGATCATTTCATTTACATCCTACATGCCCACATTCATACATGTATAGTTGAGGTTCAATCCCCTAAATCATCCCCCAAAAAGAAGATACGATTGGATCCTGATTATTGGATAAAAGAGCTATGTTTATATTCTGAAGATCGTACTCGGATACTAAATACTGATTGGCTCACTGATAATGTGATCGATGCAACTCAAATTTTGCTGAAGAAGAAATACCCAAAAATGGGTGGCCTTCAATCAACTGTGCTAGGTGTAAACCTAACATTTAGCATTGAGAGAGGGAAATTCGTACAGATTATTAATGTCAGAAATAGCCATTGGATAACTATCTCTAATGCTATGTTTCAGACACTAAATGAGATCAGTGTATATGACAGTAAACCCTCCTGGACCGGTGTATTTCCAAGGAAAGCTATAGAGCAGATTGCTGCATTAATATGTTCAGGTGAAAAGCAGATTACTCTTAATTTTCAACCAGTTCAAGTTCAGAGGGGTTCAGATGACTGTGGTCTTTTCGCTATCACTTTTGCTGAGTCACTTTGTTCTGGTGCTAGCCCTTCATCATTACGTTATACCCAAGAAAGCTTAAGAAGTCACCTCCTTAAGTGCTTGGACAACAGAGCAATCACTCCTTTTCCTAGCACAAAAAGGAGGCCAGTGAAGAGCAATCGTCTTCAGGTGGTTCCAGTGTTCTGCTTCTGTAGGCAGATAGAAAAAGGTCACATGGTGGAATGCAGTGGCTGCAAAGATTGGTACCATGTGGAGTGTGTACATTTTCCTAGCAATTTTCCTAAAAAAGAAAAGTGGTATTGCTCTAACTGTTCATCATGAGTGATAACTTTGCTATGGACCAATAATGCTGTGTTTAATTTATGATGTTCGCTATTATTGAGATTGCCATACTATAGCTATATGTCCCAGAGACAAGAAATATTTGTCCTAGGACAGAATATGTCAGAAATATTTGGTCCTAGTGCTGTATTTTATGATTATTCTATCCATTAGCTATAGAGATTGAATTATTCTCTCTGGAAGGACTAAGTATGTTGCTATATTTGGTCCCAGCTATATTAGCTATAGGAGACAAAATATGACATGGTAGGACCAAACACGTTTGTCATATTATGTCCCAGAGACAAACGTATTTCGTCCTAGGACAAAATATGTCAGAAATATTTGGTCCTAGGACTAATTATGTCAGAAATATTTGGTCCTAGGACTAATTATGTCAGAAATATTTGGTCCTAGGACAAAATATTGGTAGGACCATTTATGTCATGACAGGTCTCCTGGAGCTGGTTACTGCATGGTGCATATATGTATGTCTCCACTTTCCATTATGCATGAAGCCTTGGGCATGCATCAGAAATGGGATAGGATAATAATCGTACTATATGGCCAGAGATTAATTGGCAGAGAATTTAATTTTGTGATTTGGTGATTGAGGACTGCTGGGGCAATCTGCCCGCCAAATTTAATTCCTGCCTAATAATGTATAGCACAATGGGAAATAACCAACAATTACTATCAGGAGTTTCGTTACTGGGACTGCATGGTGACTGAAGGTTTCATTGATTAACATGGTCATAATTAATCTAGAAAGGCCTATAGAAGTATGAGCAAGATGTGTATGAACAAAATCTACTGAGTTTGAAATGATATGGGAAGATGTTAATTGTTTGAGGGAACAGCTTTCAATATTTTGGTGTCCTCAAATTATAACCTTATTAAAATATAATTACAACAGTGATATAGGCTCAGTGTAGTCTGTTATACCAAGTTGGGGTCTAGCTGCCTATTCTGAGCTCAATCAAAATGGAATTTCAAACCACATGTATATAGCCAAATCAATATAGTCTTATGCTTAGCTATTTTCACTTTCTATAGTCATGTATAGCTAGTTAACTTCCTGCCTCTCTGACTTAGTCATATTTTCTAACTTCCTGCCTGACCAGAACTGTACCACTACTTAAACAGTCTGAGGTTGCACTGTATAATAATGGGTAGCCATGCAATAGTAATTATTGCTGAGCCATGGCTGACTTAGAAGCTGACCACTATGCATTCTAGGAAGCTCATTCTTTCATTGATTCCAAGTATAACTATATAGGTATCTGCATACTTCCTAATGCATGTGTCTCCCCACTTACATTATTCATAGCAGGAAGTTGGCAATCTCATATCAAAGGAAGCATTAAACTTCCTAAGTATGATGCATGTGTCTCCACTTAATTACATTATTCACATATCAAAGGAAGCATTAAACTTCCACATGCACTTGACAAGTGGCTGGCTTCTGGCTCAGCAAAAGTGACAGCCTGGGTGGTTGCAACCACTTTTCAGCCAAATTTTCATATATGTACACAATAGCATGCATTAAATGGGCTATAAATCCTTTGTACCTAGGCAGTGACTGAGAGAGCTGGAGGTGTAATGCAAGAAGAATGCTACTCCGTGAAGCTAGGATATCTATAGTTCAAACAGGAGAAATTGCAAGTTGCTACGTATTCATCTGTGAGAGATATTACTTTTGCCGTCTTACAAACTGGCCACATAGCGGTTCTGGAGGAATTTGGAACTAGTGACCACAATCATGTAACAGAAACACACGTATTATGTATACCTGGTCTTTCATGATCACTATACTAGCCTCTCTCTCCCTCTTCTCCAGCTCATCAGGAGCAAAACATAGCAAGACTTGCAGACTTCACTCTATAGCTATAACATGTCTATCCCTTGGCATGTTATTTTCTATCCATTTTCTATTGTTCACCTTTTAGTACAAGTATACAATGATGGTACCTTTTTTTATTGGGTGCAGGGCTAAGCCTAGTAATGCATGCATGTAGCCTAGACTCTGGTGACTTTACAAAACTTGGTAAACTCAGTCACTTCCCAAGTGCTAATTTGAAAGGGATCCAAACCATGGGGTTATTGATAGAACATGCAAAGTCAAAAAAATGTAGGATACTCATCAGTCATACGATAACATACAGGTAGAGCACACACTTTTTCTGGAGGAACTTCAAATACATGTTCTTATCTTATTGCTACAAATCTAAAGATAACACATGTAACTATTAAGTGGTTTTCAATTCTAAACTTCATAAAAAAGGATGGAAATTAAGGGTGGTGGCACATAGCATTGCACGTGCAAACAATTAACTCCATGGACTTCAAATTGTACAAAGTTATAAGGTAGTATATCACTAATACACACACTAAAAATGAAGAAAAAAGGTCAATTCTTACAGGTGATACGAGTCTTTTTACTCTTTAGAGAAAAAGCACCGATTGCTGAAATTAAGTGGCTGATTTTTGGCCTAAAGCTTCTTAGTAGCCCTCTCTACAAAATTACAGAAGGATTTGTTGGTATCTACTTTATTTTTTGACTTCCCAAAAGTGAGTATTTTAAGTAAATTAAGTTTCTGGGCTAAATCAAGAAGTAAAATAGATATCACAAACCCTTCTGTAATTTTTTAGAGAGTGGTGCTAGAAACCAAAAATCAGCCAGTGAGCTTTGGTGGTTGATGCTTTTAGTTTGAATTCAAAAACTGTTCATAGCACCTGCAGGACTTGACCTTTCTTCTTCTTTCTTTGTGTATAGTATTACTAAGCTGCTTTATGGCCATGTGCAGTTTAAAGTCTATGGTGCAAGTAGTTTTGGAGATGTGACCCCTTAGCAACCATGCATGTGTGGGCGGGATGTGCCAAGCTAGTTAACTAATGCAAGTGTCATCTCACCTTGGTGATCATTTTTGGAGTATGTATGGTCCAGATCCCAAACAGCTCTGGGAGTTGAGACTGGATAGAAGGTATAACACACTTGTGGTGTACAGCTTTTGATGATAAAAGTACAATAAAGGTTTCAAATAATAGTCATCAGGAGCTCCACTGTACACTTTACTCTCCATCACCCAGTGCACATCTGTCTTCCACATATGCGTAAGTTTTAAACCTGCTGGTATGTGATGGGCATGTGGAGATGGAGCTTATAAGACGGTGATATCTCACAGTAATCCTCAAGAGGACATAGTCACGAGGCCAATAGAGTCTGTGCGTTTAGCACTTCCTATTCCTACACAGTCTAGTAATGAGGTAATGAGGTCTAATGTACATGAGGTAGGAATCAGGAACAAAAAGGTGTATTACTAAGAATAACCATAATTAATTAGCTTTGTGAAACTTCGTGGTTATGTTTAATCAACACTTATTAAAATCCTTCACACCTTGAACATGAAATTACCACCAGATCAGAATGGAGCTTGACTGCTGCATGTATCCCATTATTCACAATAATTGTGATGGCGGGGGTTACTGCATACAAAAAAAGTCATACACTGTGCTGGAGGGATCAAGGCTTATCTCCTGGTCTTGCACTGCACTCCACTCCTCTTTATCATGCATATATACCATCGATCCATGGCTGTGCATGATCAACCAGGACTGTATGATATAGAGCAGCTATACCCCCCTGTGCATGATCAACCAGGACTGCATGATATAGAGCAGCTATACCCCCCTGTGCATGATCAACCAGGACTGCATGATATAGAGCAGCTATATTTGCCCCGTTCTGATTATCGCACCTCTGGCATGGATTGCCCCATTGCACAAATACTAAGCACTTTTTATTATAATCACATGAAAGGAAAAAAAATTATGCTAGATAAAAAGGCCATGTAGGGTTAGTCTGCCTATAGCAGTTTCTGTGAACAAACATCAAAATTATGCTGCCTTCAATAATAATCCCTACGTCACTGCCTCCCACCAAGCTGTTTTAATTGTTCATGTCGGTGTAAAAGTTCTGCTTGGTTTAGTGGGAATCTTAGAATAATTATTGTGTAAACTTGATGATGAACATTCCAAGATAGCTATCAATATTATGCCTGACTCACCACAAGTTTACAATTTTCCTGGAACCAACTCTATCACTATGACATGTTATTAATTCATTCACAGATAGTGTTGCCACTGGTGTTTGCATGCATGAAATGTACAATCAGTGCAGTCTGCACATTGGATGTGACCATTATGGTTCGAACTGGAAGGAGCTGTTCATGATAAAAAATCCCAATGTGTACACCGTAAATCTTCTGGGGATTAATTTGAGAATCAAATGCCTACATTCGAATTCATCCCTGCATAATCACTGTTAACCAGTCAAAGGCAGTCATCCCCATATCACTTTTCTATACTTGCCTACCTTAGTATTATGAAGTGGGTTTAGCTAGAGTTCAAGCTGATGTTATCCTCCGAATTCTTCACCAACTAAATTATAAAATACCAGCAGAGAGCTGATCATCATTCCATGAGCTGGTTGAAATTAGCAACTGATCAAGGGATCAAGTGAACATAAAAAGAATGATTTTTTTGTAACATACAGTACACACATTATAGTTATGCATCTTGTATATATGTGGTAGGAATTGACATAAACTACAATATCATTAGCTAGCTATGTGTTAGTCGGCAGATGTTTTTCCAGAACTTTGATTGGTATTTGAGTCTTTCCAATGACACGAATGCTCTCGTCAACAGTTAATGTAAAACCACAAGCCTCATAGAATGGTACTGCACTCAAGGAAGAACTAACACCAATTCCACATCCACCTCGAGCTAAAACTCTTCTTTCCAACTCCCAGTATAATCTTTTACCCAATCCTTTCCGCTGGACTCGAGGTGAGACATAAAGTTTGAAAAGTTCAAAATCGACTCTGTTTGATAATTCTTCATTCGTCTTTTCTCCAAGGATCCCAAATGCGACCACATGATCTTCTTGGTCCACCATCAGTACAACGTCATCTCCCTTCTTAATGGATGATTTATAATGTGATAGCTTTTGGGATTTTACCAAGCTCTCAATTTGTTCCTTGTTGTAGCAAGGAAGTGATTTTCTTGTGCAGTAAAGATGTAATTGTATGATCTCTTCTACATCTTTTTCTTTTGCATCTCTGCAATACCACTACACGTAAATAAGATATTAGCTATAACTATATAATATTTTTATTAGCTTAAACTTACAATGTTGTTTGAAATGTGATCTTGTACAGTCTCTTCTGTGTCTTTCTTTCCGTAGTACCACTGAAAAATGATAGCTAGTAAAAATCATTGATCATTGTTTTCAGTATAATCAACTTACAATATTATTAGAAAAAATGTCGACACTTCTGGGAGGTAGTATCAACTCTGCCACGGTCTGATCAAACAATGAATGTTTGCTATCTTTTCCAGTAGACCTCTTGGTCCACTCGAGTACAGTTTATAATCCTTCGCAGCGAACTTCCGCAACTCCGGCCAGCGCAAGGATCCGGGGTATAAACACAAGACGTATATAAGGCACTAAAACGTCATAATTACATACGTAAACGTTTATTGCGGAAGTGCCTGCGACTGGGTTGTTTTGTAATTGTGTGCATGCGTGATTAATTCCATGAAGCCCACGGAAGTTGTACAAGGGCCATGACGGAGAAGCAGCCAAGCAGTTCACAAGTAATAATACCAGAACCTGTGGGCATTAGAGTTGGAGGTGAAGAGGTATCACCTAAAGACTGTTAATACTACTGCAGTCCCCCTTCTGACTATCTCCTATCTCGTGGGCCAGACTCCATTCTTCGGAGGGGGGTGGGGGGCATAGTAAACCATCACTATCATTATTTATGACCCAATGCTTTTGATTCTATAGTGGTACTTAAGAGACGCGGAAGAGAGAGATGCAAAAGAGATCATGCAGGTTCATCTAGATTGTATAAAAGTGACATGTTCTCCTTACTACACTAAGAAACAGATTGATTGCTGGTTGGAATCCCAAACTTTGCAGAGATATGTATCTTTTATAAAGAAAGAGGAAGAATTCATAGTGGTAGTGGATGAAAGAAACCATGTGATTGCATTTGGCCACATGGGAAACCGTGCTACTGAAGGATTGACTGATGAAGTAGACTTTGAAGTTTATGGATTTTATGTTTCATCCAGTATGCAAAGGAAAGGAGTGGGTTCTTTACTGTATGGTGAACTAGAGAAGAGGGCATTGGCTCAAGGAGGATGTGGTATTGGTGTGTGTTCAACCTTGAATGCAGTATCATTTTATGAGGCTTGTGGCTTTACAGTGACTGCTGATGCCATCCATGAAGTCTCTGGGAAAGTAGAGTTACAAACTAAACTATTGGAAAAAAAGTTGTCTTTTGGTAGATGATAATTATCAGCATAACTGCATGTATAGCTATAAAATTGAAGGTTTCAGAATAATGAATTGGTTAACATGCATGGTCACAATTAATCTAGAAGGGCATAGCTATACATGTATTTTTACTTGAGCACTCTGATCAAGATGTGTAGGAATTGATGGGTAATTAATTACATGGATGCATGTATGTACATTAATTTTGTGTTTCATAATAGATATTCCCGCAAAATTTTATGGTTGGAAGTATGCCCTACAAACAAAGATTCAAAAGTCATTGCTGGCTACTATCTGGATGCTGTCAAGAAGTATGGTAAGAATACTCTTAGCTACTCAATATCTATAGTTTATAATCAATAATTAATCACATGCAAATAGGTTGTCCTAAAGTTGTTCGTGCAGACAGGGGCACAGAAAATGCAAAAATTGATTTATGCAACCTTTCTTGAGGCATCAGTATAGTGATGACTTCGCTCGAAATTCATTTCGCTATGGGAGATCAGTCAGTAATCAAGTGAGAATTATCAGAGAAGTTTAGACTAACTAGCTAATCACATTTCTTATCAGAGAATTGAACGTTGGTGGGGGCATCTTTATCAGTGGTGTACTGGATTCTGGATTCGCTTCTTTAAGGTGAAACTTAGTAATAAAGTACTGTTATAAATGACAATAGTAAGAATATTGTAGATGCTTCGAGATGAAGGTTACTATGATGATTCAGACTCCACCAGAGGTAAGGATATTTTGCTAAAACATGAAGTGACTATGATGCATCAACTTCATGTAGGGATTGCCTGAAATTTGCCTTCACCAATCTAATCCAGGCTGATCTGGACAAAATGGTGACTGCTTGGAACATGCACCGAATTAGGCATAACACCAGTACTTGTGTTGATGGAATCCCAGATGAGCTTTTTTATCTGCCTGAAATTAGAGGTTAGCTAACACAATAATAATGTAATTCACTAAATATTTTTATGTATAATAGGTCATGAAGACGAATGTACTGATGGTGACTTACAGTTGTGTTGGCAATAAGCCTGTGAAAAGCTACCACCTACAAGTAGAGAATTTACTAATTTGGCACACATTATTATGGAAGAAGAAGACCTTCATCTGCCGGAAACTCCAACAGAAGCATTAGAATTGTATTTTGATTTGCTGAATAACATTAATTCCATGGTACAATGAACCATAAGTAACAAACATGTATGAATCTGAGATAAGAATGAACAATCAATTCAATAGCTATAGCTAGCTAGTATGATGAACCACAGGTATGAAATGAATAATAGTTAATCTAGAAGGCTATTGCAGATTGCACCCAACACATCTGCAGCAGATGCCCTTTGCTCTACTGGAACAAAGCATATCTGCACTACTTCCTTCACTCCAGGAGAAAGATGAGATATGTCAGGATACGAGCCCCCTGCAACTTTCAAAATGATCGTATGTGGTGCTAAACCATTCCAAATTTCCTTCTCTCCGAATACTTCTGTAATTATGCATCCCAAAGCATATACATCGCTTCCGACACCACAGAGTTCTCCTCTCAACTGCTCTGGAGGCTGAAATGCAGGTGTTCCAGCCTGCATTGTGGTACGGCCAGCTCCTAGTGTGGGAATGATTTTGCTTAGTCCAAAATCAGCAACAGATACACGATATGTAACTAATTCAACCTGTTAATTAAAGATTATAATGATGGTGAGTATGTAAAATAATCAGCAACCTACAAGTATATTCTCCGGCTTGAGGTCGAGATGAACAATAGGTGGATCATATGTGTGCATAAATACCAAAGCTTGGGCAATTTGCTGAACAATAAATATCTTTTCTTTGAAGTCAAGTACAATCTGAAACAAAGATAATTTTGTCAGTGTGATTACCATAAGTGCTAGCTATAGCTAGCTAGCTGAAAATTTTGTTCACCTTCTTATCTGAATGCATTAAGTCAAATAAATTCAGTCCTGCTATAAAGTTTGTAATCAGTATGACTTTTCCTGGCTCTTCAACCATCCCCATAAATGTCAATACATTTGGATGGTGTAATGTTCTATAAATCATTCATTATTAGTTACACATTCATTATGATTCATTCATTTTGTGGAAAACATGAGATTTACCTGTACACATTCAATTCATTCTCAATAACTTTCATGTTTCCATGAAGAACCTTAGCAGCAACAACACTTCCCCTCCAAACTGCCTTATATACCTGCCCAAATGCTCCTCCTCCTACCAATTCTATTAACTTTATACCCATTGGATCTGTTTATAAATGGGCTATTAATATTGCCATAAAAGAATAACTCACTCTTACAAGACTCAATAATGTGAGCAAAATCCTCTGCTGCCACATACTTGCTATCTTTGGTGGCAAATGCAGACTTTGTCAATATATCATCTCCTATGACCTCCACTTCAGATTGCACGCCATCTGGCTCATTTCGGGTTGTACAGTCTGTTGTCAATGATGATAATAATAATTGTGACAGGCACATAATTTTCCCCATTACCAGCAATGTTGTAATAACTATGGTTTGGCAGTTAAGACTTCAAAAAGAGTTCAATACTGTGTAGTGATAACTACTGGTCTGGGTAGTTGGAGGAAGTGGTACACTATAACATCTCTATAGAGAAAGCATGATTATTAGGGGAAAAAAGGCTTGAAGTTGTTTTTGTTAGTTCATTTGTTAGTCGTTTGCTCGCAGCTTGGAATCACAGAAACAGGAAGGGAAAGAGGGTGTGGCATTGCAATTTATTATGTTTCTATAGGGAATAGAATGCTACAATACAGGTAACAGGATATGTTCACCTTCATTAAGCTTTGCTGTAAATTTATGTTCTGCACCTGTGAAAACAATAGTACAGTGTAAGAATTGCATTATACTATCAAGCTTGCTCTAGGCCCATTACCTTCAACTATAAATTGACGAGCAGTTATGAATTCTGCACATGACACAGTGCACGTATATGTACCAGCAGCAGAACAGTACTGAAAGGGTGTAACATTCGATAATGGTGAACTATTGCATTGTCAACCATAGGTAGCTATCCCGTGATAGCCATTCAAAGCAATGCAGGCCAGGAGGGCTACTCTGGATATAGCATAGCATCCACTCCATACAACATCAAATTCTGATTCTAGTAGGAATAATTATTCTATCATGCACTTTATCACAGAAATGGTATACTTAGTTACCTGCATTAGGAGTAACATATTTCACTTCACCACTGTTAGAGTCCATATCATCAATGAATGAAAATACTTCTGTATACAGGAGTTTATATAATACAGCTGGATGGGAATGATCATGAGGCCACTTACTTTCACCAGTGTCTATTTCATACAAGAAAGAGTCACTTTCTAGAGGATTATCTTCAAAGAGATGCAGATCATCAGGTGACTCCTCAATATAATCACGAACCTCCATCATCCTTTCAATGTCATCATCATAATGATTGGACAAAACAGTTTGTTGTGTCATTCCACATGAAAATACAGACATCACGATACAGACTCTTCTTTTTGGTCACAAAAGTTACTTCAAAATAACCAGGTGGGGTCTGTTGAGAGTTCGTAGAACATCTTTTTTGTGCTATTTATGTACACTACTAGTCAATAATAGTTGCTAGCTATATTCTAACCTGGTTCATTTACTTCTTCAGCCGACCTCTTTCTTTGTACTATTGTGATTATAATTATCAGCCATGACTCATTGTATGTACTTAATATTACCTGCATCAGCAACTTTTTTTTTTCGATGATTTTTTTTTTTGATCTGATCCTTTCCCTGTTTATTATTATTTAAAATGTACTACTTGTTTAAAGCTGACATACCAGTACGAAGCTTCCTCACACAATACAAACGTACACGAGAGGGATATTTCACATTTGAAACTCTGAGGTAGTTACTCAAAGTCCAAGGCAAGGTTTCCTTAGAACCATCTGGCAAATTGAGGTCAAATGAGCAGGAATCAATTGCTATGCCAGATCCATCGGCTAAAAAATACTCATAGTTCCTTTTTTTACTGCCCCAAACAGTTTCACAGCACTTGTTGAGCACGTCCAAAGAAGCGCTATCTTTGTGGAAGGCAATTTTGATGGATGCAAATGATCTATCCATAATACCTCTCATCTTCTCAAAATCATACTCCATCCTTCCAATACTGATCTGCATAGATGGGTAGCTATTTGGCTTAAGCAGCTCCATTTTAACTTACAAGCATTTGTCCCTGTAATGGGTCAGGTTCATTGCTGCAGTTGGGTAATTTCTTTTTCTGCCTTGCAATCCGCATATAATTAGCTAAGGCTAAAATAGAGCTAGCAGTAAAAAAGAAAGAAGAGGACTACATATTAACCAACCTTCTTCTCGTTTAGAAGTAGTTTTGGTCCCTCTCTCTTCAGCCATCAAGACTTCAGCCATCAAGAAATGTCCACGTGTACGAGTTTTTGCGCATGCATGCACAATAGAGTGGAAGCAGAGTGGAATTGGAGTGGAAGTAGAGTGTAAATCGGCATGACAGAGTGGAAGTAGAGTGGAAATTGCTATGACAGAGTGGAAGTAGAGTGGCAGTAGAGTGGAACTGGAATTGAAGGAAGTGGCCCTAAAAAGCCACCATACTTTTGTTTTAAACCTGCTGGTATGTGAGGGGCATGTGGAGATGGAGCTATATAAGACAGTGAATCTCACAGCAATCCTCAAGAGGAGGACATGCAGAAAATGATCACAAGGCCTGTGTGTTTAACATGAGGTCTAATGTACACAAGGTAGAAATCGGGAACAAAATGGTGTATTGGTATTAATTAGCTTTGTGAAACTTCCTTTCTAGTGGTTATGTTTAATCAACACTTATAAATCTCCTTCACACCTTGAACATGAAATTATGTATCCCATTATTGTGATGGTGGGGGTTACTGCATACAAAAAAGTCATCCTATACACTGTGCTGGAGGGATCAAGCCATATCTCCTGTCTCTTGCACTGCACTGCACTCCTTTTTATCAAACCTGATTGTGAATAAATCCATGCATATACCATCGCTCCATGGCTGTGCATGATCAACCAGGACTGCATGATATAGAGCAGCTATACTCGCCCCTCCCCCTGTGCATGATCAACCAGGACTGCATGCTATACTTGCCCCTCCCCCCAACCAGGACTGCAGGATGTGTATCTATACTAACCACATACCTTGGTAATTATTGTGTAAACTTGATGATGAACATTCCAAGATATCCTGACTCACCACAAGTTTACAATTTTCCTGGAACCCTATCACTATGACATGTTATTAATACATTCATAGGTTGTCATGGGGTGTTGCCACTGGTATTTGCATGCATGTGATCATTATGGTCTTTTGTTGTGTATGATGTGGAAGGAGCCTTAGTGATACAATGCAAAGTTGGAATGCTATAGAATCCCAATGGTAAGAAGTACACTGGGATTAATTTGAGAATCAAGTGCCTATACATTCGAATTCATTCTTGCATAATCATAATTTTTTTGTTTAGCTACTGTTAACCAGCTAGTCAAAGGCAGTCATTCTTATATCACTTTTCTTTATTAATTTATCCTATATTTGTCATACCTACCTTAAAGTTAGTAATATGAACTATAGATACTTCAAAAGTTCAAGCTGATGTTATCCTCTTCAATTATGAAATACCAGCAGAGAGCTGATCACCCATTCTATGAGCTGGTTGTTGAAATTTGAAATTAGAAAGTTATAGTGACTGATCAAGGGATAAGTCAACATAAATAATGATTTTTTGTAACATACAGTACACACATTATATGTGAATGTCAATGGCTATGTGTATAGTCCAGATGTTTTTCCAGAACTTTGATTGGTATTTGAGTCTTTCCAATGACACAAATGCTCTCATCAACAGTTAATGTAAAACCACAAGCTTCATAGAATGGTACTGCACTCAAGGAAGATCTAACACCAATTCCATATCCACCTCGAGCTAAAACTCTTCTTTCCAACTCCCAGTATAATTTTTTACCCAATCCTTTCCGCTGAACTTGAGGTGAGACATAAAGTTTGAAAAGTTCAAAATCGACTCTGTTTGATAATTCTTCATTCATCTTTTCTCCAAGGATCCCGAATGCGACCACATGATCTTCTTGGTCCACCATTAGTACAACGTCATCTCCCTTCTTAATGGATGATTTATAATACTCTAGCTTTAGGGATTTTGCTATGCTCTCAAGTTGTTCCTTGTTGTAGCAAGGAAGTGATTTTCTTGTGCAGTAAAGATGTAACTGCATGATCTCTTCTACATCTTTTTCTTTTGCATCTCTGCAATACCACTACACGTAAATAAGATATTAGCTATAACAATTTTTATTAGCTTAAACTTACAATGTTGTTTGAAATGTGATCTTGTACAGTCTCTTCTGTGTCTTTCTTTCCGTTGTACCACTGAAAAATGATAGCTAGTAAAAATCATTGATCATTATTTTTCAGTAATCAACTTACAATATTATTAGAAAAAATGTCGTCACTTCTGGGAGGTAGTATCAACTCTGCCATGGACTGATCAAACAATGAATGTTTGCTATCTTTTCCAGTAGACCTCTTGCATGCTCCACTCAAGTACAGTTTCTGACTTTTATAATCCTTCGCAGCGCACTTCCGCAACTTCGGCATTATGAAGGCGTTGGAGGAGGTATCACCTTAAGACTGTAACTGCCAGTCCCCCTTCTAACTATCTCGTGGGCCAGACCCTCGATTCTTCGGGGAGGGAGGGGTGGCATAGTAAACCATCATTATGACCCAATGCTTTGGATTCTATAGTGGTACTTAAGAGACGCGGAAGAGAGGGATGCAAAAGAGATCATGCAGGTTCATCTAGATTGTATAAAAGTGACATGTTCTCCTTACTACACTAAGAAACAGATTGATTGCTGGTTGGAATCCCAAACTTTGCAGACTTTTATAAAGAAAGGGGAAGAATTCATAGTGGTAGTGGATGAAAGAAACCATGTGATTGCATTTGGCTACATGGGGAAACGTGCTACTGAAGGATTGACTGATGAAGTAGACTTTGAAGTTTATGGATTTTATGTTTCATCCAGTTGGCTCAAGGAGGATGTGGTATTGGTGTGCGTTCTACCTTGAATGCAGTATCATTTTATGAGGCTTGTGGTTTTACAGTGACTGCTGATGCCATCCATGAAGTCTCTGGGAAAGTAGAGTTAAAAAATAAACTATTGGGAAAAAAGTTGTCTTTCGCTAGATATGATAGCCAGGTATAATTATCAGCATAATTTGAAGATGGATAATCATGTAGCTATAAAACAGTAAAAATTGAAATCTGTTCATAGTTACTTAAGAAATGGTTGGAGCCTGAACAACTGTTTTAACTGTTCTTCTCTGTCATTAATACATCCTAAAAAACTATTTGTAGAAAAAGTGAGTGGCTGTCCACACTGTAGAGCCAATTCATCAGAGGCAACTGCTCCATCATTCCAAATGAGATCAAATCCACCTACCCGCTTCTCATTTCCTGTCAACTTCCCTTCCAAGTCAATGATATGAAGCATATCTTCCAAGAGACCAAATTTGAGATTGTAGTCAGTTGGACTGCTGGCAGTTAGGCTGGGTGAAGCATTCACTTCAATGATCCATGGCTTGAGGTTGTGGTCAAACATGATATCAAATCCATACAGCTCAAAACAGTGTTTATCATTTATGATTATCTTCTGAACACTCTGCAGACTCTTAATGAAGATGTCATCAATTTGCTGGAATAATCTTCTCACTATGTCTGGGCCATGCTTTGCTAAGAGGAAGAGACGGAATTCTTGAAGAGACCATTTGCAGCCCTTTTCTGGGTCGTAGTCGGGGGCTGTTTTCTGAATGGCAACATTAGTGAGGTGCACAAATGTATCGTTGATTGAATCCAAAGAATATCTTGTGTTTGAGAAGCGTGCAAACCCACTTCGATAGAGCCAGGCCTTCAAGGGAGAGTAAGATGTCACTAAAACATAAACACGAATATCAAATTTCTTCCCACCTATCAAATAAGGTTTGTCAATGTATCGTTGCACTACATAAGTCTCTGGAGGATCCTTATCGGTTTTTTCTTCATCCCGATGAAAATAATCAGCCTTTTTCCATTCAGTAATATCCTTGAGTTTCCGAAATAAAAAAATTCCTCGTCCTTGTGCTTTTCCAGCGGGCTTCATGATCCATATAGTGCCAGGATTACGCTTAAACGTTTCCACAAAGATGTGATACTCTGATGGCAGCTCATAAGTAGTAGGGAAAAAATCACATTGGGAAGCTTCGATTTTGGATTCCTTCTCCAATTGTTTCTTGAGCCGTTTAAGATTCTTTGCCATGAGATTTTTCCTGGTGAGTTCATAGTGGTTACGGAAGTGGCAAATCCTTTGGTGCTCTTCCAGATAGCAGTGATCAAAGTGTTCACGCATCCAACTTACATCACACCAATACAAATCCCAGTCACTATCATCCTTGACTTCGATCCACCCTTTGGCTTTGAGGACATCTCCTATGGTATTATGAAGGAAGGTCTTGTATCTTATAACTCTGTCTCCACATCCTTCTTTCCCACGTTTGCTTTTGCCCTTAGTTGTACCGCGAGATTCCACGCTTCCAGCATGACCTTTATCGATAGAGAGGGAAGCTTTTGTATCCTTCTTACCCGTACTACGAGGTTCAGATTGAACTTTTGTATCCTTCTTACTCATCTGCTACTACTAAACTTTGACGTTGTCATAGGCAACAAAATCCTATTTTACTTTTTCGCATAATTAGAACACCATACACAATGTGTTATGAATGATGTAAAATGTACATCTGTATGTTATAGTGTTACACAGTACAGTACTCTGTGACTGCAGTTTATGATTACTATAGTTTCAATCAGCCATAAAGTTCTGCTTGTACTTAGTAGGTGAGAAGAAGGAGGTGACCACCACACGGTTTGCAAATTTCCTCCCTGCCAGAGCATTATTAGCAGTACGTGCTTCCTCCACGCTCCCAAATTCAACAAAAATCTAAAAAAAACAACAAAAAACGAAACAAAAAAAACAACAGAAATTATAAGTGAGGAGTCAGTTCTCTTTAACTCCATTGCCTGAAGTACAGTGAAATACATGTAGAGATACTTGACATAAGAGAGAGTCTTCCTTTGGTGTATAGTTAGATTGTCAGAGGTTAATCCTCCTTTATCAGAAGTTCCACTTTATCACTAGCTATGGAGCAAGTTTCAAATTAGTAGGGGAGAAAATCTTACACAATGGTTCATTAACTAAAAGAGGGGAGGGGTCTCCCAGAATTGAACGCAAGGATGGCTACTGCATTACTACTGTTCATCCCATGATTCATTTCTACCTTGCCAACTCCGGGCACATTCATGTCTCCAATCGGACGAGGAATCTTCAAGCTCACAACTCGACCATATTTAGTGCACTCGTCACGAACATCCTCCACAATACCTTAACAAGAAAAAGTGAAATCATTTCAAGGAAGTGGTAGCTCTTGCATATTTATAATACGTAGGGAAATGGCTGACCATATGTGACCGGCTCTGGGAAAACCCTCTGTCCGGTGCAAAAATCAATTATCAGATATGAGCATGTTTAGTTGGCAGTGCCAAAATTTGGCTAAAAATTTTTTTAAGCATAAATGACAACTATGATCCTTGAACAAAGCACAGATGAAGTTTGGAGCTCAGACTACAAGTACAAAGGCTTCAAATGAAGCGCTAAAGTTAGCTAGTCAGCCATTGAAGCTTCGTGCACGGAGATTCTAGTCAGGCTGAAATTCATTGAACTTTAGGCAGGCTTTCCAGCTTATGCGCTGGGAAATATGAACTTACTAAGCTATCTGCGCTACCTTCGGTACCTTGCTTCTCTTCTCGGAGCTTTGGTTGGACCTTTCTCGAGCCAAAAGGCAAGAAACTAGCTTCTTACTAACTACAGTTCGAAACCCCACCCACCGTCAATTTAATAGTCCACGGGCATGTCCGGAAATAATGTTCACGTTGCTTAGTCAGCTTTTCTCGAAAAAACAATAACGCTAATGGACGCTACCTCGATCTTTCTAAGAGCTGTTCCTCAGGCGTCATAAAAGCTATAGCTTTGAAATTTGCGAAATAAAGAGCCAAAGGGCCATAGATAACAAATTTTACCATAACAAAATTTTTTTTAATTTTCACCAGACGGAGGGTTTTCCCAGAGCCGGTCACATATTTCAATGTTCGAAGTACTAGGAAGTATCATGTGGACAAACATATAGCATACCAGGAATATCAAGCTTAGTCTGGACATTGATTCAAAGTAAATGCCCACACTCAAAGACATTGATAAAGTAAATGCCCACACTCAAAGATATCAATTCAAAGTAAATGCCCCATACTCCAGTTTCAAAGAAAATGCCAACACTTGGATATTATAACCTCATTCCCAGGCCTTCCTCTCACTGGTACGCATGATACTTTATCCGTTTCTTCATGAGAGAGGAAGGCCTGGGAACGATGCTATAGATATTTTATTTCTAATTGAATATAACAGGAAATACAGTGGACTCCCTCTAATCTGACCACCTTTGGGGTCAGCAGAAGTGTCCTGATTAGAGGGGTGGCCTCATTTCAGGGGTGGATTTATATTATGAAGTACATTGGGACGTTTAAAAGTGTCCTGAATAGAGGGATGGCCTCCATTTCAGGGATCCTGATTAGAGGGAGTTCACCGTATCCAGTTTCAGTGCCCACCCCCAACATACTTTCATATTCCTCATCATCCTCCAGTTCCTCAGGGGTGACCATATTCATGAGGCAGAGGACCTCAGTGGTCTGCTGGTTGGCCACCTGGACATTGAGACCTGGGATGTTGATGGGTAGAGGTGCAGGAGCAATCCCCATCCCACTCATAGCCTGATCAATCACTGGGTTCTTGGCACCCACACTGGCACGCTGGACCACTAGTTTCTTATCACCAAGCTGCATACCATTTAGTCCAGAGATAGCCTGCATATGTACAGAAGGGAAAGAGGGATGGATCAATGTATTTGTTAGAGTTTTAAAAGACAGATAAACTGTCAATTGGAATGTTCAGGCATGGGCGTGAGCTCTACCTACTGACACGAATACTCACAATGTCAGTGATGTCATGATTGACATATTCGAAGAAGCAGAACCCCTTGGAGAATGTGGTGCCGACATCTTTGACAAGGTTGAATGACCTCAAGTCGCCAAAAGACGACAGTAACTCTTTGACCTGGGAAATGTGAAATAAGAAGTTTCAATTACATAGAAAGGTTGTGCACACAGGAAGAAAGAAGAAAGAAATAATAAAAAAAAAAAAAAAAAATTCTCAGAGATCCTTTGGGCCTAATAACCTTACCTGCTTATGAATTAACAATTCAAACAATCTATTCCAAAGGTGGAAATACACAATTTTTTTCTTTTTATGTCTGTGGAAAATTTGATGTCAGATATTTCCACCTTTAATATTGCATATGCCAATGTCACTCACATGTAAACATGTAAGCAGCTCAGAAAGCGAATAATATCACTATCCATGCCATGCCCATTCTGACTGACAGGAGGATCAGCCTGTACGTACTGGTACTGTACCTAAAAATAGTATCCACCACCCACCCTCTGAATTTGTACACGCTGCTAAAAATAGAAACATTGGGTGACATGCATATAATAAAAAAACGTTCTGCAGGGAGAAATCTCCAACCTAAAGAGCTGCAAGTGAAATGAGTGTGAGTACATATTAAATGGACTGAAGCAGCTGGCGTTGCGGAGGGTAAGCTGGTGAGAGGAGTGAGCGAGAACTTAACCTGGCCCTGCCAAAGAGAAAACCGGGGGAAGAAAGCAGAAAGAAATCATAAATCAACCAACCATACTCATCTACACATGCATGCCTTATTATATAAACATGCAAACAGCACCACTGCCACAGCACTAGCACACACTTAATTAATATTATGGAAATCACAAAAAAAAAAAAAAAAAAAAAAAGCCTAAACTTTACTCCAACAACTAAGCCTTCATGCAAGCTTCTAAGTTTCAGTCACAGAGAAATGGAATGGGAGGGAAATACATGCACACTTGTGCACCTCCCACCTGAGCTTATATCTGTACCTAGCTTGGTAGGTTACAGTAGGTACCTGGTCATCTGTGAGATAGGTGGGAAGTCCTCCACAAAAGACTTTAAAAGGACCATCAGAGACCACAGTAGACACAACACCAGGAATGTGGGTGGCTGCAAGAAGTAACACACTACCATTAGAATCGACACAATTTCAGTCAAAGGGCTGATACTCTAAAAGTGCTAACAAGGGACAAGAATAACATGGTACAGTTTGAATGGTTGTGCAAGTAGGAGTCATTTTTGTCAGCTCAGGCATAAGGTCATGTGTCAATGACTGATTGCTAAAATATGTATTTGACTGGGTCAACTTCAAGTAACTCACCAGTGCCATCGCCAGTGAACCCAGGGATTGGAGCATAGTCTTTAGGTCGACGTATCTTCAAGGACTGACCCTGGAAAATGATGCCATCAAAAGCCATAGCACTGGTTGTCTCCTCCACTGAGCGAAACTAAACAGGAACCAAAGAATAATACAGTTAAAAACTTTAGCTATCATCTCTACTGGAATAAAATGCTCTCTTTTATCGGACACTACATAGCACTAAGTCCTTGATTTTCAAGCAACACAGAATCCATTAGGTTAGAGTGCATGTACACTCTCATTGCTCTTTTGCTGTACACGTACCTCACAAAAAGCAAAATTCTTGTCCATATTGATCTGCACACACAGGGCAGGAAGGCCTGGAGCAGAGCAAAGTCCAGATTCCTCCATCTTCTCATTGACAAACTTGCAGAGTGCTTCCTCTGTGATACCAAAAGGGATGTTCCCAATGTAGAGTCGACGGGCCTGTCTGGTAACTTGACTGGCAGCAGGCTGGGGGAGCGGGGGAACAGGCAGGGAGGCAGTGGCATGTCCAATAGCAGGGGGAGGAACCCCCACAGTGGGCACTTGACCAGCAGCTATTGGGCATTGAAAAAAAGAGTTGAGCACAAGATACAATCAATCATGGCCACAATAACCAAACCAACAGGAAGATCTTGAACTTAGAATATAAGCCCTAGCCCAGTAGCCAATAGCTAAATATGTCACTTAGCTGGTGTCTTCTCTCTCCATCTTTGTAGCTATACATGTATTGTCATGCTCATACATATTTGCTCAGTTATTAGCCTGTGGTCAATCTCATACACAGAACCTCTATATATATCGGACACTTGGGACCAACTTCAATTAGTGTTGCTTGGTTCCTTCCCTATTCTGTAATGTGTTGAGTTCACTACTAAGAGAGGTTTCATTGCAATTTCAAGCCTTGTAACAAACCAGTATACAAACTAGGTTTAGTGGAACACAATTCACCTCGGAGGAGTTTGGTGAATTCTCGAGGCGAAATGGGATCAAACATATACGATCAGCTCCGTGATACACACTTACCCTGCATGGCCTTATACTGCAATGGGGAAATGTGTTCAAATCCTCGAGGTGCTACATCCCAGGCCTGCGAGGGCTTTCTGCGCTTGGACTTGTGGTTCTTCCTCTCCCTGGCCTTCTCCTCCAGCTTCCTAGCATAGGCAGCAGCTGCTCCCCCTGATTCATCATTGTCACGTGGTCTAAAGAAAATACACAAGGATCTTTTAATTTTGTGATGGCCTCCTGATCAATAGGTCCACACACAAACTATATACACCACATGCCAACAAGTTAGTTTCTGGGACTGACCTAAGCACACTGAGAGAGAGAGAAAGAGAGAGAGAGAGAGAGAGAGAGAGAGAGAGAGAGAGAGAGAGAGAGAGAGAGAGAGAGAGAGAGAGAGAGAGAGAGAGAGAGAGAGAGAGAGAGAGAGAGAGAGAGAATTGAAGTTCAATATAAGGTATGGTAATGTGGGTGAACTTAAACAGATATACTGTAGAGCTGCTGATAACAGTAAAACACAGAGAATTTCCAATTTCCAATTTATCAGGACAGTCATAATGTGGCCAGAATGATAGATTAGGCAAACGTGTCAGGACACAATCTAGTTTCAATTATGACTACATTATGTGTCCATAAAAATTGACTGACTTTCGTCCCCTTCCTCTATCCCTGGATCTACTTCTTCTTCGCTCTCTAGATCTGCTTCGCCTTCGCTCCCGAGATCTACTCCGCCTCCTGTCCCGGTCACGTGACCTATTCCGTCTCCTGTCACGATCACGAGATCTCCTTCTTTCTCTATCTTCTCGAGATCTAGATCTGCGTCTCCTTTTCCTCTCATCATCTAATATGATACTCTAATAAACGCCCACCCTTCTCTTACTATAATTAGATAGACCCCTCCATAGTATAAAAGAGGCTAACCTACTTTACGGTATATACTGCTTTTGCACTACCACCAGCTAGCTAATTAGCTACCTTGGGCTGGTTGGGCAGAAGGGTACTCTAATAAACGCCCACCCTTCCCTTACTATAATTTAAATTATACATTTAGACAAATCCCTCTATAGTATAAAAGAGGCTAACCCTACTTAATGCTTTTGCGCTACCACACCAGCTAGCTAATTAGCTACCTTGGGCTGGTTGGGCAGAAGGGTCCGGGTTGAATTGCTCCTGTACCTGGTTCTGGCCTGCATAGTAACCGCCTCCATCTTGTTGAAACTGAGGCTCTGGGGGTGGTGGCACGCTAGCGTATGCCTCCATTTAATATTTATAAACTGCTGGAGAAAAAGAGCCAAGATTGAGTCGAATCCACAAGCAGTGGTTCATGTGATTTTAGGATCGAATCGCGTGCATGACATCACGAGAAATGGCAGGTCGTCACTCGTCAGCACATGCGCATAGCGCATGGGGACTGGCATGGGCTGACCTTTCAGTACAAAAATTATTGCCACATAAAATACTGGAAGTTAACCTATAACTGAAGTAAAAGCAGTTAGTGCTGGTACATGCGAAGTCACATCAAAGCTAAACATCTACACTGCGGGAAACTAAGCTTAATAATAATTATTAGTAATTGCAGTAATCACTGGTAGCTACACTAGTAGCTACACTAGTAATTTCTTTATACAGTATGAAGTAGGAATAGTTAGCTTGTAGCTTGGTGATATTGGTGATGGGTAAGGGGTGATCGGTAAGGGGTTATGTGACTGAAGTTCACTCTCTTGTTGCTGAACTTTTTTGAACCGCACACACTGACACAGCCATCCCTAGCTACTTTTCTAGCATAAATATTTTTGTTCATCACCTTATTTGATGTAATGCTCTATAGGCAACTGTGATGCTGTGATCCTGCTGTGATCCTGCCAGTGCCATGTAACTATATTGTAGCTAGCTATGTAGTTCAATGGAGGTTTCATCATAGCTAGAGCTGAAATGAATCTGATCTGGAAGGACATGCTATCTATAAGATTGGCACCACCTAATTTTGTATAAGGCCTTTAGCTACTGTTGCATTAGTCTCGCAAGCCAGCCGTATTTTTGACTGTAGGAGGGAAGTATTGAAAGAAGATAGTCCAATGGGGTGATCCGTGCCATCCCTATAGCTACTTATCGTACTCTCCGATCACACCATTTCCCTCAGCGGTACATCATTCAGGAATCCGAAAGCCATTTTAAGGTCTATCGCTCTTATAGACTTCTAGATAATAGAGCTGAGAGAGAATGGGACAGTTTATAGTCATGTGAAAAAAAATTCCAAAGTAAGATGTGGAGACATTTGTGAGACATTTTGGTGGTAGTGTAGATAATGTGTGCAGCATAGATATGTGCTGATTCCTTTCCTGGGGCCCGGGGGGTGTGGGGCTGGTGAAGTCATTTTCCGGGCCATGTTCCTCTAAATAGCATGGTGAGTGAGGCCCTACCAGCTACATCAACACATAGTGGGCAATCACAAGACCACACGATGGAGAGAGGTCTAGCTATGCTCAAAGGGATAGAACATTCACAAAGGGATACCAAGGCATGTTGAAGGACAATTAGTGAAAGCATATCATCTAGCTGTAGCCAGCTATAGCTACATAGATTTGTGTAGCTAGAACAACTTGCAAAACTTTTTCAGAAATGATTTGCTTCATAAAAATTAATGATTAATTTGCAAAACGTTTGTAATTCACTAAAAAATTTGTGCCAGTAAGAGGGCAAATGCTACTATTGCTACTTGTTGTCTGGTTCGCATGCAGATCTTAAAATTCCAAAAGAGATCTTGCCATGACACTGCTGTACAGAAGGTCTCTTTTGTAGGACAGCATATGCCAAACGCTTGTAAAATGTTTGGCATTCTAGAGCTAGGCTCCTAACAAGTCCACTGTACCTTCCCTTCCCACTGTTGCTCCCGTAGTAACTACAAATCCTTATCTAACTGGGTGTTTAGGGTTTGGGGCAGTTCTAATTTGTGTTTATACATGACCAATATCTTTGTCTTGATTTACAAATGTCAGAAGCGGATAAAATAAAAAGAGGAGCTTGAAAAATTGAGAGAGAGAAAGTTACAGAACCAAATAAAAAGTAAGCAGACACCATTCAACTGTGGTAGACTTTCTCCTACTTCCCTGTCTATGGACAACTCTAATTAAGATGTTACTCCAGTGGCTACCATACCATTTGACTGATAAACTTCCTCCTCCTCCTGTCTATGGACAACTCTGTCTCTATACATAATGCATGCATGTATACATGCACAGCTACCATATGTACATACGTACTCTTGGTTTATCAGCATTAGCTAGCATCATCAGTGCTGACTACATTCCACTAAAATTTCAAAGGGGTTGAGTGCCCCTGCCTAATCATGGGACTTAATTAGCTAGAGACCATGGTGGATGTGTTAAATAGTTTGGAATTGGAACTTAGCTTCTCCACTCACCATAATCATACCATACCACAATCAACAACATGCCCTTGGGACCAGGTTAATCAATCCCTCCAGGAGTAGTCTCATGTAGCCAGACCCAATTCTTTCTTTTTATATCGAATTGGGTCTGGCTACACAAGACTATCCAGGAGTGATTTTTCAATGCTAATTTGTACGAGTATAGCTATATGGCTAGCTATATAGCTGGCTTTTCAAAACTTTTGTGGCCCTATGCAATTCAGGTAGCTACACAGCCTGTACCACATAGCTATTTAGTACACACACGTGACTTTAAAATTAATGGTGCATAAGGATCCTCTTGCCATTATATCAGAAAACCCATTTAGAGATAAAACCTGCACAATAATACTTTTTTCTCAGTCTTTGAGTCTTGTAAGATCACAAACTGCATTGAAAATATTTACTTGCAAGTGTCACCGTGTATTTTATAATGTCATTTAGAGCTGTAATATTTGGCCTAGCTAGCTAGTATAATGTGCCATGCAAGTGCAGAGACAACTCTTCAATCTGCAACAGTGTGGGTTGGCTCTCTACAATCACTGGACTCAACTGGACTGGTGGACTGGACTCATTATAAGTAGCTAAGGTTCTATTTGCTATGTCAGTGCCAGATGTATGTGGGTGGTGGTATTACTATGATGATGACTATAAAGCCTGTCTGCATGGAGATTCACAGAAACGGATTTGGGAGTGGAACGTTTGAGAGGGGCGCTCCTTCAAATAGACATTCCACTGAGTATCAAAGCCACTTAGCTACCATCAGCATAAGAATGCGAGAAAAAAAAATCTCTAGCTATGATCAGAGGATTCATGATTCACCTTTTACGCCCTGCTATGATGTCCAAGTGTACATCATCCTGAGTATTTGCAGAAGCACCTCTTAAACTCTCACTGGTGTTCAATCACCACGGCATGACAGGTCTCAGTTAGTAAACCAGCAGATAGCTAGGTCTCTCAGCTCATTATGACAGATTGAAGGGTAACCACCTCTTGGACAAGCTGAATAGTGAAGTAACTAATGGCCGCAGTTAGCTGGGACAGGGTGACCCTCTATAGCAATGGCATTTAGCTAGCTACCAGATGGCCCTGAAGACAAACGTTGGTATCACTGAAACAAGTTTGGTACACAGATGATGCAACTTGAAATTTGACTGCAGCTGGAAAATTTTCTGATATGTATCCACACTTGAAATCCTGCTTAGCTAAGCAGAAGTTGTACCCTCTCGTTGGGGGGCAGAACATCCAAAATAGGACAGGCAGGCATGATTGGGTTCAGTTGAATTGGCTCCCATAGCTACTTGGTTCTACCCTGCAGAGTAGCCATTTCATTGAAACTGAGGTTCTGGGGGGGGGGGGGGGGGGTAGTGTTAGACCGCTATGATGTTCATACTGAGAATAACACCAGGTATCATTTAGTGGGTGTTATGCGTAGGGTGCTGTTATATTAATTACAAAGTGTGACAGCTAATGGGAAGTCTATATAGCTAGTAGCTTTACTTTCAAGTTTCTTCTTGATTCTCAAAGAAAACTTGTTCATACGTATTCTTCCATTGCCACTAGCTGGCGCGGCATAGGAACAGGGGGGCCACAGGGGTGGGGTGAGGGCCCCTCTAAATTTGGACTCTAATAACTTTATGTAAGACTGAATTGGCAAGCAAAAAAAATAGCACTGCTGTCTATTAGCACTGGGCCCCCCTAAACTGAATTGATCCTTGCTTCCATCATTCAGAACTGGATGTAATTTGACAATGGACTACTTTTTATCCATATTATTTCTGACTCAGACATAATACTTTTAGTACTAGTAACACCCGTACCTACTGGACCTCGAACCCAGCCCCGGCCCCCCGCCCATTTCCGCCCACGCGGAAGGAAATAGGATCAAGGATCGAAGGGGGGCTGGGCCGGCGGCGCATGTCACGAGCGCGCGCTCGATCGATCGATCGACTGATTGTCCATGACGTCATTTTTATGGTGTAACCGCCCCATTTTCACAAGACAATACATGACCACACGCCCAGTCTGCTTTTAGCTTCTCAATCGCTGAACTAACTGAAAACAGTCTCTTTAAGAGGGAGAGAGATCTAGTGACCACAACACTCTCATAAAAGGGATACCAAAGTACGTTGAAGGACTATTAGTGAAAGCGTTTAATAGTCTGTCAGCTAGATGTGTGTCGATGTTTTTAATAGTTGGATGTGTAGTTGTAGCAAGCCAGCAGTTTATATTATGTACAGCTACATGTGGGTATTGGTACAGCTAGCTAGCTACATTTAACAACTGTACCTTCCCTCCCTCCTATTAACCACTGTACCTTCCCTATGGTCCTAACTACAAATCCTTATGAAGCCCTACTTAACTGTAGTCTTCTGGGTGTTTAGGGTTTGGGGCAGTTCTTTATGAGCTCTGAATGTGTGCAATAATATTCAATAATAAACATTGAGCAGTTTGTTATTCGTCTTGATTCACAGATGTCGGAGGTGGATAAATTGAAGTCATTAAATGAGCAGCTCCAACGAGAATCACAAATTGAGAGAAAGAACGTTTCAGTAACAGCAAATCAGTAAGCAGATACCATCTGACTTTGGTACCTTCCTGTCTATGGACAACTCTGTCTCTATAGCCCATTCATTAATTAAGATGCCACTCTAGTGACTACCAGTTCGATTAGTTCTTGTTGTGTAGTTATTGCTGTGACTTCCTGAGTTTTCTAAACATTTTTGGGCATTTGCAATATATTGAGTGATCACTTTGTAAGTTTACTAATATTGTGACCTTTGGTGTGCTTAGTGGGAGTGCAGCCATCAGTCTGATAAGTTTGTGACTGATGCTACTGGTTACATGTCCTTGAATGTTGCCAGTTTGTCTAGTCACCATGCATTTTACACATTCTTTGATCAAAGTAGTGTTGAAGGTATAGAGTAGGGAAGTAGGGAGCGGGTATGAAGTGGGGAAGTAGGGAGCGGGTATGAAGTGGGGAAGTACAGGATGGGTATGGAGTGTGGAGGTGTAGAGTGGATATGGAGTGAGGAGAGTTGGTATGGGGTGAGAAGGTATGGAGTGATAACACATAGTTTACATCTTTGACCAGAAGGTGTAGCCTCAGAGTAAAGCCACTGTCCTATTCAGTTATAACATTGTATGGCATAGGAGTCTGAGATCCTTTTGAGCTCCTCATCTGAGCAATAATTATTATTATGGATGCATAAGGTTTGGTCCCACTGTGTGAGATATATATAGCATCTGTATAAGGCACCTATTGAGGCTATGGGATTGCCACTCAGTACAGTAGTCCTTTGGGAGTTCAAACTAGCTTACATATGTGGGGCATAATCAAAATCATGCACTAAGTAGCCTATTAAGAATGTGAAATTGGTTTTGAGTCTTAGCTACACAGAAATGTCATATCCATCACCATAAAAGCTTTTTAAAAATCGGTGTCCCCCTTATGTAATGCTTGCTTTATAATGTCCTGTAGTGACTGTCTTAGAATATCCTATTGTCTTGGAATGTTGTCTATTGAATGCCTTTTAATATATCATTTTGTAATGTCCTGTAGTGACTGTCCTATAGTGACTATCTTGGAATGTCCTGTAGTGACAGCCTGTTTTATAATGTCCTGATACCCTGTAGGCTTCGTAATGACTGCCTTGGAATGTCCTGTAGTGCATGCCTTATACGACTGCCTTTTATCATCCTTTAGTGACCTCCTATTAGCCACTGTACAAGTATGACCAGTTCAGTTGTAGCAGAGAAGTTGTTTGTGTATTTAACAGCTTTTTCGACAACTTTCATTCTGTGCTTGTCAATTCTTCCGAGATTTGTGCACTATCCAATCACATCCACTTTCTTCTCCATTGTTGTATTATGCTCAGAACACAAGCTTGACTGCTAAATCATATGAGCTAATGCCACCATATTTGAGATATACAACTGCAGTCAATGTAGCTTTCTCAATTCTATATTTCAAGCATGTCAGCAGGTTGAATACAACGTACAGAGTACTAAAATTTAGAGCGACTTGGCTATCTCAGTGCAGTAGATATAACTGCCTGTTTATATACTTAACTATCGGCCCTGTGCTGAGATTGCTCTAAAGTTTAGTATCTCGATGCAGTGATATTTTACGTATGGTAAACTGATTATGTTTCATTTGGAAAGCTGGCAAGAGGGCCTGAGGGGGTATAGTTGTCCCAGCTCTATGCCAAGTATGTTGACAGTTCATGTTCCATGGTTGTACACTCTTGTGTTTCGTAAGTACGTACTTAACAGTCTAACAACTTTTCTTCACTTTGAGTGCTAGCTGTAACATACACAAATTTCAATCATGTGATACCGTATCATAGAGAGGTGCTAATGGAAGGAGAGAGAGAGAGAGAGAGAGAGAGAGAGAGAGAGAGAGAGAGAGAGAGAGACTAGTCTAATTCTGACCATTCACGGAAATGATCCATTTCTACATGACCATGGCTCTTTTACTCTGTTACAATGGAGTTCATGTAGGTAATGGTCAAGCTTTAGCTTTTATTATGAAGGGTGTAGAACACATGTACCAACACCATGTGAGGGCTGAAATGTTACAAATGTTTATTTTACTGAATTTTGAGTGAAGGTGGGTGTAGTAATGTGCTGCTTGTTTGTAAAGCATTTAGCGTAACTTTTGGTGTTTTGACTTCCTCCCATTGGAAGCAAGTCATGGAAAGCTTGCCATGTACTACATATCTCCTTAATTCCATCAGCGTTCATAATTTTTCCTGATAAAATAGGAGAATGCAGTACAATGTGTTCATGTTACCCTCGTTTTCTTCCTTTTTAACATGAAGCATGTACACTGTAGTCTCTTCAACTTGGTATGTAACTTTTAATTTTGATAGGATACTTGGTAGAGCTTGACCAGGTGGTCCATTTTGACTTGAAATTATACTTTGAATAGTACTACATTATAGTCAAGATGATGAGATACAGCCGTCTAAGTCATTGGCTATGTAAATACATTCATGTAGTAATGAAGTGGACTGCTTCCTTTCACTGTAACATTGACTAGTGGCAGTACATGCTTAGATAGCTCTATGGGTGTATCCTGCTTTCTGATGGTAGTACTAAGTAGACAGCTCCATGTATTGTCATTATAAATGGAGAATGGAGGTTTTACATGTATGTACAAACTCAGGGTTGTCTGAATTTAAGGCATAGTGTCTTTCTATGTCTTCATTTCTACCCACTATACTACCTCCTTACCACTAAGCTAAGCCTTCTCTATTCTTAATACAGCACACCTTGGTATGTGTACAAGTGTGCAGCTTCCTAGTAGTGTTGCAGCTGCTTAATAGTTATTATGGCAAAAAGAAGACCTCTTCTCATTCTTTACCAGGAATTATTGGTCTCATGCTATTATGCCTTAAAAAATCTTCTGCATACATACATACATACATACATACATACATACATACATACATACATACATACATACATACATACATACATACATACATACATACATACATACATACATACAGCATTAGCATCATCAGAGCTGTATTTATTCCACTAAAATTTTGAAGGGGTTGGAGTGCCCCTGGGACTGAATTAGAGACCTAATGATTATGGACCCAGTGAGTGGATAAGTATGTTTGTGAGTGCGGAATTGGAGTTGAGTGCACTACCTTTTGAGCTCATTGAATGTTTCTTTTAATGGATCCTTTTTGTAATGCTTATGGTCAGATGATCAATCAGTTGAGGCAGGGGTTGTCATTGTAAGTACTAGCCTGATTGGTGTGGTTAGATGTTGGACTGATAGTGTTTTTGAAGGCAGAAGAAATAATATTTGTGTATGATGTATTTGAATGATATGTTTAGCTGCTGTATAGCAAGGTAAGGTCAAAGTTTGCACATGTGTAATCTAATGTTGGTAATATGATGTAATTGTTGGCGATGCGTGCACTATTGTTAAGACATAATGAATGTATGTACAGTTACAAACATACTAGAGCCAACTTGCTCATTCTGGCTCGCCCCAATGAAGTATATTTAACCATTGCATCTGAACATACACCCTATCATGTGATCTCAATGTGTGGTTGTAGTCAGTAGGGTTGAGTTATATCCTTGGGAGCTTGGAAATGGACTGCTGGCCCTTAATTCTAGGCTTGAATTGAGTGTGAACATGCATCCTTGGGAACAGGATGGTGAATCTAGTAAAAAAACAATTAAGAAAACAGGAGTCAGTTTATTAACATTCAAGATAATACTTTGAGATAATACTTTCCTCATAATTAACACATCTACCAACTGTCCCAAATTAAATTAAAGCTGTGGGGTATTTCTCTCTCTCTCTTTTAATACTGTGTAGTACAGCTGAGATTCCAGTGTCCTTTTTCATGCAATTATGACTTGCTGGTCCTGTCTGTGTATGATTACGTGTGTAGATAAAAGATGAAAGTTTCTAGTGGATGCTGTCGTTTTACAGCAACACTGCTACTCAGCAAAAATTTTTTTTTCACATTACCGGTATAAAAGTGCAGAGTTCAGTGTATCAAAGTTAGATAAACCTAGTGCCTAGTACCATAGGTTTTTTTCTATCTTTATGTTGACATAATAGAGCGGAAGGGGAACATGATGGCAGGGAATGGTTATTGTACCTCAGCCTCAGTTATGATCGTACTTCTCCTCCTCCTCCCCCGTATAGATACATACATTACGTGTTGCCAAAAGTCTTGTACATAACAGCTGATTTCCTTGCAACAATGTTTACTCTGTTATTCCCTCCTCCTCTCCCTCCCTGGTACCCTCCTCCTCTCCCTCCCTGGTACCCACCTGTGACTTTAAAATTTTTGTGCACACATACAGATATACTTACTGAAAAAAATCCTCGTTGAAGGCTTTCCCAAGAGTGACAACCCAATTTGCTTATAATCAATCCAAGCATATGCAGCTGCACAATAATTTGTTGGGTGCAAATGGGTTGTTATGAACTTTTCTGTCTTCCTAAAACTGATAAGGTTCTTTTAATCTTCATGTCATAAATTAGGGGACTGGGAGCAGAGAATGTTTTAATGAGGTTTTATGTATTTGTGTTGTCCTTGCATAAGTCCTCCCCCCCCCCCCCCCCCCCCCCCCCCCAAATTCATTAGTACCCACCTGTGACTTAATTTTTGTGCACACATACAGATTGAAGGACTATACACTTAGTAATCCAGATCCTCTCGTCACTTCTGTGCCCAAAAAGGACAACCCATTCGCTAAAAGTGGAGGCAAATGCACAATATTATGAACTGTTCTCTTCTCAGTCTTTTATTTTTATTTTTGAGTCTTGTAAGATAGTACAAACTGCATTGACAATAATAATTATATTATGTACATATTTACGTGCAAGTCTGTGTTTAGTAATGTGGTAAACACTTCATTTAGAGCTTATTACTAGAGCTGACAACCTATCATTATTTTTCTTTCTGTACATGCATGATAAACTGATAAGGGTATATATCAGGTTTTCTTTTTGTTGTTTTTCCTTTTTCATCTTCATGTCATAATAGAGCTGATTACTATTAATTGAGGGGAAGGTAAATGTGATGACAGGGAATGTTCAACGATATTAATATGCTGTACTAAATAATGGTTATTATTAATGTACAGAAAAGTGGTAATTAATCTTTGGAAGAAGATAGTAAAGGCTGTTCATCTGACTCCATTTCTGAGCTGGAAGAATCCTGGGCTGCTGCAGCTGCAGTGCTGGGGTCATTGGGGACAGGACCGTCAAGCAGTTGGACTTCATTCTGGGCAGGTGGAGAGGAAACAGTAGTCTCACTATGTGGAGTAAGATCTCCAGGCTGACCAGCTGCAGAGGATGAAGTTGGAAGTGGTTTAGGAGGCTGAAGGTCGTTTTGTGGTGTTGTAATTGCACTTTGAACCCAGGAGGAGTGAATGGGCACTCCAATTCCAGGCTGCTGAGTGGATCCACTTGTAGGAAATCGAGCAGTTTGGATTGGATAACCTTGAGCTGAAGAAGAAGGGTTGATCCGCTGCTGCTGTTGAGTAGCTGGACGTGGGCCTATAAAGGAAGTAGTAGCAGCTGGTAAAGCATTCGAATATTGTTGAGCAGGATATTGCTGACGCTGAGCAGGGTACTGTTGGGCAGGATATTGCTGATGCTGAGCAGGGTATTGTTGGGCAGGATATTGCTGACGCTGAGCAGGGTACTGTTGGGCAGGATATTGCTGACGCTGAGCAGGGTACTGTTGAGATCTATTACTTTGGATATTGTGACTGGATTTTTTCCTATTGGAAACAAAGAAAGCTATCACCAGACCAATGATGACGCCCACAACACCTATGATGACGATGAAGATTACGCCCCCTATAACTCCTGCAATTATTCCTCCAATTGCAACACCTGATCCTGAACTTGAACTTGAATCTGAACCACTGTTAATGATAACAACATCCGATGGCTCCGCTATGTCAGTGGGATGTAAAGTTGCTATAATATAAACACATAACAGTAACAGATACTCATTAGTAAAGCATACACTGGAACCTCCAAATAATGGGATCCTGCCAGTTTTAGGATATTATTTTGTATAGAAGGTACATACAAAGATACTTTTTACATTGTCCTTTGTTGAGAGGTTTGCCCTCTTTTGGAGTGTCCTCTATTGGAAGTTCCACTGTGTATAGTAACTGTTGGACCACTCACCAGTTGAAATTCCACCAGTTGAAATTCCACCAGCACAAGTGATTCCTACATCAGTGTCATGATTGTGGGCAGTGGAGTCATTGGAGAGCACAAACACACAATCCAGAAAAATCTGAGCATTTCCAGGACAAGATACATATGTCAACCAGTTTCGTGAATTCCGAGAAGCCTGTCGAAGCCTGCATTATATTATATATATGTAGTGTGACAAAAGAACACTCGTTTGTTGGACCTATCTACCAATCTTTACAAGATACTGCCTTAGCTAGCTGGCTATACCACCATTGGGGAGAGAATCAGGACTCCAGCTACCAGCTTCAAGAATAATTAAGGGGTTTTCATTATAATTTATGCTCAAACCTACAAAGTCCCTGAAATGCAGAAACCTCTGAAAGAAATCTGAAGAGGTCAGGTAAATTACTTATTTCCTAGGGGGGGGGGGGGGGGGGGGGGGAGGACTTTTCTAAGTTCTGAATGTGTCATCATTGATTTGACATACCCAATTTCTCTGACGTTACCATATCTCTCAGAACGAGTGAATCCAAGTTGCCTGCATGCTGGGTCAGCTTCATAGTTGCTGAAGCTGTAACTGGAAACTGTCCCCCACTCATTGTTGAGATAGATCTCCAGGCGTCCTGACGACTGCTGGAAACCGGAAGACACAGGTGAGTTCCCTTGATTTTGAGGTGCATACACCAACCTCAGTGCTCCATCTGTAAAAACATAATCGATAGGTACAGGGTCACTACTACTACAAACACAAATATTAACAAGCACACCTCACACTATATACACTAACCACACACTACACTGTAACAAGCATACCACACATCATAAACTACACTGTAACAAGCACACCACACTGCAACAACCACACACCACACACTACACACTATAGCTACTAGTGTATACCACACTGTAATAAGCACACTACATTGTAACAAGCACACCATGCACTACACTGTAGCAAGTACATACAGTGTAGACAAACAATGGCGATGTCTCTAGAATGACTACAGTACTCAGTCTCATAGCGTCTGGAGCAGTGAAGGAGATTGGTCTCATAAGGACTGCATTCAACTCCCTGGATAGACACAGGAGTCGAAGAACTAGCCTCAGTAAACCTATCAACATATAATTTATACAATGTCCAAATTGTTCACAAAATGTTTACAACCACTGCACTGTAGGCACATGTATAGTACATGTATGTATGTAAATACATTACAATGTGTTTACAACCACTAACCTGTAGGCACATGTATGTATAGGTATGTATGTGTGTATGTATGTATAATCACCCGAAGTAGTGACTTTACACCTTTACACCCCTGCTCACCCTTTACACCCCCTGCTCACCCTTTACACCCCCTGCTCACCCTTTACACCCCCTGCTCACCCTTTATACCCCCTGCTCACCCTTTACACCCCCTGCTCACCCCAATTGGTTGATTAAACCATAAGTAGTGACATCAGCAAAGCCCAGCTGTCGACAGGCCACCATGGCAGCACTGGAATCAAACCCTGAACTGCACACTGTTCCCCAACGTCCATCAACCAAGGCCTCCAGGCGACCCGAGGAGATGTTAGACATCCTCCCAGTAGTGGACACTAACCTTAGCAGATCACTTACCGCTGAAACATTAGAAAGAACAAGATTTCAGATCTGAATTTGGAGAGGGGGAAGCCATTTCATATGCCTGATGATTTATAGAAATGAGAGTTGTTCATGCCGGGTCTCCGTGGTTAAGTTTAACACTGTGTTATGAATCCCATAACAGTATTCATGCATGTCATATTCATGAGAGCCTTGCAGCATGCATTCTGTACCTGCTGAAGGGAACACTGCCCCCACCTCAAGCCCTCCTACATTCCTTTGGGTATATTAATCATTATAGGTAACATGAGCAAGCTTACGTGTTGCACAACTGAGGACGACATCAGTGGAGCTCTCCTCGTTGGCATGACTACAAGGTGGACTTGAGGAAGTGGTCAAACAATTCATAAGTTCCTCATTACAATTAGTACTCAGTTTCCAGATTGGAGTGCCACCAGGAACTGGTTGGAACCAGTAACTGCATGTGTGTGTGTGTGCGTGTGTTGCAATATAAAGTAGAGAACTGAACTTACTCTACCAAGTTAACATATAATACACAACTTCTGGTGTAATGCCTCACCAGTTCTAATCTACCAATGCTGAATTCTTATCAAAAACTGAAAGAGAGTTGTGATGCACTCACCTCAGAGAACCAGCATCTGAATAGGAGAGTGCGGTGGTGTAGCCAAGTTGCTTGCATGCTTGTACAGCATTTGCATGCCGGAAGCCATGGATACAAAATGTCCCCCACTTCCCATTGACATTAATCTCCAGACGACCGGATGAATTGAAATGTGGTGCAAGTCGCAGTGTCCCAGCTGGTTATAATTGAAGGAGTTATTATATTATAGGGATAGGAAGGAAAAAGGCAGGGATGGAGAGAAGATAGAGGTTAGGATAGGAGAGATTCAGAGGGGAGGGGGTTACAGTGGAGTGGAGCTGGTCACAATCGAAAGATGGAAAAAGGCATCTGCCCCCATATATAATTATAGTTACAATGTAATAATGGATTTATGGGATTTTTATCCCACCACCCAATCTTGCCCATAATGTCTTCCTCCACCTATGATAGAGGTGAAGGTTAAGAGAGAGGTATGGAGGAGGGACTTTGAGAAACAAGGGGAGAGAGAGAGAAGGAGGGAAGGAATGGAGCAAGATGACCTACCGGTAAAGCATGAAATGACAACATCCTTGACATGGTCACAGTTTTGTGGTGACACGCTATTGCCAGAACAATGACGAAAGTTCACACTCCCATCACGACAGGTAACATTGTTCAACCATATCGGAGTATTGCAGCTCTCCAATGGATAGCTGACAAAAAATACAATACAAATCATGAACAGTGCTGTTGTCAAAGAATGAAATGGCTCTACTTTAACTACAACACTACACACTGATTTTGGATACCAATCTAGCTACATAGAATGTATGTGCAGGCCAAGTATTCAATGTTCTAATAATACAATGTGTTGAATTTTCATTGAGTGGCAATAATGAATGTCCTTGATTTTAAGGTAGAGCAGAGAGTGAAAGAACAATGCTGAATTGTTGGGCTACAATTGCCCACAGCAGTCATAAGGACTGCCACATGTTGTATATCAACTAGCTGAATTCTACTGACAGTAACTCCATGGATCCTTTTAATGAATTTCAGTGCTATTTCTCAAATAATTATGCTTTGATAAACTTCTCTATAATGGTTAGACTAGCTCTCTCTACATCGAATTTCCAGACCATGACCACTAGTAGCCATGAGTTATGGTGAGCAAAGTTTAAAAAGTGGCCAAAAAATGATTTCCACTTGGTTTTTGATCAGGGGTCATAATGAGCATGTAGTAGATTGTATAGTTGTGGGTTATTATAATGCAATAACACTGTTAATGCTATGATATTAACAGAATGACGTATGTACCCTTAACTGATGAAATTGGAGTCTTGCATACTTACCCCTCAACTCCTGCACTGCTGTGAGTAATAGCACCAGAAAACCTTAGCTGGCGACAAGCAACATTTGCAGCATTAATATTGAAGGAGTCGTTGCTCACAGTCCCCCATTCACCATTAACAAATATTTCTAGGCGCCCCTTACGGACTTCAGGGCTTGTTCTTCTAGGCGCTAGTCTTATCATGGTAACTGCAGTAAGAGAAAACAATCCAATATAGAGAACTTCAACAAAACTGCTCCATATAGTGGTTCCAGTCTCATCACTACCACTCACATGAATCTCCATTAACGCAGCGGAGACCAATGACTCTGTTGTTGATGCAATTCTGACCAGAATCATAGGAGCAATAATTGAAACCATAATTCTCCGGCGGCATATCAACTGGACAGGTCACATTGGACATGACAATGGGTTGTGATCCCCGAAGAAACCTGTGACCAGTACATGTACGTAGTTGAATAGCAATGCTTTAGAACGAGGGCAAACAGTTGATTATCACTTTGCTATAGACTCATAGAATGGCCTTTTGTAAGTACAGCTTCAGGTATCCTGGGATAACTTGTGGGTCCCACAAGATAGACTACATAAATTGTATTTATCCTGCAACTAATATTAAAATTGATGGTACCAGGTGCGTAGCCAGGATTTTATCATAGGGGGTGCTTAGCAAGAAAAGAAATATCCGCTTGTGTGTGGAAAATTTTTTACCTAGCCATGCCCATTTCACACTAACCACACCAAACCGCCCCCACTTGATACCTTTGAACTAACAGTAGTTTAGCAGAAATAGTTATAAAACAAGCGTAGTTTTTAGTCTTGAGCTTGGTGGATCTGGGAGAAAATTATTAGTAAGTCTACGTAGATCGGTAAATCTTGATTTGTTAATAGTTAGCTAGCTATTTACACATCCGGTGCAGCTCAAAGGGGGTGCTCGAGCCCCCTGAGCCCCTCCCTGGCTACGCGCCTGGGTACATAGTTGATCTGAGCTTGCTCACTATAAACCCAACCCCAAGCCCAGACCACTCACCCTAAAGTTGACACATCGTAGAAAGAACCAGCATACCCAAATCCCATAAATCTGCAAGCTACATCAGCTTCATGAAGACCGAATCCAAGCTCACACACAGCTCCCCATCTTCCATCCAAAAACACCTCAAGCCGCCCGGCATTTATGGACGTTTCACTGGTTCCAGAGTTATCCACTAACCTCTGATCTCCATTAAGTGTTTGGCCTACAATCACAAAATAATCATATTGGTAAGCCACATTTCACCTTGAGTACTTTTAGAATGCTACCAATACAAGCGTAGCTTGATAGCTAGCTACTCTCCCGATGAGAGCTACAAGTATAAACTAGCTAGTTCTTGAAAATACCAAACCTTACAGTAGCTAGTAGTCTATAGCACCTCATTCTTACCATGTACGCCGCGGCAATGGAAGCAAACGGTCGAGAAGCACACGATTCGGATCCATAACATCACCTCCATTGCCATTATTGATATTGATTATGTGTAGGCGGGGCTGGCCTTAAATAATCACATGCGCGCATGTGCAGACGGGATGATTAAATCTCTGACAACTTGCTCCAACCATTGAGATCAGACAGGGTAACCTTTTGCTGTAGAGAAAAGGAAGTGGACATAGTCAAAGTGTAGCTAGCTAGCTTAATGTAATACTTTCAAGTTTTGTGTCCAAGCCCTCTGGTAAATGGGTTGGAACTGGTACATATGCTGATTGTGTGACACCAGTAAGCGAATGAGTGCACAAGTTTTTAGTAACGCACACACACATACCCACTATGATCCCAGACCCTCCGATAACGAGCAGAATGAGAGCACACCTCCTACAATGGCCCCAATCAGGTTTGTTGGGTTTGAAGGTGATAGAGTTGTCTCTGTGTTGCTAGAAGGTGATAGATTTGTCTCTGTGTTGTTAGAAGGTGATAGAGTCGTTTCTGTGTTGTATAAATGAATATTGTACATAATTATGGTGTCCTCTATACAGAGCTTAAAAATGTATTAGCTATCACTGGTCCTCAACAACAAGAGTGCAATCCATAAACACTTGAAGATGAAACTTACTTGAACAGATCAAGGCCATATCTTGATTATGATCAAAGTCATACGGAGACTTATCCAAAAGTTCCGTTGGCTGCATTCCATCAATGTTTGCTCAGAACCATTATAGTTGGAGTTGAAGAAGAAGCAGCAGAAAATCTAAAATCACCATAATAATAGTTGTGTATTTTCATCTCAAAGACTGCAATACTTTGAAGTTAGCAGGTTAGCATTCGAACTCATACTAGCTAGGGATGACACTTCTGTGTGTGGATTTCACTGATGATCCTAGGAATGAAACAATATTTTTTAAAGGTGCTTCATCAACTGATTGCCCCATCGGACTAATACTTACCTCATATAACATTGGCATTATAGCTATTTTGTGTTATACTTTGATAGCTGTTCAAGACAAGATAAGGCCACATCTCTGTCGTGACTGCAGGACCAGTGGAACTAGTTAGACACTCAATGATGTTGGAGTAGTTTTCAGAACAGCTCAGGTAGTCCAGCCAAGTTGGAACAGACAATTCAGCCTGAGGATATCTAGTAGGGACACAAAAATAACATACATGGTTTGAATATTGACTGACTCACCCTAGTGTCCCCACATTCCCATAACTAACAGGAATGGAGAAACCAAGCTGGCGACAGGCCACAGTGGCATTGGTCATGTCAAACAAATTCTCACAGACTGTCCCCCACTCTCCATTCATGAAGTCCTTTAGACGACCAGCAGGCATGTTAGCTGTCTTCCCAGTTTCAGAAATGAGTCTTATCAGATTGCATTATAATACTTTTTTCTACTTGGTATGTAATTTTTTTGAGTCTTGTTAGTACAAACTGATATGTAATATCTTTCTGATAATAAGGTTCTTTTAATCTTCATGTCATAGTAGAGATGAAACTATTATTAGGGGAGCAGAGAATGTTTTAATGTATTATGTTGCCCAAAGTGTTGCACATAGCAGCTGATTTCCATGCATACCCTCAAATTTGTTAGTACCCACCCATTTTTGTGTATTCATTGAGTAGTCCAGATCCTCTCATCAATGATATATCCAAGGACCACCCATTCGTTTAAAAGGCAGGCTTTTTTTAAAAAATTACCGTATATCATGTACATATTACGTGCAAGTAATGTGGTAAACATTAGAGCTGACAACATAATAATCCAATTCTTTCTGTAAATGCAAGATAAACTGATAAGGGTTTTCTTTTTGTCCTTTTTCGTCTTTTTGTGCTGATTACTATTACTTTAGGGGAAGGTGAACATGATAATATTGCATTACCAAAATTAATAATGATGTATACAGAAAAAGTGGTAATCAATGTTTGGAAGAAGATAGTAAAGGCTGTTCATCGGACTCCATTTCTGAACTGGAAGAATCCTGAGCTTCTGCAGCTGCAGTGCTGGGGTTATTGGGGACAGGACCGTCAAGCAGTTGGACTTCATTCTGGGCAGGTGGAGAGGAAACAGCAGTCTCACTGTGTGGAGTAAGATCTCCTTCAGGCTGACCAGCTGCAGAGGATGAAGTTGGAAGTGGTTTAGGAGGCTGAAGGTCGTTTTGTAGTGTTGTAGTTGCACTTTGAACCCGGGAGGAGTGAGTGGGCACTCCAATTCCAGGCTGCTGAGTGGATCCACTTATAGGAAATCGAGCAGTTTGGATTGGATAACCTTGAGCTGAAGAAGAAGGGTTGATCCGCTGCTGCTGTTGAGTAGCTGGACGTGGGCCTATAAAGGAAGTAGTAGCAGCATTTGAATGTCGTTGAGCAGGATATTGCTGATGCTGAGCAGGGTACTGTTGGGCAGGATATTGCTGACGCTGAGCAGGGTGCTGTTGGGCAGGATATTGCTGACGCTGAGCAGGGTGCTGTTGGGCAGGATATTGCTGACGCTGAGCAGGGTACTGTTGGGCAGGATATTGCTGACGCTGAGCAGGGTATTGTTGGGCAGGGCATTGTTGAGATCTATTACTTTGGATATTCTGGCTGGATTTTTTCCTATTGGAAACAAAGAAAGCTATCACCAGACCAATGATGACGCCCACAACACCTATGATGACGATGAAGATTACGCCCCCTATAACTCCTGCAATTATTCCTCCAATTGCAACACCTGATCCTGAACTTGAACTTGAATCTGAACCACTGTTAATGATAACGACATCCGATGGCTCTGCTATGTCAGTGGGATGTAAAGTTGCTATAATATAAACACATAACAGTAACAGATACTCATTAGTAAAGCATACACTGGAACCTCCAAATAATGGGATCCTGCCAGTTTTAGGATATTATTTTGTATAGAAGGTACATACAAAGATACTTTTTAGATTGTCCTTTGTTGAGAGGTTTGCCCTCTTTTGGAGTGTCCTCTATTGGAAGTTCCACTGTGTATAGTAACTGTTGGACCACTCACCAGTTGAAATTCCACCAGTTGAAATTCCACCAGCACAAGTGATTCCTACATCACTGTCATGATTGTGGCCAGTGGAGTCATTGGAGAGCACAAACAAACAATCCAGGAAAATCTGAGCATTTCCAGGACAAGATACATATGTCAACCAGTTTCGTGAATTCTGAGAAGCCTGTCGAAGCCTGCATTATAATTATTATATATATGTAGTGTGACAAAAGAATACTCGTTTGTTGGACCTATCTACCAATCTCTACAAGATACTGCCTTAGCTAGCTGGCTATACCACCATTGCAAAGATGGCTAAATTAGGGGAGAGAGTCAGGACTCCAGCTACCATCAGCTTCAAGATGATGCAGGATAATTAAGACCCTTGGGGTTTTCATTATTATGCTCAAACCTACAAAGTCCCTGAAATGTAGAAACCTCTGAAAGAAATCTGAAGAGGTCAGATAAATTACTTATTTCCTAGCAATTATAGGGACTTTTCTAAGTTCTGAATGTGTCATCAATGATTAGACATACCCGATTTCTCTGACGTAACCATATCTCTCAGAACGAGCGAATCCAAGTTGCCTGCATGCTGGGTCAGCTTCATAGTTGCTGAAGCTGTAACTGGAAACTGTCCCCCACTCATTGTTGAGATAGATCTCCAGGCGTCCTGACGACTGCTGGAAACCGGAAGACACAGGCGAGTTCCCTTGATTTTGAGGTGCATACACCAACCTCAGTGCTCCATCTGTAAAAACATAATCGATAGGTACAGGGTCACTACTACTACAAACACAATTATTAACAAGCACACCTCACACTACACTGTAACAAGCACACCACACTCTAACAAGCACACCACACTGTAATGACCACACACTACACTGTAATAAGCACACCACACTGTAGTAAGCATATTGCATTGCAACAAGCACACTGCAAGCACTGTAATAAGCACACTACATTGTAACAAGCACACCATGCACTACACTGTAGCAAGTACATACAGTGTAGACAAACAATGGCGATGTCTCTAGAATGACTACAGTACTCAGTCTCATAGCGTCTGGAGCACTGAAGGAGATTGGTCCCATAAGGACTGCATTCAACTCCCTGGATAGACACAGGAGTCGAAGAACTGGCCTCAGTAAACCTATAATTTATACAATGTCGAAATTCTTCACAAAATGTGTTTACAACCACATTACAATGTGTTTACAACTACTGACCTGTAGGGATATGTATAGTATGTATGTATGTATGTATTGAGTGACTACACCTCCTGCTCACCCCAAGTAGTGACTTTACACCCCCTGCTCACCCCAATTCGTTGATTAAACCATAAGTAGTGACATCAGCAAAGCCCAGCTGTCGACAGGCCACCATGGCAGCATTGGAATCAAACCCTGAACTGCACACTGTTCCCCAGCGTCCATCAACCAAGGCCTCCAGGCGACCCGAGGAGATGTTAGACATCCTCCCAGTAGTGGACACTAACCTTAGCAGATCACTCACCGCTGAAACACAAGAAAGAATAAGATTACAGATTTTGGAGAAGGGGGAAGCCATTTCATATATTATGCTTTTTATGATTTTGTAGAAATGAGAGTTGGTCTCCCTGGTTTAGTTTAACACATAATTATTAACACAATCATGAATCCCATAACAGTTTTGTTAAAGTATTCATGAGAGCCTTGCAGCATTCTGTACCTACAGAGGGACACTGCCCCCACCTCACCCCCTTCCTACATTCCCTTGGGTACATTAATAATCGCTATAGCAACACACTTGGCATGAGCAAACTTACGTGTTGCACAACTGAGGATGACATCAGTGGAGCTCTCCTCATTGACATGACTACAAGGTGGACTTGAGGAAGCGTTGGGATAGGTCAAACAATTCATAAGTTCCCCATTACAAAACGTTCTCAGTTTCCAGATTGGAGTGCCACTAGGAACTGGTTGGAACCAGTACCTGCATGTGCGTGCGTGTGTTGCAATATAAAGTAGAGAACTGAGCTTACTCTACCATGTTAACACTATGCACGTATGTAGGTATGTATGTAGTCCATGTAGTATGTAGGAGAAATGAAATGGAAATGCATACATTCAAGCCCTATCCAGCCTCCATAATAATTATGAGTGGATTATCTTATGGATATGAACCACCATCAATAGAACAGGAAGCTGAGGGTACAGGATATAATTATATGACAGGATGTCATGTCACCTAGGCTATCAATAAGTGTCTTTTCCTACATCCTGTATACATTAACTTAAGTAGCACACAGTTCATCAAATATGTTAGTGTTCAGTCTCCATATGAACTGTAAAGCTAGTTCTGGTATAATGCCTCACCAGTTCTAATCTACCAGTGTTGAATTCTTGTAAGACAGTTGTGCTGCACTCACCTCAAAGAACCAGCATCTGAATAGGAGAGAGCAGTGGTATAGCCAAGTTGCTTGCATGCTTGTACAGCATTTGCATGCTGGAAGCCATAGATACAAAATGTCCCCCACTTCCCATTGACATTAATCTCCAGACGACCGGATGAATTGAAATGTGGTGCAAGTCGCAGCGCCCCAGCAGCTGGTTATAATCGAAGGGGAAAAATGAATTATGAATTATTATATTAATTATATTATAGGGATAGGAAGGAAAAGGCAGGGATGGAGATAAGATAGAGGTTAAGATAGGAGAGACTCAGAATTGAAGGATGAGGATTAAAGAGGGAGGGAGAGAAAACAGAGGTTATTGCCCATAATGTCTTCCTCCGCCTATGATATATAGGTGAAGGTAGGAGGTTAAGAGAGATGTATGGAGGAGGGACTTTGAGAAGGAGGGAGGGAATGAGAACAGAAATGACAACATGAAATGACAAGTCTGAATTTGGTCAAGGTGTTAGTTAAAAAGTAAACTGAAAATTATAGATCCAAGTTGGGAGAGTTGACAGTAGAATCAAAACAGAGTTTATACAAGTCCTTGAGCTGTCCAAAATTACCCTAGTTTTAAATATCTTCCTGTTTAATACAGGGCTGTGTCAAAGGTAGCTAGAAGAAAAACTAATATGGAAAACCCTCATGGGTGGGATTCAAGAGTAGCGGTTTATAGCTTGTATCTAGCTACGGTTGAATACTTACGACCCTCCAATGTCTCAAGTACTGATTTATTAAATGCTACCAATACAAGTCTAGCTTGATACTCTCCCGACGATAGTTACAACGCGCGAGTATAAACACTAGTTCTTGAAAGTACGTAGCTGGTACACCTCATTCTTACCATGTACGCCGGGACAATGGAAGCAAACGGTCGAGAAGCACACGATAGTAACGATTCTGATCCAGAACATCAGCTTCATTGCTATCTACTACTATACACAGTATATCATAATATTGATTATGTGTAGGCGGGGCTAGCTGGCCATAATTAGCATGCGCGCATGTGCAGACGGGATAATTAATTTTGATTAAAAAATAAATAGACTGATGGAGGAGTAGCTATAAAAAAAATTTCTCTGACAACTTGCTCCAAGCATTGAGATCAGACAGGGTAATCTTTTGCTGTAGAGAAAAGGAAGTGGACATAGTCAAGGTCTAGCCAGCTAGTTTAATATACCTTCAAGTTTTGTGTCCAAGCCCTCTGGTGAATGGGTTGGAACTGGTACATATGCTGATTGTGTGACACCAGTAGGCGAATGAGCGCACAAGTTTTTAGTATTGCACACACACACGCCCATTATGATCCCTCCGATAACGAGCAGAATGAGAGCAACACCCCCTACCACACCTCCTACAATGGCCCCAATCAGGTTCATTGGGTTTGAAGGTGATGGAGTTGTCTCTGTGTTATATAAATGCATAATCACATATAGAATTATTACATAGCACACATCTGAACAAAAAGTTTTGTATGCCTGTGATCCAACTAGCTAGATCAATAATTATTGCATGTAGAAATTTGCTTTAAGCCCTTTAAAAAAATACGTGTAGACTCCATTGAAGTTCCAGTACTAGAATAGATAGATCAGGCAGGCAGAGAGACACACTACTGCAACCCTATCACAGATGCACTAAGGAAGGTGTAGAGAATAGATAGATCAGGCAGGCAGAGAGACACATTACTGCAACCCTCTCACACAAGCACTAAGGAAGGTGTGGAGTGGAACCTCTCAATAACAGACAAGTTGGGACCAAAACATCTCGTCCATTGTAGAGAGGTGTGCATTAGCTATCACTGGTCCATAAACTTATTCCTCCAGTTGAAGATGGAACTTACTTGAACAGATTAAGGCCACATCTTGACTATGATCAAAGTCATATGGAGACTTATCATTATTCAAAAGTTCCGTTGGCTGCATTCCATCAATGTTTGCTCAGAACCATTACAGTTTAGATAAGTAAACCAAGTTGGAGTTGAAGAAGAAGCAGGGGGAAATCTAAAATCACCAAAATTATTATGATAGTTGTGTATTTTCATCTCAAAGACTGCAATAACAGAACAGCAGGTCAGCATTCGAATTCATACTAGCTAGGGATGACAGGATTTCACTCCTGATTCTAGGAATGAAACAATACTTTTAAAGGTGCTTCATCAACTGAGTATATAATAAAACACACTTCTGTGGGGCAGATTATGTGAGATTCTGATTAGATGAGAACCCAACCAGACCCCTTTGGGTTTAAAAGGTGACACAGGTGATTATTAGCTTACCCTAGGGAAGCTACAGAGCCATGATCAGTATAAGAGTCAAATCCGAGCTGTCTACATGCTACTTGAGCTTCGGTGTATATGAATAAGTCACTGTTCACTGTCCCCCATTGTCCCATCCAGTACACCTCCAAACGTCCAGATGAAGGATTTCTTGCTGTCAGCATACCTCCTAAAGTAATGTCCACATTTTATAGTATTAGCTATAGACCATAATGTAATGTATCCTGGGATAACCAATGGATTGTGGGTCCCACAAGCAAGACTACATGAAATGATGGCATGTAGTTGATTTGAGCTTGCTCAAGCCACTGATCATGTGCACGCACACACACACAAATGGATCACTCACCCTAAAATCGACACATATCACTGAAAGAATCAGCATACCCAAATGCCATAAATCTGCAAGCTACATCAGCTTCATGAAGACCAAATCTAAGCTCACACACAGCCCCCCATCTTCCATTCAAAAACACCTCAAGCCGCCCGGCATTCGTTTCACTGCTGCCAGAGTTATCCACTAACCTCTGATCTCCAAGTGTTTGACCTACAATAGTAACCAAACTTATAATGAAACTTCTTCTCTGCTGGGGCGAAATGATTTAGCTAATACATCTCTTTGTATGTGATGTCACTGTAACAAGAGCTATGTTCTGAAGTACATTCTCTCCCAATCATTAAGACAATTAAACAACTAGTGAGATTTCTGAGCTCCAAGTTGGGAGAATATAATCTACCATGATAGCTAGTAGAGCTCATGCAAGTCCTGGAATTACCCTGCCATCTTACTGTTACAGGACTGTGTCAAAGGTAGGAGGCTAAATACTAACATGTCCCGAAATATCTGGGACAGTCCTGGATTTATCAGCTCTGTCCTGTCCCACCACAGAAGTGTAAACTGCCTATTGTTTGTCCTAGAAACTTCTTTACAAAGTCAATTAGTACCAGCAGCGCTACTACTTAACAGCATAACCAGAGTCACTAATGAATGCACCACACTGCACAGCACTCAGACATGTATCATCAACAGCTAGTGCATAATTACAGCTGCTGATGAAAACTTCGGTTCTATCTAATATCATTCTTCAGTCTATCCAGTTCTTGAGTCCACCTTCTGTCCATTCAGTTCTAGTTCTCAGAACTGTCCAGTCAGTGGCCAGTATATGGGCGTGGTACTGGGGGCGGGACTTCAAAGTGGGCGTGGCTTGTGGTAGAATTTAGTGTCTCTGAAGTTAGTTTGGGAACTATGTACTATTAATAAGTATGTAGCTAGTCATCATATTGGAAACCCCCATGGAGGGAGCTCATCCTGAAAGAGTGAAAATAGCCTCTAATAATTATCTCCGGACACCTAGCTATAGCACTAGTACTGATTAGAATGCTAAATAAGATGTCCTAATCATATCTCCCGATGATTTGTAGCTGTAGAAAGTTTAAGTAAACTTAGCTGGTATATAGCATCTCATTCTTACCATGTACACCGCGGCAACGGAAGCAAACGGTCGAGAAGCACACGGCAGTAACGATTCTGATCCATAATATCATATCACCATAATATCATATCACCATCACCTCCATGCATTGGATTGTGTATAGGCGTGGCTAATCACATGCGCATGTGCAGACGGGATAATAATTATTAAAAAAATTTTTTTTTAAAAGTTACATGTAATACGAAAAAAGTTTTCTGACTATAAACTTTGACTTCCAACCATTGAGATCAGGCAGGGAAATCTTTTGCTGCATAGAGAAAAAACAGTCAAGGTTTAGCTAGCTGGTGTAGCTACATAGATATTAAATTATATACCTTCAAGTTTTGTGTCCAAGCCCTCTGGTGAATCGGTTGGAGCTGGTTCATCTGCTGATTGTGTGGCACCAGTAGGCAAGTGAACGTACTTGTTTTTAGTAGCGTACAACTTTTTAGTAACGCACACACACACGCCCACTATGATCCCTCCAATGAGCAGTATGAGAACCACACCTCCTACCACACTTCCTACAATGACCCCAATAGCTGTATCTGTATGATAATAAATAAAATAAATAAATAATAAATAAATAAAATAAATAAATAAATAAATAAATAAATACTACTGCAACCCTCTCACACATGGCTGCACTAAAAGAAGGTGCACAGTGGTCCTTTATATGTACAGAGAATTACAACAAAAGACTCAGTCTTCCCTCAATCCACAAACTTGAGCTTTCTTATTCCTCCACTTGAAGATGAAACTTACTTGAGCAGATCAAGGCCACATCTTCATTATGATCAAAGTCATATGGAGACTTGTCTGGGTTCAAAGGGTCCTGGTGGGTGCACTCCATCAATTTCTGCTCAGAACCAATACAGTTCAGATAAGAAAACCAAGTTGGAGTCGAAGAAGAAGCAGAGGAAAATCTAAAATCACCATAAATATGAGAGGGAAAATTTGTTATGTACGCATTTCATCTCAAAGACCACAAACTGAGTATATGTCTTTATAATCATGTTTTTTTACAGATCAGTTATCCATTGGATATAGGGTCTGGTTATTGAACCAATCATCCCAGAATGCCTGAAGCTACATAGCTATGCAATGATGCCTACTGGGTAAAACATACTTCTGTGGGGTGGATTTTATTGAATAGCCCTTCACATTATGTCATGATTCTGATTAGCTATTTTCAGACTTAGGGAACAACAGAATGAGAACCCAACCAGATCACCTTGGTTTGTAAAGGTAAAGGGTTGAGTTAGTAAAGGGTGACAGCTTACCCTAGGGAAGTTACAGAGCCATAATTAGTATTAAAGTTGAATCCAAGCTGTCTACATGCTACTTGAGCTTCGGTGTGTTGGAAGAAGTCACTGTTCACTGTGACAGTGCCCCATTGTCCCATCCAGTACACCTCCAAACGTCCAGATGAATTTCTTGCTGCCGCTGCCGATGATGGAGACACCAATCTCAGCACACCTCCTAAAGTAATGTCCACATTACAATATCACAAGGAAAGCATAATCAAGTTAATTGGGGCCAGCCTGAGCGAGCCCCACACTAGCATTAGCTATATATATCTTGTATAATAATGGTTTTCTCTGCGATGATCATCTGGTAACATTATGTCACAGTAGATTGTGCATGCGCATATAAACGTGCTAAATAAAATAAGGGTAGAGCTAGAGAGAGGGGGCTGCTGAGACTGCTGAACAGAAGGAAGAACGTCTTAGGACAGGGGCAGAGTGACGAAAAATGAAGTGGTCAGGTATTTATTGTGACTACATTGCACGCCAGGTGGGGCTGGGGGCATGCCACCCAGGCTTTAGAGCATTGAAGCTGATATATTCTAAGTTAGTAATTGATTACGCCTTGCAAAATTAATTAAAGCATTCAGAGTGAAAAAAAAAGTGGTCAGGTTGAAACCTGACTAACCTGACCAGTTGCTCCGCCACTGTAGGAAGCGTAGATTGAGAAATCAAGCAGGACATGCTTCCCAAACGCTGGCCCAGAGGGAAGAATACCTCATGCAGGCATTGAATAACAGAGAAATTATTGTTTGCTAGCTAGCTACTAAAGAATGGATCAAATTAAAGCTTACAAACTCAGACGTAGAAGGGAGACTCAGCGTGCTTCCAAGACTGCTGAACAGAAAAAAGAAAGTAGGAGATAGAAGGCAAGACATCCTGCTCAAAGCACAGTTACAGAGAAAAGACAGTGTTTGAGGGAAAGTGCAAGTCAGCAGTTGATGTCACAGACAGCTGAGGAAAGAGAGGCCAGGCTCAGAGAATGCAGACCAGAGATTATCTTCAGAAAGAGAGACCTCCATTCTCACTGTTTCACCCTTGCTAAAAAGGAACAATCACATGCATCACATTCAGCTCAGGCTCGCCCCACAATGCATTGCATTTGTCTAGTAATAATAATAAAATCCCATGGAGTGAAAAGAGTAAGCATAGAGATGATTGCAGGAACTACCCCTCCTTGTGCTATTTTGTGTTACACTTTGATGGCCGCATCTTACGTACGTCCAAGACAAGATAAGGCCACATCACTTTTGTGACTGCACGGACCAATGGAAGTTGGACACTCGATGATGTTGGAGTAGTCATCAGAACAGCTCAGGTTATTCAACAAAGTTGGAACGGATGATTCAGCCTGAGGATATCTAAATTATAACAATAAGAGTAAGGGTAACACATGCAGGAATGACCCTAACAGAAAACATGAGTTAAAGCCAAACAGTACTGAAACTACTGAGCTCAAAGTTGGAGAATGTACAGCACTAGGGAAATGCAAAGCATTGTAGTGAGCGAAGCCTTAGTCGATGATGGCACTGTATTGCAAAGGATGGAACTGGAAGAATGATAACGCCCACTCCAGTGGCTTGGTTTGCTCGCAATAATAATATCCTTCAAAATAGACCTCATAGACCCAAGTAGTTTGGAAATATCCGGATTTTTAGAGAAGGCATTTTGATACTCACTCCAATACTCACTCACTAAACTCTTGGTTAGAAGAGACAACTAATTCAAATAATATACACACACCTACTCTTTATAGCAATGGTCATGACAGGTGTGACCATTAGAGGTTAGTACATAGTTGTACTGTGTTAATCTTGAAAGTACAAGCAAAAGTATACAGACAGTGCAAGACGGATGGTGCCTATTCACACCACTTTGCCCATATACACAGGCAAGTACCATAATCATGTCCAGAAAATAAACAAAAACAACAAACAATTGAATAACAACATATTTAAATGATGATCCTCAAAAAACAAATGCAAATTTGAGTGATGGTTCTTTACTAGTAGCTACATTATTCCAGAAAACAAAGAGGCCATGGCCTATATACGATATTACCTGACCACTGCACTTCCACCACCCGATATCTATAACCTACATTACATAGTTTGAACACTAACTGACTCACCCCAATGTCCCCACGTTCCCATAAGTAACAGGAATGGAGAAACCAAGCTGGCGACAGGCCACAGCGGCATCAGTCATGTCAAACGAATTCTCACAGACTGTCCCCCACTCTCCATTCATGAAGACCTCCAGACGACCAGCAGGCACATTAGCTGTCTTCCCAGTTTCAGAAACGAGTCTTATCAGACTGGATGCAGCTTAATCGAAATGCATCACACAAAATCAATACTGATACACTCAGGTTATGTCTTCTAATTACATGTGATTTTCACAATGAGGGTGAGGCTGTGAAAAAATCAGTGACAAAGACTGTCCATTCAATGACCCATTTGTAACCATATGGCCATAGGTAGGCATACTTCCAAGTAAACAAAAATTAATCTCCTACTGATAACAGCCCCTCTAGATAGGAGGTTGATAAGTGATTCGAAAGCAGTATGTAAGCAGTGGCCTCAAGCAGTGGCTTCAGACACCATTATTATCTAGTTGCCTTAATGGTGATGCAAGCAGTGGCCTCAGACAGCATTATGATCTAGGTGTAGAGTGCCTTAATGATGATGCAAACAGTGGAGACTGACTGACTGACTCTAAATGGAAGCCCTCAATGTGCACTCTCTATAATAAGCTCTGTTAATCTCTGTGCAATCTCTGCGGCCTATGAACTGTGTAAACTGGACTATAGCTTAGTCTGGTGAACCATCCCCGGCCACTTCCGCAGCACTGGATGTAATGCAATACATCCAGTGCTGCGGAAGTGGCAGGGGATGGTTCACCAGACTAACTATAGCTATGGGGCTTATAAGCTATGCACATACTTCACCTAACTACCCATGCATGCATGCACAAGATTTTTTCCAGCTCAGCAGATGAACTATACTTATAGCTCCATAGAGAGCAGACTCACGATTTACACAAGAAAGGCCAACATCCTTGCTGTGATCACAGTTCTCTACTCCAACCACACTGGCCTTACACAGACGAAGATCAGTATCATTTTCATTGCATTTGACAAAATTGAACCAGATTGGAACAGAAGGAGAGGCTGGGGTGAAACTGCATTTGAGAAGATTGACTTCTATAACACAAATGGAACAAACCCCTTAGATCAACATAGACTCCTCCAGGAATCATGACTTTTAACCAAACACTTGATGGTCTTGCAGATCAGAACAACAAATAATGTTAAGTAGCTATACCTGGGCCTAATCACAGTTGACCTGACATTACTTGATGGCATAACAATTTAATAGCACTGATTGCTATAATTCTTTCTATTGTAATAGTGTCAGATCAAGAGAATAGTGGCTGGAGGTTTGCACAATGGACATAATTGTCCTGTGTCAGACTGTTAACATTGCCCCACACTATTCAAGAGTTCCGTCCTGACTAGCTGTCAGTATTAGAGCAATGACTGCTTGAGTAGGAAAACTGGCTGTTGATGTGGGAGATGATATACCCATGGCAACAGTTATTAGTGCTCACTTAATATTTATTACCCAAGGTATGTGACATGATAGCGAAGGTACAGAGGGGTACTGTTGCTGGTGTCATTTGGAAAACCCAACTGGCGACAGGCGATATTAGCAGCAACAGCAGTGAACAAATCAGCACACACAGTTCCCCATCGGCCGTTGATGTTCATCTCCAGGCGACCAGCAGAGACATTGGCAGTTCTTCCTGTCTCAGATACAAGTCTCAACTGGCTAGCTGTAAGAACAGATAGAAAATGAACTCTGCTGTAAGAGTTGAAGGCAACTGTATTATTTTATACAGCTCAGACACCAGTCTCAGGAGAGAGAGAGAGAGAGAGAGAGAGAGAGAGAGAGAGAGAGAGAGAGAGAGAGAGAGAGAGAGAGAGAGAGAGAGAGAGAGAGAGAGAGAGAGAGAGAGAGAGAGAGAGAGAGAGAGAGAGAGAGAGAGAGAGAGAGAGAGAGAGAGAGAGAGAGAGAGAGAGAGAGAGAGAGAGAGAGAGAGAGAGAGAGAGAGAGAGAGAGAGAGAGAGAGAGAGAGAGAGAGAGAGAGAGAGAGAGAGAGAGAGAGAGAGAGAGAGAGAGAGAGAGAGAGAGAGAGAGAGAGATTTATACAGGTTCCATTCAATTATGTACTCATCATCAGGAGTTCATTGAGATTAATTTAGCTTCTCTTTATGAGGTGCATGACATGGTAAATGTACATAGAGGAATTGGCTTAAATCATTTGTTGTCATTCTTTCAAATTATCAAAAAGTGCCAGAATCAAGTGTCGTGAGGTACACTACCCACTGTTCAAGTACTACTGGTTGGACCAGCTCTATACTAATATTCACCTCCTCTACCCCCTCCCCCCCCTCATGTTATGAATAATGAAAGTGGAATGATCTTTATTCCATTCTGGCTGTATACATACACTTGTAGGCAAGTAAGTACATCTATACCTCCATTGGTGCACTGCAGTGCTACGTCATGGTCATGAGAGCAGTTGGAATTGTCAGAAGAGACACACCCATTGTCAAAACAACTTAAGCTGCGCGAAGACCCTGATCCACGTGTGAACCTGTATGTATGTATGTATGTATGTATGTATGTATGTATGTATGTATGTATGTATGTATGTATGCATGTATGTATGTATCATTTCCTGGTAGGTTTGTGCATAATTATAAATTCTACCTCTCAATGTCAGACAATATTTGGGAAGCGAGAAAAAAAAAGTGTCCATACTAGACACTCTAAGAGAGACCACCTTATTTTAGGGGTGGAGCCAGGACATATCATTATGCAACACAGGCAAATTTCAGGGTTGAGTTATTCTATGTATGAAATATACCCCAAAGCTCCCACACTGCCAAAGCGGTTAGCGAATTTGAAGCCCAACACTCTGCATGCTATATCTGCTTCTGAAAAGCTGAATCCAATACCACACACAGAGCTCCATGGACTAGTAATATACTCGCCGTTCACCTCGAGACGACCAGCCGAGACAGAAGAATTGGAATTCCCCAAGTTATCCACTAGACGGAGATCTTCTGTAAAACCTAGATAGCACAACACGATGAATATTATTGAATGATGATGAAATATGTACTTGTCTCCATACCAGTCTGCACGCCTCACAGGTAATTAAATATATACCTCCAAGTAAAGGTAGGAGGCAATAATTAAAACAAGATGGAGAGATTCTAGCTAAGGGAGGGAGCTCTATCCAGAAAGAGCAATGCCTCCAATGTCTAATAGCTACGACTATGCACAGTACGTGCCACCAGTCAGAATAAAGAATCTTGTCTAGATCCACTCTAGCTAGCTATTTCCAATCTCTTAGTTCAGAGCTGGCCCCACTCCCCACCCATCCTTACCATGTACGCCGTGGCAATCGAAGGAAACGGCCGAAAGGCATACAGCAGTAATGATTCTGATCAGTAACACCATTGCCGACAGCTATACAGCTGGTCAACAGTACGTAGTATAGTCTATAGCTGTACTGTATGGGCGATTATTATGCGCATGTGCAGAAAGATAATGATTTTAATAATGAACTAGCTTGAAGTTGATTGATGTAAAATTTCTCTGATAACAATTTTGCTCCACCATTTTAGATCAGACAGGGTAAAAAAACTGTAAAGAAAAAGGACATGTCAAGATTGTTGAAGGTTTAGCTAGCCTATAATACATACCTTCAAGTTTTGTGTCCAAGTGGCAGCCCTCTGGTAAAATGGGTTGGAACTGGTACATATGTCAATAACAGTTGGCGAGTGAACATACAAATTTTTACTAACGCACACATATGGTCACTATGATTCCTCCACTAATGAGCAGTATGAGAACCTAAACCTCCTACACCCCGATGCTTTAGCTAGTACTAAGAGTATAACCATAGATAGCTAGTATGCTACAACACTAGTTCCTGAAGTATCAAAGAAGTAGCTGGTATATAGTTATGGTATAATAGTTAATTGCTATGTATAGCATCTCATTACCATGTATGCCATGATAATGGAAACAAATGGTCGAGAAACACACAGCAGTAACTATAATATTACCTCCATTGGTATCAGCACAGGATTGTGTGTAGGCATGGGTAATCACATGTGCATGTACGTGCAGAAGGGATAATTAAAAACATAATTTAAAAATTGGATTAAAAAACTGATGCAAGCTAGCTAATATGAAAAAAGTTTCTCTGACAGTAAAACTTTGACTTTACTTGCTCCAACCATATGAGATCAGGCAGGGTAATCTTTTGCTGTAGAGAAAACAGTCAAAGTTTAGCTAGCTGGTGTAGCTACATGGCTAATTATAATACCTTCAAGTTTTGTGTCCAAGCCTTCTGGTAAATGGGTTGGAGCTGGTACGTATGCTGATTGTGTGGCACCAGTAGGCGAGTGAACGTACAAGTTTTTAGCAGCGCACACAAATACGCCCACTATGATCCCTCCAATAATGAGCAGTATGAGAACCACACCTCCTACCACACCTCCTACAATGGCCCCAATTTGGTTTGAAGGCAATAGAGTCCTCTCTGTGTTGTATAATAACATTGATATAATAAAAGCACCAAAGTGCTCCTCCCTCATTAATTAGCATCCCTTAAATCCCCCGGGAACCATATCCACATGCCCCAAATCCTCCGTTGGTTCCTTTAGGATTGTGAAACCAATGTAACAAGATCTAACCAAAAAGATCAATAAACAGATCACATGGACCAATAATATGATGTTAGTGTACAAACAGAGGCAAGTACTCAACGAATACAGAGGAACCTCCAAGAAGAGGACACATACGTAACCACCAAGGTCCCAAATGTTCACTTCCCACATAGTTTTGTAAACCTCTAAAGAGAGGGTAACTTCTAAAGAGAGGGTAGCTTCTAAAGAGAGGGTAACTTCTAAAGAGAGGGTAGCTTCTAAAGAGAGGGTAACTTCTAAAGAGAGGGTAGCTTCTAAAGAGAGGGTAACTTCTAAAGAGAGGGTAACTTCTAAAGAGCTTCTCAAATAAATGTTCATGTGTGAGAGGGTTGCAGTCTCTGATCATTATGTTAGTGCTAGACATCAAAATGAAACTACATGCATTGAGCAGCTCCGATCTGATGGGGCAGGGCCTATACGTAATTGCTGTAACACGTGCAGGCACACAATTGTTCATGGATCATAATGGGTGCATGTGCTGAGGGTTAGGCTAGGGCCAGGGCTAGGGCTAGGGCTAGGGCTAGGGCTAGAGCCAGGGCTATGGTTAGGCTGCTAACAACACAGGAAGTACTAGCTCAGCTGGGAAATTTGCCCACTTAAAAAACCCAGGTTCCCTCATGGAACTCACTTGAGCAGATCAAGGCCGCATCTTGATTATGATCAAAGTCATATGGAGACTTGTCTGGGTTGAAATAGTCCTGGTGGTTGCAGTCCATCAATGTCTGCTCAGAACCAATACAGCTCAGATACGTAAACCAAGTTGGTGTCGAGGAAGAAGCAGGAGAAAATCTAAAAATTATCATAAAACAATATGAGAGGGAAAATTTGTAATTATGTTTTTCATCACTGTACATTCATGTATACTAGAGGCCATTTTTTCACAGACTGGTTATCCGTTGGATAGGGTCTGAACCAGCTTGTGGTAATCCCAGAAGCTATAGATGCCTATGTACTGGGTGAACATGATGGATTTCAGTCATGATTCCAGGGATTAAACATTAGTTAAAGCTTCATCAACTGAGTATACAACACACCTCTGTTGGGTGGATTTCACTCATGAATCTAGGGACGAAACGTATGTTAAAGGTGCTTCAGAGTGTGAAACACACCTTTGTGTGGGGGGGGGGGGGGGGGGGGGGGCAGCTCTTCACATTATTAGCTACATTCAATTGGTGGACGACACACTGACTGGTGATAATCAGCTTACCCTAGGGAAGCTACAGAGCCATAATTAGTATAAGAGTTGAATCCGAGCTGTCTACATGCTACTCGAGCTTCGGTGTATAGGAATAAGTCACTGTTCACTGTCCCCCATTGTCCCATCCAGTACACCTCCAAACGTCCAGATGAAGGATTTCTTGCTGTCGATGATGGAGACACCAACCTCAGCACACCTCCTGAAGTAATGTTCACATTTTATATAGCTAAAATTACATAATATAATGTTTCTGGTCTTACGTGCACTCTAGAGCTTCATTCTTCCCATCTTAGTACTGACTACTATCATACTAGAGCCAATTATTACATGACATCTTCTCTTTCTCAGCCATTGCTCAGCAAACACTGATAGTTTAGTGAGGCCAGCGGAACAAAATGCCATCCCCCCCCCCCCCCAAGCAGCTATGTAATCAGACAGTGATTGCAGGAACTACCCCTCCTTGTGCTATTTTGTGTTACACTTTGATAGCTACATCTTACGTACGTCCAAGACAAGATAAAGCCACATCTCTGCTGTGACTGCACGGACCAATGGAAGTGGTTGGACACTCGATGATGTTGGAGTAGTCATCAGAACAGCTCAGGTAGTTCAGCCAAGTTGGAACAGACAATTCAGCCTGAGGATATCTAAGTTATACAGAATACAGACTTTATGCATGCAGAAATGACCCTAAACAGATAAATACCCATAATGTAAAAATTGCTACGTGCCTATGCACATCACTGGTAAGTGACATAATTAATAACTAAAACAATAACAAAAACAAACAAACAAACAAACAAACATGCACATTTTGTCCTTTACTACTACATGTGTCAATTAGAATTTGTACACCAGAAAGCAGAGAAGATAACATAATGGACTTAGATGGTTTGAACACTCGACCGACTCACCCCAATGTCCCCACATTCCCATAACTAACAGGAATGGAGAAACCAAGCTGGCGACAGGCCACAGCGGCATCAGTCATGTCAAACGAATTCTCACAGACTGTCCCCCACGTTCCATTCATGAAGACCTCCAGACGACCAGCAGGTATGTTAGCTGTCTTCCCAGTTTCAGAAACGAGTCTTATCAGACTGGATGCAGCTTAATCAAAATGCACACACAAAATCAATACTGATAATATTTAGTTCACTCTTATCTAGCTCTAAGTGTTTGTGCCTGCATGAGAATGATGCTATAATGCTCGAGGTGAATGTAATGCACAAGACGAAGGCAAGTGCATTACATCCATGAGAGCATTATTCGAGTACACCATGCATTAAAACACATGGAGCCAGATCAGAGTGATCTAAACAATTCACATAGTACTGATCACATGACTTGGGTCTCCAGTTATGACTCACCATACTCTTTCTTTTATAGTACCTAGCAAGTTCCGAACTTCTGACTGACACACGTTTGGTTTTTAAAGAATGCAATTATTGATCAAGTTTAGCCTACCCAATGCAACTAGTGAAATGCTATAGTCAGACATTTAGCCATGTGACCAGCATGAAGTGTAATTTTCCAACCATGGTACAAGTATTATGTATTACATCACTGTCAGTGTGGTAAAAAGACTTTCATTGTAGTGTAGGATGGGTGAAAAGGGGTGATGCAAGCAGTGGCCTCAGACAGCATTATTATCTAGGTGTGGACTATAGCTATGGGGCTTCTACAAGCTATGCACATACTTCACCTAACTACCCATGCATGCAGAAGATTTTTTCCAGCTCAGCAGATGAACTATACATACAGCTCCATAGAGAGTAGACTCACGATTTACACAGGAAAGGCCGACGTCCCCACTGTGATCGCAGTTCTCTGCTCCAGCCGCACTGAACTTACACAGACGAAGGTCAGTATCATTTTCATTGCATTTGACAAAATTGAACCAGATTGGAACAGAAGGAGAGGCTGGGGTGAAACTGCATTTGAGAAGATTGACTTTATAACACAAATGGAATTAATGTAGACTCCTCCAGCATGCAAACATGGTATAAAGTAGTCTTGTAGATCAAAACAGTGGAGTAGCTATACCTGGGCCAAATCATAACATTAATTTGATGGCATAGTAACTGAGTAACTGATTTCTATACTTCTTTCTATTGTAACAATGTCAGACCAAGAGAATAATGGCCAGAGGTTTGCTCTCCTGTTAAAATTGCCCCAGTATTAGAGCAGTTGTGTGGGAGATGACAACAGTTTACTGCAATTTAGTGCTCACTTAATATTTATTACCCTAGATATGTGGCATGATAGCGACTGTACAGAGTGGTACCAGTGTTGGTGTCATTTGGAAAGCCCAACTGGCGACAGGTGATATTAGCAGCAACAGCAGTGAACAAATCAGCACACACAGTTCCCCATTGGCCGTTGATGTTCATCTCCAGGCGACCAGCGGAGACATTGGCAGTTCTTCCCGTCTCAGATACAAGTCTCAACTGGCTAGCTGTAAGAACAGATAGAAAATGAACTCTGCTTTAAGAGTTGAAGGCAACTGTATTATTTTATAGAGCTCAGACACCAGTCTCAGCTGGTAGAGAGAGAGAGAGAGAGAGAGAGAGAGAGAGAGAGAGAGAGAGAGAGAGAGAGAGAGAGAGAGAGAGAGAGAGAGAGAGAGAGAGAGAGAGAGAGAGAGAGAGAGAGAGAGAGAGAGAGAGAGAGAGAGAGAGAGAGAGAGAGAGAGAGAGAGAGAGAGAGAGAGAGAGAGAGAGAGAGAGAGAGAGAGAGAGAGAGAGAGAGAGAGAGAGAGAGAGAGAGAGAGAGAGAGAGAGAGAGAGAGAGAGAGAGAGAGAGAGAGAGAGAGAGAGAGAGAGAGAGAGAGAGAGAGAGAGAGAGAGAGAGAGAGAGAGAGAGAGAGAGAGAGAGAGAGAGAGAGAGAGAGAGAGAGAGAGAGAGATTTCAAGGTATGAGACAGTATATGTACATAGAGGAATTGGCTTGAATTTTTGTTGGAATTACAAGAATGTGTGCCAGAATCAAGTGTCATGAGGGAGTAGCCACTGTTCAAACACTATCATGTGGTTTGTAATATTATTATTTGGATCATCTCTATAATTATGTACCTAAATTCTCTCCCATGTTGGGACTTACAGCACAACTAGGCAAGTAAGTACATCCATACCTCCATTGGTGCACTGCAGTGCTATGTCCTGGTCATGAGTGCAGTTGGAATTGATCACGAAAGAAGGGCGACACCTATTATTATAACAGTTTAAGCCGCGCAAAGACCCTGATCCACTTCTGAACCTGTATGCATGTATGTATGTATGTATGTATGTATGTAAAAATGAATGTTTTTGCCCGGTAGATTTGTGGATAATGGCTTGTAAGAAAAATAGTGGAACCTCCATACTAGATAGTCTAAGAGAGATTGCCTTATTTCAGGGGTGGAGCCAGGACATGTCATTTTGGAACACAGGCAAATTGCCCTTGATTTCAGGGGGAGTACATTTTATGTTGAGTTGTTCTACTATATAAAGTATGTATGAAACGTACCCCAAAGCCCCCACACTGCCAAAGCGGTTAGCGAACTTGAAGCCCAACACTCTGCATGCTGTATCTGCATCTAAAAGGCTGAATCCGATACCACACACAGAGCTCCATGGATCCTGGTTGTTCACCTCAAGACGACCAGCCGAAACAGAAGAATTGGAATTCCCCAAGTTATCCACCAAACGGAGATCTTCTGTAAAACCACACAATGAATTGATTTAATAGTAGTGCACAGTGAACTGTAGCCTCATTCCAGGCACTCAGTGAAGCGGAAATGTAACTGTAGCTAAGTGAACTGCAGCTATCTACAAGCATCATTGATACCCTCTCTGGCACTACCAACCATGTACATCAGACTATGTATAATGATCAGATTCACCTAGAGATACATAAGATTTGCAATCGATAATTGAGCTACCTATTGTTATTTTTACACATTGATGCCCTCTTGGCACTACCAACTAGCTTCTAGTGGTTTTACCTTGCGCGTTAGTGGCGGTGAAGGCCAGCACTGCTAATACGCACTGCATCGTAGCTAACCCAATTCCGAACATCTTTCTCGTCGTGACCCTTTGAGTTGGTAAAGGGTATGACTAGGCGTAAACTACAGTTCATGTACGTCGTTACGTTAAACGTCAGTACAGTGGTGCAGTTGACACTTTACCATATATGGTAATCATATTTGGTAAAGGGTTAATTATGTGATAGCGTAAAGTAGTTGGTGGAGATATAACCGCTGAGCTCCACATACTAAGATAATGAAATTAAAGCTAAATGAGTTACTACTTGCTATTATGATCACAATAATTTTGTATGCAATGTCATCATGCTCACACTTGATGATAGTCTTGCTGGCATTTCAGGAATAGTTTCTGGTTTTGCCAATGATTTCTTGCTGAGGATCTTCTTGCACAATATGGACTTGACTACTAAGTACATTAGTGCTACAACCAGTGGAGTCACTACCAGGATAGCCTGGATCCAACTTGAAATGTGAATGTTGTAAGATGTGTCTAAATCAGACTTCACATTTGAATAGTTGTAAAGTGTGATGCCGTTCACAACAGCAAGGTTTGTGAATAGCAGAGCATCAATGATGTTATGCAGACGTTTTTTATAAGGCTGACAAATTGCATGAAGAAGGAGAACAAAGAGAAGTATGATCTCAAGTAGGAAGTAAACGTCCTGGAGTTGACTCAGAGTAACACAAAGGAGAATGGCAAACCGATACAGAAAGTAAAGGCTCGAAAAGAAGCGATATTCATCCTTAAAGCAGCCTTGGAAGGAATCGAGTAGAGGTTTCATTTTTTCAAGGGGATTAAAGATGACTTTGGTGCAATTAGATTCTCCTATTTTGAGGATTGAAAGGACTTTGTAGTGAATAGGGTACATCAGGAGTACCAAAGGAGAGATTACAACAAATATGAGAAATATGGTAGCTGGAATGGCATAAGGCAAATGTTTTATGCTCATCCATTCGATATTCCCGTTATAAAAGACAACAGTCCTGATATTTCCCGATCCTTTATCATGAATATTTGCATATGTGATCAATAAAATAGAGGTTCGTGTACACTGGGCATAACATAGGATCATAATTGCAGTCAAGCCATGAATTATTCCACCTTGAAAAGACCACTTTGAACCACTGCATCTACCGAAAGCTCGGCAGAATCTTGAGTTACATTTGCTCTTTGCAAGAAGTATGCATGTCACTAAGATGACAGAATAGAGCAAAGTAATATAGTTGAGAGCAATAATGTCCAAGGCTGTAGCTGTTTGGAAGAGGCAGAAAGAGAGTTCGTCGAGAACTAATGTGTTCAAATTGAAGGTCAAATATATAAAATGGTGGATTCTGGTAATAACTTGTAATGGTGCTGGAAATGGAATAAAGTCATCTGCTCTAATGTTGAATGCTTCAACGACCTGGGTGTAAAATATAAATCCATTCAAAGATCCTGAAGTGAAAGGGATATTGAAAAACATAACGATAAAGAAGATGATAGTTACTGGAACGATTTCACTCAGTATATAAAACAACACTCCCCACTTGCAGAGTTCATCTGATTTGCATTCAAAGTGTAAACTGTGATAACGAACAGAATTACCAGCTTTGCACTGGCCACATAATGTACCACTACGCGAGTTAGAACAGACGACTGTATTCAATTCTTCTCTATTTGCTCTGGAAGGCAGTAAAAGGTTGTTATCGTGTGAGCAAAAACCAAATGGACAATATCCCGTGCGCAATGAATCTTCACTCTCAGTTTCATTACGACCGTATCCAATCCACAAGCCTCGAACTCTGTATGCCCGTAAAAGAGTCAAGTTACATCTTCCTATTCCAACGTATTCATTCTTTGCACCAACTGAGCATATGCATTTGTGCGATTCTTCCATTGTGTCATTGTGCATAATGAATCCAGGTGGACATGGCTGCATTTTCACTCTGAATGATAAAGCAGATTGCCTTGAGGATATGGCAGAGAGTGTCACAGTAGCAACATTGCCAGTTATGCCATAAAGTTTCAGTGTATTATCGAGTATATAACTGTATGCTCTGTCTATTTGAATGGATGAATTTTGCTCATTCTGCACTGTAACTCTGTAAACTGTTTGAGTTCTATGATCAAAGTCGTCCAAATCTAAATAGTTTATTGTTTCTTGTTTTCCTGGGATGATAGGAATAGAGCCCTGGTTATCTTCATTTGTTATATTTGAGTTATTAACATCAGTTGAAATTTCCAGTAATCTTTTTGGAGTGAAGGAGAAATCCCCAATTTCGTTGAAAATTCCAATAGTAAGATTGAATACTAAGAAGGAATATCTGTTGTAGCAGGGAAGCAGTGAAGTAGCATAGATGGAGTGTCCATAACCTGTTCTGCTGTTTTTGTCTCCTGCTGAATTGTCAATAAATTTTACAGAAATATTTGTTTCACCCCTGAAACTACTTCCATTGTAACTTATGAAGCAAGTTTTTGAGTAATCATGGAGATTGAAAGAATCATGATATATTGCTCCTCCTTTACTGTATGCAGTATTTTTTTTGAAAACAAGAAAGCTGCTGTCCTGCAGATATATTATGGATGATAAGAGATTGATTGCCCCTCCATCATATCCAGTGTTTCCTGTAAATTTTGTAAGTGAGAAATTGAAGAAATGTGCAGTACAGGCAACCATGTGCATTGCTGAACCATTGTTGTCAGTAAAATTCATAACTCGCTTGAAGATCATCACGTGATTAAGGCAATAAAGAGCACCACTACCTTTGGCATTCTGTTGAATGAGGGAATTTCCATGATTTAGGAGACGATCAGTAATGTAGTTTGAGTTGATTGTACAATCAGAGAATGTGAGTTCTGGCAGGTAGCCTTGATCATACAGATTCCAAGCATTAGGTAGGATAGCCATGGCTGACCCATATTGAGCAGAATTAAACTGCCAAGTACAGTTATCAAAGATCACTTGATTTTTCGCAATATTTTCTTTGGTTTTAGTGGAAAACACACTTATACCACCACCATAGGTTGCTGAATTACGAATAAAAGTTGTGGACTCGAAAACATGCGAACATTTCATTGGAGTTAGTGTAGGATAGCGAGTATGCAAGTATCCTGAATAGTGTGCCCCTCCATATAAAGCACGATTTCCAAAAAAAACTGATCCTCTCATGGTTACAGTGCTGTTAGTAGATTTGCCATAAAAAGTGGCTAAACTACCACCACCATACTTGCCTGCAACATTATTCGAAATTTCTGAATCTTCAATGATGATTTCCACTCTAGTCTGTGCTCGTATGTGCATGCACAAACCACCTCCTTTATCAAAACGAGAGAAACCCTGAATTGAATTGTCTATGCCAGTATCAGCTACATTGTTAGAAAAGGTGCAGTTTATGAATCTATAGGTAATGTGCTGACTGGTTAAACTGCTTTGTAAACTCATTTCTACATACACTCCATTACCTCCACTGCTTCTGTCATACCCATTGCCTCGAAATGTGCTGTTGACTACATCCAATTCATCATCTACATCAAATAATGCTAAGCCTGTTCCCGGACCTCTGATGACATTGAGAAAGCTAATATATACCCTGATGCAAGCCTGTATGCTAATGCTTGCATTTATATTGTTTATATTGTTCTTGGTATCAAAATCAGTACCAAAAGCACAATTAGTGAGGGTGAGCCTTGATATGACCAAGTCACTAACGTTCATTAGTTTTAGTCCCCCTGCCGTTCCATTGGGGCATTTCATTGTAGCATTGCCATATCCAATGAATGATAAGTGGCTGATCGACTTGATATAAATTACCTCATTCAGAATGATTTCATTGGAGCAAATCCTTATTTCGGTGTCACTGCTGAAGTTGTGACTTGGCAGTTCATCTATGCTGAATTGATGACTGATTCCACGAGTACACTGGACATTTGCCGTCCCTCCTGAGTTATGGATGGCTACAATGACTTGCCTCTCTGTGCTTCGGCATAGGAATACTTTAGTGATAACGAAGAAAGTCATTACCAGTAAATTTATATTGGAAGTCATTTTTAAATTGCTGTATCTAGCTAGCTAGCTAGTTACTCAAGTTTCTATTTGGTTCAGTTATATACAGTCAGCTTAAATTTATAGCCACTTCATGTTTACTTTCATTAAATCACTGCACTATAAAAATGAAAGTGCATACACTTGGTACACCTATAATGTGTTCATATAGGGATGATTTAGCATATGGATACCTAGTGTGTCTGTATTGGGACATTTTAATGTGCATATTATTATACTAATGCCTCTATTTTCACAGTATGTATATTGAACCCAAGAATAAAACCCCCATGTTATTCAAACATCATAATGTACTTTTAATTTCATTGGAATTGCATTTACATATATGCAGCTAACATTTCCATTGAGAACAGTATCAAAAGGTGCATGTACATGGTACACTATATGGCTTTCATATAGTAATTATGGTCATATAGATTCATTATTACTTAGCTATCCCTACTTCACTCCCCTTTGAGAGTGCTCTATGACTGCTGCTGCTGAGAGCCATAGCTATAAGTATTCTGCAATAACTCTTTTTGCCTATAATTATATAGGAATATATTTTTGGCCTTTCTTGGGAAGTGAAGTAGGGAGAGTTTGTGTGTGTGTATATAATAACTATTGAACATGAACATGAAAATGATTTATAGTAGCTCCCAAAACTACACTCAAAAGCATATGATTTATATGCTTTTGAGTGTAGTTTTGGGAGCTACTATAAATCATTTTCATGGTCATGTTCAACAGCTATTATATTTACTGTATCTACATATATATATCCAGGGAAATGGTTGTTTAGAAAACAAAGTTAGTGGGTATGGGGTTGTGTATGGCTTCCTAATGAACAGTGCATATGAAACTGACTAGCTACTGTAACTTTTTAAAGTGTAACTTACTATTATTATAGCCATAGGTAGAAACTCTCAACTAATAATCTTAGTCCCTTGCATACAAAATTATCTAGCTAGTGATTTTTGTGATCATTTAAGTATTATGTAGAAATCATCTACTGTATATCCCTTTCTCTTTTCTGTTATAGCTTATTTATTTTAACTTCCGTCATGATTTTGTGTCTTATAATAGCTAGATTCCATCACAATTATTAACAAGTAGCTAAAGGAATGGCTGTGTGCGGTTCAAAAAAAGTTCAGTAACAAGAGAATGAACTTCACAGTGGCAGAGGTACTGGGGAGGGGGGCTGTAGCTGTAGCCTCCCCCCCCCCCCCCCCCCCCCCCCCCAGATGAAACCCAGATGAAACCCTGCCATTGTTCACCTCAAAGAAGAATCAATTAGCTAAAAAAGGTTTTACCTTGCACATTATTGGCAGTGAAGACCAGCATTGTTAATAGCTATGTACCAATCCTATTCTGCCACAGGTTCATATCTTGAATCAAAGTCTGGTCCACCTCCAGCATGCAGCCCCCAAACCCCTGAATTCTCTGATTATACGTATAACTCCAGTGAGCACACATGCTCAGGTTGCCACACAAAGAAGCTGTAACATTGTAGAACATAAACATGGAACCAGTAAAACCCATGGAACATGGAACAGGTAGAACCCATGGAACCATGGAACATGAACCCATGGAACCCATGGAACCCATGGAACCATGGCATCATTGTAGCTATATTGTAAACCAATGTACCACCATTCCTCTCATGAGATATGCAAATGAAAGAAGCCATTTATAAACTTCTGTAGCTATGAATGAAATGTCTTGCTTCATATGAGATGGGAGATGGGTACACTTTATCTTTATTTTGGGGAGAACCCTAGCTGTTCCATGTATGATTGTAGATACAATAATCATCATTGCTATAATGTATATTTTAGACTATTAATCTCATAACATACTTATTCTTGAGTGATGTAGTGCAGCTATATCAGCAGTCTTGGGAGAAATCTGCAGATGCATACACTTTTCAATACAGTTGGCTGAAAGTAATTATGTTCTAATGGGTTTTGTTGATAAATTCATTATAGTTATGATAATAAATATGATTATCAAAAGCTATATATACAGCCCAACTCCAGTTACTAGATAGTTATAGAGAGCAATCAAAAATGATTTGCAATTTAAATTTACCAGTGGTGATATTTTTCATTATTACTGAAGTATGCCTGTGTCGAACCACAGAGAGGCAAGTCGTTGTAGTCGTCCATAACTCAGGAGGGGTGGAAAATGTCCAGTGTACTCATGGGATCCACTATCAATTCAGCATAGATGAATTGCCAAGTCACAACTTCAGCAGTGACACCGAAATAAGGATTTGCTCCAATGAAATTATTCTGAATGAGGTAATTTATATTGAGTCGATCAGCCACTTGTCATTCATTGGATATGGTAATGCTACAATGAGATGCCCCAATGGAACGGCAGGGGGACTAAAACTAATGAACGTTAGTGACTTGGTCATATCAAGGCTCACCCTCACTAATTGTGCTATTGGTACTGATTTTGATACCAAGAACAATATAAACAATATAAATGCAAGCATTAGCATACAGGCTTGCATCAGGGTATATATTAGCTTTCTCAATGTCATCAGAGGTCCGGGAACAGGCTTAGCATTATTTGATATACATGACAAATTGGATGTAGTCAGCAGCACATTTCAAGGCAATGGGCATGACGGAAGCAGTGGAGGTAATGGAGCATATGTAGAAATCTCCAAATTCACCCGTCAAAACATTACCTACAGATTCATAGACTGCACCTTTTCTAACAATGTAGCTGATACTGGCAAGGACAATTTAATTGAGGGTTTCTCTCGTTTTGATAAAGGAGGTGGCTTATGCATTTATATACGAGTGCAGAATGGAGTGGAAATCATTGAAGATTCAGAGGTTTCAAACAACATCGCAGGCAAGTATGGTGGTGGTAGTTTAACCAGTTTTTATGGAAATTCCAATAATAACACTGTAATCATTAAAGGAACAGTGTTTGTTGGAAATCATGCTTACTATGGAGGGGCACATTATTCAGGATACTTGCATACTCATACTCCTCAAGCTCACATTTCCCTAACTCCAATAAATTGTTCACATGTGTTTGAGTCCACAACTTTCATTCGTAATTCAGCAACCTATGGTGGTGGTGTCAGCGTGTTTTCCACTCAAATAGCTGGAAATATTACAGAAAATCAAGTGATATTTGATAACTGTACATGGCAGTTTAATTCTGCTCATTATGGGTCAGCTATAGCTATTCTACCTAATGCTTGGAATCTGTATGAGCACGGCTATCTACCAAAACTCATGTTCTCTGATTGTAAAATCAATTCAAACTACGTTACTGATCGCCCCTTAAATCATGGAAATTCCCTCATTCAACAGAATGCCAAAGGTAGTGGTGCTCTTTATTGCCTTAATCACGTGATGATCTTCAAGGGAGTTATGAATTTTACTGACAACAACGGTTCAGCAATGCACATGGTTGCTTGTTCTGCACAATTCTTCGATTTTTCATTTACAAAATTTTCAGGAAATACTGGATATAGTGGAGGAGCAATCAATCTCTTATCATCCATAATACGTCTCCAAAACAACAGCATTCTTGTTTTTGAAAAAAATACTGCATACAGTAAAGGAGGAGCAATATATCATGATTCCTTCAATCTTCATAATTACTCAAAACTTGCTTCATTGAAAGTGGTTTCACGAGAAAAACAGTGAAGTTTATTGACAATTTTGCAGGAGACGAAAACAGCAGAACAGGTTATGGGCACTCCATCTATGCTACTTCACTGCTTCCCTGCTACAGTAAGTATTCCTTCTCAGTCTTTAATCTTACTATCAGCATCTTCAACAAAATTGGGAATTTCTCCTTCACTCCCATAAGATTACAGGAAATTTCAACTGATGTTAATAACTCAAAAATAACAAATGAAGATAACCAGAGCTCTATTCCTATCATCCCAGGAAAGCAAGAAATAATAAACTATTTGGATATGGACGACTTTAATCAAAAAACTCAAACTGTTTACAGAGTTACAGTGCAGAATGAGCAAAATTCATCCATTCAAATAGACAGAGCATACAGTTATATACTCGATAATACACTGAAACTTTATGGCATAACTGGCAATGTTGCTACTGTGACACTCTCTGCCATATCCTCAAGGCAATCCGCTCTATCATTCAGAGTGAAAATGCAGCCATGTCCACCTGGATTCATTATGCACTATGACACAATGGAAGAATCACACAAATGTATATGCTCAGTTGGTGCAAAGAATGAATACGTTGGAATAGGAAGATGTAACTTGACTCTTTTACGGGCATACAGAGTTCGAGGTTTGTGGATTGGATACGGTCATAATGAAACTGAGAGTGAAGATTCATTGCACACGGGATACTGTCCATTTGGTTTTTGCTCACATGATAATAACCTTTTACTGCCTTCCAGAGCAAATAGAGAAGAATTGAATACAGTCGTCTGTTCTAACTCGCGTAGTGGAACATTATGTGGCCAGTGCAAAGCTGGTAATTCTGTTCGTTATCACAGTTTAGACTTTGAATGCAAATCAGATAAACTCTGCAAGTGGGGAGTGTTGTTTTATATACTGAGTGAAATCGTTCCAGTAACTATCATCTTCCTTATCGTTATGTTTTTCAATATCCCTTTCACTTCAGGATCATTGAATGGATTTATATTTTACACCCAGGTCGTTGAAGCATTCAACATTAGAGCAAATGACTTCATTCCATTTCCAGCACCAATACAGGTTATTACCAGAATCCACCATTTTATCTATTTGACCTTCAATTTGAACACATTAGTTCTCGATGAACTCTCTTTCTGCCTCTTCCAAACAGCTACAGCCTTGGACATTATTGCTCTCAATTATATTACTTTGCTCTATTCTGTCATCTTAGTGACATGTATACTTCTTGCAAAGAGCAAATGTAACTCAAGATTCTGCCGAGCTTTTGGTAGATGTAGTGGTTCAAAATGGTCTCTTCAAGGTGGAATAATCCATGGTCTGACTGCAATTATGATCCTATGTTATGCCCAGTGTACACGAGCCTCTATCTTATTGATGACATGTGGAAATATTTATGATAAAGGATCGGGAAATGTCAGGACTGTTGTCTTTTATAACGGGAATATCGAATGGATGAGCATAAAACATTTGCCTTATGCCATTCCAGCTACCATATTTCTCATATTTGTTGTAATCTCTCCTTTAGTACTCCTGATGTACCCTATTCACTACAAAGTCCTTTCAATCCTCAAAATAGGAGAATCTAATTGCACCAAAGTCATCTTTAATCCCCTTGAAAAAATGAAACCTCTACTCGATTCCTTCCAAGGCTGCTTTAAGGATGAATATCGCTTCTTTTCGAGCCTTTACTTTTTGTATCGGTTTGCCATTCTCCTTTGTGTTACTCTGAGTCAACTCCAGGACGTTTACTTTGTACTTGAGATCATACTCCTCCTCAGTCTCCTTCTTCATGCAATTTGTCAGCCCTACAAAAAACGTTTGCATAACATCATTGATGCTCTGTTATTCACAAACCTTGCTGTTGTGAACAGCATCACACTTTACAACTATTCAAATGTGAAGTCTGATTTAGACACATCTTACAACATTCACATTTCAAGTTGGATCCAGGCTATCCTGATAGTGACTCCACTTGTTGTAGCACTAATGTACTTAGTGGTAAAGTTCATATTGTGCAAGATCCTCAGCAAGAAATCATTGGCAAAACCAGAATCTATTCCTGAAGAAATAGAAATGCCAGCAAGACTATCAAGTGAGCATGAAAACATTGCATACAAAATTTTCTAGCTAGTGATTTTTGTGATCATTTAAGTATTATGTAGAAATCACCTACTGTATATCCCTTTCTCGTTTCTGTTGTAGCTAGTTTGCTTTTTAATTAGTTTTAAAAATAACTTCTGTCATTTTATAATAGCTAGATTCCACCACAATTATTGATTGCAAATTTTATGTATCTCTCATAGGTAGCTACGTAGGTGAATCTGATCATTGTACATGGTTGAAAAATACTTACTGAGATAGATTTCAATGTCACGTATCACGAAACACTTACCATCAGTGATGTCAAATGTATGCTCTCATGCATATTCTTCCTATCTACTAGTATAAAAGATCTACTCTTTAAATAATAACGACCAGATCTTCCCAAATAAGTCTCTCCAGAATGGATGCAGCTGTCAGTATCATCTTGACTGTAGTCATGTCTTGTGTAAGAAACCAATTGTCCAAGCAGAAATGGGCCACTTTTTCATAGGTAGAGTTAGCTACTTTCTCCATGACACAACTTTACAGGTACCTTTGCTACTCAATTATTTCAGGATAAGCTTACAGAGCTGTGCCAGATGTTACTCTTGAGCTATTATACTTGGAACATAAACCCTCCACCATCACAATAATGATCCAGTAGCTATTATTATTAGGAGAAATAATCATGTTTATTTATAATTAGCTATAAATTTTTATTTTTGCAGTAAGCAGTAATTATTGGTTCTATGTGGTGTGCACACAGCATTTGGTTCCAGAATTAGCTAGTGGGATATTCCATAAATTTAAAAGACTCATTAAAAATTGTCTTATCCCTTTGCTAAGCCACCTGAATAGCTACATGTGCATATTTTAAAGAAAATCCTCAATTTTTTTTCATGCTATTGAATCTGACTATAACTAGCTCATACAAGAGGAGAAAAGCTGAAACAAAATACTTCACTAATACAAAAAAAAGTGTTTAGTACGTAGCTACATAGCTAACTAGCTAATGATAAATAACCAAGACTAATGGGGAAATGATGATGCTACTTTGTTACAACTCTAATAGTGTTCAGAAAATGATACAATCAAAATTAGTTTTCCAGTAACTAGCTAGATAATAGAAAGTTCAAAAGTTTAAAAGTTTAAAGTTCATCACCATGCATGTTACTTGATCATCCGCTACAAAAACAACAACAACAACAACAATAAAAGACAAAGGTTCAATAACAAAGTTAGCTAGAACTACTGCTCTGGTGCCTGCCTCTAATAATATGTCCTCTTATCCTCCATTTAATGCTCACTATCTCTCTGAAGCCTATAGGGTAGCATGTCTAGATAGCTAGCTATACCTATTTGAAATCAACATGCCATCATAGCTAACACTGATTTTATGCACCATCTATTAGCTATCTGCCCTAAGACTTGGCTAGCTACCTTAAGTTCATCAAATTGAGCTTGTAGAGCCTTTTGGTGTTCTTGCAATGATTTCTTAAGGTCTTTCATATCCTCCTTTAGTTTTCCACTCTCACTCTTCTCTCCCTTCAGGATATCAGAAATGCATGTTAATCAAGCCAGATGCACCTATAAAATTATGTAGCTAGTAACCTACCTAGCTAGGATGCTTAGCTAGCTATATGTAATCTAGCAGTGAAGTGGGAAGATGAAAAATATTGGAGGGCCAAACCTGATGAGCATGCAAATAACAATTTCCAGCAGCTGCAAAACGTCACAAAGTACGATCAAGCTGTATATATCCCCTTACTGGCACATTGAAGAAGGCTATCATGATAATGTCTTGACATCTTGACACAGATATCTTCTACTCAATGCATGAGGTGCGAGCCATACATCTACACCAGATACACCCATATATAGGGGAGGTTAGTCTGTAACACCCATATATAGGGGAGGTTAGTCTATATAATTAATCTGTAATACCCATATTATAGGGGAGGTTAGTCTGATTAATCTGTACTATAACCATTTGGGTGTATCTGGTGTGGGTGAAGAATTTGCTGGCATGCAGAAAACCAAGGAGAGACCTGGTGCATGCAACCCAGATCAGACATTTTATCGTGAGTGTTAGAAGTGTAGACTGTGTGAATTGGTTCTTGATGCTCTTATGAGGATAGTGTGGTGGTGCTGTCCCTACAGTTAAGGGTAGGGTAGGGTCTGAGGTTTGCTGCATTAGCAGATAGAAATTTTGATGTCCAGAGCTCAAGTCGACTGTGTCCCATTTTTGAGGCTACTGAAATGGCATCTTCTAGGTTTTCAATCCAGAAAGTACCAAGATTGCTGATGGCAGGTTACCATGGAAGCTTATTGTGGAAGTATCATTGGTTCATCTTGTGTCCTTCTCCTTGCTCTGCTTTTTGTTGAAATGTCGTCCAAAAAATAGAAATGCTAGTTGTTGGCAACTTATCAGCTACGTACGTACCTGCTATTCTGGCCACCATTGCAGACATGTAATTATTGTATGCATGCTCTGTGATATTTCCCACTCACTATGTTAGCTAACTCTGGTTCGAACCTAACCTAAAACATTTATCAATAGAAGTACAAAAAGGAATTTTCTTATAACAGCGAGCGAGCTGATTCTCAGGTCATGACTCATAAAAAAAAGTCTACACTCCAAGATGCCATATCTAGTATGTGTTGTGCAATAGTAGCACCTTGGTGTGCATAATGCACAATCATTCTTTAATCAGAGAGTGCGGTAGCACTCTCTATGTAGGGATGACTCGGACGGCCGCGCGCGCCGCCTATAGACTAATACAAAAGTGAAATTCTAGTTCCCCCACTTAGACCTAACAAAAGCTACTGTGAATGATTATCCAGCCTACTAGAGCCTACTACAATGTGCAGACCAAGTTTCAGGACCAGGGAGCTTATCGTTTCAGAAATACGGCAAGCAGGTAAATCGCTGGATTCTTTTTCTTCTCTATTATTATTCTTCTTCTTCTTAGACAACCATATCTCTTGAACCACTCAAGCTACAGCTATGATTTCTGGATAAATCCACTCCAAATTCTACGAACTATGATCTTTTCTACTAGTTGATCCTGGAAAGAGTCGATGAAAAAGGAGACACTACAGAGTAGTCTTGCGCGGGCCAGACTCTCACACACAGAAGCGAGAGTCTGGTCAAACTCCTATACCGACCTTGTTCTAGAAATCCATGAAAATCGTGGATAGCATGCGCAGAACACGTAGGTACGTCATCAAATATGAGCGCGCGCGTAGTCTTTAATTGGCGAGCAGGTAATTGCTGCCTCTTTTTTTCTAAGCTGCATGCAATCGATAGCGATTGTCCCTTCGTGAAGGAGCTTACTGCTTCTATATTTGTATGACTTTTAGAATCGAATAGCCAAGCCTACGTCCATCTTCTTGAATAGCTTCAAGAAATCTTGAGCCATCCTTTTGCTCGCACTATTTCTACTGAGTCATGACATATTGTGACGCGATTTTCTATGCGCGGCGCACGCTGCTGCTTACTCAGCAGAACAAAGTCGGTATAGGAGTTTGACCAGACTCTCTCTGCGTGTGAGAGTCTGGCCCGTGCGAGACTAACTACGGAGCACAGCACTCGACTAATTCAATTAGGAAGCCATCTTTTCTATAATACGCATGCGCATGTATTCTAATTATTTGAAATTATAATATTACTCAGCTATCTAGCTAGTTAGCTAGCTATAATGGACTACACTGTCGACTCGGGGATTTTAGATTCACCAATCCAGCTACCAATAGACTCTATTTCAGCATCTTCGACCTCCAAGTATAGCTCAACAATAACACAACACCTTGACCCGTTGCTATGCTATTGGAGAACTATTCTTCCATCTATCCCCTGCATAGAAGAATGAACTCTATACATAGCTAAAACCATAAAAGAGAGGAAAAAAGACCTGGAACAAGTAAGGGAAAAAGCATTTCGTGAAATGAAAAAAGATGTAGGGATGACTACTGCTCAAAAAAGTAAGGAAACAAGAAGGATGGAAATGGGATCAATCTTTGTTCTGTATATCCAGCCAACAATCCCTACATATACGTATATTACTGCACTATAATCTGAAGCTACCCGACGTATATGTAGGGATTGTTACCCGACGTATATGTAGGGATTGTTGGCTGGATATACAGAACAAAGATTGATCCCATTTCCATCCTTCTTGTTTCCTCACTTTTTTGAGCAGTGGTCATCCCTACATCTTTTTTCATTTCACGAAATGCTTTTTCCCTTATTGTAATTGATATCTACAGTGGGATGTATGGTAGGTGGTAGGCTTTCTAAGTGCTTTGTGGTAAGCATTACAGCCTTTTATGTATGTAGCTGCCTGGCAGTGCCTGCCACCTACGTATATTACTCACCAGCAAAAAGCACAAAATTAATGAATATCACCTCTAGAAATACTTGCTTGCTCACTGTAAAATCAATGTTGCACATTGCCCCAGTTATGTGGACTTCCTTTGAAGATATTGATGACTTTTTTTTTTGATAAGTAATTACACCACTAGCTATTGTGTAGGAATTAGGGGGGTATAGGTAATGGTGAGAGGGAGGGTGGTTATGTGCCCTCTTCTTCTCCACATAACATTGCTGCCATGGCAATACATCCCAATGCTTATGTGCACTGTACATATGTATTATTAATTTTGACCTGACACCATACGTACCTTCAATTCATCAAAGCGTTCTTGGAGAGCTCTTTGGTTCTCTTGCATTGACTTCTTAAGTTCTTTCAAATCTTCCTTTAGTTCTTCACTCTCATCCTTCTCTCCCTTCAGGACAAGTGCCTGGTTATAAGGAATGTAGTCAGCACTTCCAGCTTTCATCTGAAGAAATCATCACTTATTAAAAATAATATAATAACTACTCAAAGGAAAGGAAATACAATAGCTACTCTATTCTTTGCTTATCTCGACTCTTTCTCCTTTAAAATTATGTAGGACATTACCTTATTATAAACATATTTCTCAATCGCATTGTGGTTGCTGGTATCCACTTGGTCCAAATAGATGGAGTAGTAAACATAAGCCCACATATTGTGATCTTTTTGTATGTGAGTCTTAAAACCCTGTAATAAGAGCAAGTGAATCATTCTATGAAAAACCCAGTAATAATAAAGTTAAGATGTAAAATATTGTAGCTAGTATGGTGTCATGTGAGAGAATTGAATGATAATCGTTCTGCTTGCTTACATCTGTATTCTTCTTGTCAAATACATGACTTGGCAAGCTACAAATGAAACAGGTACTCTTCATGTCCTGCTCCGCACTGAACTGAAAACATAATAATCACATTTTGTGCAACTGAATAGAGTAGTGTTACATGTGCACCACTGGACTTACTCTTGCATTTCTCAGCTCAGAAAAGGTGTCGATAATGATACCAGAGACAATACCGAGACCAATGGTTGTGATTATGATGAAAAAGGTAACATCATAGAAGAAACGATAGCTTGCTTGTCTTGCAGCTTCTGTTGGGGTAGCACCCATAACGCCGACTTCCTAAAAAAACCAAAAATATAGCTAGCTAATAGGAAGATTTGTGAAAGTCATGAAACAATAGCTTAATATTTTCGCTGAATTACTTAATAGCTACACAAGACAATAATAATTACCAGAAAACTGTCTATCAAACCAAATCGAAGGACAGTGACAAAGCAGTCGCGTAGAGTCTGACAGAATCGAACATTTTCAGGGTCGGTAAATTCTTTATGATAAACAGCAAATGTGATAACAGCATAGATGAAAAGAATGAACAGCAAAAGAATGGCCACCCACAATAAAGACTTCCCTAAAGTCAACCACAAAATTAATATCAACTCATGCAATAATTAGAGCCTTACAATTCTTAGTAGTGGACTGAAGTGCTCTCTGAAGAATATCATTATCAATGATGATATAGAGGAGACAGATACTATAGAAGTAACCAGAATAAGGAATAGAGAGAACAGATGCTGCCAGAAACACAACAACATAGACAGTTTTAATTCCAAAGATATTAATGCTGGCATTTGTCCGTGTAAATTTGAACAGTGGAATTTTCCTGAATAATAATAACAACAATAACAGCAAGAACAACAACAACTGTATATTTTGATAAACATAAATGTGACTCCTGTGATCTCTAATAATGCTGTGTGTGCAAGCACAAGTACGTACATAGCTATCATAGTACATAATTTCTGTGGCAAATAGCATGCACAAGTAGCAATGTAATAACTATATATGATGACAACTGATAAATACTGAAATAACCCATACACAAAGATGAATTAGAATAATAATTATGCAGAGTAATTCGCATCTATTCTCTTTGATTCACACTAAATCTAAACCAAGCACCTACGTAGCAAATGTAATGCTAGAATTTTATCGACTGCAGCTCTAGCAGCTACAATTCTTTATATTCATAGTACAAAAACACAAAACATGTACACACTATAGTGATACTAACTTCTCCCACTTGTCTGGCCAATCGATTCCACGATGACGAAGCCATCGTGGCATTGATGGCAGAGGAATTTCACAGAGGAACTGAGGCAGCACAAAATGGGTCCCATTCACTACAAAGTATTCCACTATCATCCATAGAGCAAAAAAAGTATGAATTGCCCCAAGCACATAGAAAGTGATGATATAAGCATCACTCAATTTTGGAATAGTTGGAATGGATGAACCAGATGATCCAGAATTGGTTGAATTTTCCATAGTAGTGGGAGCCACATAAGATGCAAGGACGAGGATATTGAGAATCACAGTGAGGAGTATCAGAAACCAATATCGTAGTCGGCTGCAAATTTGTAATAGTAATGATCCAGCTACTTTATAATGCACTAGTAATGTACCTGAGCCATAATACAAAGCTGAGGTTATATTTCTCCAACAGATTCTGTCATAATTTAAAACATACAGAGTAGATAAATAAATATTATTGTGAGGAACCAAAAACTTACACGATGAAGTGTATCTCTTTTGATTGCTTCCATCCACTCATGAAAGTCTCTCATTTTATCACTATGAGTGCTGCGATCCACTTGATACTTAACAGTGTCTCTCAACCTTCCCTTAATGCCAACCTACTCATAATAAATGCTGATGAGAATTATTCTGGCAATTTTTCAGAGGTGAAAATTCTGACCTTCAGATCAACATTAAAGTGCACTTTGGTTAATTCTTCTTCATCTTCATCTTTGTATACAATTTCAACTGAGTGAGTGTTTTCATTAATTTTACAAAATTTCCATGCTTCAAAAGCACCTTCATCACTTGATGTGGGAACTATACATATCAAAAATCAAACTATTTTCTAATCAATTTTTAGTCTACTTACTAAATTGAGATGCTGTGTTTGCTCCACTAGATGCAAGGTGACTTATAACTGAGTAAGTCTTGAAAAGAGCCCTTTGAGCATTATCATCTGATTTCTTCTCTTTCAAATCTTCATCATCCTTCAGTATAAGAAAGTCCACCATAGAATATTGAAGAGCAGTAACATCCAATCCTTCTGCAATTTGGAATGTGAGCCTTTCTGTTTCACTGCTAACTTTTTCTAGCATCACTTCAAGCAATTCCACTACGGCTGCCTTTAATTTGAGTACATCACAGCGTAACCGAACACTTTTCTCTTTTAAATCAGATTGGGAACATTTCTTCTCTTCTGTTTCATCGACGTTAAAATTGATATTAGTAATGTCAATCTGCAAATAGTAGTTGATGATAGGCAAAATCTGCTGCTGAAGGATAGCTTCGCTGTTTTCCACATTCCCTGAGCATAACTCAATTAATGCCTGGAAAGCTTCAGTTATCAGAGGAAGTATGTCAGATGTGATGAGACGTCGTTTTGTATACTCATACAAGAAAGATGTGATTTCTTCAATAATACTGAAATTGGTGATACTACCTTTTTGCTCACGCAAGTAGTTCTGCATTTGTTTGTGTTGTCCATCACACATGAGGCCAATAACTGTCATAATGAGATCGACATGACTGTGATCTTGGAACTCAACAATGCTCAGAGATTCTTTATCAATCTCATGATTTTCACTCGGAGACTGCAGAAAGAAACAGGTTTATTTTATCCATGTCCCATTTCATTATTATACAACAGATAGAAGTCTCTAGCAGTGATCATGCTAAGTAGAGAATGCTAACTGACATGTATCCATGGCCAAATGGTCTTTCTCACAAAGCAATACCTACATATATATGTACCTGATAGAGTTCCAAGAAAGGAACACGATGATGACCCTCGACTGGAATGAGTTTATCCTTCCTCCCAAGCCTTTTCACTCTTATTTCTGGTACTTCCCTTTCCTTCTGTAAAGATCCAGTGTCAAAAACGTCACCCTATGGAATCACAAATCATGGCTCTGTAAACACTTGTGGACAGCAGGGTTTATATCAGAGGGGTGAAGGGGGCTTCTACCCCTCCCCTTCCCCCATGTGAATTGTTTCCTTATGAGACTATCATAGAATTCCAAATACATGTGTTGGTTTGCAATTGCCCTTCCTCAAATTTTTGCACCAGGAATTTGACTCCCTTACACTTAATATAATTTGTGGCCTAGCCATCTAGTTTAGTATAGGCATATTTCACGAGCAACCTCCCCACTCTTCCTCTATTTTTATCAAGTAATTAATTACTTCACTCCCCCAACCGACATCTTACCTCAAGATGCATTTGTATGTCAAATATTCCCTGAGCTCTCAAATGGCCAATCAGTGATTGACTAAAATAAAAATAAATTTAGTGGAGTGAATAATAATGAAGTAACTGCTGATACAAGTCATGTGATCACAAGAGTAACAATCTCATGATGAGACACGCATAACTGCTGATACCAAGTCATGTGATCACAAGAGTAAGATGGACATTATCGTTACTGTGACCCGTATAGTGCTTTAATTTTATTTGAGATCATTCAACTATGCATGCATGACCTTTGCACTTCGAATACAGAGTATGCAAAAGAAATAATAAACTTAGAATGACAGATGCACTATTGTATAGCAGAAGCAAACAGTATATTCTCATCACACTACTCTCAGTCCTAATATAATTATAACAGAGCATCTAGCTACTGGTTTCTGTATATAGCTAATGGTTGGAGAAAACTCAATTGCTGATAAGAATCCAACAGATTGAACTTTGACCCCAGTATTCAAGCAAAAGCAATACGTACATGCTAATATTTATGTATGGTGAGTATGTACTTGATCAGTGTATGGGTTTGCTTTGCTTGCCCAACTTCAAGGATGTGGTGAATAGCTAGATGTGATTTATAGCAGAAAATAGATGGCGTCACATACTAACTAATGTGCAAATCTCAACTATTCAACTCAGTCATCCCACTTTCAATTAATGATTTTTATGAGTGCAGGGACACAAGATACAAGCATGTTTAGATTTTAATATGAGCTTTCTATGTAAAAAAAAATCTAATGCATGCAATTCTTTGCAGGGACATCCAAGAGGATCTAGGAAACTAATGCATATATTCTTAAAGTCCGTGCAGTTCTTTGTAGGGACATCAAGCAAGAGAAACTGCATGGATACTACTGGAGGGCAGTAACCCTTTCTCATACCTCTCACTGTAAACTACAGCACCTCTGCTGAGCATAGATTGTAGAGTGGGGAAAAGTACACTGCCTGGAGATGCTTTCAGTTCGAGGAATCCACTCTGTACATTACTGTTTCCAGACTCCAGTAAGGCTTGAAGCAGAACCAGTACCTCCCTCACAATCATTTCATTGGGATGGGAAAGAAGTGGTATCACCTAAAATAATGGAGAATTTTTATTATGCTTCATGTAAACCTTGTTCAAATACTTACTCGAGAAACAGTTCCTGGTTTGCTCATGTCCTGGATTTCATTCTGAATGGGATGAAGATGATCTCTGCATATCCTAGCAATTAGTTTTATAATTGAAGTATTTTGTTGAGACAGTGTAGTTATCCTCACTTACGCTCTATATTTTTCTGGATTTCGCTCTTTATCTTCTTGATCAATTAATATAAATTTATTATAGATAAGAGCTCGAAGGATCTGAAGACACTTGATATCCAATTCCAATTGTACTTCTTCATCTAATTCTGCATGACTACCTCTTCTCCTTTTCAGTGATGCTCTGAATACAAAGAAAACAAGGAGCCTTATCTTATTAGCCAAAATACTTAACAAAAAATCTGTAAGTTATGAATTTTGTGCAGTTACTGACTCAAGCTGCCTCAGAAGGCTCTCCTTGGGATTCTTCCTAATCACTTCTGTGTCATCTTTTCTTGATCTCATAGACTGTATTCCTTCTATGGGTCTTGGGAATTCACTGATTTCGCTACATGTGGGAAATATGTAACTGCAGGTAATTATTTTTCCTGGCTGCTTCATTACTAACTTCCAAAGCAACTTTGCCATGCTATTAACTTAATACACGTACAATGTTTCAATGTGTTGTTGAAAGGATTGTCCCAATGGCAGAGAGAGAGGATCATCCAAACTGTACTCTATAAGGTTAACAAAAGCTTATACTAAGATGGAACTTGTCTGTAATGGTGGCTGGTGTACATTTAATCATCGTGTTGAGCTAGATTAAAGGTCACTCATGTGATATGTTAAACACTCAACCACATTAATTAGTTTCATGTTAGCTAACTGCTACTCCAAAAACTCAAAATCTACCGACTGGTATGTTCGACCAGCCCCTCCAATAATTATGCCCCTTATACGCCTATGGTAGTGATGACTATAGGACTGGCACATTATGATTTTTTGCTTCCCTATTATTCTATTCTTTAATTCCAGCTTTATAAAGTCGTTATTCTTTTTTTACTGACCTAATTATGCTCATAGATGTATTGAAAGACTGCATGTAAATAGCTATTTGCAGTCTCACTGACAGATAAGTTTGGTCATAAATACATTAATGATTAACCATGTAAAGATCAACCATGGAGTTCACTTTTGATAGCAGCATTATGCTCCCTGCTTTGATAGACCTATTATTCCCAAAACTATGCTGGCAGAATGTGCTAGTCCCTAGTGATGACCCCATAACATTAATAACCATTGTATGAGGACAACAGTTTCAAGAAAGCTAATTGAGAAAACTACTCCCTAAAAATTAATGTTAAGAATAGAGAACCCACTTCCTTCTGTTGCTTTAATGTTGTTGATCTGCTTCCTCCTTGTATTTTCACCCTCATACGCATACTTGAAGTTCAATACAAATCGTCTGAATCTCTTGTTAAGTAGACTCTCTTTCCTGTATGCATCTTCATAATCCTTTCTGATCTGTGACTTGATCACTTTGTGGGGACATTCAGCCTGTTCTCTCTCTTGCAGTACTTTCTTGTTGAAACAGTTGCAGCTGCTGATGCATTTTTCAATCTTGCCTTGGAGTTCGTTAATCTATAATGAAAGTGCACTTCTGGTCTTTCATTATATCTTTGTTATTATATTGATAAAGGAAAAAAATATTTAAAAAAGGCAAGTAGGAATGGCTAATGTGTATGGTTCAAAAAAAGTTCGGCAACAAGAGAGTGAACTTCAGTCAAGTAACCTCTTAGCCATCACCAACTACGAGCTAACTATTCCTACTTCACTCCCATGACAGGCCAAGATGAGATATAAAGGGAGTGAAGTAGCTAGGAATAGTTAGCTCATAGTTGGTGATGGGTAAGAGGTTGCTTGACCGAACTTCACTCTCTTGTTGCTGAACTTTTTTGAACCATAAGCATTAGCCATCCCTACTTGCTTTTAAAATTTATTTTATATTTTACTTGTTCATCTACTTTTTTGATGTAATGCAAGTAGAGACGAAAGTATGGTGGAGTCCATGTTTCCAGTTGACGTAAGAATTGAGGCCTGCAGCTAGCTATCACCATTGGTACAAGTTAAACACTATAGCTAGCTACAGTTGTTGTTGTTTTTTTTTGGTGAAAATATAACAGTAAATGTCACTTACTGCCAAGTTTATTAGCTAGCTTCTGCTAAAACACAATAAAGTTAGCTAACAGGAAAGTCAACTACAATGGCAACAGTAAAACTTTTCTATTAATTAAGCTAATAGCAGGGGAGTAGCCAGGTTTTTTTTTGGCAAAATTGGGGGTACAGTGGATCACGTGGCCATAAGGCCATGGCGAGGGGGAGGGTGCGGGAGGGGGGCGAAAAGCAATTTTTAGAATAAAATTTGGAGACCTAGAATCAATCATTTTACTGATAAGCTCATGCAGTATAAATAGATGAATATTCATGATTCAGACATTGATAGTTAAGCTATAATTTATAGTGATGTATGTAGCCGATTCTTAAGTGCTGAAGATGTCAGGAAGGATCAGCGATGCTCTGGCACTGCAAACCTCTCTGTCAATCATGTACTAATTTCCTAAATTTTTCACTGAGGCAAGTGCCTCAGTTGCCTCAATGGTAGCTACTCTTCTGAATAGCCTTAGAGCCTAATTATAGAGGTCAGATCAGCAGCGGCTATGAGGTTAGTGTGACACTTGTTTCTAAGACGATCTGATTATTAATTTTTGTGCTTAAAGAGCAGAATTTTATGGTAATGCAAGCCACACCTACTTCCTGAATTAATCAATAATAAGTTTGCTTCTTATGAACCTAAAGCACAAACAATAACCAACAACAAAAGACTGTGGGCTGTATGGTTTCACTAGCATTACCTCATCTGGGAACTTTTTTGCCTCAATCTCAGGAATGAAGGGCTTCATTAAGTAGTATACACGACAACATGGCTGAAGCTGCAATTTCGGTTCAAAGTACACCCTCTCACCAGACATCACATCATAGTATGCCTGTTATAAAAAAAATGCCGTCACAGATTTTGCGTTGGCAATATCAGAGGTTTGAACTTACTAGAAGAGCTTTGTAAGTGGTGAAAGTAAAATCTTTTTCCATGGAATTTTTCAGTGTAGAATTATGTTGATTACGATAAGCTTCTCCATAGAAAGCATGAAGAAAGGGGAAAAAACCTTCATGGACATAGAGCAGAATATCTGGAATGTAAAATTTCTCCTTGATTCCTTCCACAGTTGCAGAAATCGAGTCACGCTGCAACTCTTTACGCTCATCGTCATCATATTTCCATGAAGGATTTATGAGCAACTGCTTGATCAGACCATGAAAAGCACCATCCTTTATTACTTGATATGTATGAAATAACATTTTGCCCACTTGAAGGATATGCTTAATCAACTTCCTGTAATAAATCAAGGGTTTCCAATCAATGTTACATGCACAACTATATTATGTGACAGTCCCAGGTAGAAATCAAACATTAGATGCATTGATTTTTGGCCAATACTTTAGCTGTTCATAACTCATGACTACTAGTGGCCTAGGTCTTGAAATTTGCTATATTAATATAGAACAAATGACAGAAGTTTGGGATAATTTGGCATTTTTGATTCTATTTATTTAAAAAACGGTTCTCATACTTACGGATTCTTGAATAAGTGTGGCTTCTTTTTCCGTCTCTCTTCCATGTATACTGATACTAGGAATTTCATGAAGGGACGTTTGCAGTAAATGCTGATATCCTCATTGCAAATGATTGAAAGGAGTTCGTCAATACTGAATACTGTACAGCAAACAGATTCAGCCCCTACGTTTTCCCCCAAAGCACAAGCAGCTAGAAGGTCAGCAACCATTAGAAGATTCTTGCATTGAAGACCTTCTACAGTTTCACCCTTCAAAAAATAATATACAGTATAACCTGGGTTATCTGGACCTCCTTTATCTGGAATGTTTACCACAACACTACTTATCCGGACTAAAGCTTGGACAAAGGTGTCTGGATAACTGAGGTTTGACTGTAATATCCAATCAACATTATTGTATTCATAATAGCTACCTTCAGCAGTTTCAGTCTTTTTTCACGGTTTTCACGTTTTTCTTCAGCAAAAAAATCTTGACACCAATAACGTTTATCTTCTCTCATAAGACTAAAATTTCTTGTTACAATGAGTTGGTTATGTTGCAGTGGGAGGTTTAGTTCCTTGACCTGTATGAAACACAAATGCCAATGAGATAGCTATTGTGTAACTCCAAATAATACAGTGATAGAAAGTAACCCTTGGGTATGCCATTTTGGTTTTAGCTATATGTATGTTACTGTACAGGGAGGCCTGCTCAGAGTGGAACTGCCCACTCTACTCTATAATAACTGCTAACATGCATGCGTAATTACATCCTGCTGTCATAGGTTGCATGTGGTCAGTTGTTTTGTAGTGGTTGCTAAGCTACTGATAGTTTGATCTTTTAACTTCTATTTGAATCTGATTATTCTCGAGAAAAGGGTTACAATTAAACAAAAAAACAAAAAACAAAAAAAACCAAAAAAAAAACCACATCCACATTATTGTCATAACTAATAGTAATCATTCACATGGTTCCATACATCACAGTGTGTAAACCACCTGCCACTCACTGATGAGTGTGGGAAGGATGCTGTCCAAGTCTGACACCAAAAATCAGCAAAAGTTGAGAATAAGGACCTGTGTACTACTACTATTCAGAGAGACAGCATGAGGCTTCTGCTATACACAATGAGAAGGAGAATGCTTGTAGAACAGCTGCTAAGTATTACTTTTTTTGCAAAAGTGTTTACTTCAAGTGGGTGCAGTTTATCCAAAAAGGGTGTGGTTAGGCAAAAATGGGCATGGCCAGGCAAAAAGTTTTCCCATGTGCAGCATGTGGATATTTACTATTATTCTACTCTTTTTTTCTGGGGAGAACCCTGTTATAACAACTTGTAACAAAAATTCCCCAATTTACGGCTGGGACAACGAGACTTTACTAACCGCATAGCCTTGGTCAGCTTTTAACATACCGTAAGAAGCTCTATGAGTCCACATAAAATGGCTGGATCAGAACACAAAGATTCCTTATCAAGCAACATTGTCATCATTGCTACAATATCTCTCTCCTTCACAGAGAGTGCAATTGATGGCTCTCCCTTGAAAATCACACACAAAAGACTTCCAATACATGAGCAAAGCTCGCCCTCTGATTCAGTGCAAGCCTTTATAAAGGTACTTAGATGTTCCAACAACCTACATGATGAAAAAATCATACGAGTGATTAATCAAATGAAGGGATGAGAAGTCAAACATAACAAGTACATCCATATGTGACAGTCCCAGGTATTATCCCATCATTAAGTAGCTTATTTGAATGGGCAATTTCTAAAAGCATGTTTTGATGAAATTATCCCAAACTTCTGTCATGTGTTCTACAATGATTGAACTATCTCTATAGCAAATTGCAAGACCTAGGTCACTAGTAGCCATGAGTTATGGACAGCTAAAGTATGGGAAAGTGCATGGCCAAGAATCAATGTGTCTAATGTTTGATTTCAATTTGTGACTGTCAACTACATAAGTGTTCATAATTATGTTCATATTTTTTTTGACCTGGTATGTGGTTGGCTGCTGGGAAAAACAAAGAAACAAAAAAAAAACAACAAAAAAAACAAAAAAAACAACAACCAAAACCTAAAAATAATAACAAACTTAATATACGTACCTCTTTTGAACTTCCAAATTGAATTTTTGGCTTGCTAATGCACGCAGAAGCTTGAAACAGTCTTTTAGTGTAGAAAGCACAGCTTCATCGTTGAGTGATTGTGAATTTCTGCACTGATGTAGTACATAACTTAATACATCAGAAAAAATACCTGAAGAAAAGAACAAAACAAAATAAACATGCAGCTAAAAATGATTAGATAGCTAGCTATTTACCAAAGCTAAGGATGATACTCTGATTAATTTGGTGGGGTTCATATCCAATTTCATCCGTGCTTAGCCAGCAACTCTCAGCTAACTCCGCAATAGGAGGCATTTTTCTACCATTGATATCGATATCTTTGCCATTTAGAATTTTATTATATAGAGCTATGGAATCATTTGCTTTCAGGAGTCGACTTTCAAGAGCTTTTTGAAAAATTGAACTCTCTGTGCTGTAAAATCGATGAAGAAGTAGCAATGAGTATTGAACCAGTTCAGGAGCTTCATAATTAGCAATATCCAGAAGAAAGTCAGGAAGATTTTTGTTCTTTAATTTGCAGTCACTTCTTTCATCTTCTGCTGCTGCATCCAGACTCATAATATTTCTCAAGCGTTTCTTAGCAGTTTCTATGGATCTTAATAAAAAATCAGTGCATATAATAATACTGTAGTCGGACACTGAGGCCATGGATCTATTGAGGGCACCTGAGGGTTTCTATATGACAGGTAGTAGATCCTATTGATTATCTTTTGATAGAGTGAATTGTAGTTAGGCTCAATCATTTCAGTTTGTCCTGCTTGAGGATTATGTACAAAGCTGAGTATAACTTCGCCTTTTGATAAGTGTAAATATCTTCACCTCTCTACCCCATTTATGCATCTATAGTTTGTCAAGTAGCTAAGAGTTAAGTTATTCAGTGCCCTCTAGATAAGATAACTGACCAATCAGATTACTCCATTCATTTTGTCTCTATTCTAACACGGAGCAAATTTATTACAAATTGGACAGGTTTCTCTTCTTTCCTAACTTTGTAGCTAATTATTACAATGGTACCTCAAAAATTAATAATGGACACAGTACATGCATGGGGGACCCAGCTATGTCATTTATAGAGGTTGTCTTCCTTTGGAAGCTGTAGTATAATGAAAGGTTTATCTGCTTCCAGAGCATCCTTTAAAGGAGGTTCCATTGTACATGTTAATTATTTGTACTGATACTTTTGAGGTGGAGTCTTATCAGTGATCAGACTCTTCAGTCTCGAATGAACTTTGGCTGCCTCGAATCTTCCTATTCCCTCTGGTATGTCCCCCCACTCTATTCCCTCTGGCATGTTCCTGTTCTTTAATTCCATTTCTTCACCTTGAAGTGGAGAATGTGGAGAAGACTCATTTTCAGGTATATCACAGGAAAGCCAGCGAAAGTCATAGATCAAGTTCTGATAAGAATTATAAATATGATCACACACTTCAAGTTGAATCACAGCTTCAATATTTTGCTATGCGTGTAGTATTAGCTGTATATTACTTATCTTACGTACATGGAGGTTTTTGTACAGGTGAAAATTGAAGAACAGATTAAGAACTTTCATGGCACTATAAAAATCAAACTACTGTCAAATTAATGCAAGGGTCAGAATTGATGGGTCTTACTGATGCTTGATTTCATAGTAGTAACAATATTCTTCCTTGTATGCATATCTTCCACCTGCCTTAAACTTTTTATTATCCTTTTCAGTGACTTCTTTAGACTTCTTTTTTCCTCCAGTAGTAGCTCCTTCTTCCTGATCTTCTTCACCTTTCTTTTTTCCTCCGGCTGTAGTTCCTTCTTCCTGATCTTCTTCACTTTTCTTTTTTCCTCCGGCTGTAGCTCCTTCTTCCTGAACTTCTTCTTTCTTTTTTCCTTCATCTTCTTCATCACCATCAACTTGTTCATTTTTGGTAGCCTTCACTTCATCCTCGTCTTCCTTTTTTTCTTCAATGATCATCAAGAAATCTTTCTCACTTTCTATTAATTTGAAGAGCAATGGAAGCAAATCTTTAACATCTTTAGGATCATCATAATATCCATATTCCACCAATACAGCCAAAAGTTCAAGTACTCTAACGATGACTTCATTCCTCTCTCCTTCATTAGCACCTGGCCATGGAACATATCCTTCTTCAGTATCATAACTCAGGCTTACTGTATTGAAACTATCCTGTACACAAAATTAAGATCTATTATAGTGAATGAGTGAATAGTAACACATTACTTCATCAGGAAACACAAATTCTCTCAAGCACTGAAGTATCAATGTTGATATATCTCCAAACTTCTCATTGACAGCACCAGTAAGAGCTATGGATTTGGGGTCTACTTCTTCAGGTGTAGCACTATGTAGAGTGGCTGATTCTTCAAAGGGAATCTTGCCAACTTGGTTCAAATTCTTGTAATATTAATAGTTTCATGTAATGCCATTAATATATTATAAAGAATGTTGGGAACTTACAAATGAAAGGGGGATATGCTTTAAAAATGGTGTGTTTCCTTCAACTTCCACATACATTACTGCAAGTTGCAAGAAAAGTTACAATTCTGACTAGCTAGATGAAGCTGACAAGAAGCTCTTGTAGTACATTATAATATTACGGCACAACACCATGCATGCAGTTCAATGTTTTACTTAACAGTGTGGCTATGGTTATCTTTTTCATTATAAGTATACCAAACTACTATGAGTCAAAATAATAATTATTACTGGAACTGAAAGAACATAATGTCCTGTACAAGAGATTTATGTACAAGGAACCACAAGTAGGCTACAATAGAACATGAGTAACTCTATTGTAGAGTCAGTGAAAGCATATGATGTTCTGCTTACCTCTCAAAAGTTGTAAAAATTTAGCTCTCAGTTCTGGATGGTACCTAGGATCTGGGATGGCTTCTTTAAGGAAATCAAAATCTATTCGAATTCCAATTCTCTTCATAATCCCTTCTTTATCTTCTAAATGCTTGATGAAATCTGTATGAGAACCTCGACACATCATCACAAATAGGTTGAACTGAGCTATCACGATCCTCATACGAATATCATCAGCATCTTCGATATCTCCAAGTACAATCTGAAGGTAGAAAGAAAGGATCAATTGCTACAAGCCATAGATATAAATCACAGGAGTTGTAGCTAGTTATTCATGCATGGGTCATTGCTTATCATGCATGCAGGCATACTGTACAAGGTAGGCCATAGTTTTGAGTTGCATCCAAGTAGAATAATTTCCACGTAGTCATCTACTCATGAGCTATAATAGAGATGGTGACAGCCAACTCTTTGTCAGTTATTATTGATGATGGTTTCAAGCTTTTTAGAGAAGCAGGATCGCGCGAAGACTGTATAGTTAGCTTATCTGGCCATTTTGATATAACAAAAGCACATTCAGTTCCAGAATCTCATGGAGTTTGACAAAGTTTGCAGTGGCATAGTGACCCACATGAGTAACTCCATTTTCCAATTTTCCATTGTTCTTGTATTCATTGTAACATGAACTTGGTATGCATGATCTAATATACATGATCAATTTGCGGATTTTTCCCTGATTCTTAAACTATTTACCACTCAATAATAAAAGAAGTAGTTGAGTAAACCTATAGTGAGAAAAGGGGTCTTATTCTGCAAAATGTTTAAAGGCATGTATATGAGATGTAATTAACAATTCAATTATATAAAATTAAAAATACTGCAGTGCTGAGTGATAACAAAGATACCACCTGCATGTAGTGTAAACACTGTAACCACGCAGCAGCAGGTAGTTAGAAGCCGGCCATCATCTGACTTCCAGTGAGCTTGTATCCGGTAGCCTTGTTTCTAGGTGCATTAAGGGCATTGTTAAGGGCATTGATTGCGCATGCACAAAATTAAGTTGTCATGATGACAACACATGGTTATGTATGGCGTAGTAATCTTTCTGAGGCTTGTAGAGTATCTCTCCACCTAGCATGAACAGGGCTTCAGGATCACAAAAGAAGACACTGTCAGTGCAAAGGCTCAAGTCTGAAGCAAGAGATGCGTACTGCTCTGAGATGGGATAATCACTGATTCACGCCTCTCTTTCTAAGAGTTTCATCCTGGTCAACCATCAGAGCAATGAGTGGAGACACTAACAGCACAGCAACTGCCAGCCAGGAAGCCAGCCAGTCAGCCAGGAAGCATGCCAGCCAGCTAGCCAGCCAGGAAGCAAGCCAGCCAGCCAAGAGAAACACTTGCATGGGCGTAGCCAGGGGTGGTTCGGGTGGTTCAGTCGAACCACCTTTTCAAAATGAATAAAATATTTTTAAGTGCGAGTGCGCACTATGTGCGTACGCGCATTCGTGAACGATCGATCAATTGTGAACTTGAAGCGAGAGAGAAATTAAATGAGTGAGGCAAAGCCTCTTATTATTTTCGTCCAGAAAAGGTCAGTTTTACTTACAACTCAGCCCTACTGAGCAGTTAGTGGCTTAGTGCCTGAGACTATGACTATAAAGTATAAAAACTGTACAGGTAGCTAGCAGATTGTAGAAGCTCATCTTCATACTTTCCCTGCCTTCTTCATATGCTGCATTGCAGCTGCTAGCTAAGTCATTGTTTTGTTTATAGTTTAAAGAAGGTGTGGTTATATGAAAGTGGGCATGGTCAAGCCAAAAAATTTTCCGCACTGATGTGCAGAACCCCCCTATCAAAAAACTCTGGCTATGGGCCTGACTTGGTAGCACAGACTCTTCCGGGGGGACACACAAAGACATCTCTACCCTACCCTCAAATGGCCAGGCACTTCTCTTCTTTCAAAGCAAGATCTGAACCAAACTTCTCCAAAGCATAGATAGTAAAACACCCATTATAAAAAAAAATAGGCCTGGAGACAGATCCCACCCCCTAGTGTAAATGTAGTACAGGCCAGATAAAGCACTTTTATACTCACTACACCTGGTTATGGACACCTCCAATCTATTGTAATAACAGCCTTGTGTATATCCTGTAGAAGTGCAGGTTTATCTCCTAATTAAGAACTTTGAAATGCCATTTTGAATTTAGACCCCTAGTACTATCATTAATGTGATGATCAACTGTACTTAGGAGAAGACCAGCTGCAGCATGCATTATACAATTGTGATACACTTACATCTTCCTTTTTCTCAGCTGTTTTGTTATCATCACTGGCTAGAGCACCTGGAGGGATTGTTTTTGCTTCATCTGGAGTTACTGCATCTGTTTCAGCTGAAGTTATCCCATCTGGTTCATCTTTAATAAATGTTTCTTCAGTTGCAATCTTCAATGCTTGAGTTAGAGGTTTCTATCAACAGGGAGCATAATCTCTAATTTCATATGTGCTTACCTGGAGCTGATACTGTCGAGTCATCCAGGACTACAGGCTCCATATCAATAGCTACTTCTTTTGTGACGACATCCTTGCTCCCTACTGGGGATACATGCACGAAGGAACTTTATTATTGACTCATAGTAGAGTCTATAATAATTATTGCTAATGTTTATGGATTACCTGCAGCTGATTCATCTGCATCCGACTCATCTGCATTTGAGATTAAGGGATCTTGATCTGTTGCTGCTGCAGGGTATTCCTTGTACTCAAGTGGAGGTTCACAAGTTTCAATACTTGAATCAGATGTTGAATCAGGAGGTAACATTTTTATAGGACATAACACCTAACAAAATAACATGAATGGAATCAGTCTTATTTTTCAATTTTGTCTCTACAGCTTACTCATTAATTTCAATGTACGTTGACACAATCTTTTCATGGAAAATGATTTTTGTCCATTAATAAATTTAGCAAACATAGGACAAACCAATAAAGTGAATTTTGCATGAATTCCCAACCCTGAATGCACTTTCTGGGAGGCTGGTACTTGTTTTTTTTTTGTTTTTTTTGTGCATGCACAGTAGCAAGTAGAAGATGGCAAAGCACAGCAGTAATGGCTAAAGATTATGCACCCTATTACTGAAATTATATAAACCACACACAAAATTAGCTATTAATGCAGCTATCTCAATACCTTACGGCTGTGATCTTTTATGTGTTCAAAAATTTTGTCTATATAAAGCAAATAAACAAATAAATAAAAACAACAACAAAAAATTGCTACTCACCTTGTATGCCTCGTTGGGGCTCTCCTTTGCAGACACATAGATGACTAAGTCCATTCATAAGTCGAACTATTCTGTCACCACCTTTATCAGTTTCTGTTGTCATGCTGTCCACTAGCTTGTCCATTAAAATACCATCAACCCAGCTCTCCACAAGATCGTTGAAAAAACTGTAAAAAAGAATTTTTCAATTTCTGGCACTGATGGTCGGTGACAGCACCATTTTCCAAGTACTATGTGATAGTACTGGGTCTTATCGAGCAAAATGTTAAAAGCTGTTAAGCGCTTGTAAAGTTTACAAGCTACATATAAAATGTACATGAGATGTAAAATTCAATTAAGTATAACTCAGGAACAAAGTGGTGTATAAATTTGATTAAAAAGCCATGTACATCTCCAGTTTAAGAGCTTTAGAATGATACCAATAACTCCGTTTTGAATTTTTGCATGATAAGACTCCTTTTCTATAATATTTATTATGACATTGTAACTATTAGGCTTATTATTACACAGAGTCAGCATGAGATATTCATATCTCATGATTAACTTATACGTAATTGATTTATTCTTATGAGCCACAACTAGACAAGAGTAATAAGGGATAGCTACATCCCCTTAGTAACATTTTGACATGCCCAGGTAGAAATCAAATGTTAGACACATTGATTTTGGCCACTTTTCCATACTTTAGCTGTCCATGACTCATGACTACTAGTGACTAGGTCTTGAAACTTGCTATAGAGATAGTTCAATCATTATAGAACACATGACAGAAGTTTGGGACAATTTCATCAAAACACGTTTTAGAAATTGCCCATTAAATTGAGATGCTAAAAAACGAGATAATATTCGATTTCTACGTGGGACTGTCACATATTATTATAACAAGTGATTTATTAACACTTTACTGACTATGGCACAAATTAGTGGTTACTATTATGTACTGTGTAAATTACTATGCAATGGCTGGTCTGTGGGAAAATAAATTAGTGGGTATGGCTCATAAGACAAATTAATGGAGAACTTGCCCTGAGGTATATACAATTATTGGAAGCCAGTTTTAAATCATTGTTAGAGGTCAACTGAATCCTGTAGGATAGGGGTTATTTGAGTCATGCACCTATCCAAAAAGGACCAAGGGATACAGTCTCTATTCCCTGCTTTCTTTAACCAATGGAAGAAAGTTTTTATTACTTGTTATCTTTTGCTATCCCCACTAGAGCTTCTTCAGCAGAAAGACCTTCACTAAACTCTGTATTCCAAACCTGTAATAATAATTGATCATAACATATTTCTAATGATTACAGATATTTACGAATTTTCTCCAATTGCATATGCAGAGGCTATGTTGACATTCCTGTATCTATAGCTATAGCTTTATTATTACCTGATAAGAAAAAATTTCTTCTATGTTTTTTGATACATAGGCTCGGTTTTTTCTACTGTTTCCATGCAGAAAGTTGATATACACTCCATAACAAGCCGTGCACACACTTTGATCAAACTTTTCGTCCTCATCATCATTATCATCATCATCATAATCATCATCGTCGTCGTCGTCGTCGTCAGTATCATCATCATCATCATCATCGTCATCATCATCATCGAAATAAAAGTCAGAGTCAATATAACTCTCGGATTCTGAACTCTCTTCACTCTCAGATCCCTCAATGCTAGAATCGTCACTACTTTCTTCAGCCTCAGAGGATGATGCTTCATCAGTTTTCATAACTTGAATTTCATCGATTTCCTTTTCTTCATTCACTTTAGTTTCACTCTCTTTGGGGTGATCAGGCTCCATTACTATTTCAGTATCAACAGCTTGAAGCTCATTGGCTTGATCAGGTTCTTTCATATCACCATCTGCTTTAACGGCATTATCCCTGTTTGCATTCTCTTCACTATCTTTGGACACATCCTCATCTTCTCTTTTGGCCTCTTCTGGCTTATCTGGCCCCTTGGCAGCTCCACTACTTTTCTTGTCCTCTTTCTTGGCAGGCTGCTCTTTCTTCTCAATGTGGAATTTCATTAAAGAAATCACCAACTTCAAGGTCTAATATTGTATGTAATATATAAAGGGTGGTTGTCTGGATGGCATTACTGTAAATCTGGCAATTTTTTGATGCTAATTTATTTTTGTGATCATGTTCAACAACTCAATTACTTGTACAAGAATAGTAAGCAGTAACAACAAAACTAACATGAAAATTGTAAAATTAATCTAATGAAAATTTCCTAAATGCTTGTAAAGTTTACAAGCTACGTACATAGCTATAAAATGTACATGAGATGTAAAATTCAATTAAGTATAACTGAGGGGGGGGGGGAGACTAAGTGGTGTATAAATTTGATTTAAAAGCCATGTACATCTCCAGTTTAAGAGCTTTAGAATGATACCAATAACTCCGTTTTGAATTTTAGCGGGTTTTTTCAAGTACTATCACATACACTAATATACATAAAAGTGAAGTGAACTCACAAAAAATGTCATTGGAAAAAAATAGCAGCTACATTGAGTGGTTGGTTGTATGTATGTGGACCAACATGAGCATGTGCAATTGCATTTTTTTACTATGAAAAAGCAAGCACTCTATAGCTGTGGGACAAGTATATACATGCTCAGTTTACCCAAGGTTAATTGCCATGGAAAAAAATGTGCATTCGCTTGCTCCACTCAACATATCTTAAATGCCCTGCTTATAAAAAAATAATGTTCCTCTCTTAGACTACTGTGTATAATATATTTTAAAAACAGTTTAAATAATGTCAACATTAGAAGGGGTCACTTCCAGGGCCATCATGTGTACACCTATCCCATATAAGAATTATGCATGCATAATCCTGATATTCAGCAGAGAATCAAACTCATTAGCACCCCAGGTCAAAGCTGACTTGGGGCGGGTGTTGAGAGTGACTGCATGGTCATGCGGCCAATTGAATTAGCCAATCTGGGAGATCGAGAGTGGCCCTTGTAAATTAGCTACCAATCCTTCTCCATCTCATAGTGAGTTAAGGAGAATAGTTAGAGTGCACAGATGTTAATGGTGATTTCAAGGTATTGAGTAATTAGCTACTCACACTCATGCTTCTGATGAGTTTTTGCTTGAACTTCATGGATTTCTCATCTTTTACAATTAAGCCCCTGAGGTAGTGTAATGATGGTAGGGTATAGTTCATATGACAACCATCCTTCACTGTGTGTGGCTTGCCCTCCTTGCATGATTGACACTATAAAGTTTATAACAAAAAAGTACAATATTAACAACAAACTTCATTAGCAGTTGCTTTGCTTACAGCTTGCACTTGCTTTGCAAGAGCTTCTGTCACACTGGTAACATAATTGAAGTCAGCTACATGATCTTCTGTTACCTAAAGGACAGCAATAAAACTTGCATGAATGAAATGGGATTGGCTGAAGTATTCCATATGTTTAGTTGCATCCTCTGCTTTATGGACCCCTTGTCAGCATAGGCAGCTCACATGACCTATAGCTACATCTCTAAAAGGGGTGTGGTTGCTGCTTCTTGTAGGGCAAGAAATGCAGAGCAGTGCATAGTAATTAGAGTAATTATATTCTATCACGTGATCACACCAGCTGCAGCTGCATGTGCACCTCTAATTTTTATCTACAGTCACATTCTTTTGTAGCGCTGTGCAAATAAGTAATGGTTGCTCTATATAGTTGATCAGCTAGAACTCTACGCTATGCTTCTGCGTAAGCCATCTAGCATTTTTTCTTCCAATTTCCATGGACTCCCATTGATTTTCTGCCTATGTGTGCAACAGAGGCCACACCACTTTTATATTCCCATATGAGTGAGGTCTATAGATGCTAATTTTTATATTTTACATAATTATATGTCAATATTACATGGCATGAAAATGTAGCTTTTTTGTTTTGTTTCTTGAGCAGTAGCTACATGCACTCATCCCATGACTACTGTGTTTTTCTAAATATAGTTATCACTTCAGGAAACTTACCTTCTCCATCATAAAGGCATCATCCAAATTCATATCTTTGGAAGCAATCATCTATAATTATAAAAAAAGAAGCTATTAGTTTGATTCCATTGGATTAGTAGAACTTAATTATAGTACCTGAAAGAGTTCACTAGAATCCCTAGAACCATCCTCAAATATATCAAAAAAGTCTTCTTGACTTCTTTCAGGAGGAATATAATGTTTTTCTGCATGAACAATAATTATCATCAGAACATAGTTCAGTGTATTTTTGTTATCATGTTTAATTTATTGTTACAGCTTACTGTACTATTTTGTATATACAAGTCATGGTAATTAATTTCCATGTAATTCATGACCACAAAAATAAATTAACATCGAAAATTTCCCAATTTATGGTAATCAACTAAAGGACGCACTCCCCAATTAGCTACCCATCGAAATTGTTTTCTCCTTATAGTAATATACCTTTATCAAAGTGAAGCCAAGTCTCTGTTTCTTTATGCTTCACACGAACAAATGAGTTGTACTTGATATCTTTAGCTCCCTGTGAAATAATAAGGTCAATAGCTCTTGGTAGGTATATGTTCACAGGGGCAGATCCAGGGTAGGGGTCCAGGGGGTCCAGACCCCCCCTTTTTTATTTTGAAGTTGCATTTGTTGACAAGTCGTTAATAGGTTCATAATGCAGCACAAAAGACAATTATTCCAAACTTCCTTGATTATTGACTATTGATATTCATTTTGTGTTTGTTCTCTAAAGGGCTTTATCAATTTTTTGCTTCCACAGGAGGGGACCCCTCCCTTTCAAAATTGCTGGATCTGCCCCTGGTTCATGGTTCTTAATACATTATGCTATAAGCTTACATGCACAGCAGGAAAGAGATGAAAGACTGCTGTACTTGCATTTTCCTTCAGCTTTATGAACTTGTTACTCTTCAAAGTCACCTGCATGGAGTTATGCAATCAATAATTATAATACACTCTTATTATCATTTTACTATTTACTTTGAATTCATCATCTGACTCTTTGAGGACTGTAAGGTACATTCTTGAAGGTAGGTGCTTGATTCGACATCCCTCCTTCCACTTCATCGACTCTCCTGTAACATCAGTTAGTACTGGCTTAATAATGCCATCTCTACATCTCCAGAGAGAGTACATACTTACGTATTAGCTAGTTATAATATTATGTACAAGGAACCTCCTTACCACTGCTGGTATTATCATGTTTTTCGATCTGCCAGAAAGTATTGGGAGAAGTTGATTGGGAACTTCCAAATCCTGCTGCAACTTTTTTCCTCTTATAATGGACTATAATTATAATCACATACAAGTGACACACAGTCATGATATTTAAAACATCATTATTATTACCATCATTCTCAACCAAAAAAATCTCCTGGAGAGATGTGTCCACTTTCTTTCCATCAGTGGTGTCCTCCACTCTCTTTCCATCAGTGGTGTCCTCCACTCTCTTTCCATCCGTGTCCACTTGATTTCCATCTGTGTCCACTTGCTTTTCATCAGTTGGCTTTCCATCCTGATGTTCAGGGTACTGGGCTAACATTCCTGCAAAACTGCCTTCTGCTGTAATGTAGCAGTTATGTTTGTGATTGTAGAATCTAACCACACCACAGCCCTAAACAACCAAACAATAGTAAGACACAAAGCAAGATGATATAGTACAACAGTTCTCTCTTACCCTTAATTCATTTTCTGCCTTGTCAGTTATCTTATAGTGAGGAATCACTTGCAAAGGAGAAGCACTAGCTGATAAGTTCAATTCAAAGCTAAAAAATTGATATAAGTATATGAATCTGCATGACACTCTTAAGGCTTTTATCCCAGTACCATATATACTGACAGACATAATCTCTGTGGACAGAGTATATATCCAACTATAGCTAGCTAGTCACAGTTTCATATTTCAAGCCATTGCCTCAAACTCGCCTGTGAAAGAGCTTGTGAGAAACTTTCTAGCTAGCTACTAGTTGCTATACTTACCAGTCACCATTTGCTGCAACATGGTACTTTTCAAATGATTTGCTGTTAGAGTGGAGAAACTGTCCTTGGATGGCCAGACTCTCAAACTTCACTTCATCATTATAGTTAATTGCTACACCCACAGCTTCAACTCCTATGATATGTGGATTGAGCCGGAATATACATCCCAAACTGTCTTTCCTCTGAAGGAACACCTATTATAGTTAATACTCCAGCGGTCAATTTCATAGACCCTTTCCAAGTATAGCTACACTACATTCATGCCTTAGTTACCCTGAGTTTGGAGCGTTCAGTGTACGAAGTTTCTGAACTACTGACACAGATATACTTTCCAGTGAGTGTATGTCGTAGCTGAATACTGTCACCATAACACAAATAGTTCCCTCTCAGCTGCCGCTGCTTTGCCTCATTTTCTTTTAATTCAACATTAACATGGCTCTGAAGGACAAAGACAGCAATAATATTAAATTGAGTAATTAAGACACTATAAGGCATGCATTATGTGAAGACAGAGAAGAGAAGGGCATCTTGCATAAAGGTTACACAGGTCATACTGGAGAGGTAAGTAGTGCTCAAAAAATTATATTAAGCAGAAATAAAAAAATATATATAGCTTTATGAAACAAACCACTGAAGTTTAGACCAGATTACTGTAGCCTCCATCAGTACTCTGGTTAAAATGTTGGTGCTTTGTTTCATAAAGTTAAGTACGTTGTTAGCTGAGAGAAGTCAGCCGAGTTTGAAGCTTCAAGTTCGTTAAAGATGGAATTTACATACAGAAGATAGTAATTATTATATACTTCTAGTTTTCACTATTCCAAATGCATAGCTAGTAATATTATTTTCCACTACACTACTTGATTAGCTTCTTCGCTTCTTCTGCAAGGTATTTATGTAGTTGACCCTTGAAACTTGCACAATGCTAGCTAAAAAATTGCCAATGTGCAACATTTTACGGGTATATCTTATTAATTTTTGTATGATGTCATCATTGTAATTTGTATCATTGAGCATGCTCAGTTGCTTTTGTATGTCTTTTGTCTTATAATGAGATTTCTCTTACAACTTGACTAATGAAAACAGAGCTGGCAGTCCGAACCCAGAACTGATTAATAGAGGGATATCACACAGAACACCTACAATCCACTTTGATACATAGCTAAGCAGCTTTACTAATAATGACGGAGACATGCATAGGTGTAGAATAAGCCCCTTCCATTATTATTTTCTCCCACAGATAAGCTGTTTAATAACATCCCATATTTCATGGTTATTTTTTCACAGTGGCAATAATAGCAGGGCTGGAGAATGAAAAACTAGAGTGGTCATGCCAGGAAGTGGGTGTGTCCTAATATGAAGTTGTGGAATCATAATTGTGTTAGAAATTTTCCTGTATTTATTTTCATGTAGCTACAAACAGCTCTCGATCCAGTGATAAATAAATTTATCAATTTATCCAGGGCACTTCATTCAGCCCTGAACAGTATTCATTCTGCTGAATAAAGATACCCCAATTCGAGTAACAAAAAAACTGGTAACGGTTTTTTCGACACGTACTGTAACTTACTTCAGCTGTTTCCATCTCCCACTTCAATGCTTCTATTTCGTCTTCTATCCTATCTGCAGTTTCCCAGTTTTGGTCATATGACTCCCAATCTTCATATATTTCATCCAGCCTATCATAACAATAATAATCAGTATTCAGCATTCAGCTAACAAGCTTAAAGTCATATGTACATACTTCTTTTCCAATTCATTTCGTTTGTCTGTAAGTTTTCTTTTTCGTGTCTGAGCATCATACTTGTTTGCTGCCACTATTTGGAATGTTCCCACTGCATCAAAACAACAACAGAACATAATAACTAGTAGCTAGTAGAGATAGTGAACACTTGTGGATAATTATGGAAAGGAGGAAGAGCTATAACCTAGATCCTTATTAAAGACACATGTATAGCTTGCTGACAGAGAGTGGTAATATTATACCAATTAACTTTCCATGAATGGTGTGCAATATTAAGTGCCCAATTATTCAAGAGAGAAAAGACTGGTCACTCTGCTCAGTAACATCACTACTAGTGTCCTGTGTAGACTTAGTGGACTCACTGCTAGAGGCCATGCTGCTTTTAGCACACTATAACACTGTTACTAAGGTAAATAGCTGCAGCTGCAGTTGTACATTTACACAATTGAATTACGGTGAACATAATTATGCTGGCTGAATGAACCTGAACCTGAAATACCCGACTCCACCCAATAACTCCACCCACTTCCTCTGAATTATGCTGCTATGCTAGAGCACATGAACCCATTATTCTCAAAATTAATCTAGCATAATAATTGGGTAAGGCCTACTCATGGAGCTAGACCACACATTAGCTAACAGTACTTGAATAAAGCCTATTCAAAGATTGGCTCCATTTAACACTGGAGTATTGTCTAGACATCGTTAAGGCTGAAATTGAAGTGTTCTGATTGCTACTGGCAGCGTGGTGGATGTAACAGATACACACATGATACACACATAACCGAGTATTGTAACCCTCATGCATGCGCTGAGGGTTAATAATTCAACTGAACAAAAGAGAGCTACAGATATCTAGGCATGTATCACTTATAGGCTATAAATATACAAGCTACTATGCTGTAACAAGTGACACTAAGGCAAGTCATATTTTCTACTCTAAAACAGCTTTTAATTAAGTCATAGCTAGCTAGCTGCAATTTGAGAAGACAACTGTAGTCATAGACCATTTTACACTTGCTCTAATTGCATGCTGTGCAGCCAGATATCTGCTCTGTTAGAGGTGTGAAATGAGGCGTTCTCAAGTATTCCTTAGTAACCTTGAGGTTGATGAAGTGCATTATTACATACTAAAGCCATGTAACTACCGGTAGTTGCAATCACTATCTCCCTCTCAGTAGACACTTGCACACTGTTAGAAATTCAGCCTTTGATGCATGTTGCATGCATGCAGCCATGAAGGGAGCATGAGTGCAGATCTTTGGGGACTATAAATTCCCCCCTCCCCCCTCCCCCCCCCCCCCCCCCCCCCTCCCCCCCCCCCCCCCCCCCCCCCCCCCCCCCACCCCCTGTAAACAGTTGCAAATCTGCATGTGGCCTTGCTTGCATTCAGCATCCATGGAAGGCAAAAAATATGCCTCCTGACTCCAATATACTAATAGAGTTCGCTTAATTTTGAAGACCCCATGCAAGCACCTCTTTTGTTGACAGCCTTGCACATGCTTCTAGCCACTATGACTAGGGCAATGTTCAACATTCAGTTGGCAGCGAGCGAGCAAGCAAGTATTCTTTAGTGCTACAACTCTTTAGAAGATTTTGCTGTTTAGTTTAGACAGTGAGCAAGTGAGCATGATAGGCTCCAGTGCTTGATATTGCGTAAGAGACAAGAGTCATGTAAGTGGTGGTTCCAACCAGAAAGCTCCACGCATCAAAAGCTGTAAATACTTACCACAAGCACTTAGATAAGCCAAGCGCCTACAATTCACTTTGACTTGATACATTATTAATTTTGACAGCCAGCGAGCAAGCAAGTTAGTGTTAGCTACAACTCTTTAGAAGATTTTGCTGTTGAGTTTATATGTAACAAAGTACTTAAATAAGCCTATAGCCTCTACAACTACTACTATAGCAATGTGCAGCATTTGAGCAAGTGAGCAGCTGATAGGCTCCAGTGCTTCATATTGCTGTCAGAGACAAGAGTCATGTAAGTTGTGGTTCCAACCCGGTAGCTCCATACATAGAAAGCTGTAAATACTTACCACAAGCGCCTACAATCCACTTAGATAAGCGTAGCGCCTCTACGACAAAAGGCTGTAGAAAACCATCTAGCTTGATTACAATTGGAGCATGCGCATTGTGCACGCGCAGAGCGCTACTATTGCACGACACGTACCGTACGTACGCCTGGGGCATTTTGGAGTGTAGACATAGATATACAAGTGAATGCAAACTGTCTAGAAAAAGGCTGTTTGAACACAACACTATTTCCTCTATAGCTACATTTGCATGGAGTTAGCTACTTACATTGCACATCTGGCAGATCTGAAGCATCCTTTGCTGAAGGCTTCACCAGTAGTAGCTGCTGTGCTCGACATCTATTTTGAACATAGTTAATAAAAATGATTTCTTTTCACAGCTAGATAGCTATCAAGCTACATACAAACCCTGATAAGTCTGTGATGATATAACCACTTTTTTGATTGCTTCCCTCTTTCTTCTTGGAATAGAGCAAGACAGTGTCACCTATTTTAAGGTTGCCTGAATAGTCCACTTTTCTTTTCCTCCCCATGGCAGTAAAGTTCCTTGTACGTAGCTAGCTCCTTGATAGTTATTGCTAGCTATAATTACTGCAGACTAAGTACACCTGTATACATGCCATTGCTTTTATGCCAGTAGGGCTGCATGAAGCCATAAAAAATTAACAGCCAATCCTGTTTCCTGTTCAGTCAAGCTAATTGAAACCACAGTTAGGTAATAATGAGGTATTGCAACCAGCACCCAGCACTCTGATGATATGCACATGTACATTCATCAGGAGAGGTATAGCAATAAAGTTCAGGAGCAGATTTGAAATGGAGGGTCCATCATGGTTCACCATGGGTACATACGTGCATCCAGTGCTGAAGAACTGGCTGCATGGGGATTCTTCCTACAGTGAATCAGTTGCTCACGTGTTACAGCTGTTCCATCTGTTATTGCATTAGTTAGCTACTATAACAGTTGTTCCATGCATTGTTTTTCCGTGCCATGGATCTGACTTAATTGTAATTATTAATGTGGCTTGTTTTCTTCATACATGCATGCAGGCCACAGTCAAAGATGCTTCAGCCATAAGAGTGGTCATAGTGTTACTCTACTAATCTACTCAATATTCTTTCTCAGTGCCTATATAAGCTTATTCATGGGCTATTAAAGAGTGAAACCTGCCTAATCAATAATGAGACCATGCATCACTCTACTAAGACCACTCCAACATGTCCTATCCCTAAAGAGACCATTGACCTCCCTATTAATTTAAGGCCACTTGTTCCTGGCCCATATAGCTATAGCTATATAGTCGATCACAGCAAGCAGGTATTAGTGTACCCATATACGTATTACATCTATGGCATCATTATCATTATCATCTATGTAGCAAAAGAAGCCTATATGAATCAAACCTCTGTGCAAGACTGTTTCCCACCCCAAGAAAATAGCACTAGCTTTGTTATCAATTATTTTGTTTTATTAATTATTTTGTTTAGCTACATGTTACATTTGCACTGCAGTGAATTGCATGTAGCAATACATTCAGTTAACTGTTAACTGTAGTATATTATTACATGGCATTGTAGTGATTGCATGTAGTAATACAACTACTACATGCTAATTATACCAACAGCTCTGTACAGCAAATGGCCCAAGGACAGAGGTCTCACTTTAGACTAGAAAATGCTGAGTGGAAGTGGTTTTGTATTGCAGCAAGCATTTTCTGGATGCTAGCGGGCTGACTGTGTGATTTATAAGCAGATCATGATTGTGCATCTTGCCTACAAATGATAAGTGGAGGAACCTATGCCCACTCATTTTTTATTGCAAAAAAAACAAAAAAAAAAAAAACCTGCTTGAAGTTGGGCCATATTCTGGGGCATGTCTTGAGTTTGGAGATGATGTAATTATAAATTTAGTTGGTGAGCTAACTAGGTTACAATTCAAAGGCCCAGAAGACATAAAAACATAAAATAAAAGAGAGTGACTGTGTAATATCGGAGTCTGATGAAAAAACAAAAATCATGGTAAAACAATGATGATAAAAAATTCTTTGGCAGAGAACTGGGCTAGTGGTGCATGGTGGAAGGTGGTGCAGGCTGACTGCAGGGTAATTTTATCACATGATTTAATCTATGATTCATTAGGACTTCTTATTATAGAGCTACTTGTGCTTAAGTTAGTTAAATCTGTGTGATACCTTCTTCAATACTTTTTCATAACTTTGAAAGAATTAAGCCTTTTCTTGAATAAGGCTATAAAAATATTAGCTAGTTATAATTATTCAAGAAGACATGCAGCTTTGATTGTTGCATAATATTATGCAATTTTGATCTTCTATTACTATAATATATTCATTCATTTCCAACTTTGATTGGCCACACCCACCTGAAGACATGTAGCAAGGTTAGGTTGGAAATAAAATCATTGAATATTATATATTATAGAAATTAGGAAATGAGTTTATATAGAAATGATGATTAAAGCTGGAAATGAGTGAAGTTCTGTTGGAATAAATGATGTGCATGCATATCCAACAATTGAAGTGCTGGATGGTGCACACCTGTTTTTGAGGGATAAATTTTTTTAAAATTTCATTGGGAAACTCTAAGCACAAGCAGCTTTATATAGGTCCTTTACGCTGCAGCTGTGATGTTATATAGAATAAAGTACTACGTAGCTAAGCACTAGATAAGCCTGCACCATAACTACCAACCCCCTAGCGTGGAAGCTAAGTGCCATGCCACATGGCAGCTTGTTAACACTAGATAAGCCTGCACCATAATGACAAATCATACATGCATAGGACACATAGCTACTATGCATGAAAGGAAAGGTTATACTAGTTGTTAAAGTCTTGAATGTATACACACAGATAATCTTCTCTCAGTTTAGCTACAACACACTTGATTTGACTATTCCCATGAAAACCTATAATTATAGAAGACAGAAATACAAAAGGGGTCTTGTGGAGCAAAAATTAGATAAGCTCTTAACTTGGAGTTTTAACAATTATTTTATGCACCATTTTGTTCCTGAGTTATAGCTATACTTGATTGAATTTTATATAATCATTTTATTATGTGGCTTGCCTTTAATGTTTTGCGCCCTCTTTTCTCAAGTACTAGCTATCAGGTACATTAAGGTAAGGCGTGGCAATTTCAAGGGTGGGGCAATTTTGATAATCTTTGTTTCTCCGACCAGGTCATGACTCAATAAAAATTGTTATTATAATCTAGGTCTTAAAATGCCCCAAGCATTATGCAGTGCATAGTGTGTGGTAAATGCACTTTTTTTCCCAGGAATTGCAATTCGCCTGAATTCTGGGAAACCAATAACTTTTACCAGAAGCCATGTATGCTCAAGCTTTAAGTTGCATTATATTACTATAGCTATGATAGTACATGACATGACCTTATGTACCTTACTATAATTTAATAATAATGCTAATTTGCTATAATTCTTGGAAATTTAGAGATTATTCTAAGAAATCTAGGAAAACCATGTTCCTGCAACATGCATGCATTGTTATGCCCTAGATTTCTTGGAATGACATAGGTATAATGCTGAAACCCTTCTAAGGAGAAGGACATGGAGGAAACGTAGGGAAGTAGTCGTTAGGATTAGTGCATGCATATAGCAAACCAACCGATGTCATAACTATCATGATGCATTGCCCTTGATCTTGTCTCCTAAAATGAGAGCAGGAAAGAAGAGGAGGAATATTAATTAATGTATTAATGTTTGTGATAATGGTGTTTAAACTGGTTATAGTTATCTGGGTGCATGAAACTACATGTACTTAATACAATAATGCATTGGCAGCAACCAGCCCATTATACAAGGGGCCTGGTCCTATAGTACCTTATAAACTTGAACTTGTATCTGCACAGCTACAAGGTCTATGTTGCATCTAGGATAAACCATAGGTATATGCATATATAGGAAGGGGGTGCTAAGCCCCCCCCCCCCCCCCCCCCCCCCCCCCCCCCCCCACTGGTGTGGGCAGCATACACACTATAGCTTACTAATAACACAAATCTAGCTATAATTTTTTTCTCTTATGGCTGATTAGCTATAATCAAGAGGACCTCCAAGAATGACATCCCAGGAGCAGGCCATTCTTAGGCAGCTGAATCATCCCTACATTATTATTTTTTAAGAGACCAATTACCACTTGCATTTGATGCCATGGAGCTATATATAGCTGAGAATGGGGGGCATTTCATGTTCTCTCAGTAGCTAATGCTCAGCAATAGAATACTGACACAGGAAGGGAATCATTCACTAGGATATCAACATAACAAGATGCAGATCAAGGTTGGAAGTAATTATAATGTCTCTATACGTATTTATACTAGCTATACTGTTATGAATAATACACAGATGTTGGGTGCTAGAGCAGGAGAGTAGCTACATGGCTCCAGAGGCCGCCAATTGCCAATCGACCTATGGACTGAACAGCCATATCCTGCAAGCAACAATGAGTTTAAACTCGGCCTTGTTTTCATCAATCCCACTATTTTTCATGCCACTCCAAGAATACATGAAATGCAGACCATGCAGCTGTAATGAAATATGCTGTGCCCTTGCATATCCTAGATGTTGGGTGCAGGAGAATAGCTACATAGCTCCAGAGGTCACCAATTGCCAATCAACGTAGAAGAGGCTGATATTTGGAGCCTCTAAGTCATTATGTCTTTGAAAGGGAGTAGCTAGACAGCTCTTTTCAATTGGTATTGATAGCCTGTAGCTACAAATTCTAGAAGAGCTACCTTCAATTGGCAAGTTCTTTGTATCATGCTGACTAAAAGTGTTACTTCCATACTAATGGATAATTTGTATAGTCAGCTACATTTACTGTACTTATTTTTTTACTTGCAGTGGGTATACATGCCGATTGCACAATACTGTTGCTGCTTTATTTAAATACCCTAGAGCTGTGACTATAGGTAAGTGAGAAAGATTATATCATTGTGAAATCCTCTGCAGACACCAGACTTATTCTTCAAAAGGACCCTTGACATTGATGAACTTCAAGCATTGCATTTCACTCTGGAGTCCTTCAACAATTTTAATCTACTACCATGTGGCATATCATTAGAGACACTGAAGGATATATGCCAAGGCAATTCTGGAATAATTGTTATGCATGAAGAAATCCAGATTCCAGTATTAAGTTAGCTACACTGAAGAGCTGACACATAGTGTAGGAAGTGCACTTAGTGCAGTTCACACATTCTATAGCAGCTTTATATAAGCTGACTCTTTCTCGATCAGTTTAGAATTGTAAGGTAGTTCACGTGAATTCCTTTTACACTATGAAAAATAAGAGATTTCCCTTTCGTTTCCAAGAGAAACTTGATAGAAACACAGTATATTTTTTTGTAGGATACCCAAGAGCACGGCATATTTCATGAGATTTTAAATAGGAAACACAGAAACATGCCATGCCCTTGCGTATCCTATGAATTTCCTTACCAAGTTTCCTACAGGTTTCGGACTAGGAATTATGGACATATTCAGGCAAAATTCTGGATTCCAGGCCCTGTAAAGTGTTGCTGGCTAGAAAAAAAACAACAAAACAAAAAAACAACAAAAAAACCAAAACCAAAAAACAACAACAAAAAACAAAATGAAACAACAATGTAGTAATCTCAAATGTAGTAACCTCAATAGAACTTATTATCAAACATGAATACTATCTCAATACTTAAAAATGAACACACACTAGCTTTTATACAAGATAATAAACCACAAACAATAATTATACCGGTGTTACATAACAATAAATGATTACATAATAGATAACTGTTACGATGTCTGTTACTATACCACAAACAACAACCACAAATATTTTCAAATTTTAATGGTCCAGGAGTTTCTTTCATGTGGTGACTGGTGACGCTCGCTATGCAGACTCAAATGTTGCACATTATTTGCCCAGTATTAGATACAAGGTCATAATAGTGTTTATAGAGTAATAATAAAAGTAATCGCTACTACAGCTAGACATAGACTATAGCTAGACAGCACAACTTGACTTTAATAGATAACTAACTTGCTATTACTATCATAAAGAAATATTGTAATACAGTGTAGCTGGCTACCTATACAAAATCCTGCCTGTATTTATCTGCAACAGTTTGGAGTTGAGCATCAAAAAAACTAACAAGGACACACTCATAAGTAAGTGAATTTTGTTTTTCCATCATTCGTTGGAGCCTTTCAATAGCCTGCATGCAAGGAAATCATTAATAATTATTATTGTGAGAAAGACCTTTAATTTGTGTACAGATTACATGTATATGTAATAAAGTCAGTAAGGTAGCTAATTGACTTACAGCACCATGTGGATTAATCATAATTATGTATGCATGTACATGTGCGCATGATGTAGACAGATAACATGATTAAGTGCAAGACACTAATAATGTTGATGGGTGTGGTTTCATGAGTGTTTGCCAACATTAGAAGTAGTGCAGCTGGTCTGTATTTCATGTATTCTTGGAGTGGCATGAAAAGAAGTGGGATTGATGAAAACAAGGCTGAATTTGAATCCACCCTTGATATGAAGATTGTATAATGTGGTAACTTAGAGGGTATGATGACAGAAAGAAGGAATTTAAAGACGAAATAAAGTGGTATTATGAATATATATGGGTGCTCCGGTGTATGAATTGAAGTGTGGTCGCCATTTTGGGGGATAATTGATCCCTATTTAACATCTGTCCAGGGTCACATAGCTAGTCACCCCCATCACCTGCCTCGAGTGCTGTCGTCAGCCCTGATATTCAGGCAACTCGAGGCGCTAATGACTGACAGTCAGCTTGCTAAGGGAGGTTGCCCGACCTCCCGCCTTGTGGACAGGGGCGCCAGTGGTGTAGCCAGGCTCAGGGCACAGTTCAACATGTTGGATTTGAGTGCTTAAGATTCTACTTTTGAGCTATTGTGGTGAAGTTATCTATTGGGCATGTGCCCTGGCAGGCCCTGGTTTGGCTACACCACTGTAAGGCTAGAGGGTGATGCAGCCCAGCACTGAGTAGGAGTATACACTACTCTCCTGGTAGACTCCCTAGACTCTAACCCCTATCCTGTAACTCTCTCTCTCCCTTATCCTGTAACTCTCTCTCTTTCTCTCTAAACACCCTCTCTCTCTTCCACTGTCTCTCCCTCCCTATCTCTTTTGTGCCCTTGAGGTTAGTCATAGCATATACAGCATAAAAAGGCCAGCATTGGGTGCCATGCTATTTGACTCTGGCTGGACGGGACACTAAGACTCTCTTTGAAACGTTATCTTTTGTTTGAACAACAGAAGGATCGTCAGAACTATCATGTATGTTATCAGTGAGTACCCACGGAAATTCTGCCTGTGCTTCAAGTTGTCCATCTCTAAAGCGTGATGTACATACAGTGGAGGCTTCATATATAGGACACACCAAAAGAGGATCAACAAAGTGTTGCATGTAGTAAAGCTAATACTGCACTGCCTAATGCTCAGGTTACTAATAGTGTCATAATACCTGGGGTAAAACTACAGCCTAGTGCTCTACCATTACTGCTTGCTGAGTCCATAAGCAGGCTTAATTATAGGAGGCAATGGCTGAATCTACGACACAGGCATGCAAAGGCTGATCAGTACGACAATATACAGACTCTGGCTAGTTGTACTGATGTAGGTATTCATGGAGTATACATATAGTGTTTAGCTAGGCACTACTAGCTAGCAAATAGCTGAGGTATAGGTACATGTTGTCTTGTGGGGTAGCACTGTCAGTATTTTCACTAGCGTAGCTAAAGGTGAAGTATGTGTCAGCAACATGTGCAGAGCTAGCAAGTACCCAAACATGCAGCAAGTAGCCATGCATGTTATCATGTCAGAAATGAAACTAGTGATGCATGAATAACTTGTGAAGTAGTGTGGGTTAAAAGGTCACTAGCAGAAACTCAGCAAGGTCTACATTAGCAGGTTATCTACAAGCTTAATAGCTGATGCAGCATTTGCAAACCCGGAAGTGTGTGAAATGGCAAGTGATAACAATTCCCACTCACTCCTGATCCACCCTCATTGACTTGGCCCTGGCAGATTCTGCCAGTATAATCTTGAGCATAATAGAAGCCAGAAGCATTTGAGCAAAATATGAGCATAATAGAACATTTTTATGAGCAGGATCTCATCCCAATAAATATCTACTGAATCATTAATACCATTTCTATGTAATCTTCTACTGTTGTTGTCCATTGACAAGACACAATTAAGACCTGTTGTAATTAGCTACCCTGATCATGCTTTGCATTCTTGTGCATTCAGCAATGTGGTGGGATATTGAGGCCTGATTCAGCAGTGTGGCATTTGATGAGATACAATAGTTGCATGGCTATTGCTATGGTCAGAGTTCTGGGGAGCATCAGCGGAATTAGCTAATAGCGACAGCAGCAAAAATATGAGCTAAGCATAGCAATAGTGCAATAGTGGTCTAGAGGCACTGATGCTACTGGGGGGACCACTATCTAGCCCTCCATGCTAGGCAGTCCAGCCACAACACAAGTCAGTTGATCTCACTCCAGCTACAGCACAAGTCAGTCGACTTCCTCAATGCCCCTGCAATGGATGTGGTAGGCCTCAGACGGTGAGGCAGGCGCTCTTGGACACTGCAACTCACCTGCCTCGGGCACTGGTATGATGGATTGTTACTAAGCTAGCTAACTTAGGCATTAAATATATATAATTGTGGGTAGCTTGTTTTTTGTTTTGTCTTGTTTTTTGTTTTAATTTTGCAAAATGCATGGAGACATAAATAGCAAGCTTAATGCCCCCTAGATAGAATGAAAGAACTGAACAAAAACATGAACAACACAAAAAAACTAAAACAAATTATTCAAATGGTGTTTAAAGGCTGATAATGATGAACTCAAAGTTGTGGCTTGAGTGAGATCGACTGACTTGTGCTTGTTGTGGCTGGAATGAAATCAACAGACTTGTGCTCACTGTGGCTGGAGCGAGATCAACTGACTTTTGCTCGATGTGGCTGGAGCGAGATCTGCTCTGAACACTGGTAGCTATGTACAGCTATAGCTGCTGGGCACAATTGGCTGTTAGGTACAGCTGGCTGCTCAGCTGTAGGTAGCTTTTGCACGCAGTGCACTTGCATAGTATGAGCATGTGTACAATGGCCCATAGGGGAGTGACCCTTTAATGTTAACCTAATTTAAACTCTGGTTTAAATATCATATAAGTTGCTACCACACTCTTGCTACAAAAACATAGCTAAGAAGAAGATAAGAAGAAGAAGAAGAAGACTGTTCAATCAAGTTTATATGATGCATCTATGGTAGTATGTATCTGATAATCATTTACCTTTTTCAAGTCTTTAATTTGCTTGTCCAATATATGCTTAAATTCTTCATGAAAGATTTTCAATCTTGCCACAGCTAATTCACAATAACTGCTCCAATATGCCTGCAGTGAGATAGAAATACTTTTAAAGTATAATTACATATTAGGCGCAGGGAACTTGTACGAGATGAATGAGAATCTGAGTATTAATGCATCTTGTTATAAATGCTGAACTTGCATTTTATTTGCCCCAGTGGTATACTATGCATGCATGCATGTAGCTGAAGAAACAAAGTTGAATCAGCTAATTTTTCATGCCAGGAAAGAGGACAAGAGTGTTAACTGCATGCAGCTACAGTACAAATTTTGAGAGAGTATAAAATTGGCCTTAAATGTTTAGCCAAATTGTCACGAGGGAAGAAAGTGAAGTTTCCCGGTCAATAAGAAAGAGTGGGCACAGTTCCATGCAGTACTAGCTATAAAGTTATTACTCATCACTCTTCAAGGAGAAGAATAACAGGACTCCTATACATGTCCATTGTACTTCTGCTTATGGTACACCAAAATGATACTATTAAACCATATACACTTGGACCCCCAAGTTCTGGTGTCAATTTCATGCCAGTGAGGGGATGGCATTGAATAGAAGTAGACAACACACACAAGTAGGTCTAACTATGAGCCTTTACTACAAGTAACTAGATGCTGCAGCAAACCAAAGTATGCCATGGCAAACATGTAGTAGAGTTTATGCATGCTACCTTGTGTATAGCATATACCTGGAGCCTAGAAGTTATATCTCAATTGTTTGTACATAGAACTACATACACAGGATAGGAACTGCATACTTTTGCGTATGTAATAATTTGTGTCCCCCTGCTCTGGTTTTCGAGTGATAGATTTTTTTATGGCAGTTTCACACAGGACTATGGTATATGAAAGGAAAAAAAAATTATGCTAAATAAAAAGGCCATGTAGGGTTAGCCTGTACTTTAACAGTTTCTGTCAACAAAAAGCTGCCTTCAATAATAATCCCTACATCACTGCCTCCCACCAAGCTGCTTTAATTGTTCATGTCAGTATAAAAGTGTTCTGCTTGGTTTAGGCAGTGATGTAGGGATTATTATTGAAGGCAGCTTTTTGTTGACAGAAACTGTTAAAGTACAGGCTAACCCTACATGGCCTTTTTATTTAGCATTAATTTTTTTCCTTTCACTTGTTTGTTTACTTTTTGTATGACCTTTGAATATTATTTTCAAGTAATAGCTGGTTGGCACGCGCATATGTGCACGTGATAGTGACAGACGCGCGCGCATGACAAATGAAAATGGCTGACATAGTTATAATGAAAAGTTGTTCGATATGAGTGATGATTTTGAAGGGAAACTGTGGATATAACGATGGTAAAAGCACATTGTGTGGTTATAACTGCACAAGTTGATATGAATTTCATTGTCGTATGTGAAAGGATCATGGAGTTACAGCCTGGCAAGAAGATGAATCTGATGAATCTGATGAATCTGATGATGATGATGATGATGAACGAATCATAAAAATTTTAGATTTAGGCGGCGGCTGGTGCCGATCGTTGATGCTGTTCTGGAGGAGTTTGAGTGGTCATATCATCATCTTCTGCATCGTTTTCCAGATGTAAGAAGTTTAGTTGAGCCTGTACCAAGAATAGAAGAGATACAGAGAGTCTAGTTTGTATTGTTCTAATGAGAGAAGCCACGCCCATTCCGTGCTAACCCTACATAGAGAGTGCTACCGCACTCTCTGATATACAGAACTAAGCATCTAAACTAGCTCAGTCTTTGCCTATTATGTTGTGTACAATTATCACTTCACAATATTTCACGAAGGAAAAAATATTTCATATTGACTAGAGGCATAACTATTGGGTACCTTTCTCCATTCTTAGCAACTGCAAGTGAAATAAGGTTTACAGTTAGCACATGAACTCCAAGTATCTATTTGCTGACGAGTTTGACAAACTACTATTATTATAAAATCACTTCACAGTTGCTCAGCCTAGGTAAAAAAATTTTTTTGTTGTTGTTGTTGTTGTTTTTTTTTGGAAAAATAGCTCTGTTGATGGTTGGTCAGCACATATGCCTTCTGCCTGGGACAATCTTCCACTTGCTATAGACAAAGGGGCCTGGAAGTCTTTTTGTGTTTATAGCTAGTATCAGGATAAAGCTTATTGTACTGATCTTCAAGCTAGCTACATTAATACCACTGCGACATAATTATGGGGGCACCAGGTGAGGTTGATTTCTTGCACACACGGTATTAATTATTCGTGGGTAAAAAGTTCAACCACAATAATAACATAACCTGCTATACGGTATTAAGGCGTGAAAGGTAGTATAACTGCAGAGCCTAGTGCCTATAGCAAAACAAGCCTTTTGGTTTCTGTATTGGCACTTTTCTATTAGGCCAGTATTAATGTTTCTGGTCAGGATTTTTCCTCACAACCATGAGGGCAGGTGGCAGCTATTATCCATTATACCATTATTATTCATATCAAAAATGTCCTTTGAAGATCTTTATACAGGTATCCAGATAGCTACTCATCCTCCCAAAACAGTCCTCCCTCAAGATAATCTATATATTAATACGCTTGTACATACGTCTGTCACGGTTCAAAGGTCAATTGGTAATGCGCATGTGTGTCACTCGTGGCAACATGCAAATTCAAAGCATGCAAGGAAGGAAGGGTGGATTGGCTCTATATGCCCAAGCACTTGAGTTTCTAGCTATGGACTTGACTCAACAATGAATCTTGACACTCTGAGTCCAATGTTACAAAGAGGTGAGGGGGAGAAAGAAAGAAAAAGAGAAATATGGTTCAAAGGTCAACAGCTACTGTGACTGCAGCAAGCCTAGCCAGACTGGCAAAGATGGCCGGAGACTGCAGTAAGCAGGGGTGTCAAGCTAGCAGGCAAGATGCCTAGGAAAAGCCTCACTGAAGGAAGAAGAGCACAGCATAGGCTTAGCTAGAAGAAACCAGCCCCAATAGCATGCAATTTCAAATGCAAAATAAGATTGCCACAGATTTTCTGTGGGTGCAGGCTAGTAAAAATTAATGTTAGTAGTTATGTGTAATTTGTGATAAGTATACAACCATAGATTATTTAGACTATTATACAACTAAGACAATAAACAAAACAAATAAATAACCAAACAAACAGATGAATCTTACACAAATGTACCTTAAGGCGGGTATTATTGGCGGCTACTAATTTTAAGGGGATACGGCAGGTATTAATTTTAGCTATTTTGAGCTTTGTAATAGCTATTTTTAAATGTATGAAGTTGCTTCAAGAATATCAGGCATGAACATTATTGTGTCAGTAACTATCATTGGAGAGTTAGTTTTTGTAGACTGAATAAAAAGGATCTTCATTGGGAATAGTGATACTTCTATCTATCACACCTGTCACTCCTGCCTTTTTCCACCCCTACTGCTGCCATTCTTGAGTCCATGAAATTAAAATGATGATGAAGTATCTGAAACAGACTCTGATGAAGACAACAGCGATCTAGCTAGCTAGCTAACTCCACCAGCACAGCTAGCCACTGTTTTGTTCAATAAATTTTATTATTAGCGTGTGCTTATATTAGTGAATAAAGGCCTACTTGCTAAATTAACAGGTTGCCAATAATACCCACCTTAAGGTAAACAAGTGAGTGCAAATTTTCAGGAATGGCCATGTAAATTTAGCTGGGTTGGTGCAGCCTCATGGCAAAACGAACAATTACATCCACTGAAATGTAGGGGGCTTGGTTTGATATGGGCTGCTGTGCGCCAGCCCAGCTAGATTTTACGGCAATCCCTACATAACTTTTTTTTCATGCTCACTTGTCTATTTATAGCTAGTTTCTTACATTGAGTGCATATTCTTCAAAATTGTCGAAGTATTGTTTAACATCATTATCAATGTTTTCACTCAAACTCTTAACAGCACTGTCCATGTCTTTAGTCCATTTCCTATTGAAACACATAAATCAGAACAATGCACCTTATGCTACAAGAAGTCACGGTTGCTAAACATATCATTTTGAGCATGAGAGCTTTTAGTTCCTGCACTTCTAGCTATTGAGTTAGCATATCCAGGTGACCCTGATCAAATATTATGCATAAATGTGGCATTAACACCCTAGCTATAACCATGACTTGGACACAGTTATAGCTAGCTATTGAATACTTCATAACTTACAAAGATGTGGCTTTCTTCAAGCTAAACTACAGTATATATAATCCATAGGCTTTTCGCCTGAATATTACTCCCTGGAATTTTTTAGTACAGTAACTATGTCATGCATGTACACTGTATGTCCATCAATAATAATTAACATACTTTTTCTTTTGAAAAGTCACAACTTTTTTATGAGTATGTTTTGATGATGTAATTGTATCTTCTGGATCTTCTGCAAATAGCTCTGAATTATTTGTTGTAGAAGTTGGTTGCTCTGAATATATTGCAGCCTCAGCTAATGAATCATTTGTAGCTGGTTGCTCTGAAGATATAGTAGCCTCACCTAATGAAGTTACAGAAGTTGGTTGGTTTGAAAATGTAATTGCTGCATCAGCTAATGAATCATCTGGAATTGGTAGCTCTGAAAATGTAACATCAGCTAATGAGCCATCCATAAAGGAAAAGTTGATTGTTTTAAAGATGTATAGTAGGATTAGCTAACAAACCTTTTGTAATGGCTGGAGTTGATAGTTTTGAAGATGTAGTAGCTAATGAGCCATCTGTAAAAAAGTAGATTGCTCTAAAAAAATTGTAGCATCAGATAATGAATTCAACCTTTTGTAATGGCAGGAGTTGATATCTCTGGTGATGTAGTAGCATCAGCTAATGAATCTTTTGCGTTGGTTGGAACTGATCGCTCTGAAGATGTAGTAGCATCAGCTAAAGAGTCATCTGTAAAGGTAAAAGATGCTTGATTTATGTGTAGTAGGATTCAGCTAACAAACCTTGTATAATGGCAGGAGTTGATGACAGCTCTGAAGATCTAGTAGCATCAGCTAATGATTCATCTGTAAAGGCAAAAGTTGATTGCTCTAAAATGTAGTAGGATTCAGCTAATAAACCTTTTATAATGGCAGGAGTTGATGATAGCTCTGAAGATGTAGTAGCATCAGCTAATGATTCATCTGTAAAGGCAAAAGTTGATTGCTCTAAAATATAATAGCATCAGCTAATGAACCTTTTATAATGGCAGGAATTGATAGCTCTAAAGATGTAGTAGCATCAGCTAATGAATCTTCTGTGTTGGTTGGAACTGATAGCTCTGTAGCATTAACTAACTCAGTATTGGTCAGAATTGATGGATTTGAAGATGTAGACTCATTCACGTGTGATGCATTCATTCCAGTTTGTGCCTCTTCAGCTAAATCTTGCTGCTGTTCATCAGCTGGAGAATATTTGAATGGGGAATACTTAGGTGATGTCTCATCTGTTTGAGACACATCACTAGAAAAGTAGACTTCACCTTCACTAGGATCAGATTTCATGGATTGATGAAAAGATTCTTTTATCACTCTGATCATATCCCTGCACAAAAATAATTTTGGGCATTGGAACTTTGCAGTCAAATTTTCACTGTGATGTGCTTGTAGGCCATCTGTGCTACCCTCCCTGTTTTCTTTTAAAACTTACTGATACAACTCCTTGATCTTTTCGAATATGTTGATGTATACTGGTCTGTTATATAAAATAATTCACTAGTTATTATCTATTCAATAATTATAGCTACAAGTTTCTTACGGAGCTTTAATTGTGACAGTGTCTTTACTGAAGTCTGGTTCTTTAATTGTAGGAACATCACACTTCAATGCTTCCACTGCATGTCAAATCGAATATACATGTTACTGACTCTCAGGTAATGACAAGAGCAGAGAACAAAGCAGTATCATTTTATAGCGACTTCAAAAAACCGCCGTTTTCATCTGGTCATTCATCATCATCATCATCATCAAACAACTTATTTCAGAAATGGTTCATTCAAATGCTATAATTCTTATACCAATCTACTCAGAAATGACTGCGCTATAATCCTTTACCTTTAACTTGACATGTTCAAAAATAGCACGCCATTTTCAAACTTGTTAGCTTTCAATCCTACAACGAGGCATATGTACCTGATATATTGTTGCATCAAGGCTTGATTCATAACCAGACTAGTGCCTAGGGTTTACACTCTGAGCGTCGAGACCAACATGAAGACAGAAAGCTAATGACAGATTCACTAGTTAGTTGCAAGGCCAAGGTCCAAGAATCACGTGTATGGGGCGGGGCATAAAAATATCTCAGTAAAGGCCTTAAAAATAATTAGTATAGGTAATTACATGCTTTTGAGTGTAATTTGGGTATAATTGCATGAGGAACTGGCTAGGTAATTGCATGAGGCGAAGCCGAGTGCAATATTAGACAGTTCCGAATGCAAATTGCATGAAAAAGCATGTGATTGCCTATTAATCATGGTAATTTACTTGTATCAGCCAGGCAGCTGCATGTGAACCTGTAATGCTTGCCACAAAACATTTACTTCAGCCTAGCGGTGGCTGACAATCCACTTAGACAAGCCTAGCGCCTACAATTCACCTTGAAAAAACGCTGTACGAATCAATCAAGCTTGCCTACAATCTTCAGAAATGTCGTTACTAGGTTAGTCTGCACATGTGCAGTAGGTAGGAGTGAAATTATGAACTACGAGTGAAATTAAGGATTAATTTCACTCAAACTAATGAGGGTAAATGTACTAGTAAATATTAACTATATGATTATATAGAAAATTAGATCAATGGCAATCTTATTATAAACTGTATAGATCTTCCAGATCAGATTCATTTCGGCTCATACAATATTATGATGAAATCTCCAATGATCTACATAGCTACAATACGTGAACTTTAACTTTGATAGCATCCAGTTGCTTTAATAAAATAATAGAGCATTACATCAAAAAAGATGATGAACAAGTAAAGGAAAAATATTTATTTTAAATAAAAAAGAGAAGTAGGGATGGCTGTGTGTGGTTCAAAAAAGTTCAGCAACAAGAGTGTGAACTTCAGTCAAGTAACCCCTTATCCATCACCAACTACAAGGTAACTATTCCTACTTCACTCCCTTTATCATGGGAGTGAAGTAGGAATAGTTGGCTCGTAGTTGGTGATGGGTAAGGGGTTACTTGACTGAAGTTCACTCTCTTGTTGCTGAACTTTTTTGAACCACACACAGCCATCCCTACTTCTCTTTTTTATTTAGAATAAACATTTTCCCTTCATAATCTATATATTAATACGCTTGTACGTACATACGTACGTACGTCACGGTTCAAAGGTCAATTAATAATGCGTATGCGTGTCACTCGTGGCAACATGCAAATTCAAAGCAAGGAAGGCTTAAGGAAGGGTGGATCGAGCCGTGGAGTGGCTCGATACGCCCAAGCACTCGAGTTTCTAGCTATGGACTTGACTCAACAATAAATCTTGACGCTCTAAGAGTCCAACGTTACAAAAAGGCGAGGGGAGAAAGAAAGAAAGGTTCAAAGGTCAATAGCTACAATACTGCGACTGCAGCAAGCTAGCCAGGCTGACGAAGATAGAAACAAGTAAGGGGCAGCAGCAAGCTTAGATAGCAAGCAAGATATCATAGAAAAAGCCTCACTGTAGGAAGAAGAGCACAGCATAGGCTTAGCTAGAATAAACCAGCCCCAATTTCAAATGCAAAATAAGATTGCCACAGATTTTCTGTGGGTGCAGGCTAGTAATTATTATTATTAGTAATCATGAGAGTACCTTTGTGTTCCATAGAGTTATATTCCTCGATACAAGGGCCCAACTTATCTTTCATAATCAATCCCATCTTTGTGATGGTTCGATCAACTGCAGTTAAATGATCGCGATGAGTGTTGAGCATCTGGCTGAAGCAATTCTTGATTTCTTTGAGAATAGTCCCTCTGACTTTATCAAGAAAATCTCCCTTACCTATCCAATAAATTTAAAGTTAAAATCATTGTGAAATCTAAACAGCTGGAATTGTACACACCTTTATCGAAAGCTTGAGGTTCATAGTCTTTAGCCTTTTCTTTTTTGGTGGACTCTTTTTTAAAATCATCTACCATCACTTCTATTTCTCTTTTCACCTTAAATAAAGGATCTGCATCCTGTACATGTTACCATGCATCACTATAAATGCTAACCATGGTATATTTTATAACATGAAGTTATCTCACTAAACATATCAGTGCGGATCACATGCATGATTTCATTCACTATAGGCCCAGGGGTGCCCCCCCAAACATTCCAACTCCCCCACCCCAAAATCATAGGATAGTGTGTACATAACCACAATGGTTTTCCAAATATTAGCCAAAAATAACCTTGAAGTGAAACCCTGGATATGGATCCAGTCAAATTTTCACAATCACTATATACGTATGTTCAGAGGGTTTCAGTGATTTTACTTATACCATTTTGCTAATACCATCCTACATAAAAAATAAAACTTTAATTGGACTCCTACCAATCAAAACTCTCACTACTTTTTAGTGATATGATTTTATACATAGGCTGATATATCAATACCTTCATGTCCATTTCATAGCTCTTTTTTAAATCCTTCCTTACACAGTCATTTTTGATACTGTCAGATATTTTTTGATTATGCTCGTAAATCTCTGTCAATGCTTCGAGTCGAGTTGAAATTGTAGAATCTAACTCTAATAATTAACAAAAACAAAATAAAAACCCAATAGTGTAGTAGATTACTATATTACCTACTACGACCTACCTTTTAATGATTCCTCTGACTTTTTTATTCGAACCAATAACTGTGATTTACTTGTTTGACAATAACTTGACAGGTCATCCTTTAACTTCTCTATCCACAAAGAGATGCTACATTTAGCCACATCCTGTAATCTTAAATGAAATTATAGTTTATGTAAAGTATTGGTAGGGACTGCAACATCATACCTCCTTTCAAGTATAGTAATATTACTAATTTGTTCAAGCTCTTTAGCCAAATCTTCAGAAGGCTTTTTTGCTAATACTTCTTCATGATTCTCCCCTTGACCAAAAGGCTGGCTACTCCTCTGAGACAGTATCTGTGCAACAGTTTTCTTTCTCTGATCATTTGATTGGTCTCTAGCTAGCATCCTAGCTTCAAATGCCCACTTGCCATACACTGGGATAACTGCCTCTCTGGGAATATCTTTAGCTTCACAGTGACAAACCTTGTCTTGAATAAACTTACAAACTTTTTCTCTAATGTTTTCACCTGATGTAATTTGATCAAGCTTATTCATAACTATGATCAAACGACCTTCCTTAAATATTCCTGCAGAGTGGAATTTAATTGTGAAGTGAGGGGTTAATAGAATATGAGGATTGATCTTTAGCAAAGGTAATTGGGGCAAGCCTGAATAAGCTGCACACTAGTGAAGAGTCATTTGAATTCTGGTTCATGTGGTAAGCCTCGAGAACCTACTTCAATGGTAATCAAGGTTCTCTGTCTCTCTCCTTCTCACTCTCCTGCATTCACTTTTTTCTAGGATCTGAAAACTTAGCAGCTTCTCTCTCTCTCTTCTCACTCTCCTGCATTCACTTTTTTCTAGGATCTGAAAACTTAGCAGCTTCTCTCTCTCTCTCTCTCTCTCTCTCTCTCTCTCTCTCTCTCTCTCTCTCTCTCTCTCTCTCTCTTTCTCTCTCTCTCTGGTGATATATCCCGATGGCCTAGAAGTATAACGTCTAATAAAGTATAAAAAAATAAGGCAAGGTGTGCTGCTCACTTTGCTCAGTTGACTAATCTCACTCTGGTTTCTTATCATTCAACATGCCTATCAAAATTTTGAATCCGTGAAGGCCCTATGCTAATTCAGGCTTGCCCAGTATTTCTCTATTATAGCTATCAGCAAGTATATAATGGGGTTAGCTAGATAAAATCTTAGCTACTAACCTTTGCTTTTCTTATACATCTCTTCGAGGAATTCAGCAGTGTCCTCCACGATAAAAGTCATTAGTTGTAATAAATAGACAGGCTGAGCTGATTTTTAATCCAGCTGATGCAGCCTTAGTGGTGTGCTCATTATACTCATTGTTGCCAGGAGTATCAATAAGTGATAACATCCAACCATCATGAACTGGGAGCTTTAATGGAATCTCAGCTTTAAGGAGATAAACTGGTTCATTCTGAAAAATTCAATCACAATAACATTTTTTAAGTGTAGCTACACTTTACCCTTGATATAAAAAAGACATTTGTACTGAAATATGAAGTGATTAGGCAAGATGTAGAAAATATATCCGTTTTTATGTAGAGATTCTTGTATTGAACTCAATCCTCTCCAAATGAGCCATTCCTGATTCCATACTCAATTACATGCCACATTAGCTAGCTACAAGTTTGGCTGTATTTGTTACTCTCTAAGTAGGGATGGCACTGATTGCCCAATTGGACTATTTTCTTTCATAACTCCAAAATACTTCCCCCCTACAGTCAGCAACTCCTAACTTGAAGACAGACACCTTCAATGTGCTAGGACTCAAGTATTGAAGAGCAGAAGACAAAGCAGTATCATTTTATAGCGACTTCTGAAATCGCCGTTTTCATATTATTATCATCAAACAACTTATTTCAAGAAATAAACACTTTTCCAACTTGCTAGCTTTCAACATAGTCTGGTTATGAATCAAGCCTTGGTGCAAATATATCAGGTACATGCATAATAGTCTCGCATAGCCAGACCTGATTCTTTCCTTTTTCTTGTAGTTCATTGGGTCATAATATTGTATGAGTCTGATCTGCTGTGTGCAGTTCAGCAACAAGAGAGTGAACTTCAGTCAAGTAACCTCTTACACATCACCAATATAGCCTACTATTCCTACTTCACTCCCTTTATATCTGTCATGGGAATATTGGTGATGGGTAAGGGGTTACTTGACTGAAGTTCATTGCTGAATTTTTTTGAACCACACACAGCCATCCCTACTTTTCTTTTTTATTATTGATGTGATGACAATCAAATATCTTGCATTCTTCCCTTACATATCTACCTCACTTCACAATTCAGTAGAAAAGCTTTTTTAATATTTACAGGGCCATAGGGAGCAGTCTGACTGGTCAGGCTATGGCCTGACCACTTTTCAGCTGCTAGCTATATACTTATCAATAATAAATCAGTGTTCCTTTTATCCATGCCCTTCATCTAAAATATTGTTGGGGGGGGGGGGGGGGTATTCTTGCTCTGCTGCTGACTGAAATGTAGTTAGCCCATTGGAAGTAGGTGGGACTTATGATTTACTATTCACTAAGTACTAATAATTTGCATGTTACGAGTAAGGGTCAGTGGCAGATTTAGGGTGGTTCCTAGGGTTCCATGGAACCCCCCTTTCATACAATAAGGCTGGCAGAGTCTTGGCAGAGACTCTAAGCAACTTATAAGAGTCTCCTAACCGATCTTCTTATTCTACGATCGATCGCGGGCTCCGCCTTTTCCAGAACTGTTTAGGAATCCACTGCTACATGTTGTTTATAAGTGCCAACAGCACTGCCAACAGCTAGTGGGCTACAGCCTATATAGTGGGTAAAGTTTAACCAAAAGGGTGTGGTTAGGTAAAGTGGGCGTGGCTAAGCTAAAAATTTTCCGTGCTTGCGCGCAGATACAATTGGAACCCTCCTTTCCATTTTTCTAGATCCGCCACTGAGGGTGGTTCCTAGGGTTCCATGGAACCCCCCTTTCATACAATAAGGCTGTGGCAGAGTCTTGGCAGAGACTCTAAGCAACTTATAAGAGTCTCCTAACCTACATACTGATTTGATCTTCTGGAGACTTATTCTACGATCGATCGCAGGCCCCGCCTTTTCTGGAACCGTGTAAGTTGTTTAGCTAGAAAGGGAATTTTCCACTGCTATGTGTTGTTTATAAGCGTCAACAGCAATGCAGACTCCAGCAACTTCTCTGGGCCATGGACTATTATACAGAAAGTTTATGGTTAGGTAAAGTGGGCATGGCTAAGCTAAAAAATTTTCCGCGCTTGTGCACGGATACAATTGGAACCCTCCTTTCCATTTTTCTAGATCCACCACTGTTATAGCACATCTTATGATGATAAACAATCAGATGAAAAATGGTTGCTCCAGTTCTTCATACATAGTAAATACTATCACACTGAATGAAGGTGTTCTACCTAGTTGCTGGCAGTAGAAGGTAGGATGGAAGCTGAGAAGAGTAATTTCCGAGAATCTCCGTAGTGAAAGCTCTGTACTGAAGACTCCACACTGAAGACTCAATCCACATTGCACTGAAAAATCATGTACACAGTGAATATCTCTCCTACAACGAAATTCCACTGTGTTTTTTTTATATAAAAGCCCACTTTTTCTAAAAATAGTGCCCACCACAGAGTTCTGAGTGACTTGTGGTTGCACTGTGCATAAAAAGAAGAAGTTCTTTGAAGGTTTACATCTGAACTTGAGGCAGCGTTGAACAGGCAGATGACAGTTTATATAGCGAGTCTATTTTTGTGATGGGCTTTATATACAGTAGCTAGAATTTTGTGTATTTTATAGCTCCCATATCCAGAGCAATATCCACACTGTCACAGTCAGTGGCATCAAGAACACCATGATTAGTGTAGTATTTTTTCAATGCAGACATTTTCAGTGTGGACATTTCAGTGCGGGAGAGATCCTTCAGTGCAGATTCTTTAGTGTGGAGATTATTCAGTGCAGATCATTCAGTGCAGAGTCTTTAGTACAGAGTTTTCACTGCTGAGATTCTGTGCATTGGCTTCCATAGGTAAGTGATGAAACAGTGTATTCCTCCACTTAAAGTATAGTGTCATTCATCAATTATTGTCCACTACGGTACCTATCAATTTTCTATGAGGCAAGATCATAATTACTAGCTACATCTTCACTTCTTCAAAATCAGACTTACTTAGCTAGAGCTATTGTCACCTTTCTCTTCATTCTCTACAGTAGGGAATATGCCCATGCAGGTTCTGTTCAGTATGACTACTCCTGTCATAGGACCTCTGGCAGCTGCCACTGCTGATACTGCATCTCTTACTTTCCTAAGGTAACACTGGACCTTTGAATCAAGATCCTCACCAAGAAGCACCCTTTCCCCTCTTCTTATTAGCTAATAAAGTCACATCACCTTCATCTTGCTGTTTTCTCTTACAATTAAGTTCAACCTTGTGTTCATCATGTAGAATGAACTGTTGATTCACCAAGGTGTATTCTACCAATTAATTTCCTTAAAAATACTTAGCACCTGCTGTAACGATATTTCTGATCTCAGTTTGGAGTGTATCTATGGGAATCACTACCTACATTTTATTGTTAGCTACATTACCTCCTGTAGGGGTGGCCATTCCCCCCCCTGTTTCATCCCTATATGCTCTCTTTGATTACAAAAAGGATGGAGACAAGTGATTGTAAAAAAAATTTATACTGAGGTTCCACTATATGCATGAGTGGAAAACTGGAAGAAGATACACATATGTTGCTACATAGCTAACTTACAACATCAGCTTTGCCATTTCTCAGTCTCTGGTTTAGGTTTTTAAGTGTGTCATGTACACCTTTAACTCCATTTGCAATAATCACATGACCTTTCTTCAAGCAATTCTTTTTCATCTAAAAAAGAAAAGAAAAAAAGAATACAGCACATAAAATCATCATTGTAGCCTCTCTTCATTCAGAACTCTAAGTACGTATTTATTATTAATATTCAAAATACCATTCAACAATATTTGGCAATGCATGTTTGACCTTTGATTGCAACAGATGATGGTGCTGGTGTTTGTAAGCCATGGTATACTTTGTGCCATACGCTGTGACAAGATCAAGACAAATGAAACCTGTGGCTAGTTAGTAGAGCAAAAACTATGACCCTCAGCTTTGCACTTTATATAAGCTGAGGGCCAGATGCAGAAAGTATTGGAAACTATTGCCACTTGTTCTTACCTTACAAAGCAGTAGATGTGACTATCAATTATTGTCTGTATAGGTAGCTGTTAGCTCTATTTCTACTATGGGTGCACCATGTAAAATCCTCGTTTGATTATCAGAGAGCGTGATGACCTATGACCCTCTATAGGACTAATACAAAATGAAGTTAGATTTTCTCGTAAGTTTCGGCTGCTATGACTGCTTATCCTGTATTTTATGCACATTCTAATCATGCAGGAGGATTTTGAATGCTGAAAGACTCAACACGGAAGAACAATAAAAGTGCATTTTTTTATTCTTCAGGTCTTAATCATAGCATAGACCTGCCAATTATTGCCACCACAAACACCGCCTATTATCACCATCTAGCCCCTCCTGCTTCAATTGAGCTCTGAGCATGTGCAGTAGATCCCTAGAGCCACGTGCTCATTGAGCTAGTTTACACTGTTGCTGGATCGAGGTGTGAAGTATTATCTCTTGTTTTTCACCACACCTACAGCACTAGGTTTTACACAAGTGTTTCTGAGTGACAGGACTTCAGATAAGCTGTATAGCTCAGAATGGGCTTGGGTAATTTTTTTAACTAGATGGAAGTAAAATATCAGCTACTTTGATGGTACCTATAATTTAAGGCAAAATTTTTTTATAGAATGGCCTCAAGATATTCTTCTCTGTATCCATCAATGAAGAGGATGACGAGACACAGGACTGGGCGCACATTGTGAATCGTGGGGGTTTGACCACTAAAGACTTGGTTGACTTTCTCGACCTTTTTATCTTTGGGAGTGGCTGAGTTTTCAATTTACATAACACAATAGGAATTCTGGTATTACTTAAAATACAGGAGGGAGGCAGTGGGAGGGAGGAAATCCTGGTGCAAAGTGTGTCCACATGTCAGCAGTAAGAGTGTATCAAAATAGATGGAGAAACATTGAGTGGAGGCAAATATACAGAGCTCTTCACCAGTTTGATAACTGCAATCCAGCTACTGCATGACTATGTTGTTGTTTCTTTTTTCGTTGCACACTCAAGCGAAGTTTTTCTCCCATTTGTTGTGTATTACAACAATTAAGGGTAAAAAGTTTTCATACATAAGTTACAACATAAGTAGTGCTACATGAAATAGCCTATGCAATACTTTGATATTGCTTCTACAAGTTTATTACGTAAGAAATGCTGGGATACAGTGTACTACCCCCTACAATTTCCTCACTTACTGTAAAAAAAAATGGACATAAGTTAGCATTAATCACAAAATAACCAGCTCATGCAATAATGCAACTCTTGGTTCTGCAATTTACACCATATAACAGGTGCTCAAGTCTTCCTGCATTGCTTCTACACCCCCCAAACTTTTTTTCTGCTGCAAAGTCTGCAATAAGCCACCGAAATGTTTATTGCTAAGAGGTTGCTGTGGTTAAAGATTCCAACACAGAGTGCCCACACGCTCTTATCATTAATTGAACGGGCGTTTCCAATCTCGGGGCAGTAATATACTATCTATGACTAGGATCAAAGCTCTACGATTGCTATTCTTTGCTAGGAACTAATATTGCAGGGGGCTACATAGAAATTACATCATCATCATGCTTTTTTTTTGTTTGGAAAATCGCAGCTGGGAAAGACAGCGCTCAAGTAGAGTCTTGGTCTTTGTAAGATCACTACATAGCCCCCTCAGACCTGCTTTATGGAGCTATGGAGCCTTTTAGAAGAAAAGTGCTGACTCTAGTAGCTATCAGTGTTACTCACCAAACATCCAGAAAGTGAGAAAGACTTCTACTTGGCCACTATATACACTAGCACTACTATATACGTGAGGCAATGCCCCTTTTAATTATTGCATGTGTATTTTCTGTCACTAGCCCACCACCTTAATAGACATCTAACTTGTGTGTAAATTTAGCCTACCTCAACCATCCACCAGGGTATTCATACTTTGTATCCAAACTAGCTGTATGTATCCTGTGGATGTGGATACATACAGGATACTTGTATCAGAGAGTAGAAAACCATTCATTTTCAGGATACATGTATCCAAAAGAACCATCGTAACCTGATTTAATGATCAGTTCTAGCTACAGATTTGCACAGAAGCTTGAAGATGGGCTAAATTACATCAATCAAATGAAAATTAATTACAGCTATTTTACTTCAAAACATACAAATTAGGCTAAACATAATGTATATTGAAGGTGCTGTTTCCATTGACAGTTTAACAAGCGAGGACTGCAATGTGAAAAATTTTGGTGGTTCAGATAATAATTATTTAGTATGACTGCTATGATGGAATCAAGGGACCAAAATCATTTTCATCTTTCAGTGAACATCGCTTGGTACCAACATATAGGCATATAACCAGTTACAGTGTCCGGAATTATAAGGTGTCTGAATAGCTTAATAAGTCCTATACTTTGAATATCAGATCAGGGTGCACAATTCATAACTATACAACACTGAGATTACCATAGCTTACATCATTGGGGAATGTTTCTCCATCTAGCTCAGCAGCTTTCATTCTCTGTGTCATAAATTCTTCTGATTCAAATGTTGGCTGAATGATAAGCTTTAGGCCAGTTTCAGGATCATCACCCATGGGAAGAAATCTATAATAATAGTTTGTGTGTATGACAGTGTAAATCCTGCTATTGTAAATTTCAAAACTCTAGATTTGATGTATTAGTTATCTCATTTTCTTATTTATTACATGACTGCTCTGCATACTGCAATCTGATCAGTTGATAGGTGTGCAATAATATGAGCCCGTATTGGCATTATTTGCACAGAAAGGAGGGCCAATAACTGCATTTTCACATTAGTTGCCTAGTAACTTTAGGGGTCTTCCCTGGGAAAGCATGGCACTGAATAAGAAGTGGTTAGTCTCTTGTACACAGTTCACTTTGATATCAGAGAGAGTGGTAGCTCTCTCTGTGTAGGGATCTGGCGCGCGCTGCATATAGACTAAGTAAAATTCTAGTTCCCCATTTAGACTTACTGTGAATGATTATCCAGCCTACTAGAGCCTACTACAAAGTGCAGACCAAGTTTCAGGACCAGGGAGCTTACCGTTTCAGAAATACGGCAAACAGGTAAGTCATTGTTATTGTTATTATTATTGACGACAATCCCTACATTATATGTAGGGTAGCTTCAGATTATAGTCCAGTATAAGCCTGTAGCCAGAGTTATTGAAAGAGGGGGGTTTGAAAATATATGAGCATGCATGTGGAACAAATTTTGCCTGCCCACACCCACTTTTGCATAACCACACCCATTTTGGATAAAGTGTGCCCACTTCATGCTACTTATACTTTAATAGCTAGCTAGCAGCTGCAATTGTTGTCATGAAGTATGAAGATTATGAGTAGATGGCCACTTCTTTACTTCTTCACCATACCTGTAGTGTAAGCTGCCTACTATTGACCAGTACTTTGCCCCTGGCACCATATCTCCCTCACCGATGGTTGTTAAAGTCTCAAATAACAACCATAGGAAAGATAATCTCCTCCTCTATAACGTCATATGCATTATTTTTCTCACAATTGGATAGAAATTTTGCTATGCTGAATCCACTATGTCAACTAAAAAAATCATTAATCAGCCACTGACACCTATTTTCGACCACCCGTTGAAAAGCATAATATCAATCATCGTCTGTTGTTCCAGCCCTTCTTTCAGTTTTGCTCCACTACATGTCAGGGTCCACTTTTATGCTATGAAATATATCATCATAACAAATTTTATTAAAAAATGAATGAAGCTTTTCTATCATAAACTGCTTCACAATTTAACAGTGGAATGGAACTGCTGTAGAACTGTTGGATTCAGGTGATACTCTTTGGATACAGTCTTCATTGGTCTTTGTTTCATATTCATACAGAGTCCAGTCATAATCTATCCTACAGTCCTCACTAAACAAGCACCAAATTCGACTTAAGTCGATAGCTTTCGTAGCTTGTAAGCGATCTTCTGGGGCCATGGGGATGAGCTAGGTAACTTACTTTCATACTGCAGTTGATAAATACTTGCTGTTGAAGTTTTGTTTCCTCTCCCCAGCTTGTAAGTTTTCCCCATACATTTCTTAATGCAGCCATTTTCTTAGACTCTGTTTACGTTTGTTTACTACCGTGTACTAAGTAGTCGATAATAGGTGCTGTAGCGGTCAATAATACTTGCCGGTCGATAGTAGGCAGCTTACACTACAGTTTTTACAGCAAGACTTAGAAGCTTTCTCATGCCTTTAGAGTCTCAGTAGGGCAGAGTTATAGCTAGCATAAGATTAAAACTGACCTTTTCTGGATGAAAATACCTATAGGCTTTGCCTGACTCATTCTAGTTCTTTCTTTCGCTTTGATTGAGTGAACAATTTTTACATGCACATGCGAATCGCGTGTGCTTGTGCTTAAAAAATTATTTTTTCCATTTTGAAAGGGGATTCAATCGAACCCCCCACCCCTGGCTATGGGCCTGCAGTAATGGACGTATATGTTGGGATTGTTGGCTGGATATACAGAACAAAGATTGATCCCATTTCCCCTACATTCCTTACTTTCTTGAGCAATGGTCATCCCTTCATTCTTTTTTTCAAGCATAACCGACATACCAAGTAGAGCAGCATACAGTGCATGTTATTTGTGCTTTAATATTATACCTATTTTTCATTATGATAATAAGTTATAGGGTAAGGTGTGAAAGCATCTTTGGTCTTGTGGTGCTAGTGGAGGGGGCAGTGGTGGAGGTGTGGAATGATAATGTGTTGTGGTGGCGGAAGTGGTGGCAGGGGGAAGCCTACTAGCACCAGTGCCTCTCCAGAACAGCTTACAGAGTAACTATCACTGGCACAGTGCCCTTGGGCCTACGTATCCCTAGAACTGCCTTAGTACTGGCACCACAGTACCCCTCCAGAACGGCCTAATCACTGGCACCAGTGCCCTTGAGCCTATCTCCAGAACTGCCTACTGGCACTCACTAGCACCAGTACCCTTGGGCCTACCTCCAGAATAGCCTACAATGCTCATACAGATTTCTTATTGAAGGGGAGAGGCACATTTTTTGCAAACCTTATAATTGAATTGAAGTAACTGTGATGGCTACAAGACTTGCAAGTATACACTGGTTAGCAGAATCTCATCTCTGTCTGGCTTGCCCTACAGGTGAGAAAGTAGCCTCGTCCCCAGGCCTTATTAAAATAAGGGCCTGGTATCCACTGTTTGCGCATGTGCTGGTTTTCACGCTTTTCCGTGAATTTGTGCACTTTCAGAAATTTTAGGATACGTAAACGTCACAATAATTGGGCGGGGCCTTGTTTCTATGACGGCTGCTAGTAATTAGTTAGAACAATGGAAGGTGCTTCCAGCTTCAGCTACCGATAAGGTCGGCTACAAACCATAGTTACTTGTTTTTCTGACGCCGTCGCTTTCCCTTGGAGACATCGGGCTTGCCTTATGTAGAGCATAGTGTAGAGGAACTAAGCCTGGCCCATCAGGTCTGTTTAAAAAAACGAAGTATTTGTACGTCTGACTGCCGACTGGAAAGAGCCAAGTTCTGCCGTTTGTAGTGGACCACCAGAACTTCTATTAGTCTCAGTAAGGTCTGGCCGCGTGAGATTCGTAATAAGAAAAAGTAGTAGCTAGCTGGGAAGAGAAGCACAGTTCTTGGTCCGGATGGAGGATCAGGTCAGAGGACTGAGAAAGAAGTGTGTGAACCCTCCATAATCATCTCTTTAAAGTCTGCTTCCAAGGAGAACTTTGCTACAGAGTCTTGTTCCTGCGGCAAAGATCGAGTCATCTAATTAGTACCGCCCACTTTACATCGTCATCGGCACATTATAATGATATTCATAGATGCTGGGGTTGCGCACGCGCAAACAGTGGATACCAGGCCCTTATTTCAATAATAAGGCCTGGGTACGAGGCTAGTGAGAAAGCTGCTTGCACGTGTTCTTAAGATTGTATGGTAAAGATTGTCAACATGGAGACTGTAGTACAATTTCTGACCTGATGTGCAGTCCAAAACGAAATAGAGTTAGGCACTCTAAGTTAATAGCATGGAGAAGGACAAAGGTACTTTAGAGATCCGTGATGGCAGCGAAGCTCTGAGGTACGCAGGGAAGAAACACGCTTTGATTATTTAATTATATTACTTTTCTACTTGGTATGTAATTTTTCATTTCATGGAAATGTTTTTTTCCCTCATATACATATAATGCTTAGATAATATGTAGCAGCTAAGAGCAGAGGTGCCAGGGTTGGCTACTCGTTACTTTCAATTAAGTTTCTAGGATTGAGCAGTATGAGTTCTTGGTTTCTGTATTGTCCCTCCCTGTGGTCAGGCCAATACTGCCAGCCTTGAACTGAATAATATTTCCCCATATTGCCCTCCCAGTCATATTTATCTGTACCTGGCCCCATATTTTAGCTCTTAAGTCTTTACAGTGATACGTTTTCATGTCCATACAATGGCTCCCTTGATGCTTGCGTGGTTGCTATTTTGATTCAAGGGGCAAGCTGCTTTTGTAAAATGCCACAGTTCAGTTGCTGATCAATCACTTTTGTACTACCTAGCAGGTGGCACAATTTGGCCTGTATTCTGTTCTTTTTTCATAGTTATAATCTGGCTAAAAATCATCAAGTAGGGGATATGGCCTACAAGCCAGAAGTAGCTAAGACTATGTTCTAGTTGTTTACGTATGATGGTTCCGCAGATTTCAACTTGATATCCTGTCTGGACTTGTTAATAGAACTCCATTTTCCCCGAAGGAAACGTATGCATGTGCAACATAATTTTGTGATGGCGTTTCATGCATGTGTGTGTGTGTGTGTGTGGTTTGAACTTTAACTCGAAGTTGTACCACGTACATACATACATACATACCATTCATCTTGGCACTGTCCAGTACCGAGACAAAAATCGACAAGCATTGCATTAGATTTTTACCTTCATCAAGTTTTTTAGTTGTCAAGGACTTGCGAGGGGGGAATAAGGATGAATCTGATGGACATCTATCTTAGCTTTTAAGTATGAGGGCAAAACAAAATTCAAATTTGCAGAATGGCTGAATAGAAGTCCAGATACAGTACTCAAAATGAAGTCATCAAACTCATGGGCCACAAGATACTACACTACTAATGGTTACAGATGCTGCAACAATGAGCAAGTCAGTGACTCTTTCCCCATGCTGAATTGAAGTACATGAAAATTTTTTTGATGCAGCAACATTGACTTCTGTGATCCAATTGATGGTCAATGCTATGGTGGGGCTAGCAACATGAGGAGTAGCCAAAAGAATTAATTAGCTGGAACCAAGGGTAATAATATTCACCCACTGCATGTTACTTGCAGCTATGTATCCTTCATCATCATCTCCTCCAGTTCCAGATACCCAATTTGTTTTGAAGTTTTTAAAGTATGTGCTGCTTGCCATGGAGGCTATTCCAAGAAGCACTGGCTAGCTTGTATCAATTTCCAAGCTCTACAAAGTACCTGGGAAGAAGCAATTAAAAAGGTGCATGATACTGAAACTGATGCCAGGATTCATAGTGTTATCACAAAAATGGTCTTGAATCATGCTGACAATCTCAGCAGCACACAACCCTTTCTGCATCAGATGGCCAGTAGATAGTTTAAATGACAATACAGACCCTCAAATCCATCCACACAGATGAATTGTTTGATCTATTTTGGGCCTACCTTCAGGTGAAACTGGATGAAGAACCCCAGAAGTATTGTTGCAGTTAACACCTAGCCCCCTCCTTATACCAATCTCCAAAATATACAATTCAATCTAAGAACCCGACCCCCTAGATTGCACACGTGAGGTGATTCACAAACTGAGTGAGCCCCCTAATATTCTGACACTGTGTAGTCAGGGAGTGGTAACCACTTATTGGAATGTTCTTTACCTATACATCATGGTATAGTTGTATGCACCCAATGTTAATGCTAATCGCATATGTGAGGAAACTTTAACAAAAAGGAAGATGATGGCGGTGCCCAAAATAGGCATAGCCAAGATATTAGAAAAGAGTGTACAAACCGCAATAGCGCGTGCGAAAACTTAAACCGGAAGCCACACCTACTAATCAAATCACGTGTGGAGCAGGCGATATAATGTTTTAAAGAAGAGCTACATATCAATTAGTGGCTAGTGTGCTAGGGTCAGATGCCAAGGATGATGTCAAGAGAACTCATCAATGACTTCTTCAATATTGACAGGAATGTCTTGGTGTGAAGCAGAGCCAGACCAGAGAGATATTCAGTGCCCATAGTAGACCGAAGGGCAGTTGCTTGAGCCCACTGAAAGACCTTTCTGCACTACAGGAGGAGTACATAGAACTGTTACTAGAGGTTTGATGTTGGGGTAAAAAGCAGAGATTCTCGGTAGTGTTGAGGAGAGGGAAGAAGTGCAGATGAACCATGATCCTTCCAGGGTTCTATCTACTGGTGGAAGCTTCTAGCTCAAACACTCCAGCTTCCAGTCTAGTTTCTTGCTGAACAATAATGCATGTTAATTAGCTATTAACCACAGCTGTTTACAGCTAGCTATTAAATTCGAAAATAAAACCAGACTTCATAGTAGGATGTGTGAAGATACCCTTGACCACACCTTGCGTATATGTATTGAGGGCCCAGGTACTCTTTCTACCGAAATACTAGAGGCTGGACAACTATAAAAAGCATTATGACCATATTAAATGACTTGTAATCATTTTTTTTCTTCATAAAGTATCAGCTCCATGCTCCACATGGGAGGGGTCATTTTTTGCTCCACACTCTGTGAAGGAGGGGGCACATCCTCCTCCTCCCCCCCCTGTTGCAGCCTAAAGGCTGTACAATCGTCATTTTCCCCCATGATTGCATGCACCCCCTTCCACTGATCTTGACACACTTCTACCCTAACTTTAAAATTCTAGATAGAACCCTGCCTTCTCACTTAGGTTCGGTGTTGTTCTGTGACGCTGGTGGCCAAATAGATGGTACAGTTCCAACCTTCATACACATCTCAGAGACAATTTCGAATCATTTATTGTGGTAGGAGTCAACAGTGACTCTCTTGAGAATTGATGTTAATGTTTTCACCTCACAAACTGGTGTCTTTAGCCTCCTGTTAGTGAGACACAAGAAGTAGTGGAGACACTCATTGGTGATCACAAGGGCACTGATAAAATCTGTGGTGGTAATGGCCAGCAAGAGAGTCTGGGGTCCACTTGTGAGCACCTTCAGCTGAAATACTCTCAGAACAGGCAACAATGGAGGAGTGCAGATGCTTAATTTGATCAAGAGCATCAATGCGCTCAACCCACCTTGTCCTGCAAAGATCTTTTAGCTTTAGCACATTCAATTCAGGCTGTGTTATGTATTGCTTCTTCCAACTTCTTTTGTCGCTTGGGGTGAGTGAACAGATAATCAACTATGCCTATCATGCTACTCACACTCACTTCCTCAATGAAGCTACAACCACCAGGTTCAAATGGTGGGAAGCACAATGTGTGTATAAGGCAAGAAGATATTCTAGCAGCAGTCCCGCTCGTCTGCCTGACATATTGCTGACCCCATCATAAGCTTGATGTCGCATCTTGGATGGATCCAAATGATTTGTGAGAAAACCGAGAATCAGTTCTCACCAGTTACGCCACTGTCACATTCCAGAATATAACAAGATAAAGGAAGTTCAGGATCAACATACCTCAAAACAATGCTTATTGAAACAGTTGGTGACTGGTGTAGAAACAACTGATACGAACCTTTCTCAAGATTGTGTCACGAATGTATGTTGATCAACTGATTCTGGGTGTCGGGGGATATGTACGTGGCATTTCTAGCTGCTCTCTGAAGGTGGTCTCTCAAGTGCATATCTCCTGCCAAGATTCTGAAATTGAGCAAGGCCCAAAAATTGCCATGGTTTGATTGAGCACCTTGAACTTCCAAATCTGTGCTGCTGTCACAATGACCATAAAGAGAAATATTCTGCGACCACACAAGACAATCATCTCTACAAGTGAGCAGAATATCTTCCTGTTCAAGGGAGACAGTATTCCCCATTCTGCTGCATGTTAATCAGCTGTACTTCCTCAAGTACTGATGTAGAAACCTATGGCTCCCTTTGCGTGGGAACTTGTAATCAATATCAGGAGTGAAATGGTTGCAGTAGAAGTTATACTTTTCACTGTTCAAAGAAATTCTTCTCTTGCCAAGTCAGCTACATCAATACAGGCTGCTTATGCTTCACGCTCTTACTCGATACATGGCTGCTTTGGTGATGGTGGGAGAGAATCAGAGCAGGGAAGATCAAGATCACTATCAGTGTCTGAATTTGAACCTGATATGGGACAGGAGGTCAGGCGCATAGCCAGGGAGGGGCTCAGGGGGCTTGAGCACCCCCTTGAGCTGCACTGGATGTGTAAATAGCTAGCTAATTATTAACAGACCAAGATCTACCGATCTACTTACTACGTAATAGTTTTTTTTTCCCAGATCCACCAAGCTCAAATAGAGCTAAACTGTAAAGGTGTGGTTAGTGGGGAAATGGGCATGGGTAAGCAAAAATTTTTCCGTGCACATGTGCATGCGGATATTTCTTTTCTTACTAAGCACCCCCTATGATAAAATCCTGGCTATGTACCTGGAGGTGGCTGTGGTTTCTATTCAGAAGTTGAGGGTGATTGAGAGATTTGATTGCCAGTATCACTGTATGTATACATTACATACTAGAGATGCTCATATAGCATTAGTTGTGCGAGCAAGCAGCCGATGGTCATTTCAATGTGCTCCTTCCTCACTTATGATTATATAGCCCCAACAGTGACTTTCGATATCTAGCTATTCAGGTTGTTAACTGACTTGGTGCATTCCCAGTTAGCATTAGAGTGTCTTCTCTGAACCCAGGCTACCACTCCTGTTCAGACTCAGTAGCTAGTCTCTCAAATAATGAGGCCTCATTTGCTCTAATCTGGCAGCTCTGTGTTCTGCTGACTCTGCTCTCCTTCTGGCTCTCATTTGCTCTGCTCTTGCAGCATTATCTTCTGCTGACTCTGTACATTCCCTCCTGGCTCTATCTGTCACATTTCTTTGCTAGTCTTGTTTTTCTCTGTTCCTTTGACTCTGTTCTCCTTCTAGCTCTGTCTCTTTCATTTCTTTCATGAGGTCTCGCTCTTCTTTGCTGGTCAGTTTCTAGAGGGTGTTCTGGGACCCTCCTTCGCTTGTTTTCTGGTTCTCTGGGTTCCATAATACTCGCTACAATAGTGTTTCAACTTCAAGCTTAACAGAAATGATTGCTTATTATGACGTTGCTTAGTAGCTATTTCATGCGCATGTGTAAGCGCATGCGCATTTTGAGTGACGTACGTGTAACATATAAATATCGCAATTTTTCCATTTTGACCAATTAGTGTGGGGCTTCGCTCGCTCGCCAATTATTGTGTTATCCATTACAAATAATTATGTATATAATTTGATTCATCAGATGGCCTTGAAACTTTCTTGAAAAATCTATGCAGTTATCGTATAGCCCAGCTTATGTAACTACACGTGTTGGTGGTTGCATGCAAACATAACTGTGGTCAATTAATTATTGAGTGCAGTAGCATTCTCTATGTAAGGTTAGTACAGAATGGGTGTGGCTTCTCTCATTAGAACAATACAAACTAGGCTCTCTGTATCTCTTCTATTCTTGCTACAGGCTCAACTAAACTGCGTACATCTGGAAAACAATGCAGAGGATGATTATTATGTCTGCTCAAAACAGCGTCAACAATTGGCACCAGCCGCCGTCTAAATCATTTTTATGATTCGTTAATCATCAGATTCATCTTCTTATACAGGTTGTAACTTCATGATTCTTTCACATAGCTACAACAATCAGTTATAACTTATCCTCACAGTTTCCTCCAAAATAACGAACGACTTTTCATTATAAACGATACAATGTCAGCCATTTTATCATGTACGCTCGCATCTGTCATCTCGCATCTGTCATCTCGCATTAAGTATCTTTGCCACACGTGGCAAAGATACTTAATTAAAAATATTAATGTTGATACAGTAAGATAAAACAAACAAGCGAAGGGGAAAAAATTATGCTAAATAAAAAGGCCATGTAGGGTTAGTCTGTACTTTTTTACCTATAGCAGTTTCTGTGAACGAATGTCAACATTATGCTGCCTTCAATACTAATAATCCCTACATCACTGCCTAAACCAAGCAGAACACTTTTACATTGATATGAACGATTAAAACAGCTTGGTGGGAGGCAGTGATGTAGGGATTATCTTTGAAGGCAGCATAATTTTGATGTTTGTTCACAGAAACTGCTATAGGTAAAAGTACAGACTAACCCTACATGGCCTTTTTACTTAGCATCCTTCATTAGCTATTAATATTGCTGTAGCTGTGCGCATGGCAAAAGTTATACTAACCTTTGAACTTGAGAAGCAAACTTGCAAGATTGCTCAAATGTTACTGCCATAAGAAATAACCTTATAGTTAGCCTCTCTGCAATCTTTCCAGGTTAAGACTACTAAACATCAGTTTCATACCGTAAGGAGTGAATACAGATAACACAATTTATAATTTACAAGTCAACACACGTGAATGAACTCTGAAAGGGGGCAAATGCCTCCCCTGCCCTCCCTGGCTATGCCACTGCCCGAAAACATGGCATAAGATTACATAAGGCCAATCACAGTCATACAAATCTGGCTACATAAATGATCAAAGGAAAACTGTTACAGTACAGCCAATTCTCATAATATTACAGCTATATTTCCATGCAAGTCCATTACAATAAATGTTGTGTCATTGCATCATCATTATTTTGAGCAAGATGGCTGATACACTATTTAAAAATTTTGCACACGCGTGCAGATTGACTGTGATTTTGCAAGACTCCCTAGAAAGATTTACTTGCTGGTCCATGTACATCATATTATCACTAACATGATCAGTGTGTGTGCTCACCAATTATCTATAGTTTGTACTTACTCATTTTGCAGTATAGCATTTAGAAGAGTACTCTTTCCTGCATTATATGATCCATAGAAGCTTACTGATACCTCCTTCTTTGATAATAGTCTTACTGTTTCATCAAGATCTATCAAACCTAAACCATGCTTTCCATTGATAATTCGAAGTTCTGAACAAATATCCTGGAACAAAATTTACATACTAATAATATTATCAGAGAGAGTGGTAGTTCTCTCTCTATGTAGGGATGACGCGGACAGCATATAGACTAATACAAAAGTGAAATCAATTCTAGTTCCCCCACTTAGACTTAACAAAAACTACTGTGAATGATCATCCAGCCTACTAGAGCATACTACAAAGTGCAGAGACAGGACAAGGGATCTTACTGTTTCAGAAATATGGCAAGCAGGTAAGTCGCTGAATTCTTCTCTCTATTATTCTTAGACAACCATATCTTGCGAACCACTCAAACTACAGTTATGATTTCTGGATAGATCCACTCCAAATTCTACCAGCTACGATCTTTTGTACTCGTCAATCCTTGAAAGAGTCGATGTAAAAGGAGACACTACGGAGCACAGTACTCAATTAACTTAATTATTGGAAGCCATTTTTAACATGCATGCACATGTATTTGCTATCCAATTATTCAAAATTATGATATTACTCAGCTAGCTAAGTTCTAGCTCTAGCTCTAGCTCTAGATATGTGCGTGCTAGATCATACACTACTCTATCAACTCAGGGATTCACCAATCCATCTAGCTACCAGCAGACTTTATTTCAAATTCATCTGCATCCTTGACCTATAGCTCAATACTTCATGCCTTGACTTGCTGATAAGATTTAATAATCATTGGGCTGCTATGCTAGTGGAGAACTACCGTACAACAGGATAATTTTGGTGGGGATAAAAATTCGGTAATCAGTCTATCTATCGAAAAATTCCCTATCGAATTTTTTTCCAATTGTTTAGACGTTCGTACATTCAACTACGGCACTATATGTAACTTACTGTGGCGGCACATAGCTACCAGATTACCGAACCATCTAGTCTGGAACCTTCTAGAACTTTAGGACCTTTGTTGTGTGTATGGGTAATTAGCTAGCTTAGTGTTAATTGATGTCACTGAGACCATATTGTTTTTGAATATTTTAATTGTTCTGTCTGCTGTTGAAAAAGAAGTTTGCTAGATTCGCTTCAGTGGTGACCCCGACCTCCAAAACGTCTTTTGGAGCACAATGACAGACACAAACGCTGTAAGTACAAAGTTGCCAACTTTCTGGACTGCCCAACCCCATGTGTGGTTCCAACAAGCAGAAGCCCAGTTCACTATACGTGGCATCACAGCAGATCCAACCAAGTATGCCTACATTGTAGCTGCTCTGGACCAGGACACTGCTAGCCGTCTCTTAGACCTACTCTCTAACCCTCCAACAGAAAATAAATATGAAGCCATCAAAACCCGCCTCCTGAAGACTTTTGGGCTCTCCCGTCGAGTGCGGGCCAACAAGCTCCTCAATATGGATGACCTGGGAGACAGGATGCCTTCAGCGCTCATGGATGAGATGCTGTCTCTGCTGGATGGACACCAACCGTGCATGCTGTTCGAGCAGCTATTCTTAAACCGGATGTCGGACGCCATCCACCTCCAGCTGGCAGATGCTGACTTTACCGACCCACGTAAAGTGGCCGAACAGGCTGATCAACTATGGTTGTCCATGGACCACAACAGTAGCTCTGCACTCCACAAGGCAGCCTACCCCCACCGCCAAGCTAGAGGAAAGTCTACAGCCCCAGCAAAGTCAAATGACGCCAACTTCAATGCTGAATGGTGTTTCTACCACAATAAGTTTGGTGACAAGGCAAGGAAGTGTGTACAACCCTGCAAATTCCCGGGAAACTCCCAGGCCGGCCATCAGTAGCGATGGCGGCCGGCCACAATAACAATCGCCTTCTTTATGCCCGAGATCGTGCTTTCAGATGCCGCTTTCTAGTTGATACAGGAGCAGAGATTAGCGTCATACCAGCCACCAGGGCCGACAAGCTCTCTAGCAATCAAGGCGCCAAGCTAACTGCTGCCAATGGTAGTTGCATCCGAACCTTTGGGAAACACAAAATTCCACTGCAATTCAACAAGCGGTGTTTCCAGTGGACTTTCACTGTTGCAGAAGTCTCTCAACCGTTGTTGGGGGCAGACTTTCTCCGAGCACACTCAATCCTCGTTGATATTAAGGGTCAACGTCTAATTGACTCTTCTGATTTCACCTCCATTGGGTTGCACAGCATTACTACAGCCGCACCTCATCTGGACTCTATTGCCTCAGCAGGCGATGAGTTTGCCAAGCTGCTGGCCGATTTTCCTGAAATCACTACGCCATCATTCGATAACCCCACCCCCAAGCATGGTGTGGACCTCTTCATCCCCACGAAAGGACCACCTGTTCATGCACGGGCACGACGACTTCCCCCGGACAAGTTACAGATAGCCAAGGAAGAGTTTAAGAAAATGGAGGAGATGGGCATCATCCGCCGTTCCAATAGCCAATGGTCCTCACCCCTCCACATGGTGCCCAAATCTTCAGGTGATTGGAGGCCATGCGGAGATTTTCGCCGATTGAATGCCGCAACAACACCAGATCGCTATCCTGTGCCACATATACGGGATTTTGCAGCTAATTTGGCTGGCGCCAGAGTCTTCTCCAAGATTGACCTAGTCCGAAGCTACCACCAAATTCCAGTCCACCCAGATGACATCCCCAAGACAGCCGTCATCACCCCTTTTGGGTTGTGGGAATTTCTCCGTATGCCTTTTGGCCTGAAAAACGCAGCACAGACGTTTCAGCGTCTCATAGACACTGTACTTCAGGGCCTGGACTTCACCTTTGGCTACATCGATGACATACTGGTTGCCAGCCGCAACAGGGCAGAACACCGAAAGCACCTGCGACAGTTGTTCAAACAGCTTCAACAGTATGGCCTTGTACTCAACTTAGCCAAGTGCCAGTTCGGCAAGCAGGAGATCGATTTCCTGGGACACCACATCACAAAACATGGCATCACACCCCTACCTTGCAAGACAGCAGCTATCAGGAAGTTCACCAGACCTTCAACAGTCAAGGGATTACAAGAGTTCCTCGGCATGGTGAATTTCTATCATCGTTTCATTCCGTCAGCGGCTCATATCATGCAGCCTCTGTATCAAACTACTGCAGGGAAACCGAAACAGCTGCAGTGGACTGAGGAAAGCATATTGGCATTTGAACGTACCAAGGAAGCCTTAGTCCATGCTACCATGCCCAAACCAATGCTCCCTTGGCTGTCACTGTTGATGCTTCAAGTGTTGCCGTAGGTGCAGTACTTGAACAGCTCGTTGACGATTCATGGCAACCACTTGCTTTTTTCAGCAAAGCACTCCGACCAGCAGAGAAGAAATACAGCACCTTCGACCGTGAGCTCCTGGCTGTTTATCTAGCTGTGCGGCATTTCCGTTACTTCCTGGAAGGGAGAGATTTCACGGTTTTCACAGATCACAAGCCACTCACATTTGCTTTTGCCAAAGTATCTGAACCTTGGTCAGCCCGACAACAGCGACATTTAGCTGCAATTTCAGAGTACACCACCTGTGTTAAGCACATAGCAGGAAAGACCAATCTTGTGGCAGACGCACTCACGGATTGTCATCAATGGTGTGCACAGTTTCGGCCAGGGGATTGACTTCACTGCCATGGCAACAGCACAGCAGGACGACCAGGAGATGGACACATACAAAACTGCCACTTCAGGATTGTCACTCCAAGATATCCCATTTGGTCCAACAGATACGACACTTCTCTGCGATATCTCAACTGGCCAGCCAAGACCGATTGTCCCCAGGAGTTTCCGTAAGACAGTATTTGATGTTGTACATAGCCTATCACATCCCTCCATCCGGACAACCCAAAAGCTCATTACGGATAGGTATGTGTGGAAAGGGGTGCACAAGGAAGTAGCCCAGTGGGTGAAGACTTGCATAGCTTGTCAAGAATCCAAGGTCCAACAACACACAAGAGCCCCACCCCAGGTTTTTGAGGTGCCACACCGTCGATTCGATCACATTCACATTGACCTTGTTGGCCCACTACCGCCATCACACACCTCCTCACCATCGTGGACCGGTTTACCAGATGGCCGGAAGCAATCCCACTGAAGGGAACTGACACTGAGACGTGTGCCAGGGCATTAGTCTTCCACTGGATTGCCCATTTTGGCATGCCATTGGATTTGACCTCTGACAGAGGCTCCCAATTCACCTCAAAGTTATGGTCCACCATCGCCAAGCTCTTGCATCACACAACTGCTTACCATCCACAGGCAAACGGCCTTGTAGAACGTTTTCACTGACACCTGAAGTCCTCCCTTAGAGCTCGACTTACAGGCCCGAACTGGCTAGACGCACTACCTTGGGTATTGCTGGGCATTCGTACAGCCCCAAAAGATGATCTCAGGTGTTCCTCGGCTGAACTTTTATTTGGTGCTCCTGTCACAGTCCCTGGTGATTTCATTGCCACTACTCCAACAACTCACACACCAGCCAGTGTCCTACCACAGCTGCGAGAAATTGTCAGCAAGTTTTCACCTATACCCACCACCCGCCATTGCAAACCAAAATCATCTATGCCCTTTGACCTACGGAATAGTGATTATGTCTTCATCTGTCGTGACACCAGGCACTCAGCACTCCAAAGCCCATATGAGGGACCTTTCCACGTTATAAGCAGGGACCCGAAGTTCTTCACTATTGATTTTGGTGGCAAGCCCAACACAGTCTCCATTGACCGCCTCAAACCGGCTCACCTTGACACAGACGAACCAGTCCAAGTAGCCAAGCCACGGCGCAGAGGACGTCCACCTACAAAGCCACGTCCACCATACAACGACGGTTCTGGGGGGGAGTCCTGTGGCGGCACATAGCTACCAGATTACCGAACCATCTAGTCTGGAACCTTCTAGAACTTTAGGACCTTTGTTGTGTGTATGGGTAATTAGCTAGCTTAGTGTTAATTGATGTCACTGAGACCATATAAGGCCTCATGCTGTTTTTGAATATTTTAATTGTTCTGTCTGCTGTTGAAAAAGAAGTTTGCTAGATTCGCTTCACTTACCTAACTTTCTGGTCCACTTTCTTCTTAGCTAGCTAGATTCCATCAATTAAGAAGTCGCCATGATCGTGAAGAGGGCTATACCTGAAGAAATGAAGGCCAAAAATAGTATGCAAGCCAAGTGAAAAAGGAAATTCAGCAGCTGTGAAGCGAAGTCTGTAGATATTGTTGCACATGTGCTAAAATAATCGTACTGTACCGAATAAAAGACTACCATAATTCTTCATTGAAAAATGCTTGAATATGGTATGCTGAAGTTATACTTAGCTCCTCCAAGTTTATATTTTCCAGCATAATTTTTGATGATCATAAACACCTATAATTCTGCCAAGGCTTCACACCTCTTCAACAATCTTTAGATACAAGTCTATGTTATTTTTACTAAAGTTGCCACATGGTTTTGATGGCTTAAACACAAGTAGTAAAGTGCCATTTTTTATTGAGTTCACTAGCTATTATCAGAGAGTGCGGTAGCGTAGGGTTAGTCCGGAATGGGCGTGGCTTCTCTCATTAGAACACTACAAACTAGACTCTCTGTATCTCTTCTATTCTTGCTACAGGCTCCTTACATCTGGAAAACAATGCAGAAGATGATATGTCTGCTCAAACTCCTCCAGAACAGCATTAACAATCGGCACCAGCCACCGTCTAAATCTAAAAATTTTTATGATTCGTTCATCATCATCATCATCATCATCTTCTTCTTTGATGGCTGTAACTGCAATCAAATTCATATCAACTTGTACAGTTATAACCACATATTGTGCTTTTTACCATCATTATCCACAGAGATTTCCTCCAAAATAATCAGTCATATCGAATGACTTTCAATACAATGTCTTTAAATTTAAAATGACATCATTTGTGCGCATGTCTGTTATGATCACGTGTGTGGTGCGCCCCCACGCGTGGCGAAGATAATCATAACTAAACATGAGTTGATAAAAAAATAAACAAACAAGTGAAGGGAAAACAATTTATGCTAAATAAAAAGGCCATGTAGGGTTAGCCTGTACTTTAACAGTTTCTGTCAACAAAAAGCTGCCTTCAATAATAATCCCTACATCACTGCCTAAACCAAGCAGAACACTTTTACACTGACATGAATTAAAGCAGCTTGGTGGGAGGCAGTGATGTAGGGATTATTATTGAAGGCAGCATAATTTTGATGTTTGTTCACAGAAACTGCTACAGGTAAAAGTACAGACTAATCCTACACGGCCTTTTTATTTAGCATAAATTTTTTCCCCTTCACTTGTTATTTTATTTATCAAGTGGAACTGCATACCAAGTAGAAAAATGATAATTGCCATGCAAGGGGTGGGGTTTCCAACTTACAGGGCTGGCTCGTGAGGGTGGGCCAGGGGGGCCATGGCCCACCTTACTAATTAATGTGAAAACTAGAAGAAATTCTTACACTTCATTTAGCAAACCCAAGGTAGGCACAGGCGGATTATGCCAGCATATATCCCACCTAATACATTTACTCCCATAGAGAAAAGTGCTCTTACTGTCATAAATTCCTTCCCTCAGGGTAAAATGCGTTTATGACTCATAAACGCACTGTTCCCCAGGCTATGAATAGCAACAGTTTTAGGTTTTCTGAAGCTGACTGTTGGAAGAAGATGATAATGAAGATAATCATGAGATAATGATCAGATAACATTGTCATTAATTAGCTATTACTAAAGAGTTTATTTCTGTCTCTGTATTATGTTGGTAGTTCATAGCTGACTGTTGGAAGAAGATGATTATGAAGTTAACGATCAGTCTATAACATTGTCATTAACTATTACTAAAGAATCTATTTCTGTCTCTGGGTAGTTTATAGCTGATTGTTGGAAAATGAAGAAGTCATCTGGTGCTGGGTCACAAGGAAACTTCATAGCTTTTTTTTTTTTTTTGCAATTTTCCACAAGAAGAAATTATTTCTAAGGCCCATTGGTATTTTTTGGCGTCATACCTTCCGCTAGCTTCGCCAAAACGTGGGTGGAGGAACTCGTTAATAGCTGGGTGTGGTGGGAATGGGAGGAGCCCCGTAGTTCGTAGTCTTGCTTGAGAGCACGAGGCTCTGTAAGCTTACTGTAGAGTTCGAGTCTGAACAACGGCACATCCCAGGACAGGGACAAGCCATGGCAGGAGTTTTCGTTTTGTTTCGTAACTAAGGGGTAGCTACGCTCTAGCTACAGACCGACCAATGAAATCGTGCGCCCTGGGGATATATAACAGTTAGAACATGGTAGTCCTGGTGATTATGGCCAAATAAACAACCTTATCCTCGGGCTGCGCCCTCGGATTCGGTTGTTTATTGGCCATAATCACCAGACTACCATGTTCTAACTATTATATAAATTTTAGCATAATAGGTACGTCATGGCAAAGGGCATAATTATGGCATAATTGGGCAATTTTTCTGGCATTACAACCCACTACTGCATGCCATGCACTAGGTCTATTCTTTCTATTCAGCAGTGAATCACAGGATCAGCACTAGTAGTTGGCTAGTTGCTAAGTGCTAATTAAAAGCAACATCACTGTAAAAACTAATGTGTACAAACAATCCATTTTTAGGTTATCTCGAGTTGCAAATTGCAACTCTGATAACCTAAAAATGGGTTGTTTTTACACATTAGTTTTTACAGTGATGCATGTGAATGTGATGTAGGTGTTGCATCAGAATCTTGTATAATTTTGTGTTGGCATATTTGGGCATAATAATTATTTGGAAAATAGTGGCAGTGCTAAAAAGCATAATTGGGGGGGGGGGGGGGGGGGGGGATTGGCAGAATCCACCTGTGCCTAACCCAAGGTGTTGAAACTACTCATTTTCCATTGATCATGTAAAATATAAATCACAAGCATGTCATGTGCTCTGCTAAGGGAATACAGCTGCTGTTATCAGTGTAGAGATAGCACTCTTTCACTTCAAAGTGGCCCACCCAATATTGAATTGGATGAGCCAGCCCTGTAACTAGAGTCAGAGTCAGAGAGAAGCTAGTTCATGCTATGAAGCACAACTAAAGCTTAGGGAAGAGCAACAAGGTACCGAAGGTAGCATAGATTTGCAAGTGTATAAGCTGGAAACCCTTTTTGGTGATTTCTCCGTTCCGCTGGCCTCACTAAACTACCAGTGTTTGCTGGGCAATGGCTGAGAAAGAGAAGATGGCATGCAATTTCTAGCTCCTTTATGACAGTACTAAGTACTGAGATGGGAAGAATGAAGCTCTAGAGTGCATGCAAGAGCAGAAACATTACATTACATTTAGTTTTATTAATTTTTCTACTTGGTATTTTATTTATTTATTATTATTATATTTTTGCTTACATGACAGCACTCTGGGAAATTGGCATCAGTAAATTTTTCTATATCAAATTCTTTGTCTTCATCTAGTCCTACATATTGAAGGTATACTATGATTTAGTGGTGCAGCAAGTATATGGATCAGTCAATGTATCCTACTCCAAGGGTTAGCTACTCTTACCCCAAGGGCTAGCTACTGTGTATTTCTTAGACACCTTTAAGCTTTGACATGAGCTTTCTCCCCTTTTCCTTTATATTTCGACCGATTGTCCATAAGAAAGATTTTTTTTCTGCAAACTGCTTGTCATCAAGAGGAAGCTGCGATAAATTATTCCGACGCTCCTTCATAAAAGCGTAGTAGCTTCTCTTACAATTGGATAACTCTGAGAGTGGTTGCCCAGAGGAAAGGTCAGCCATCCTAGAAGAACTCCTCCTAACTGCAGTTAATTTTCATTTTAGAAGGTTGGCGCGCCCGCGCCGCGCCGCCGCGCCGGGCCAATAGCTAGCTAGCTGGCCGGCTAGCCCCATAGCGCATGCGCTAACTAACCAGTTAATGAGCTAACACCTGTGGATTATGAAAAAGTAATTAGTAACTACACACACACACACACACACACACACACACACACACACACACACACACACACACACACACACACACACACACACACACACACACACACACACACACACACACACACACACACACACACACAACAACAACAACAACAAAACAAACAAACCAAAAAAAACAACAAAAAGCAAACCAACAAACAAAACAAAGTGAAATAAACTTGGGGTAAAGTTACAGTTGAAGAATACTAAACATTCATAGATTAATAGCTAATTATTAGAGAAAAAAACATTAAAAAAAATGCAAATGCTTCCATCAATCCAGGGAGAGGTGATGGGCATACGATTGAGCCACTGGCTTGGTTGCCTCTCCACTGGGTGATTTTTGGGGATGAGCCGGTCCTCTGACCCAGGTGATGGTCAATTCTGCTGATGGTAAGGGACACCTCTTCGCTCCATCCTCCCAATGATTCGACCACCATGGGGGACGAAAGATACACCTACTGCTCGGCAGGACTCATGTGAGCAGCCATCTTCCTCTCCTCTCCTACATGTAAAGCATGACCTTCGGTGTTGGCGGCACCAGGCAGGGTAGAAGATTGCAGGGTGGAAATGACGGCGATGTCTAGGGCAGCAGGACTACCTCTGTACCGATTAGGGAGGAAAATGTCAGCTGGATGACTATTGGTCCTGGGAATGAGGGAAGGGATTTCCTTCCTAGGGGCAAGGGGAGTTGACTGGGCAGCAGAGAAGAGAACGTCCCAAAGGGAATCGTGGCAATGGCCGTTATCACCGCATCCCACATAGTGATCTCCGAAAGAATCCACTATGCCTTCCTTGGGTTCTTGCCTGTGATCCCTAAATTGGTTTGTCACAAAACACCTACTGATCAAGCTGGAATCTTTCCAAGCAGAAGCTACCCATCATCACTCAGCATGCAGCTGTACGTCTGGCTTTGGACACAGATATACTAGACTACACCATTATTCATACCTGCATATTATAATTATTGACTACCAAGATGACCTGGTGATGGTGAAGCCATATAATGATACAGTCTCTAGGTAGTATTTATGGAGAACATAACTACTAGCTGCGGGTCCTAAAGGTACCTGTACCATACAAAACTTGTACAAGGAATTAACCATGCAGACCATTGTTTGACTATTCCCTTGTGACAAAAACAATATTTTAAGGCTCCTTCTTCAATATTGCTTGAATACGATTAATTTTATCTCAGTAGCTATGCCCCCAGCAGAAGGCAGTTTTTCTATAAGAGCTCTATTAAGTCCTCCTAAAACTCTGTCTTGAGGCAGTGGTTCATTTATCTGAATTATCTGTTGGGGCTGCCTAGGTAGTCAAGGTATGTCTGGCCATACCTTGGCTATACCTAATAGCAAGTAAAGAAAACATTAAATGAATGAAGGTGGTGTAGGGATGACAAGCTAAAGAATCCAAGAATAAGTAGTTTGGGGATAGCTAATGGATGCTTCTTTCAAAAAAAATCAGACAGAAATTTAAAAACTGTACACTGCAATGATGATATCATTTTCAGCTTTGGGGCTTGTGGTTGAGTGCTCTCTCTGTTCCTTCTGTAGATGGAACCTGGAAGCCTGAATCTTATTTTGATGATATTGAAGCTTTTCATTCTGACTAGCTTCTGAAGTAAATGTGAGGATAGATGTGAGAGAAGAAGAAACAGTGAATGTTAATAGCTTTTGGACCAACTGAAGTGTCCTGATCCTAAACCACGAATAACTGTAATTGAATTTTTTTTCATCAATTTTTATTACTAAAGGAATCTTAGGTAATTCTGAGAGTAACCAACACGAGGATCTGAGAATAATTTATCTAAGCTTAACTTGCTTGTAAACTTAGGGTCTAAAACCCAATGGACTGCAATAAGTCCGTATACATCAAGCAATATCACAATCTTTTTGCTTTATGTATTAGCTACATTAGATTCAAGTCAAAATTAATGCTATTATAGTGAATTGCATGTGAGTCTTCCCTTCAAATTAAGATGCTTTACTAGTTGATATATATGACTCATCATTAGGTTGTCAAATGTCAGTCATCCCTACAATAAGTTCATTTTTACTGGTATAGAAAATGTCCTGAGATATTGTCCAACTACATACATAGAGGTATAGCCAGCCACACTATGAAAATGTTCAAAGCTTGTGTTAAATCGACACCAAGTGTACAGGCAATAACAGCAAGTGCTCCTGGACACTCATGGGTGTACTTAGAAGTATCATACGTATCAATGAGGGATCTACTTCGAGAGCAACCTCAAATCCCTTCATAGTTCCTAACCCCCCTTGGAAAATCTCAGTGACTATACCCAAAAGTTCTTTAAACCTGGGACTGGGTATGTAGTGTATGCTCATAGCAGCACCTGTGTCAACTTCCATGGGGATAACACACTCAACTAGTACATTAGCTAGGTGCCCTTTCTTGCCACAGCTCTGACATGTCCAGTCTTTGCAATGACAGTTGGGGGCGAGGTATCCCGCTTCACCATACCAATGACATGTAACATTGGTATCCTGCTTTTTCCCAGCAGTCTTGTTCACCGGTTCTTGGCAGTTGATGGAGTTCTCATCTCCCTCAGATTCCTGGTGGCAGTCTCAGACCCTTGGGCTATGGGTTAAAGCCTTCTCATAGCCTCTGCCAGCAACTTCTTCTGAGTATGTTCGTTGTTGATACCGGTCACGAAGCATCTTCTCGAGTGTATCACCAAAGTTACAGAACTCTGCCAAGTGACGTAAGGCAGCCAAGTAGTCTGCTATGGATTCTCCTTCTTTCCTGGTTCTGGTGTTGAAACGAAACTTTTGCATGACCTCTGATGGCATAGGGTTGTAGTGCTTAGACAAGGCTGTAAGCAGATCCGCCAGTGTCTTCTCACTGGGCTTGGTAGGAGCTACCAAGTTCCTCAATAGATTGTACGACTTGGGTCCCACTACCACAATGAAAATCGAACGCTTCTTTCCGTCCTCGGTGATCCCATTAGCATCCAAGAACCCTTCAAACCTCTCTACGTAGTTGGGCCACTCTTCTACACTTGGTTTGTAAGCCCCAATTTCTCCTAGCATAGGCATAGCCATCAGGATCCCGTCCTCATCGCCAAAATGTCGCAGGTCACCAGAACAAGAACTTAATCAAAATACTCACTTTTTGCAGACTGACATTAAAACCAGACTAAAACATGAATATGCATAAGATGATGTATTGTGATAGAATTGTGAGCATGCTCAATACAACATACATATAAATTACCACATGTGATGTATTCCATATCTCTCAGTGGTACATTAATAATAGTTAAGTTGAAAACAGAAGCTTCCAAACAAGATTCGAATGCCTGCCATGGGAAGCCCCAAGAGCTTATGGGATGATCAACTACATTTAAATGACCTGTATGTCCTCTGAATGTATATTAGTGTACATATTATAATGCACTAAGTTTTAAAAATAGATGGCTACTTAATGCAATGTACTGTTTCAGCCTGTACATGAATGACTCTTCACTCTCATAATTAAAATAAATCAGTTCAATAATAATATTATTATCTAATTAGCTGTAGCTACTTTAGATAAGCTATGTTTGTATCTCTCTGCAACTGTTTTAAATTGAGCAAACAAATAATTAAGATGACTACACTGGTCAGTCAATGCTGTATGTGCTTCAATATCTTGTAGTAGCTGTTTGATATCCTAAAAATTAGCCGTGATTGATAATAAAATAGGGTATTATTACGTATAATACACTTGTTTAGCATAGGGGTAGGTGAGTGAAGCATTTTTCGTACCACATGCCGAGGTTCTCAAATCTGAGACTTTACAGAGGCTGGTCACTGGACTGAAGCTTTATGAAGGCAGCTATCAGTTTAGGGATTTCTTTCTGTACTGAAGAAGTAGATAGCTAATTGATCATACATGGTTTTATGTGAATTTCATTTGTATGTGATCAATTTCCAGCACAACTGCACAAATAATTTTATCAGTATCTATATAAACAGCATAGTCAGCAGAGAAGCAACTCAAGAATGCAGTGAAGCAAGACAAAATTAACATGAGATTCCACAATTATCACACATTGAAATCCTTTTTTTCTTTCTTGCTTTCTATAATCAATCCCTTGAACTCTCACACCACTTGACTACCACATACAATTTTCATATCAAGGTAGCTACTTGTCTGCAGCCAATACAGCATTCATTTTTCACATCACTTCAAGACCATGCGAGATATAAACCTGCTACACTTCTTATCTAATCTTTAAACACCCATGAAACCACACCCATCAAAAATAAATCTTGGCCCATGTGCGCACATGAACTATAGCTAGCTAGCTAGCTCACATGACCACTCTGCATATCTCACGCTGACTCGTGTAATAAGTTTTACACTCTAAAATATCCCAGGCGTATGTGTCCTGCCCTGCCAATTGTGCTCGAGCTCTAGGCTATAAGTGGATTGTAGGTGCTTGGTGGATAGGCTTATCTAAGTGCTCTGTGGTAAGCATTAATGGCTTCCTATGTATGGTGGAACAGCAGCCATTTATACATATAGCTAATTCCACAGTCTTTACTACATAGATTACGTAAAGCAGAGTGAGTATTACCCAGGTCAAGCCCTAGAGAGCAGTAACTGATAATCTAGCATACTATTAGTTTCAATAGATATAGCTATACCTTTTTCAGATCTTCTATCTGTTCATTCAATCGATTGTTGAACTTTTCATTAAAGTCCATCAATCGCTTCTTGACTGAGTCACAATAACTTTCCCAATACATCTGCGCATAAAGATAAGTTAGTCATAGAAATCATAGCAATACTGATATCTTGTTTGATTACATCCAGAGCAGAAAATTTTTTGAGGCATGATAGCAAGTCAAGATATTAATACTTCTTCAGCTCTATGAATTAATATGTAGCTAGCTATGTAGCTCAATCAATTAAGCTCTTCAGTTCTTCTAGTCCTAAAGTACACATGTACATTTCTACATCGGATTCCATGCATGCACACAGAATTGCACATAGCACCAAAATTATCTATTAACTAATGACTGCACAAATAAGGGAACATTTTGGAATACCTAGCTACAAACATATGGATGCCAGATGCAGCTGTAAGAGTTCAAAAGGAACTCTTATGGTTATAATGCTGAAAAATTGGCTTTATATACCCTGCAATTTACTCACATCAAGTACGTATTTCTCAAAATCTTCAAAATATTGTTTGACTAAAGCATCAATCTCTTCACTCAATTTCTCCACAACACTAGCTATTTCTTCTGTCTGCCTCCTATAAACAAACATAAGCTCGTCTGGTTACCGGGCATTGCAAACAAAATAAAATTCTGCACACTTTAATACACTAAGTAATTGAACTGATCACTTCATGCATGCTTTATAATTTCCTGCCTTTGTATTATAGCTAGCAATTTTTAGCTCTTTAAAAATAAACAAAGAAACAAACAAAACAAAAACAAAAACAAAATAATAACAACAACAACAACAACAAAGTGTGATTATCACAAATTACGAACCTGGCCAGCTGTATAAAACTATATAGATGAATTAATATGTAGCTATGTAGCTCAATCAATCAGCTATTCATGCAGGATGAATCGAATATAATATGCACAAAAGCTAATAGCTAGTTGTTTTAACAAGGCATGCAGCAGTAAAAAGTTCCAGTTGCAGGACCTATAGAGCTCTTTCACCACGTGATCCCTTGCTGAAAACTATGGACTTGCACGGAAGTTATACGGATAGTTTTAGAATACACGGAAGTTACACTGAAATATCCGGCTGTCCTGGTGTACAAGTGAATAGGCAGCTATACAGTGAATTCAGCTACACCTGCAGTAGAAGTTATGATTCTTCAGTATGTTGCAGCTATAGTTGCTAATGTAAAGATATATCCTCGGTATGAAAAGCTACTCCTTGCGTGACAAGAACTAGAGTGATTTATTTATTGCTTCTGTACGGAGCTGCTATTAACATGTACATCGCGGGTGGGGTCAATTTATCGCAATTGATCTGTGAAAGAGCTCTATAGTGCATGTAGTACATCAGTGAGTTATTGTCTACAAAATGTAATTATGAGATAAAGGACTAAAGTAGCCAGTATATGTCTGCGTGCTGGTTTTTGAATAATACTATACAGACTAGTTAAAAGAGGTTGATCTAACAATCATACTGTTTGACATAATATTGCAAGTTTATAGCTAGTTACATACATAGCTTTTTGAAAGGCCACCAATTTTTTTGGTGTTGGAGTAGATCTATATGATGCAGGTAGTGGACCATCAGATTCACTGCAAGTATTGTAAAGAGAGAAAATCCATACATAATTATTTCCATAAACAGAAAATTAATATTTTCCTCCTTTAATGTTATTTTCTGTTACCACTCCCCCTCCCTCCTGTTAAAAAATTACAAATAAATAGACATGAACAACAACAAAATAAATTACAAATGATGTAGTTGTTTACCTCTCATTCTCAAATTCTTTTGGTTCATCACTTATTAAAGATTCTGAATCAGTGTTGGCTCTTACAATAGTTGATTGTTCTACAACTTGTTGAGCTTCGCTATTGTCTGTCTGAAAGGCTGGAGTTGGTGTCAATGCAGAAACAGATTCTGACTTTGCTGGTACTTCATCTATTTGAGTCGGTTCATGTACATTACCATGAGAATCAACTGGAATTTCATTTTGGCAACCATTTGGAACACTACTGTGATTATTTTCAGGATCATTATCTTCATGGGGTGTTGATGTTCTAGAAAACTTTTTTTTGAGTTTCTGAATCGCTCCCCTAGCAATAAAAAGTTCAAAGGCATGCATTAGAACTTCCATGTTGTTTGGCACCATTCATTGCTTCACTGCAAGTAATTAATCTTTGGGGGGGGGGGGGGGGGATAATTGCCATGATTGCAGGTTAAATATTCTGGGATAGGAGATGCAAGCTTTCTCCACAAAATATGCTGAGTTTTTGAAAGAGAGGTTATAAAAAAATCGGTGTGCTAGCATGCAGAAATTTTTATGCCCACTTTTGCCTAACTACACCCTTTTCAAATAAACCACGCCCACTTGAAGTAATGCAAATAATAATAATAATAATAAACAATGACTTAGCAGCTGGAATCATTAATTTTTGTAGTTGATATGAGCCAGTCATGTTATAGTAACCAGGGGTGGTTCAGGGTGTTTGATTGAACCCCCTTTTCAAAATGAATTAAGCATGAGCACATGTGATGTGCATATGCACGCATGCATATTCTGTGCATTCAGCTGGTATTGAAAGCAAAGATAGCAGTGAGAAAGAGAACGAGTCAGGCAAAGCCTATCGGTATCTTCATCCTTAGCCATAGCGGGCCTGCCCAGAATCTAACTTACTGACACATCTCCTTTATCTTTTCCAATAAAGTGATATATATATTCCTGTATTAAAAATAATATTAAGTAATTATACATAAGTGTATAATTTTATAAGTTAATTAACCCTTACGGAACTGGAATCCTGTCACTGGCCTCCTTGAAGTTTGGAGCCTCAAACACTGGAATACACTCCTCAAATTCTACCAAAAATAGAATTCTCTATCATAATTATTTCATAATGATGTCAAATATTAGTACCTTTGGATTTCACAGATTCATAGTGTTCACTTCTAGAACATATTGATCCTTCCATCCATGAAATTTTCTCAGCAACAACAGTCAACTGTTGACTACGAGTCAGAAGCATCTCAGGGAAACAGATTTTATTAAAGGTTGCTGTTAATTCATGAAGAAATGCATTCACATCTGCGAAAGTATTATGTTACTGAGTTCTAGTGCTGAATTTATACAATTGAACTATACAGTACCTTCTTCAAATTTATGAGGATCGTAATTTTCAGCATTGATAGAACTATCTTTAAATTTCTCCATTATCATCTTCAGTTCTCCAACCACTTTGGATTTGGGATCTGAATTCTAAAAACATAAACAATGTTCAATTAGAAGTTCTATGGTAATACCATCAATGATTTTCAAAGATTCAATAGTCACCCCCTTACCGTTGAAGCCTTATAGCATGTGCATTGTAAGTCTTTAGTGCACTGTTAGTGTACAAACTTTCACTATCTTATAGCTATACTAATTTCACTTGACCAGCTGCATTTCCTGGGAAGATGGCGGGCTCTGTTTACTACAATGATTCTATCCATAATTTTGATCAACAATGGATAGTCGACTTTAGGTATGGGTCGACAATGATGGTTTACGCTACTGCATTAGCTATCACTCATGCAGCAAAGAAAATTTGAAATAAAGCATGAAAATATGTAATACAGATAATTATACTTATATAGGGATGACAAGTCAAACATCAAAAAGAAGGGGTGAATACAGCTGAAATTTACCCTTTGATATTTTAACTGAAGTCTCAAATCAAAATAGCTAGGTAGGGATGGCAGGTTTTATGAATAAAAAGAGTTAAGCTACCCCTTCCCCTACTTGTCATCCCTATAATTAACTTTCATTAACAAACTTTTTTGTATCATAATTATACTCTATGCTTGTAGGTACATGGATGCATGTATGTGGATGCATATTAGCATGTGTGGTATGAAACATTCTATTGGTGTCAACAGTCGTCATGCAAACTCTAATTTTCATAACATCATTTTTGACCTGACATGTGGGCAGTTTTTAGTGGAAGAATCCAACTGCTTTATTCCCCCATCAAACCATGCAAGCTCTATATTTCCACCACCTACCTATAGGCAGTGGATATAAATGTAGGGCTTGGTTTGATATGAGGCTGCACTATATTATCCATTTAATTAGATTAACTTTTTTATGCTTTGTGATCACTTGTAATAATCAATACTCATGATCATTAATGCATGCACCTCAATTATAATAGCCATAATTGTACTTATAAACTCAAGAACTCTAGCTCACTTAGCCAGCTACAGCTGCTACATGCTCAATCGAAGATGTACATAATACTACAATTATACCTTCATATCTTTTTCATACTTCTCTTTGAATTTTTCCTTTATTGGTGATCTGCTATCTTGCGAATGTGACATGGAGCTCTCAATGATTTCTCTGTAAACCTCATATATAGATTCCATTGCTATAAGTCCATTTGTAATAGTTGTTTCAGAGTCTAAAGTTACCAAAATTTCACTCTGTTATTACATATCATAATACACTAAGGTATTATAACCATACCTCTTAATAGACTTGCCATTTCATCTCTTTTATCCATTAGCTTATGTCTACTGGTTTCAATATATTTTGAAAGGTCATTCTTTATCTTCTCTATCCATACAAAGATACAGTGTTTGGCCATTCCTTGCAATCTTTAATGGAATATTATAAACAAAGCTTATATGAATACAATACTGTCAGCACATTATGTATGAGAATGAAGTCATTAGCAAGCAATTACAGTGCAATTGCTGTATAGAGATGGTTATTAAGTAATGAACAATGTCAAGCAATGGGTATTATTATTGTGGAATATTTTCTATACATTAAGTGGCTACTACACTTGCTTGATTAAGAGCACAAGGAGAGATGCAATACTCTAGAGGGTATAGATTGATTCTAAAGTGTTTTATGGCTGAACTGTCTGATGATAAATTTGAATCCATGGTCACATTTTTGCTTTGGCACCAAAGTGCTGAGGTGCAGTGCCGGAATCATTAGCGAGCGAAATGAGCTTACCCCTTATTCATGCAAATTGAGATTTGGATACATACGTCACATTTAATACGTATTCTATTGACCTTTGACCCCACAAATGAAACATGCCCACAACACTTAGCAACAAACAGCTGTCTAGTCTCATGCGCCAGACCTTTATGCAGACGGAAGGGGAGGGAAAGGTCTGGTAACTATTCATAATGTCTGTAAATGCTTACCACAAAGACTTAATAAAGAGTCTACAATCCACTTAGATAAGCCTAGTGCTTACTATCCAGGCTGTAGAAATCAATAAAGCAATATCAGAGAGAGAGGTAGCTCTCTCTATGTAGGGATGACGTGGACGGCTGCGCACGCCGTCTATAGACTAATACAAAAGTGAAATTCTAGTTCCACCACTTAGACTTAACAAAAGCTACTGTGAATGATTATCCAGCCTACTAGAGCCTATACTACAATGTGCAGACCAAGTTTCAGGACCAGGGAGCTTACCGTTTCAGAAACAGGTAAATCACTGGATTCTTCTTCTTCTCTATTAGTATTATTATTATTATTATTATTATTATTCTTAGACAATCATATCTCTCAAACCACTCAAGCTACAGCTATGATTTCTGAATAAATCCACTCCAAATTCTACCAACTACGATCTTTCGTACTCATCAATCCTTGGAAGAGTTGATGTAAAAAGGAGACACTATGGAGCACAGTACTCGACTAACTTAATTATTGGAAGCCATTTTTTAATAATCTGCAGCTCATGCGATCGCGCGCGACACGTGGTACTGGGTAAAGGGTCTCCGGATCTGTTATGCATGCCGGAACCAACCGCGGGCCCGGCGGTATGCGGGGGGTACCGCTGGCGGTATTGTGGATACCGCGGGCGGCAGTAAATATTTGCGAAGCGGTCGCGGGTGACCCTTCTCGGCCACCATAGGGGCCAGAATAACGCGTAATCCCGCGCTATCAGGCGTATCTTCGCGGTGCACGCGATTTATCGCAATAATTTTTTTTTTTTTTTTTTTCGCAATAATCCGCGTAAGCGCGCGCAAAGTTCAACACGGGGATCCCTCCACAGGTAATCTGGTGATTCCATGCATTCATTACCATGCTGCATTAGGTCTCATTCAGAAGTGTTGTTGTTGTTGTTGTTGTTGTTGTTGTTGTTGTTGTTGTTGCTGTTGATCATTGGCAGACTACAGAGCTCAAAGTTCAAATTCCAGGCATTCTATCAGCTACCATTACTATAGCTACCATGCAGTGAACCTCTGATGAATTAAAGAACCCTCCTTGAAAATAAAAAAGATCTGGACACCTTTCAATGCATCCAAGGTAAAGTCCCCTGTTTGCTGCAATCACCTCCAAAGAGAGAGAGGATAATCTCCCAATGCATGTGTCCCTAAAAAAAGTTAAGCCACTGTGCCTGCATATAATTATAATTATCAACATGATTATGCACTCATTATACACACTCATTATAATTTTATATGGCCCTACATGTAGCTATGCATAATTATGCCTCTTTTCAGTTATATAATTGTCTTGAGCATTTTTGAGAATGGTTTAAAAAATGGGTGTGATTGCATATAGCTAGAGGTGAGTGTGGACAGCAATTTTTCCCCCAGAGTACATTGTGCAGGGGCATTATAATACAGGATTCAGGAGTATAGCATGAGTAGGCGACCAACTAATGATTCAACGGCGCCCTATCACTTCTTGCCTACGTACATAATTATATTTATGATCACATAAAAGTGAGCTGACTTATCTTTTCCTACAACACATACATAGCTATGGCTACAGCCCTGAATTTCTATGCAGTTTCAGCAATATTTCGATGTGGTAAACAAATTACTAGTGTAGTTACCAGTAATTACTGCAATTACATCTTCCCTCATCAGTTCGCATACCTAATTGCAGTAGTTTATAATTGCACTCCTACTTCTAGAGATTCAGTGAATCTGTCTCAAAAAAATATTGGTCCGGCCAAAGCCGGACTGGCCTTAATGGAGATTACCCCCCTGGCTAGCAACACAGTGTGTCAGGCTGACACATTCAGCACTCTTGAGTATAAACAAGTGACACTGGTATCATATCCTCTCACACACATTTAGACACTCAGTTTGATGCTCATGCAGGTTATAGTCATTGTCTTATATACCCCTCCCCTCCCCTAACTGAACCATGTGCTATAATATTATTACAAGCATAATAATAGCACTGCTAACCACAAATACTTATACAATTGTGCTAAAATAACAGCTGCAACTCAGGAACTGAACATGGAAATGAGCCACTACATAAATTTTGTTTTAGTTCATAACCAGTCCAGAAATTCCAAAAGTATGGAAAAATGAAAGTATGAATCTTTTTATAAAGACTCGTTATAATTTTGATAGAAATTAGGAAGCTTCATAACAACAAAATCATTTATATTCTGTTTACCACGAGAATATTCTTCATTCCTGGTGTGTGTAATCCGTTCTAGAAAAGTGACTGTCTAATATTTAATTTCTAGCTGCCTTATACCATACTATACAAAAATAAACAGTTAAACAGCAGTATACTAGTAGCTATACAAAGATAAACAGCAATATTATACTGGGATAAATTTATTTCAATTCTGTCAGGGCAGAGAAATCCATTAAATAAGTATACTAGTAGCTATACATAAGTAATTTATTTTGAACTGCCTAATGAAAACTGTCCCCAATCTTTGGTAAACAGAATATAAATGATTTTGTTGTTATGAAGCTTCCTAATTTCTATCAAAATTATAACGAGTCTTTATAAAAAGATTCATACTTTCATTTTTCCATACTTTTGGAAATTCTGGACTGGTTATGAACTAAAACAAAATTATGTAGTGGCTCATTTCCATGTTCAGTTCCTGAGTTGCAGCTGTTATTTTAGCACAATTGTATAAGTATTTGTGGTTAGCAGTGCTATTATTATGCTTGTAATAATATTATAGCACATGGTTCAGTTAGGGGAGGGGAGGGGTATATAAGACAATGACTATAACCTGCATGAGCATCAAACTGAGTGTCTAAATGTGTGTGAGAGGATATGATACCAGTGTCACTTGTTTATACTCAAGAGTGCTGAATGTGTCAGCCTGACACACTGTGTTGCTAGCCAGGGGGGTAATCTCCATTAAGGCCAGTCCGGCTTTGGCCGGACCAATATTTTTTGAGACAGATTCACTGAATCTCTAGAAGTAGGAGTGCAATTATAAACTACTGCAATTAGGTATGCGAACTGATGAGGGAAGATGTAATTGCAGTAATTACTGGTAACTACACTAGCAATTTGTTTACCACTAGAAGTGCATATCATCCTGCATATCTCTGGATAACACTTGTTGTCTTGCACAAAAAAAAATTAATGGTAAGAAAATTTTTTATCAATATACATGCCAAACCCCCCCCCCCCCCCCCCCCCCCCCAGATTGCTTCTCAGACACCTTAATCACAAAAATTTCCTGGGGGGGGGGGGGGGGGGGCATGCCCCCAGATGGCATGCCCCCAGATGGCATGCTTCGTGCACTGTGTGATCATAATAGCCTGACCAAATTTAACCTCAAGATTACACCCCTGCTAGCTTTAGCACTAAACCTCTTCCTGGATGGTCACAAAAGAATGTATGTAACTACCACCCATGAACTTCCAGTATGATAAGTGCGACTATCTTCTGTTCAGAGTATACCTGAACCAAAGTTTTCATACAGAAGAATTTCATATAGCAAGAGGATAGCTTGTAAATTTAAGATGCCTTATGATAAGTTTCCTTGGCAATGGGTGGCACACATCAGATTCTATTGGGAGTAGTCTGACTTTTGATCTTTGTGGCACTCACATCTTAAATCACTTTGTACAACACTAATCATAATTACAGATTTTGATGAAATGTTAGAAAATACATCATGTACTACAATAGATCCATTTATGTCATTGTGTAATACTTTTTTTATATGTAATAATCATTCTGGCGCATCATAATACTTTGGTGGGGTTAAAAGTTGGGGGAGTATGTGCCCAGGGAGTGCACTACACTGTTAAAATACTTTACCTCTCATTGTGTGTGTGTTGTTGTTTTTTGTTGTATTTTTTCACATGTATGTTTACTCGTGATCAACTTAAATCTGTAATGCAAATAATTATAGTGGTAGGAACAGGAACTAGCTTGGCCTCATCATATCTCACAGGGGAACTTACCCCAAAAACTGCATTTATACACTGTTCAACCTAACAAGCTATTGGCATAATCAGCAAAGAGAATTTTATGTACAGTACACTTCAATTTATAATAAATTTTACACAATGTATGAAATGCATTCAGACACTAGTTCTTATTTTGAGATTCACTAATTCCACTGGCTGCAGAAACTGAAAGTGTCTAAATAATTGTCATTTTTCTGATACATACGTGGACGAGTATAGTCATCACAATAATTACAGAGAGGGATTTTGTGCATTCCACTTAGCTACTACAGTCAGTGTGCATAATAATATAATATATAGAATCAGACAGATTTCTAGAGTCATAAAAAAGTACCCATACTTGTTTGTTTACAGTTATAAACGATCGCGCATTCAGGGCGTGGTGCAGTGAATAATCCAGTTAATATTCTGTACTGACTCCTGCACTAATAATGAATTTCTGCACAGTATAAAAGAGGCAGTCACAACTAGCACTACCATCATTCAAAGCTTCACACTCATCAAGTTTATCGCAAGACATCCATAACTCCGACAAGATGAAGATTATCTTCAGCATCACCATCATTCTTCTCATTGGTGCCTTAGTGGCAGTTGATGCTAAGGCAACAGATGTGTCCAAGGAGCTTTCTGAATTGCTCCACCAATCAGAAGCTGATGAGAAGGTTGTTGCTGAAGCTGAGGATGACGATGCAAGTGAAGAAGAAGGCGATGCACTGGCAAAAATCATGATGGACGAAATCATGAAAGGTATCACTCAGTCAGAAGATGGAGAAGATGGTGGCATACTGGCTTCAGTGATGGGTGATGATGAGAAAGAAGCAACGGCAAAACTTCAACTAATCAGGAGGATTATTAAGAATGTCCGTCATCGTATTAAACGCTTTTTCGGCCACAGTTATTATCACAGGTATCGTCATGCCTATCGCATTTTGGGCTACATAAGGAGGCAAGTGTGCCGTCGTCATTATCTTCGTGGCAAATAAGTCTCAGATAAGTGGAAGAAATGGTTTTGGACTCAGTAACTGTTGAACAATACTTTACCTTAAAGCTAACTGATTATCCCCTCAACATGGTCTATTTACTGTAGCTAGTATTATTCTTGTCAATTAAGAATTATATATACATTACAACTTTTAGTGCTTGAAGTAACAACCAGTCACCTGTCAATTTCCACCACTTGACATGATTATTCCCATGTACACTTGACTCCCATAACATTCTGGGCTATGCCTGTAGTGGGTCAAAATGAATACTGTCAGGACATCATGTCATGAATACTGTCAGTACACATGCAAAAAAAAAAAAAAAACAACAACAAAAAAACTATTAGAAGGAAACAAAACCATATGCTAAAAAGGAACCTCTCTATGGCTTTAGGCACTTACGGGTTGGTGAGGATATTAACATTAGCTATTAACGGTCACTATATTAAATGTTGCGCCACTGGCGGCTACCATGTTAATTTATTTTCGTGGTCATGTTCAATAACGAAAATAAATCAATTACCTTGTATAAAATAAGCTGTAACAACGAAAATTAAACATGAATTATGTATCTAACGAAATATCTCCTAATTTACGGTAGTGGGACCAGTTATTTTTTGTCCTTATTAATTTTTGAGGTTAACACTCTTCAGAGGTTCAATCTGTATTAGCAGTATGGTTGAAAGGTGTATCTAACAGGACATGAACATGTATTAAGAAATTGAATGTCATCCTGTAAATTCAGTGCAATGAAACTGTCCTCTATAATGGTTGGACTATATATCTCTGCACCCTTAAGTCTACTGTAGTGTTATAATGTAAGAATGTGAAGAATTATGTTAAGTTCTAATTATAGAGCATGTCTAATAATAATTATTAAGTAACTTTGAAAAATTAAAGGACCCTCCTCGAAAATAAAAGATCTGGACATCTGGACACCTTTCAATGCAAAGTCAAGCTTTTGCTCTAAGCACCTGCAAAAAGAGAGAGGATAATATCCCAATGCATATGTCCCTAAAAAGTTAAGAGGCGTTCCACTGTCCCCGTACAATTATTAGTCTCTATACAACACTCATGATTAAAATAAAATTTCTATGGCCCTCCTATATGTATATGAAAGCATTTTCGACAATGGTGTTCAAAATGGGTATGACTGCATATTATAGAAGTGAGCATGGTTAACAATTTTTCCTCTCTATTATGCGGGGGTGTATCAGGATTCAGGAGCAGCAGGAGTAGGTGACCAATCAATGGTCAATGGCACCCTATCACTTCTTGGTTTAGAGATTTAGCTAATCGACGTGAAAATGAAAAGTGAGTATGGTCAGCAAGTTTCTTTTCCTGCAACACGTAAAAACCCATCCCATATGGCTACAGCCCCAAGAATGATCATGTAAACATCTCAATGAACACTGGAATTCTATAACTGGTTTTTATTATTCCTATAACCATCAAGATAAGTTTCAATTCTGGACTGGTTATGAACAAAAGCAAAATTAATGTTTTAGGTAGTTACACAAAATAAGACTCATTCCCATGTTTGGTTCCTGAGTTGTAGCTGTTATTTTAGCATGATTGTAAGTGTTTGTGCTGTATATGCTTGTAGTATATTTTTAAACACATGTTAATAAGTAGCCTATAAGGCCTGGAATGAACCGATTAACACTGCAAGGAATTTTATTTAGACTAAAGCGGGATATGTTTACAGGTTCATAAAGGAAGATTGAAGCATGTCTAGCTACTTATGACCACTCATGAATCTATTGATGAGAGATTTGAGACACTTCATTTCAGCTTACGTAGGACTTAATTTAATTAGCCACTTTTGTAACTTTTGTACAAAAAGCTTTTGATGTAATTTGGAGTGATTTTATGTAAACACCTAGATAATACTTATTAATTCTGACACTGGGGGGAAAAGTGCTGAGACATGAGTGTACAAATTTTGTTCGATTTGTTTACTTTAGTGAACCTGGACTCCACAACTGATGAACAATACTCTACCTCTTGGCTAATCATTCCTACAACATTAATTTCATGGATATTCTGTAGTTACTATTGTAAGTAGGAAAAAAATTGTTCATTGGAATTATTATTCCATTACACTGGAACCCCTAGTAAATTTGCTACATATATTCCAAACCATACTGCTAATACAAATTGAACTTCTGAAGAGTGGAGACCATCTCTATTTAAAGGAAAATAGGGACGAAAATAATACGTATCTGGTCCCAAAGTGTCCACTGTATGGAGCCGGGGGCACTGGCAGTGGCATGTGTGTGAATTAATATACAATTTTCACATCAGCTTAACAGTTGCAAGGAAATTAATTATGACAGTCATAGATATAAATGGAATGCAATACAATGTCATAATTATTAATGTTTAGATGAAACTGTCCCAAACTTCTGTCATGCATTCTATAATTGTTGGACTATCTCCATACCTTAAATCAACTATTATGGGTCCAAGGGAGTTAAAAAGTTGGTGTGTCTAATAAGACATGGGATGTTACGTAGTACTTACATAGAAGTGAAATTTGTTGTAGTCTATATTGGCTGGCTAATTGAATTCTGCATGCTACATTTACATCCTTATTACGTAGGTGGAATCAAAATGGGAACCTCATCCTGCACTCAAGGACTTCTTTAAAGCACGAAACCAAAAAATTTCGTTTCAAACTGCCACAAACAGCTACAAGTAAAGGTATGGATTCTATATTCCTTATGAATAGGTGTTGTATTTTACATACATTATGGAGAGGGGGGCTTCTCAGCTTGATGGCTACCTTATAAATGATTGCTGCACAGTATAAAAGAGAGGCAGTTGAGACCTGAATCCACCATCAGCACAGCCAGTTCTTCATTACCTTCAAACACTACAGACGATAAATTCAACAAGAAATCAACAGACAATTCCGACAAGATGAAGATTACCTTCAGCATTGCTATTGTTCTTCTCATCGGTGCCTTGGTGGCAGTTGATGCTAAGGATATTGATATGTCCAAGGAGCTTTCTGAATTGCTCCACCGATCAGAGACCGATGAAAAGGTCCTTGCCGAAGGTGATGATGGTGAACTCGATGAAGAAGATGCTGATGCACTTGCAAAAGTCATGATGGATGGAATCATGGAAAGTGTAATGCAATCAGATGGCGAAGATGATGGTGAGGGTAATTTGCTGGCTTCCCTGATGGCAGATGACAGTAATGAAAAAGAAGTAGCAGCACGTCTTCAGTTCTTGGGGCATATCTTTAAAAAGATCCGGCGTGGTATTAGACGTACCATAAGAGGAGGCAGAAGAATCTTCCATCATGGTCGTCGTCTATTCATTCGTGGTCGCAAAATCGCAAGGCGTGTCTGCCGCTTTATTGGTTAATAATAAGCCTTCCATGGATACTACATGAAAATATTAACTGCACTGAACAGAAAGAACAATTTAGTCGTGTACCTACTGTAGCTTACGTATGTAGCTAGCTGGTTAGCTAACTATGTTTTGTATTCCTATTGAATTATTGAAAAAAGTTGTTTTAAATTCATCAAGCCAGCTATAATTGTACAGCTATCTTCTCGAGGATGTAACATACTGTAGCTACATAATTAAGGGACATAGCTGTAGCTAGAGCTCTTTCATTTTGCTCACCGACATCTTCTGAATAGTCCTTCATACATGACACGTACAGCTATTGTGCATGTAGAAATCGAATACCCATCACCTTATCACTCTTGGACACTTCATAAATAGTAACTATTGTGATTATGGTTTCCTGTTCAAATAGTAATATATGATCAATAGGGCTTGATGCACGATTAGTTGCAGTGATTATACATAGCTTGATTACACTATGATATGAAAAAATGAGATTTTCCTTGCTTTTCCAAGAGAGGAAACACGTGTAGGATATTATACGCAAGGGCATGGCATATTTCATGAGATTTTGAATAGGAAACACAGAAACATGCCATGCCCTGTGTATCCTATGAATTTCCGTACCAAGTTTCCTACAGGTTTCAGGTTAGGATGTGAATGCACATAGCTCTACTTAATGTTGTGGTGGCTATTCATAGATTATAGTTTTCCAAACTCAAATTTTGGAGGGGCTAACAGGAGTTGTCTGTGTAATGGATGATATTTTTAATATTTCAGCATGATGAGATCGAGCAGTGTTGAAGTGCCTAGAAGCAGCTGTATCACACTCAAAATGGAAATAAATGCAAAAAAAAAAAGACCACAAGAGAGGCTCAACAGGGGGGCAGGGGGCGGTTCCCCCCCCCCCCCCCCCCCCAAATGAGCTGGTCATTGCGTCATTGCTATTTTTAATTACCCCCCCCCCCCCTCCCAACCAGAGAGTGGCTGAGCCTCCCCTGGACCAATGCGACATACAAGTAGACCTCACCAAGAATACAGCTGCAGTTCTTCAAATGAAGCCTCCAAACAATATCTGTCACCCAACCTATCACAACTCAGCTAACCACTTCGAAAATTTCTTAGTCCAAAGAGGTCATGGCTATGGGGTTCCAACAAGCAAGCTGCTTTTAAAAATGTAAAAAATAAAAGAACCACTCAAAATAATTATCATCACTCTTGGCAAATAGCTAGATCTATTCGAGTTAACTCTTAGTAATATTTCTCCCACTACCTTGAGGTTATCAAACTGACTTCTACGACATTATCTCTGCATTAAAGCAAGATATGGAATGTATGACCACAAATTTAGCACATAATAATTATTATAGCTATTATAACTGCAGCTTCATTATGAAAACCAAGTACTGCAGCATCGAAGCAGTATGGCCCAAAAATCTAGCTGGAATATGTATTATAACTGCATGCAAGAGAGTGAACTTAGTGAAGTGACCCTTACCCATCATCAAGTACAAGATACTATTCCTACTTCACTCCCTTGGCCCTTGATCATGGGAGTGAAGTAGGAATAGTATCTTGTACTTGATGATGGGTAAGGGTCACTTCACTAAGTTCACTCTCTTGCATGCAGTTATGATACATATTCCAGCTCGATTTTTGGGCCATACTGCTTCGATGCTGCAGTACTTGGTTTTCATAATGAAGCTGCAGTTATAATAGCATCCCTACTTCACATTTTTATTTCGAAGAAATTTTTTGCATTCACTTGTTTGCATTCTTTTTCTTTGTGATTATGAAAATTGATAGACACTAAAGGCTTCCTTGATTGAACTAAATTTATTTAATGATCAGTATTTCATTCTGTTCAGGGAGGAGAGTTTGAAGGATGATCATCTGCAGTGTAATGGAGTACTGAAAGGAGTGAACATTTTAAAAAGTGAACAGCATTAGCTAATTGTTACATATGTGATCACTGAAATAATTATTGAGATGGTACGTATGTCTTGCTTGAGGGAGGAGTATGGGGAGTTTATGCATTTGGTGTAGTGATCATAATAGTGGATGCCATCAAATGGCCACATCCTGTGCAGGTGTTATATGAGGAGAACTGCTATTAATTGCCCCACCCCTTTTATGAGGTAATATCGCGAAGATTTTTTTCATACGAGGCTGCAGCACATTATAGATAGCCCAGCTAGATTTTAGGCTATCCCTACTTAACCTTTTTATTTGAAGAAATTTTTTACGCTCACTTGTTTCTATCCTTTTTCTTAGTGCTTGAAGTTGAATGAGGGAGGCTACAGTACAGTACTATACGAAGCCAGCTCTACATAAACCTCTTTTGTAGGTACATACAGTGTCTCTGGTTGAAGAATTTGTTTAGCTATTTAAGTTTTGTTGATATAAAACTTTACAGCAACAGCAATGTAAATGACATGTACACGGCATGGTGAAGTGAGCTGACTACACTACAGCCAAGTACTGGCTATAATGCTACTATAGGATGAGCATCTGTACTGTAATTCAGCAAGGAGTGACTGGAACATCATCAGATAATGAATGAAGACCTTGGCTATAGCTAAACTTAAGCTTACGTGGCTCCGCCCATAAGCCCCGCCCCCTTCAAAATGGCGTAGAAAGATTAGCAGCTGTGTTCCGAGTGCTATCGAATAGTGAAGTAGAGCCTTAGTCAAAACTAATAGCAAAAGATCAGCCTCTAGGTGCCGCTCTAACAGATGGCCAAAGCAGAATTTTGATGACTATAGCCAGTAAGTCGGTACGTCGATCTTATTATTATTAGCTATTATAAAGAAAAAGAACGAAAAGTCAATTTTAGAACTCGTTTTTTTCTTATGTTGGCGAATGAATTTTTGGCTTTTGAACATTCTCCTCTCTTCTTTGTAGATATAATAATTCACTGTAGCCTTCTGAGAACCTGTAGAGTAAGGGTAGAAGAGAAAGAAGAGTTTTTAGTTTATACTGTCCTATGGACTTTGACCTGCCATCCCTACTTAGAGAGTGCTACCGCACTCTCTGATATTCTTCCAGAATTTTGCCTAAGCACTTCCATAAAAGGTATTCATGTGAACCTCCTACGCTACGTGTCAGCTCTTCAGTGTCTTGTAATGATACTCATAACTTACATGATTCTGAAGCTCAATAACTTCACATGTCAAGTGCCTCTTTTCCAGAAACTGTGCAAGCCAATTAAATCTTGCATGAATAACTTAAGATCAATCTGGAATTCCAAGGCATCAGTCATAGATGTCATTGCAACTCTTCTTCTTCTCTCATATACGAAAATTATCCTAAGCTCTTCACTGGTATTTCGATATTCCCACATAAAGAATATTAGTGAGCACCCTCCGAAAATACTAGATACTGTATTACATATCGACCCAACAGTGAAGTATTTCAGTAAGGAGCACATCATCTTTGTGATACCAGCTGTAGCATGCTTTGCTGTATTGGCATGCATACTTTTGCTTCTTATCTGCTATCCTTTCGGATTTTTCAGAAGAGCTCTAACCTGTTGTTGTGGCACCAGAAGCATACTACAACATGTCAATACATTTGTAGAGAAGCTACAAGGACATTACAAAGACCGCACTGATAGTCGTTATGACATGCGCTTATTTTCGGTTCTCTATCTTGTTCTACGACAGTTTCTATTTCTAGTGTCACCAGTAATGCATGTTCCCAGTACCATTATGTACTTAGTCAGATCACTAATCCTTTTTGCTTCATCAATAGCAGTGCTGACAGCTCGACCATACAAAGTGGAATGCTACAGCACATATGACGGCTTGCTTCTAGCACTATTCGGATTGCAAGGTATTCTCATACATCTGATTGTCTCAGGAAATTCAATGCATTTGCACAATCCAGTCATATTGATATACTTGCTGGCACTGTTAATGGCCATTCCTCAAGCAGTACTGATAATTTATATAGTGGTCAAGATTGTTCAAGGACTCAGAGTTAAGTGCAAGAGCAAGAAGCAAAAGTATCAAGATCTGAATGGAAGTGACGATGAGAGTATGCCTGATTTCATGACAGATATCGAAAGAGCCAATCACCATTCAGGAAGAAATGAACATGAGCAAGGGGAAAAGGAGCATTTGCTAGCAAAACAATGAAGTTTCCCTATAATGAAAGAAGTGTTATATTACAGTTAATTAGATTGACTATTGTACAATATTCATAATTATATAAGAATTCCCCTGTCATGGATGAGGTTTCAAAAACCTCTAGCTATCTAGGAAGCCAATGAGAAATTTGATCCATGTTTATTATCATTGGGGTATGGCCTCATGCACTGTAAATAAAGAGCGAACATGGTAAGCTGCAGGAACATGTCATTCATAATTACATACTCTTTTTGGCACTGGACCATAAACAATGACACTATTGTTCCATAAACCATATAATTATAACAATCATAAAATTTCACAAGATCATGACACATGCAGCATATATAAAGTGTTTATAAACAACGGAAATAAAAAAGATACACTCTCTTTAATTGTCAGCTATAGTTTTTCGTAGCTAATTGCAATGATTTCTATTCTATTTTATGTGTTTTTGATGGTGATATCAGAAATTGGAGACTGCAGTGCTGAGCTTTCAATTCAGAAGCAACAATGTCTACCATGGGAAGTTCTGTTCAAGAATACGAGTGAGTGCATTTGTAGAAGAGATTTGTTTAAAGAAATGAAGTGCAGTGATGGAAAGTTGTACGTAGAAGTGAATCGCTGTTTATCTTACGAAAATTCCACTCTTTATGAAGCTGCCTGTCCACACAGCAAATATCAACACTTAACAAAATACTCATTTTTAAAAGTTCCTACGAATTTATCTCGAATAAATGGATTCTTCTGTGATCCTCTCAACAGGGAAGGATTGATCTGTGGGCAATGCAAAGAGGGTTATGGATTATCTGTTCTCAGAGTTGGCTACAAGTGTGTGAAGTGCTCTCAGCCGTGGCGTGGTTGGTTGCTCTACATCTTCTTCCAGTTTGTACCAGTCACAATATTCTATCTCATCATTTTTTCTCTACAAATCTCTATAACAACTACAGTGAATTGCTTCGTGTTTTACAGCCAGATAATAGTTGGTGCTTTTACATACGATGAATTGGTTATAAATAACGTATACATGAAAGCTCCTCCCTTCCTGCAAACTTTCTTCAATATTATGATTACACTATATGAACCATGGAATCTAGAGTTCTTTCTGCATGTCGTTCCAGATTTTTGTTTAAGTACAACAATCAGGAATATCCATATGGGCATATTTCGATACATATCAGCTGTCTACTACCTCATTCTTATAGTTCTAACCTATATGATCATGAAATTGAATGATTTCACATGCAAAGTGACACTTTTTCAGAAGTTCTGTAGGCCGATTAAATCTTCTATGAGGAGCATTAGATCAATATGGAACCCAAAGGCATCAGTCATTGATGTCATTGCAACCCTCTTTCTACTGTCGTATACGAAAATCTTCCTAAATGCCTCACAAATCTTCAGATATTCTCACATCAAGAACATCACCGCACAACCTCCACAAAAATTGTACACTGTAGTCCATGTCGATCCAAATGTGAGGTTCTACAGCAGTGAGCACATTTTCTTTGTGATCCCAACTGTAGCTATACTTGCTGTCATGGCATGCATCTTTATGCTACTCACCTGCTATCCTTTTAGAACTTTCAGGAAAGCTTTAACCTGCTGTTGTGGAACCAGAACTCTGGTTCAGCATATAAATACATTTGTAGAGAAGCTACAAGGACATTACAAAGATGGTACTGATAATTCATCCGATATGCGCTTGTTTTCAGTTCTCTATCTCTTTCTCAGACCATTTCTGATTCTAGCATCACCGGTGCTGCATATTCCCAGTAATATTGTGTACTTGGTCCGAGGACTCATCGCATTTGCTGCGTCAATTGCAGTGTTAACAGCTAGACCATACAAAAAAGACATCCTAAGCACATATGATGGTTTACTGCTAGCTTTGACTGGATTACTGGGAATTCTGATACAGCTAATCGTTTCAACAAGTTCGTTGCAGTTAAATTCTATTGCAGTGATATACTTACTGGCATTTCTAATGGCCATTCCTCAAGTTATACTGATGATAGTGATTGTGATCAAGGTTGTACAAGGAATCCAAACGAAGTGCAAATATCCAAAATACCAAGATGTAGCTGGTGATGATTTCATACCAGATCGCATGATAAATATCGACAGATATTGTCAACAAACAGGAAAAGTAAAGAATACATGCTGCACAGAGCAAAGTCATTTGTTGGCATAATTATTATATGATATATAGCTATATGATATATAGCCCAATGAAAACAGGAGTCATGCTTTTGCTAGCTATAGCTAATAAAACTTTTTTTTGGTCTCATCATTTTTATGTATAACTAGCAATGTATGTATGCATGTACGTAGGCTTTATTAGGGATAGCTATAATAATTATAATTTTCCCCACTCCAGCTACATTTCATTTCATTATAGCTGAAGGAGGGCAGCATGACAGGTTAAAAAGTGAAATGCACACACTACTATCTTGTGATATTCTGAGTACAGCTGAAAAACTGCTCTGCTCATTAGGCCTTGGCAGATTCTGCTCAAAAAATGCTCTATTAAGTATTATGCTATGCTGCAGTTCCATGAAGAAGCTAGAAATATTATGCCCACTTATATACTCTCACACTATAAGCTCCACGAAAATGTGCTGATACAGCTATCAGTACTGATTCAGTCATGTGACATGTCATGTGATTATGAAATGGTGGAAGAGAAATGAGGAAAAGCTTCCCTACTGGTCAAGAGCATGCAAAGAGGACCTAGACAGGATAAATGAATAAACTTGTATACTATTCTATATGCCTCAGTCATACTACTGTGATGGTATCTCTGAGTTTGTATCCATGACATATAAAGGTGAACAGCAGTATATAGCTTCTGGAATATACAAATTTCAATACTGTCAAAATAGGGCAGAGAAATCCTTTAAACTGAACTGCCTTACCAGTACATAGAGACTACATTAATACAATAATAAAATATAATTAATTTTTTAAATGTTCTAGCTAGGTATTAGCTATGCTCGCATTATGCTCAAATGCTTCTGGCTTCTATTATGCTCAAATTCTTCGGCTTCTATTATGCTCGAAATGCTAGCTACTAGGCTATTTCATTTTATAGCTGATGAGCATCCAGTAGAGACCGAAGGAGCAAGTAATCTAGCATACAGTATTAATTGGAAATGACTTGAAGAGGCTACTGCCACTTTAAGCACAAACGAAAACTAGTATTTAAAATGGACGGGGGTGTCATGAGTATTCTTTATCAGAACGTAGCTTCTCTGAGGCAGAATCCACCAAGGCCTACTGCTCATGCAGTCATGCATGCACTAGCTGCTGGAAAGTTGCTATAGAATGTATAGCAATAGAAAGCCATATAGCAGATAAAAGTATTCTTGAGTGTCTCCTACTACCCACACCATGCACATTAAGGTAATGGAAGCTGTTTTTTCCAGTTAGCTACTACACTATTCACTAGAGCTTAAACTCTGAGATTGGGTGAGTCGATTTTAGACCCAAGTAACTTCCTTAGAACAAGTCGTTGGTTTGCATTCTTCACAGTCTGATATTTATGGCTTATTGTCTCAGAAGCATGTAGATTAGGTACTTCCCTGATGACCAAACTGGAGACACAATACCTAAAAAAACTAACCTTTTCGCAAGCGAAGCGAGCCACTCTTTATGGTACTGGATAGTGGCGATATAATATATATATTATATCAAGCCCCGAGGGTAAGATACTGCACATGCACAAAACTGTTACTTTTAGCTAACAATGGAAAGTGAAGCGAATGAATACTGCTCTGAGCAGCAAAGAGCAAGGTTAGACCGAAGGAATGCGAAGGATAGAGCCAAGAAGCTCTGAATCAGCGGAACAGAGACGATCAAGGCTTGATAAAAGAAATGAAAGGGATAGATAGGGCTTATGGACTCTATGAGAAGAAGGCATGCAACTCCAAAATATCATAATGCAACATTTAAAATTGTTGTTTCGCTCGCCCTTCTGTGCTACAAGCACATAACTAGTAACTTTTCTTTGTTTGTGGTATGCTCCATTGCACTAATATCTACATGATATTTTTTCATCATGCAGGAATGCTTCTCTTCTACTATCAACAACTCCTGTCTTGAAGACTTCTTAGGCTAAGAGCAATATTGCTGTCAAATATTGCTGTCTGGATGAACAGCTGCATACACAGGAGGCTGTATAATGCTTACCACAAGCACTTAGAAAGCCAAGCGCCTATAATTCACTTGGATAAGCCTAGTGCCTCTATGACAAAATATAATAAGCTCTAGCTGTTTGTGTTGTTCACTTGTGGGGTCAATCTCAATTTGCATGAATGGGGGGTGGGGGTTAAGCTCGCTTCACTCGCCAATAATGTACACAATAGTTAACTCTTCTTTCACTCTCATAATTATAAAAAAGTAGTTCAATAATATAGCTAGTTTATACTATTCACATATACTTTTGATATAAACTATGCTTGTATTTTTCTGCAACTCCTTGAAATTGAGCAGATAAATATCCAAGATGACCATACCAGTCAGTCAATGCTGTATGTGCTTCAATATCTTGTAGTAGCTTTTTGATATTCTATGTATAAATATCCAAGTCATTATATTATACATTATAGCTATTTAGCTACTAGGGCAATGTACAACAGTGAGTGAGCAAGTATTCTTATACACATAATCAAAATAGGGGTGTGTAATAATAATTATGTTCAAGTAATTCCCTCCTATCTTTGTGGACTGATACAGTTTACTACACAATTAAATTAACCCCCTAAGATCATTAGCTAGTGACACTCTTTCTTTGTTCATTTACCCATTATGCTAAACGAGTTGTATATAGTGACTTGACTTTTACGGCTGAGTAACATTTCTTCCCTGATCAACCCTATACACATGCATATTATTGAGAGCACTACTGTAGTTACAGATTCGGTGAGTGAGTGCATCTGACTCATGGATCATGCACGACTTATTGAAAATGTATATTATATACTCCACTGTGCATGCATAGCATAGCATATGCTCCAATTATAGTGTTTTGACATTGTGGAGTGGATTAATCATTATAGGCTAGGGGGCTATAAGGTTTTCTAATTGGATTGTATGTGCTAGGCTTATTCGTGGTAACCATTACAAAGTTGCTACTTAAATCTCTATCTCATAGCTAAGGGGTTAAACCTTTGAAGTACAGAAGCCTATACCTACAGCTCTAAAAGTTAGCTAGCTAGCTACTTTTACTTGCTCGCTGTTTAATACCCTAGTAATCTAGCAATATTTTCACCATTAGTAGCTAGCTAGCTATACCTTTTTCAAATCTTCTATTCGTTCATTCAATTTATCATTGAATTTTTCATTGAAGTTCATCAATCGCTCCTTGACTAAGTCACAATAACTTCCCCAATATGCCTGCACATTAATAGAGATAATAACTAGAAAGAAATTTTGTATTTTGAAGGCATAATAATAACTATATATTAGTAGCTAAGTCAATTCAGCTGTCTATATAGATTGTCCATGATTTCATATATGCACAAATAATAGAATATTCCTCCTTGGAGCAGTTGCAGTACATAACTATTCTTTGCAAGTTGTTCATGAGGAGTTCACAAAGCTTTGCTATAAAATAGCTATGTAACTATATCTTGTTCTCAAGAAGTGTTCGATTTTGTGTAGGAACAAAAAAAGAAAGAGTGATGAAAAACATGCACTCATGAAGAAGTGGCACACAAAGAAAAATTGCAGGACTAAGAGAAAGAGAGTAAGTATGTACGTATAATTATAACATGATGATGTAAGTAGTAATGATGTGAATTGCTGTATGATTGTAATCTTTGCACCCTCCACAATAATGGGGTGATCATTAATAAATCTCCTAGGCTTGTGCATATAAATAGGTAGTCCATTGCTAATTATTGTGGTAAGTATATATGCCCTCTGCTATGTGCACACCACCTAGAACAATAAATTTTGCTGCATGACGTATAGCACTTTATTATATCCAATTGGCAGATTTTGAAATTGCTGACACTATGCAGCATTGAGTCATACCAGCCATCAATGGCTTTGTGTCTGCAACCTTCATCCTCCCTCCCCAGCCAGTGAGGTCGCTGCTCACTTTAATGACGGCTTAATTACACCTAAAGCTAGCACAAATTGTAATTGACATGATATGATTTTGAGAGGTTCAAATTCTGGTGTCATTCCAGGCACTTGATAACTAGTTTCAAATTCAAGTATTCTTGTGATTGCTTAAGCTCTTCTTTCCCAAAACCGAAATTGCTCTCCAGCTAGAGCAGGTTGTCAGGTTCCTTAAATTTGCCTTCATTGGCTACTTCTTCTAGCTACTTTCCTTAAGTTTTTGTGGAGTTTGAAAGGAGGAGGTGGAATCTTCATGCTAGGTGCAAATTTCAGTGAGGTTTAGCTGGAGCTCTTTAGCAGACACAATTCCAGCTAGCAGTCAGCTCTCCCTCCAGCAGCCAGAATCAGCACCAGCAGATTCCAATACTCATACCCACTCACTCAAGCAGCCAGCCACACAGCAGGCTCCATGCAGAAGACTCACTCCAACAGCCAGCTACATAGCTGACCTTTCTCCAGCAACCAACTACCCAGCTAATAGTATACAATCAGTGGACTGGATTAATTTTTTCTAAAGCTAAGCAGTGCATGCATGTGTGGTATGAAATCAAGATAGAATAGCATAGCTAGCTAATCCAAAAAGAGTGTTGATCCACTCACGCAGTAATACATTTTGTATTGCTACTCTAGCTGAAATAAAAATAAAAATCCTCCTGCATCCTGAATGGTAGTTGGTGGAGCAGTGAGCTTATTAATTCATGTGATAAAAATGCTAAAGTGTCCATTCAGATTTCTCCATAATAGCTAGCAGCTAAGGCTTGTCACTATAGTTGCTTTTGAGTTGTTTGCAAACCCTAAATTGCAATAGTTATGGATGTGTCATGTATAGCTACAGTTTTCTATTCACACCACTTTGATTGGTTCCTTGCTACATAATCAGAGAGAGCAGTAGCTCTCTCTATGACGTGGACGGCTGCGCACGCCGCCTATAGACTAATACAAAAGTGAAATTCTAGTTCCCACTTAGACTTACTGTGAATGATTATCCAGCCTACTACAAAGTGCAGACCAAGTTTCAGGACCAGGGAGCTTACCGTTTCAGAAATACGGCAAGCAGGTAAATCGCTGGATTCTTCTTCTTCTCTATTGTTATCGTTATTCTTCTTTGACAACCATCTCTCGAACCACTCAAGCTACAGGTATGATTTCTGGATAAATCCACTCCAAATTCTAGCAGCTACGATCTTTTGCACTCGTCAATCCTCGAAAGAGTCGATGTAAAAGGAGACACTACGGAGCACAGTAACTTGACTAACTTAATATTATCATTTTATCGATAATATGCATGTGCATGTATTTGATATCCAATTATTCGAAATTATAATGTTACTCAGCTAGCTAAGCTCTATATTATGCTAGACTACTCAATCAACTCGGGGATTTCAGATTCACCAATCCGTAGACTCTATTTGAGATTCATCTGCATCTTGGACCTCCAAGTAGCTATAGCTCAACACTTCAAGCCTTGACTCGCTGATAAATAATCATTGAGCTGCTATGCTATTGCTATTGGAGAACTATCCTCCTCTCATCTGTCCCTGCATACACAGAAGAATGAACTCTATACATAAAACCATAAAAGAGAGGAAAAAAAGACCAGAAATAAGTAAGGGAAAAAACATTTCTATTGAAATGAAAAAAATGTAGGGATGACCATTGCTCAAAAAAGTAAGTAAACAAGGGTAGGTATAAAGGATGGAAGGATATCAATCTTTATTCTGTATATCCAGTCAACAATCCCTACATACATGCACTAAGCTACCTGATGTATATGTAGGGATTGTTGGCTGGATATACAGAACAAAGATTATCCTTCCATCCTTCATACCTACCCTTGTTTACTTACTTTTTTGAGCAATGGTCATCCCTACATTTTTTTTCATTTCAACAGAAATGTTTTTTCCTTTATTATAGTTATGATGGTGTAATGATGCTCCTCTAAATTAAGCTAGCATTCCATAATATTCTGCTGTAAGCTTAACAAAAATACAAAATAGTCAAAGTAACAATGGACATGCTAAGTATTATAGGTGAAGATTTAAGATCTGAATTTGGAATCATCACAATTAAATATGAAGGTGATAGGTCAAGAGTAGAATATGCATAGAGCAGGTACTGAAGCAGCAGAATCAGAGGCCCAGAGTTACATGTCTGAATTCATATGCAGAATGGATGATCAAGTAGAGCTCATGATGCTTACAAAGTGTTACGAAGCTTATGAAGCTCCCAAATATTAGGTAACCACAGCCACAGTTTACTATAATTATCGAGAAGGAAGCTCCACGAGTACTAAAGTGCTTGATGAACCCCTCATAAAACCTTGTGAACAAGTTGCAATGCAAGTCGCAAAGAATCTTTTGTAACTGCATGGTAGGGGGCAATGTAATTGCTTGTGATTTGGGATACCAGTTTCATGGAGCCAGATACAGCCTTAATGTGTAGATCGAGCTCCCATGGAACTTAGGAATAAAGTGACTTACAAATATTGTTACTCACATCAAGTACACGTTTCTCAAACCCTTCATCAAAATATTCTTTAATTAAACCATCAATATTTTCAGTCAATTTCTCAAGAGTATTAGCCACTTCTCTAGTCTGTCTCCTATAGCACCAATGATATAGTGCATAATAAAAACATACCTATAGTCACTAGGCAGAAAAAACTAAATATGTGCATGCAGTACTGAAATAATGGGGGCAGGAGAGCTACATAGCTAAGTAGAAATGATTGGTCAAAGAGTGGCCTAAGTTGTGATGGAGAATAGCACAGGTCCATTACTGTAAATTGTCTACTACATGATTGCTGAAAGAAACTAAGCTGTTTAAGTGATGGCAGCCCAGTGCAGAAGAGCTAGAAAGGATTTGTCAAAGAGTGGATAAGTTCTGTCCACAGCATGCCATATTAATTGTTAAGGTGGAGCTTTGAAGATACATGTTGCAGTACAGTACAGCTGCATTGTAGAAGTAGATGTGTACCAGGAGGGTATCTGTGCTTATTAAAGAGATTGAACAGACTTCCATACACCAACATGGGATTATCACACTCAGTTCTGTTTCAGAGACTGTTGCTGATCTATTGCTATACTATTGACGGATTGAACTACAATTAATCATCATGCTGTGTGGAGACATACGTATTTCTATTAAATGCAACTATTCTTGGTATTGGAGTAGAGCTAGATGATGTAGGTAGTGAGCAATCCAATTCACTGCAAGTACTGTAAAGAGAGAAAATTCACATTATATAAACATTATTACTCTAAATCTTCTTCAAAAAACAGACACTAAAAGACATATGGTCATACCATAAAAACAATAGCAAAAATAAGTCATTCACCTGTCATTCCCTGATTCATTACTTATTGTATTGGCCGTTACATCTGGAACTTGAATTTCACCATCATTTTTCTGTTCAGTCTGTGCAGAAACAGATTCTGACTTTGCTGATACTTCATCTAGCTCATGTGAATTGCCACGAGAATCAACATCTGATGAGTGGTCGGGAGTTACATTTTGGCAATCACTTGGAATATGATTGTGATCATTTTTAAGATCACTATCTTCATGGGATGAAGATGTTCTTAAAACCTTATTTTTGAGTCTCTGAATCAATCCCCTGCAATAGTAAATTCAAAGGCATGCATGTATTATAAACTTTCATGCAATATTTATTATAGGTACAAGACGGCCATTCAAATCCATTGCTAAACTGCATGAGGTTCCCAAAATGCATTAAAGTTAATAATGAGCATGGATCAAATGTGACAACTGTAGTTAGCAGTCAGTATGCCCTAGAATTTTTTCTCCAAGGGCAACCATATACCAAGAAACTGATTTCTGCTAAAAGTCATTATTCTATCTATAGCTAGCTAGCTACACATGGCTAGCAGCTAAGCCTACATATGTACAGCTTGGTTCTGAGCGAGCGAACTCTCAGGTCATAACTCATTGAAATAGTAGGTCTAGCTACCCCTAGGCATACTTGTCTGCAATAGTTGCGCCCTGCTCATGCATAATGCCCATGCTCTAATCAGAGAGAGCGGTAGCTCTCTCTATTTAGGGAAGATGCGGACGGCATATAGACTAATACAAAAGTGAAATTCTAGTTCCCCCAACTTAGACTTAACAAAAGCTACTGTGAATGATTATCCAGCCTACAAGAGCCTACTACAAAGTGCAGACCAAGTTTCAGGACCATGTTTCAGAAATACGGCAAGCAGGTAAATAGTTGGATTCTTCTTCTTCTCTATTCTTCTTCTTCTTCTTCTTAGATAACCATATCTCTCGAACCACTCAAACTACAGCTATAAATCCACTACAAATTCTACCAATTACGATCTTTTGTACTCGAAAGAGTCGATGTAAAAGGAGACATTATGGAGCACAGTACTCGAGTAACTTAGCCATTTTTTATAATACGCATGCACATAGCTATATTTGATATCCAATTACTCAGCTAGCTAAGCTCTAGATCATAGACTACACTCTATCAACTCGGGGATTCGCCAATCTAGACTCTATTTCAGATCCATCTGCATCCTCGATCTCCAAGTATAGCTCAACATTAGAAGCCTTGACTTGCTGATAAATCATTGGGCTGATATGCTATTGGATAACTATACATCTCAAGAAACTTCTGTCCCTGCATACACATAGAAGAATGAACTCTTGCATTTATGTGTACATACATAAAAACATAAAGAGAGGAAAAAAGACCAGGAACAAGTAAGGGAAAAATGTGAAATAATGTAGGGATGACCATCACTCAAAAAAGTACGGAAACAAGAGTCGGGATGAAGGATGGAAATGGGATCAGTCTTTGTTCTGTATATCCAGCCAACAATCCCTACATTCTACATTTACTTAGATAAGCCTAGTGCCTACAATTTACCCTGAAAAAACGCTGTAGAAATCAATCAAGCTTGCCTAACATCTTCATGCAGAAATGTCGTTACTAGGTTATAGTCTGCACATGCGCAGTAGAAATTATGACCTACAAGTGAAATTAGGGATTATTTTCACTCGAACTAATGAGGGTAAATGTATTAATATTAACCATATGATTATAAAATTAATCATTAATTTTGTCGTGCGAACATCTGCCACAATCACGTGCACTTACGCGCATGCCAACCAGTACCAAGTGAGCTACTAACTAAAACATGGTCATTAAAAATATTCAAACAAACAAGCGAAAGTAAAAAAATTTATGCTGAATAAAAAGGCCATGTAGGGTTAGTCTGTACTTTTACCTATAGCAGTTTGTGTGAGCAAACCTCAAAATTATGCTGCCTTTAATAATAATCCCTACATCACTGCCTAAACCAAATAGAACTTTTACACTGACATGAACAGCAGCTTGGTGGGAGGCAGTGATGTAGGGATTATCATTAAAGGCAGCACAATTTTGATATTTGCTCACAGAAACTGCTACAGATAAAAGCACAGACTAACCTTTTTATTCGCATTTTTTTTTCCTTTCGTACATTGCATTATTTCAACTTAATTTTGATGACTTCAATTTAGCATGTGTGGTGTTCCCCATAGTGCTCTATATTTCCATAATACAACTAAATATAGCTACCTACTAAACTGTATGAAATATCCCAGCTGTCCTGAATTGATTGACTTACAGACACATCTCCTTTATCTTTTCCAATAAAGTGATATATATATTCCTGTATAGAAATAAATACCGTAATCGTATAAATTTTCAATGGGGTTTTATTTTCATTTTTTTTCGTAGTTGATCAGAATCCTCGAAAATAATAAACAGAAGTCTTAGTACTATGACGTCATATATGATGGCGATGTGCATGCGTGTGCGATGCGATATCGATAGCAGCTGGAAAAAAACCTGGAGCAGATAGTCCGTGAGACGAAAGTATCATGCTTCATTACTTCATTACAGCCGTTACCTGTCTCTATTCTACAGCGAAACGTCTCGCCTTCCGTAGCAGTCTAGATTTTAGTCTGGCGTCGCCAGCCCAGCTTTTCTTTTTTTGGGGGGACTATCTATTTTTCTGTAGTAGCCACGAATCACGAGAAGGTAGCTAGCAGCAGACAATGATGCACGTGCATTATTTTCCATGTGCTTGATACGAAAATTAGACCTGCGGAAATTTTTTATTATAGGAACAGCTCCGGAAATAACGAAATTTTAAACCTCCAAAAATTTATACAATTACGGTAATAGGATGTCATAACTAACAATGCAAGTGAATACTACTTTAAAAATCTCTTACGGAGGTGGAATTGTATCATTGGCCTTCTCGAAGTTTGGAGCCTTAAACTCTGGAATACTATCCTTAGATTCTACCAAAATAAAACCACATCATTAATTTCAATAATGATAAGTATAGGTAAGAAATAGTACCTTTGGATTTATATTTTTCAGATTTAGATATCGATGTTTTCATCCATAAAATTTTACCATCAACTTCACCCAAATAATGACTACGAATCAAAATCATCTCAGCGAAATAGTGTATAACTTCCTTGTCAAAGCTTGCTGTTAATCTATCAAGAAATGCAGCCACATCTGCAAAAGTATGTTACTGAGCTCTATGTACGAACATGTGCATGCAGCTATAGAACTTGTACAGTACCTTTCTCAAAATCATGAGGATCATAATTTTCAGCCCTTAGTTTGTCTTTGAATTCCTTCGCCATAGAGTTCAAAGAACTGACCATCTTGGATTTGGGATCCGAAATCTAAATTATAAACAGTGACTTGAAAGGCACTGGTTGTAGCTATAGGCATGAATAGTTAATATACATAATTACCATAACTTGGGAGAGTGAATCATATACTGCATTATTTCATGATATATAACTGTGAATTACTGTTACAGTACTGACAGATACGAGTAATATTGCTCTGATACTGGGGCCAGGGGGCGAATTCGTTTTTTTTTCTGTACCAGGCTGACTCAGATATATATTTCTCAAACATTATTTTCAAACATACCATGTTATACCTATATTGTTGTACATTATTATGGGAGCATGATATTATTATGATGACCTCTGACCCCCATATGCAAACTTAACGTTGTTGCTTGGCAACCATTTGGTAAGATCGAGCTCAGTACAATTTCTTTTTATATACCACAATTCTTTTATTAATTAGGGCAATGTTCAACATTCAGTTAATAGCGAGCGAGCAAGGAAATATTCTTTAGTGCTAAAACTTTGCTGCTGAGTTTATATGTAACAAAGCACTTAGATAAGCCTGTAGAGCCTCTACAACTACTATTATAGCAATGTGCAGCATTTGAAAGTGACCAAGTGAGCAAGTAAAGTAGCTGATAGGCTCCAGTGCTTGATATTGCTGTTAGTGATGGTTCCAACCAGGAAGCTCCACGTATAAAAAGCTGTAAATATTTACCACAAGCACTTAGATAAGCCAAGCGCCTACAATCCACTTAGATAAGCCAAGCGCCTCTATGATAAAAGGCTGTAGAAAACAATTTAGTTCCATTACATGCACATTATGCATGTGCAGGGCGCTACTATTGCACGACACGTACCGTACGTACGCCTGGGGCATTTTGGAGTGTAGACATAGATATATATCTACAATTTCAATGGGTCATGACCTGAGAGTCTGCTCGCTGCAATAATTCAGGTTTGTGTAACCGGCACAGGCTGGGCAAAGCTTTAGGAAATCTTCCGGAATTGCTATTCAAAACTTTTATGGAATCCTGCCCGAATAATTAATCAATCTACAGTTAGCAAGCAATCTTTTTTTCTGTAGAGTGTACTTCAAGAAACTGAGTGATTGCTGTTTGAATAAAATGCTTTTTATCAGCCCCATAGGATATAGAATAATAATGTACTCTCTCTATCGAAATAGAGATGAAAAAGTGAACAGGGCACATGCATGTTATGATGACATGACCCACTCTGGATCTTGTCACTCAGTCTTGCTAGATGATTAGCTTGATAGATAGCTCATAATAATTATAGGAAGTAAGCCACTGAAACAGCTAGGTAGCAGATGAGGGGGTGCTTGAGCACCCTGTTACAGTGGAACCTCCACTCGAAGGTTGGCCACTCTTAGAGGTCAACCTATTTTTTCACCTCAAATAATTTTATGTTGACCATTAGCAAGTCATGCTAGAATAAAGTTAGCTAGCATCCCAGTCTTCACACTGGAATTTTTTCTTCACCATGCAGATATTCTGAAAGGGAACATCTCTGCTATAACTATTGTCTGTCTATTTTTTTTCATTCTGAATCACTTATTGTTTATGATAATGAGTGGTTACAATACCATTATTGTATGGCAACCAGGCGATCAAACCAATAATTATGGGTGCTGGTTTTGCCCCTCAAATGCAATCTAAAGAAAGTCAAAATTTTCTCAGAACCCGGACCCATTCTCTTCCCTTCTTTTTGGAGTAAAGCAAGTAATTTAAACACTGGAAAGTATCGTCTACACATTGTTGAGGCTGAATCTGATCACTACCTGGCTATGAAGCACATTTTCAATAACCACACTCATATTACATAACTAATTCTATCCCTACTTCACCCATGAGTGCTCTAGTTCGTTGAATTATTTCCAAATCGTACGTATTAAAATTTAGTACAAAAAAGAAGTCTTTTAAGCTTCAAGCAGTGTTAGCCTCTCAGTAACTGCCCTAGTTAGCAAGTCCTCCACTGTGGTCTTCATAGCTTATCTCTGCTAGTGGTTTGACTTAGATTTGCATGTTCAGTCTTGTGTGTTTCTGTATTGCCAGATTTTTATCAGTGCATGTTTGATGTAAGTAGACATTTTAGTGTGATAGGCTATTAGTATAAACTCTCAGTCTATCATTCAAGATCACTACAAATAAATTATTAGCTAGCTTAATTGGCCAGCTATAGCTGCTGCTGCATGGTCATATTCGGTATTAATTGTATCAATAGATACATCATTCACATTACTGTATCAAATTGAGTGATTTCTAATTCATGAGCAGGAATCAGCTGCTTATATCTTGTAATTATACACATACCTCCATATCTTCATCATATTTCTTTTTGAACTCTTCTTTTATTTCTTTGCTGCATTGTGAGTGTGACATGGTGCTTTCAATGATTCCACTATAGAGCTCATATAAATCTTGCATGGATTCAAGTCCACATTTAATATCTCTTTCGGATTCTAGAGTATTATAGCTATCATAGTGATACACAGCAAATAGCATTAGTAGAATAGCAATACCTTCCAATAGACTTCCCATTTTGACTCTTTCTTTCATCAGCTCCTCTCTACTGGTGTTAATATATTTTGAAAGGTCATCCTTTATCTTCTCTATCCATACGAAGATACATTGTTTGGCCACTTCTTGCAATCTTAATGAATATTGTAAACAAGCTTACAAACATGCAATAGTGCATGGGGTGCTGGGATAAAAGGGTATAGCAGCTATAGTGTTGGGCATGTTTTGTAAATCTGTTACACATTCTAAAGAGGCTACAGGATTTAAATAAATAAATAATAAATTGTGCTGATAGTCAAACTTCTTTCATGATGCTTATGGTGATTTTTCTTTTAAGTGCATGAAAATAAAATGCTGTAGCTATCATGAAGATCACATGTTTGTATCAACTAGGGGCAATGTGCAACGTACGTAGAAATCAATCATTGACAAGCTTGCCCTATTATTGCAATTTACATTCTTATAATATTATGATGATTATAATAAAAAGATACAATAGCAGAACTGCACTCAACACTCAACTCTTACTGCTAAGAAAACAGGTGTATTATTCATACCTCTTTTCAACTTCACAAATATTACTCTTTTTTTCAAGCTCTTGTGCCAGTTTACAAGGATCCTTTTTGAGTAAAACTTTTGTTGGATCTTCCCCTTGACCAACAGGTTGGTCATTCATTTTAGAAAGTATTTCTATGGTGAATTTTTTTCGACTGGTATTCATGGGTTCTCTGGCTAGCATCTTAGCTTTGTATGCCCACATGCCATACACTGGGATCACTACTTCCCTTGGAATGTCCTCAGCTCCACATTCACACTCTTCTCGAATGAAATTTAGGACTTTAGTTACAACATCATCCTCAGTAAGTCGTTCTTCATCGTCACTCTCACCATCATGCAACCCATGACACACTTGATCAAGCTTATTTACAATAATAGTTAAGCGATGCTCTCTGAATATAGCTGCAAAAAATTTAATAGTACACATACAGTATGACTTCAATATTTAAAAAATTATCGTAGAAATTTCAGTCGAATATTGCATATCACCCAAGTAGTACAGTATAGCATTAAACGATTAATTCTTTGTAATCCTTATCTGAAAAGTGTTCTCTGATTGAAATTTGTCAAAGACAGTCTGAACAGACTCTGATGAAGGCTAGAGTATTCTGGTTGAAATGTCAGTGACTTGTTTCATAAAGCTAGTGAGCAAGTAATAAAGTAGCTGATAGCTAAACTCTTAAACTCATTAATTTTATGCTTGGGGTATTTTGGAGTGTAGACCTAGATAGATTCTACAATTTCAAAGAGTCATGATGACCTGAGAGTGCTCGCTGAATTAAATTTTCTATCTACCCCGCATACAATAAAGCCAGTATTCTCATTGCTGTTGATCATTATGGTACAATAGCACACACTGGCTGAAATTCTTACTAACCTTTTTTTATTTTATAAATTGCCTTGAAAAAGTCCACAGTTTGCTTTTGTTGATACTGGCCATAAGTGGTAATATATAAATAAGCTGAACTGGCTTTAAGTGATTGCAATGCAGTCTCAGAGATGTATTTATTGCCCTCATCAAAGCCAGGATTATCGACTAGACACACCTTCCACCCATCCGGGACTTGCAATGATAATGGAATTTTAACTTTCAGTACGTAAACCAATTTATTAGTAGCATCCTGAAGGAATATGAATTATACCGTGTGGTACTTAATTTCGAGGAGCTTATTTTTTTCTATTTTCACAGGTTTAATGAGAAATGTGAAAGTTGAAAGTTGAAATATTTGCACCATGCATGGCCACATGTGTGTGCCATATTATGAGATGGCCAGATCTGCTGTTCTCTACTAGAGAAAAGCTAGTCAAAAATAGACCATCACTGCTACAACAAAAGGATCTTGAAAGTCACTATACAAACAGCAAGGCAGTTCTTCCGTAGAATGTTTGGGCTCCATATCTATTTATTTTGACTGCTTTAAGGCATTAATAGTGATGATAGGGATACAGTGGCAGCTAGCTAGATTTTGCTTCAGAAGAATCAACTCTACTTCAAACACTGCACTGGTTTGTGATTATTAGAGAATGCATGCGCATGCCTGTGATAATGCAAATGTGAAAGTTATATCATACAAAAGTTAAGCTCATTGAATTTAAAGTGCTATACGGTAGTATGAATTATTGGCTAGCTATAGCTAACTATAGTCATGTACCTTCTTTTTCCGCACTTCCTTGTTCTTTTTTTTAAGTTTCTCCCGAATAGATTCTGCTCCAGAGGCCACAATGCTGTCATCATTGTATAAACTCTGTACAATAACTCATGTCAGTGAGTATGCAATTACAGAGGTGGAAATAAGGTTGTGAATCTGCTAGGACATGTCCAAGCAAAGTATTAGCTATTTGGACAGACACTTCTGAAATTAATTTGGTCTGGACATAGAGTACTTGCTAGCATGCAAGCATTCCCTTTTGATGAACATAAAAATGGACTTCGGACATGCACAATTGTCGTTATTCACTCGGCTATTATACTTAAGTATAATCAATGCTTTTGGTTTCCAACAGACTCAGAAACTTCACATTTGCATATATTTTTAAATTAACTCTGCTATGGTCACATTACTGAGAGTTTGGCAACTTTGAACCTCCAAAGCTCTTAATGAGAGGGAGGAAATTTGGTAGTGTGCCAGAGCAACCTCCTGCTGATTGCTCCATGGCCAAGTCAGACACTTGCATATATTTTTAAAGCAAAGTGTTCTGCTGAGAAACTAACATTGTCTACTACCATTAAATGCAGGAGGAGAGGGAAGTAGCCTGGCAAAGATCTTAACACAGCAATTTGGAGAGTGAAATAGATTGGGAATCCAGAGTAAGACTGGCCAAAGTGACTCTTGCTTGGCTATTTGGCTGGAAAGTGGGCCAGCTGCTATTTCCAGTAATTATAGCCATAAAAGTCTATACTACCACTGCAGACCATTAGAGAGTACGATAGTACTCTCTAAGTAGGATTGCCCCATTGTACTAATACTTAATATTTTCTTTCATAACTCCAGAATACTTCTCTCCTACAGTCAGCAACTCCTAACTTGAAGATAGAACACCTTTAATGTGCTAGGGCTCAAGTATGAAGAGCAGAAGATAAAGCAGTATCATTTATAGCGACTTCTAAAATCACTGTTTTCATCTGGTCGTTCATCACCACCAACACCACCACCATCATCATCATCATCATCATCCAACTTATTTCAGAAATGGTTCATTCAAATACTATACTACACTACTCAAAATTGACTGCGCTATAATCCTTTACCTTTAACTTGACATGTTCAAAAATACGTCATTTTCCAACTTACCAGCTTTCAACATACAAATTTTTATGCCCCACCCCGTACATGTGATTCTTAGACCTTGACCTCACAACTGACTGTCATTAGCTTTCTCTCTTGATGTTGGTCTCTCAATGCTCAGAGCATAAACCCTGCATTAGTCTGGTTATGAATCAAGCCTTGATGCAACAGTATATCAGGTACATATCATAAAAAATTTATAAACTATAAACTGTATAGATAGCATTAGTCCTTCCAGATCAGATTCATTTCGGCTCATACAATTACTATTATGATGAAACCTCCAATGAATTACATAGTTACAATACATGAACTTTAACTTGGTAGCAGGATCACAGCATCCAGTTGCCTATAATAGAGCATTACATCAAAAAAGGTGATGAATTAACACATTTATTCTAAAATAAAAAAAGAAAAGTAGGGATGGCTGTGTGTGGTTCAAAAAAGTTCAGCAACAAGAGAGTGAACTTCAGTCAAGTAACTCCTTACCCATCACCGATATTACCAAACTATGAGCTAACTATTTCTACTTCACTCCTTTTATATCTCATCTTGGCCTGTCATGGGAGTTAGTTAGTTTGGTAATATTGGTAATGGGTAAGGGGTTACTTGACTGAAGTTCACTCTCTTGTTGCTGAACTTTTTTGAATCACACAGAGCCATCCTTAGAATAAATATTTTTTTCCTTTACTTGTACTAATAATTTGCTTGCTTGTTCGTTATTTTCTTAGAAGAATATGTAGCTAGGAGACCATAATCACTTATGATAATAAATACATACATCATCAGGATGAGTTGCTCTGTCCATCTCTCTGGATGATTTCATTGATCCAGAATGCTCTTGTGATTCATATGTTGGCCGAATGATAAGTCTCAAGCTAGTCTCAGCAGTCTTATTCATTGGGAGAATCCTTAGTCATAATAATAATAATAATAATAATAATAATAATAATAATAATAATAATAATAATAATAATAATACGTAATAATAATAATAGTATTTGTGCCTAAAGTGGCAATAATTATGCAGTGCCAGCAACATTTGAAAGTGAGCAAGTGAGCAAATAACATTCGTTTTAATGTATTTCACTGTCAGATGTGAGTGACCACACTTCACTGATCAAGTGTAAAAGCCACACCCAGAACAAGTGGTACCCCTTACTAGCATTTTGACAAGTGTAATATTAACACTTCATTAAAATCCCCAGGAATCATCATAGTTCCCCAAAATCCAATTGGAGAAGGGGGGATGGATTGGTAAGCTACGTAGAGTGGACAGTTTATACAGCTTCCTGGCTGAAAAACTGCCAGCAAAATCTTAGTTCAGTCAACTCTAAATGGTATAGGAATAGCTACTCCTGCTTTCAAATGACACACATTGCCCTAGTTTAGCACATGGATACTGTGGTGTCTTCGGTGCCAAGTGAATAAGCACGCCTCCCAGGCAGCTATAAACTCCCTACTACTTAATAATTCAAACTCTTATTATTCTCGAGACTAACTTAGGCACAAACTAACACAGATCACCTAGATTTACAAAAATCACTCTGTGCATGCATGAAACAGGAAGCATATCAAACCACAATTGATACAATTACCACACATACATAAAACCATGCACATTCTGTGGGCTATTTCTGAATTCGATCTGTTCTAGCCCATCACCTTGAAATGGCTAGCTATATCATCAATAAAAAGTACTCACTCACTTATTTTGCAGTATAGCATTTAAAAGAGTACTTTTTCCTGCATTGTACTGCCCATGGAAACTCAGTGACACTTCTTTTTGCAACAATTGATCTTTTGTTTCATCAAGTTCGTTAATAGCAAATAACTTATCATCATGTTTTCCATTGATAATTCGGAGACGTTGATCAATAACCTGCATAAAATGTGATGTGATAAAGTACCTTTTTATGGAGTAAAAATTCATTGAAGCTCTTAATTTTTGTATGGTATTAATATGTACTTATTGCATACTCATCCTCTGTTGATTTATTATTACCTGATAGCTATAGGATATGGGATGTAATCTTGATGCTTGGCTATAGAAGTACAGACTAACCCTACATGGCCTTTTTATTTAGCATGAAATTTTTTCCCCTTCACTTGTATATATGTCTGTGGCAGAAAATTTTATAAAATCCGTACTTATTGATTGCTAGCATAATTATTATTTCATACTTAAACATTTTCTTGCATATGAAGCCATAATGCCGATAACATAAAGAATGCTCTCCTGAATGCATGTATGATTTTCTTGCCTCCAAGGCTATCAGTTAATTCGATCCTGCTGGATACAGATTGCATGTGTGTTTAAAAGTAATGATCCATAGATCAATCCAAATTGGGAGCTGAAAAAGGTTTTGCACCTAGGCTATAGTGCCATAAGCTTATTACAGTGAACTCTGTGAGCTTTGGTTAGTTGAGAATTAAAATTATACTCTCAAACTTCCGCTCTGGGTCCTCTACACCAGCCCACAGCTCAGCTGTTCTGCCACTAAGGATTGATTGTACTAGTCTAGTCAGTTGTGTGTATTGTCTTTTATCTTTTCACTCTAGCCAGTTATACATTGTTGTTTTCACTCGCCATTCATGTCATTCCTTGGAATTTGTTAACATTAGGAGCCAAGGGTAACTAGGAAGAATAGTCCAATCACGTTAGTGGAAATAAGCTCTCAAATGCTGATTATTTTGCCGAGGCGTGACATCTGAATCCCAGTACAGAATGTACTACAATATGTATTATGGCAGATACACCTAAATGCACTAGAGTAATTTTCTACGTAGGAGCAGTTTTAGTGAGTCATGCTACTTAGCTATTAACATACATTTCTGTACAGATCAAAACTATGATCTTTGAACAAACTTTTGACCAAATTTTGGAATTTAGACTGAAGTAGAAAGGCTTCACTAAATTTAACTAGTCAACCATGAAAGCTTCGTGCACGGAGAATCCAGCAGCTGAAAATCACCAGAACTATGGAAGGCTTTCCAGCTTATACGAGCTTTTCTACACTGCCTTTGTTACTCTTATCTAGGGTTTAGTTGGCACTTACAAGCATCAGGAGGTGAGAAACTAGCTTCTCTCTGACTCTAGCTTGAGACTCTACCCACTTCATTTTATAGTGCACGGGCGTGGCCACAAATGATGTTCACATTGCTTATTCAGCTTTTTCTCTAAACACTAGCTAATGGACACTACCTGGAATTTTCTAAGAGCTGTTCCTCAGGCATCAATGGACCTGGAGCTTTGAATGGAGAGCAAAAAAGCCATAGATAATATTTAGGTGGATTTTCCTGAAACCAGTCACATATTCCTTCATCCCTACAGCCTACACTTGTTTGCTTAGCTACATAGTAATCCTCATATTTTTTTCATATAATAGTTTTCCCTTTACTTGCCATTAATAATTAGCTATGTTACTCACTATACAGCATTCTGTGAAGTCAGTAATAGAGGAAAATTTCTCATGATCAAACTGCTCATCACCATGTGATCCTGTAGTGGAGTGATCAAAGTGAAGAGATTGTGGTCTTGGTAGCTATAAACATATCCATACGTAGCAACATAGCTAAAAAGTAACTAATGCCCTGATATCGATACCTAGCTATAGGCAATATGATCGGTCACTAATTGTGTCAGTCAAACCTTGCTTCACCCCTAGCTACTTAGCCAAGAAGAGGAATCAGCTAAACCAAGATTTCTGAGGTGGAAGTCATGAATTTAAATACATTGAATTGGGCAGTTGGCTATAAAAAGCAAGTCATGAATCTCATATCCAGGCCCGTACGCAGACTTTCAAAAAGGGGGGTTCAAAACATTTGATAAAAATGGATTTTCGGTACAACACTGGTGAAGGGGGGGGGGGGGGGAATTAGTAGCCATAGGGATTCACATAAGGATTATCGCTTATACACTAGCAGTGATCATTAAATTGAAAAGGGGGTGCATAGGCACCCCCCTGCACCCCCCCCCCCCCCCCCTGTGTACGGGCCTGATATCTGAACTGAGCAGTTCTTGTGTGGCTTAACTAACTGTACAAAATTTTTCATGCACCATGTGCACGTCTATCTTGTTCAGTGATCTGGAGTGAGTGTCTTGGTCAGGTGAGCTGCTACTATAATATAGCTAGCTAGCTATTTATACGACTCTCACATGCAGAGCAGCTAGCTACTGCTCTAAAGATGGCATCACCAACACAAAGTTAGACGATCTTTCTAAATACTGATTGAGGACTAATGGGTGCTTTAAGAGCTTCTGTGGTGGTCTCTAAATGGAGTTACCCGCACAAAAGTTCTAGGATGAAGTTTGTGGTAAGTAGAATAATATACACAAGGAGAGTATTCATCCTTTAATCACTTTGTGATAGCAAGTGATAACAATAACAAGCCTAGCAGATTGGGGCAGGAAGGAACCAGCCAGTGACTCCAACCTGTGAACTTTAATTTAGTATTTTCGGCATAGTAATGTGATGAATCAGTATGGTTGGAAGCTCTAAGCAAACACCAGTATATGGACCACCCTTTTGGAAGCATCACTGCAGTTGCAAGAAAGGGTGTACCAGAAGGTATAAATGTTTCAAGGCAGCCTCAAGTGCACTGCAATTTACTATCTCTAGTATTTGTCCTATAACTAGGTAGCTAGTGGCTATTAGCATACAACCATGGCAGTATTTCAGTTCTCAAACTGTAGATATCCTCATTCAGTGTTCTCCCTAGCATACCTTAATTAAGCATATGACATCTTCCCTTTAATGTGGTTGATAGAATGCACAATACCCTTTGATGTGTGAAACCACCCCTATTCCTTCACTAATTTTAGGGAGAACACTGTCATTCCAAATGATAACAAGTAAGGGAAAAAGCATTTCGTGAAATGAAAAAAGATGTAGGGATGACCACTGCTCAAAAAAGTAAGGAAACAAGAAGGATGGAAATGGGATCAATCTTTGTTCTGTATATCCAGCCAACAATCCCTACATATACGTACATTACTGCACTATAATCTGAAGCTACCCGACGTATATGTAGGGATTGTTGGCTGGATATACAGAATAAAGATTGATCACATTTCCATCCTTCTTGTTTCCTTACTTTTTTGAGCAGTGGTCATCCCTACATCTTTTTTCACTTCACGAAATGCTTTTTCCCTTAGCTACTTGTTCCTGGTCTTTTTTCCTCTCTTTAGCTATGTAGCTATAGAGTTCATTCTTCTATGTGTATGCAGGGACAGATGAAAGAAGAATAGTTCTCCAGCATACCAGCCCAATCTAGTCTCGCGGGCCAGACTCGATTCTTTCCTTTTTCTTGGGGGCGGGGGAAAGAAAGAGTCTGGCCAAACTGTTGGACGTTTCGTTTGTGCCGACTCGGCATTATAGGGGTAGCGCGGGCGTTGCGTTTTGACTATGATGTACCATGACGAAACAGTAACAGCTGGCCAATAGAAAAATTAACTGCTACTGTGACGTATAGTGACGTTTAAAATTTCCCACGTGATTTCTGCGCATGTCTGCCACGATTTTTGTGGCATAGTACAAAAAGGATGGAAATGGGATCAATCTTTGTTCTGTATATCCAGCCAACAATCCCTACATATACGTCGGGTAGCTTCAGATTATAGTGCAGTAATGTACGTATATGTAGGGATTGTTGGCTGGATATACAGAACAAAGATTGATCCCATTTCCATCCTTCTTGTTTCCTTACTTTTTTGAGCAGTGGTCATCCCTACATCTTTTTTCATTTCACGAAATGCTTTTTCCCTTACTTGTTCCTGGTCTTTTTTTCCTCTCTTTTATGGTTTTAGCTATGTAGCTATAGAGTTCATTCATTCTTCTATGTGTATGCAGGGACAGATGAAAGAAGAATAGTTCTCCAATAGTTCTCCAGCATACCAGCCCAATCATTATCAACGAGTCAAGGTGTTGTGTTATTGTTGAGCTATAAGGGAGATGCTGAAATAGAGTCTACTGTCGTGAATCTAAATCCCTGAGTCGATACAGTAGTCTATCATCATTATCTAGAGCTAGAGCCAGTATATCTATGCTAGAGCTAGCTAGCTAGCTAGAGACAGCTGAGTAATAGGATATCAAATACATGCGCATGCGTATTATTGAATTAGTCGAGTGCTGTGCTCCGTAGTGTCTCCTTTTTCATCGACTCTTTCGAGGATCAACGAGTAGAAAAGATCGTACGTAGTTCGTAGAATTTGGAGTGGATTTATCCAGAAATCATAGCTGTAGCTTGAGTGGTTTGAGAGATATGGTTGTTTAAGAAGAAGAAGAAGAATAAGAATCCAGCGATTTACCTGCTTGCTCCCTGGTCCTGAAACTTGGTCTGCACATTGTAGTAGGCTTTAGTAGGCTGGATAATCATTCACAGTAGCTTTTTTTAGGTCTAAGTGGGGGAACTAGAATTTCACTTTTGTGTATAGTCTATAGGCAGCGCGCGCGGCTGTCCGAGTCATCCCTACATAGAGAGTGCTACCGCACTCTCTGATTATTTATTTAGACTTGTGATTTTCTTAATTTACATAATGTCAGCAATAGATCCTAAAATATTATTAGCTACTTGTAGACTGCCACCAATATAGCTAACGATGTCAAAGGCTATAGCCCATTTCAGCCAAGTACATGAGTACGAAGTTTCATGCTTTCATAACAGAATGCTGATCAGACATTTGCCTGATCAATATATCTTTCACATCCTGATGGTCTCGCTTCAAGGAGAGTCTGGTATAGCTACAACTGTATGGTCCATTAATGCAGTTTGCATAACCAGTCCTATAATTAAATTTTGTTTACTGACACCTCCCAGATTCTTTTTACAAACGCCCCCCAGAATTATGGGGGAGAGCCTGACTAGTGAGACTGTTTGCCTAAAACACTGCTACACCTCTGGAAATTCCCATAAATATTATATTGACATCAAGAGGTCAAATTGAAGGGGCTCTATTTTATGTAATGAAAGGGAAAAAAATTTATGCTATAAAAAAAGTCCATGTAGGGTTAGTCTGTACTTTTACCTATAATAGTTTCTGTGAACAAAAATCAAAATTATGCTGCTTTCAATAATAATCCCTACATCACTGCCTCCCACCAAGCTGCTTTAATTGTCTATGTCAGTGTAAAAGTGCTGCTTGGTTTAGGCAGTGATGTAGGGATTATTATTGAAGGCAGTATAATTTTGATGTTTGTTCACAGAAACTGCTATAGGTAAAAGTACGGACTAACCCTATATGGCCTTTTTATTTAGCATAAATTTTTTTCCCTTTCATTTGTTTGTTTACTTTTTATATTACCTTTTCTCAACTCATTTTTTAATTTAGCTAGCTAGGTACTGGTTGGCATGTGTGTACATGCATATGATTGGGACAGATGCTCGCACGTGACAAAATTTAATGATGTCATTAATTTCAAAATGGCCGGCTGACAGTATCGTTTGTAATGAAAAGTAGTTCGATATGACTGATTATTTTGGAGGAAAACTGTATGGATAACGATGGTAAAAGCACATTGTATGATTATAACTGCACAAGTTGATATGAATTTGATTGTCGTATGTGAAAGGATCATGGAGTTAGAGCCTGCTAAGAAGATGAATCTGCATGATGAATGAATCATAGATTTAGACGGCGGCTGGTGCCGATTGTTGACGCTGTTCTGGAGGAGTTTGAGCGGACATATCATCTTCTGCATTGTTTTCCAGATGTAAGAAGTTTAGTTGAGCCTGTAGCAAGAATAGAAGAGATACAGAGAGTCCAGTTTGTATCGCTCTGATGAAAGAAGCCAAGCCCATTCCGTACTAACCCTACATAGAGAGTGCTACCACACTCTCTGATAGTACCAAGTTTCATGCAAAATTGCACTAATGTTTTGGCACAAATCTCCTCTAGCTACTAGCTAGCTATATGAACAAAATTGTGTGTATATTGGGACAAAATTGTGTATAGTAAACACTTTCACCTACTCTACTTGGAATGACAAGAACTTAATTAGCTTAGGATAAGCTCCATAAGGATGGCTGTGTGCGGTTCAAAAAAGGTCAGCAACAAGAGACTGAACTTACGAGCTAACTATTCCTACTTCACTCTCATGACAGGCCAAGATGACATATAAAGGGAGTGAAGTAGCTTGTAGTTTGGTAATATTGGTGACGGGTAAGGAGTTACTTGACTGAAGTTTACTCCCTTGTTGCTGAACTTTTTTTGACTCGCACACAGCCATCCCTACTTATTTTTTTCCTTTATTAGTTTAGTGCCCTGATGGCTGGTCATTTCACTGTTTTTAAAAACCTTATCATAATTATGGTTAAAATTTCAAAGCATAATGGATGTAGGTTTTCAATTTGCTTGAGGATGAATAACAGGTAGCTATAAATATATAATATTATACACTGTAAAAATGAAAGTGTTTACTGCATACCATTTTGTCCCAATACACACACTGTTTTGTTTTTAGTGCATGCATTAGCTAGTATTGGGAAAAATTAGTGTAGCTATGTACACACTTTCATTTTATAAAATCAACACAAGATCCAAAGAATGTTGTTTGTCACTCGTGAGTAGTTAGCTACATGCAGAGCTGGGTAAAATATCAGCCCATAGGGACCCCAGCCCTATCAGAGAGCACGATTATTGGAAATCCCTAAAGTTTCTTGGGATGCAGTTATTCAGTTGTTATAGTGAACATGATAGCTACAACTGTATGGTCCATAAATGCAGTTTGCATAACTTCTGTAGCTACACCTCTGCTAGTCTGCTAGACAAAACAGGCTGTGAGTCCCCATATCTACATAGGGGTCCCCATATCTACTGTAAATATGGGAGGTCCCCAAAACTTTATGACAACGGCTTCAATAACCTGGTTTATCCAGTGATTGCTTTTGAACACAGCTAACAATAGCTAGCTACATAGTCACCTATAATAACCCCTCCCCCAACAAAATAAATTATTATGTGGCATAATGATTTGCAATCTACTCAAATTTTGATTGCTCCATCCATGTAGACTGCAGCAAAGTGCTACTAGGTGTAGCTAACTCTGAACTCTGTAAATTGTATTCGAAACTGCAGCTGAGTATCATGCACACTGGCTCAGTAATAAAAAAAGTCCTAGTTATATGTAGAAAAAAAATAAAACAATGCAGCAAGATCTAGCTAATCTGTAAACTGAGGGTTTAGTTTTACAGCTATAGCTTCACCTTTTTTTTGTAACCAGACCCCAATGAACTTCTCCTGAACAGGCTGAAGGGCATTTTTGCACAAGTTGACTATATGAGAGTTGATCTTTGTCCAGAAGGTAGCGGTACCTTGGTCATCTTGGTTAATTGAAATTGAATCACGAAGCCGCAAAAAATTGTTCTGTAACTTCTCCAAGTTATTCAAAAGGTCTTCCTTTGAGTCATAATAACTAGAAGATCCTGGGAGCGGCTCCCTTCTCTCTGGGACAGCTGCCGCCGGAGGAACATCATCCGTAGCCATACTGCTAAACATGCAGGGCTGGAAGTTTGAGGCATGCGTATTTCAGATTTAATTTCATCCACTGTAGGGTGGAGCATTGGTTGACGATGCAGCCACAGGGCTGCGTTTCCACGCCACAGTGTGACTGCCAGTTTGTGAAATAGCTGGGTGGTGGGGTTGGAAACCAAGGGAGTTCAATCAGGGCTGTAGCCAGAATTTTAGAAAAGGGGTGGCTGAAGCTCTGTGCACTTGTGTGTGGAAATTTTTTTCATGGCCACTTTTTCCTAACCACACCCTAAACCACGCCCACAGATGTTTTGCTACGAGACAATCCGAGTAGATAATGAGGATGGTACCGCTTCTTCACAATCCACTAGCTAACTCCCCCCCCCCCCCCCCCCCCCCCCCCCACACACACACACACACACACACACACACACACACACAAGCCTGAGGAGGATCATAAGCCAGATTAATTAGCTAGTTTTCCTTGTATAAACTGTGTCACGCTTACTTAGCTAGAGGGAAGTTATAAGCCGAAAACGGTGATAAGGTAAATCAGACACCACTTTTATAACTGGTCAGGCATAGCTGAAGCATGCAGTTTTACTGCAGTGGACCGATAGTAGTGTGACACTGCATGGGAACTGTATTGAGAGCACATTCCATTAAAATTATAATGCTATAAAGTGGTCTAGCTAATAAGGCAGGGGGTAGGGATCTTATGTCATGTGCATGCTAAGTGCTCACCATGAAACCCTCAGGAGAGTGTGTATAATGCGTATAGTTGATGGGTTTTGTCTGGCCCTCGATGTTTCTGGTCTCATGATCATGGGTGAAGGAAGATGTCTTTGACTGGGGGGGCACAACGAACGTGCAGCCAAAGGCTGCTGTGAGAAGAGTATGTGTTTTAGGGGAATGATTGGGGGAAATTATTGTTATCAAAATTAACCAAAAATTTTTTTCCTTCTCTAATATAAATTCATGTGCTATATACTTTCGTTAAGTTGATGTTATCAGTTTTATCCTTATGAAGGTGTAATAAAAAGACACTATTTAAATGTGTTTGTTGCAACATGCATGCCCCCTGTGCCCCCAGTCCACAAAATGTGGGGGGGCATGTGCCCCCCCCCCCCTTGATTCAGGAAATATTATAGGCAAACTCAACGATTCCTGGAAAGCTGAATCAACATTAGCAATTCATCTATCATGTTAATGCAAGACCTTAACACTATTCATGTTCAGTTGCTTCCATTTAGTTTCTCATGACATAGGTGAAGGAAACAGGGGGGCACTGGGGGGGGGGGGGGGGGGGCTCAAGCCCGCTGAGCCGCCTGCTGGCTACAGGCCTGTTCAATCTCTGGCTGATGTAGTCCCCAAGAGACTTTACAAGTTGTATGGTGTCCTGGCTTAGACCCCCCAGAGTTTCTGCAGCAATTGGGTGGAAATCCACTCCTACCGACCTGCAGGTTCCGCTGCGTTCCCACCTGGCCTGGGATGTAGGTAGCTGTGTGGATAGTCTGCTGCTGGAGAGGAGAGATCACATGGATGTCCAGGGCAGCTGGTCAACCATTGTGCCAGGTTGGGAAGAAAATGTTGGCGGGTCGGGACTGAGTCTGGCACCATGCCAATAGCCTCCCGTGAAGGTGCTAGAGCAGCAGATTGTGCTGCATGCAGAAAAGAGCACGTCACGACGGCATTGTGGCGAGAGATACGGTCGCTGTTCTCCCCACAGCCAACTTGGTGGTCACTAAACTCATCTGCAGTCTCATGACATTCAGGACAGGTGTAGGGAGCACTATGGAGTGGGACTCCAAGCCAGTAGCGTAGACATGAGCGGAACTCACAGTCTTGGAGCCTTAGGCCCAGGACAGAAGCAGGGACCCCGTTTAGCCAATCTCCTGCGTGGGGCAGAGTAGCGCATGATCCTGGATAGAGGGGGCGTTGGACAACAGATGCTGATGGAGGGCTTCATCAATGGCCAGTGACAGATGGCTTTGTTGTAGTGGCACATCAATGTCCTCCAGGTGTTGCCACTCAGGTCGAGAGGCAGAGGCAAAGAGAGCAGCCAATGATGTAATGAGTGACAAGTGGCCCCATTGGTCCCTCCCATTTTACGATGATGCTTTGCAGGTCAGAGTCAGCAAAATCAAGGAGACTTTAGAGATACTGCATGATCTGAAGGATTCTCAGCTGAAGACCACCCTCCTACGATCATGTCTAGCACTGCCCAAGGTGTCCTATGCCCTTCAGACCTGTCCACCAAGTTACATTGCAAATGCAACTAGAGACTTCAACATGGCCATCAGAGAGACCTTGGAGGCCATCTTAGGAGGTCCCTGCCATGAGTGGGCATGGCAGAAGGCATCACTCCCGAGCAGCCGTGGGGGGATTAACCTCAGGCTAGCTTCACTCCATGCTCCTGCAGCCTTCATAGCTTCATCCATCAACCATGAAGAGCTTGTCAGGAAACTGTTGAAGCAGCCCAAGGATACATAGACCACCTTGTGATGTTGGAATGTCGGGTGGAGAGTGGAGGAGGGATTTCCATCGGTTCAGGTGGAGGCCCACCAGGGGGCCATCTCTCTCAATGATTTGAAGTGCAGCTGCCAGGTGGTCAGGGGTGCCCACCAGAGTTCCGTCATCCAGATACCATGCATTCAATGATTAGCTTCACTAGAGGGTGGAGGGTCAGGGCAAACCCCAGAGGGCCCAGAGGGTCCCCCAGCTGCACTCCACAGCAGCTTTTGATGATGTCATTGCCTAGTAGGAGGTTAGAATGATTTGAGTAGCATGCTAACAGTCCAGGAAGGCAGTCAACAAACATAGCTTCACGGCTGATGCGATTGAAAGCATTGGTGAAGTCCAGGAGTAGAGTCCAGTGTTGGCTATCTGGACATGATGTCAGTAGCTGAGATGTGGCATGAACGATTGCTCCCCAGACACCAGCTCCCAATTGATGTGGAGCTAAGATTGAGACTGCCGCTTGGCGTGTGTGTGTAGTGAGGCACTTTGATACCAGCCAGTGAAGCACTTCCCCACTGCAATGGGCCGGTGGCCACCACTCTTCTTACAGCTTGCTAGGAGGGTAGCACCGCAGAAGTGTGGAGTGATGGAGGATGGAGCACAACCAGCAGCTAGTAGGTTGATGAAAATTGTGGGAGTAGACAGTAGTTTGCTTGCATGGTCAGGAGATGGACATCCTGCGGCTCCCTTCAAATGGCTTGGTCACAGACCGGAAGGGCCAGGGGCTGAGCCGTTAGGGCACAGGAGTGGGTGGATGGAGCAGAAGAAGTCAGGCGAGTGAATGAGGCTTTGTTGATGGCAATGGAGAGAGCATGTTGCCGGATGGAGATGTCGATGTTGTCTAAGCACTGCCAGTCAGATCTAGAGGCACCATCGGCTATAGCAGACATGGCAGAAGAGTGAGGACATGGTAGGTAGATGGCCAAGCATTCTGCTGACCAGGGGTCTGGAGCGCAGGCTAGAGTCTAGAAATGCAGCAGGGGCATGGAGCAGAGCACTGCGAAGGTTGACTGCAAGGTTTTGTGCCATGACCAATCAGACAGAGTGCGCGTTGTTGTCAGTAAAATTAAATCAGCCTTCAGGAGCCTGCTGTGTTAAGAGGAGTCAAGTCCTTCCCTTGGCTCTGTCTTCCAGTCTGCCAGACTGCCTCAGCCTGTGACTGGCTAAACGTGGTCCCCTCTTCCACCTTGGGCCTCCACCTCCATGACTGTGAGTTTCGATACTGCCTATATGTTACTGGCTAGGAGTACCTTTACACAATAACCAGTACACTTGTCCAGAGTGCCGCAGTTCTGCTGACATCTATGGTGAGCTGCGGTGGTAATGGGGACCACATTGCTTGTCACAATGCCATCAGAGATGTACTTTTTAGTGCTGCCCAATCTGCTGCTTTGGCTCCTTCAAAGGAGGCTCCCAACCTGATCCCAGACTCATCTGAATGCCCGGAGACATTCTGCTCCCAAATTGGAGTCATTGACGGCCAGCTGCTGTAGATATTCATGTCATTTCACCTCTCCAACAACAGACAATAGCAGAAGCTGCTTCCACTCCTAGTCATGCACTTCAAAGTCAGAGTTTGCCGCAAGCTGACTCCCCATCTCTCATCTTGCGAGTTGAATTTATTCCTCTCGTGGCTAAAACTCGCTATCACCACCATCCGTGCAATCAGCTATGCTATTGGACAGAGGACTGGTTCGCCTGATCCCACTTCATCCACCAAGCACCTTTTCAGGCATGTCGCCATTGCTCTATGGCATGGGAATGCAAGTCTATGGCTACACAATCAGCCAACCCTGCCCCCTGAACTGGACAGTCCTTTGTAGTCAGCCCTTTTTATTTTGTTTTATTTTGTTTTGATTTTTTTTTGTTCATTGTTTCTTTTTTGTGATGTCATTTCTTTGGCGTTGTTTCTTTGCTTTTGTTTTTGTGTTTGTGTTTTTCTGTTAGTGTTTTTTGTGTGTTCCATTTTTGTTTCTCATCATTGCAATGTTCATCGATTACAAAAAAACAAAAACAAAAACATTCATCATGCACACACATGTGCGCAGGCCTTAGCATCTACCACACTCTAACCATTATCATCACATCTTCTGGAGTAATTTCAATCTCCATTCTGCTGTTACTCCTTCAGTACTGCAGTGAGGACCCAATCTAGATAGCTATATGAAAATACAACTCAAATTGATAGACTCTTTTATTCAAAATTAAATTTGCTAATACTTAGCTACCCATGCAGCTCTTACCAATGGATCTTTGAGGTCTTCTACCCAGAAGAATGTCATATATGTACTAAATGTTGTTTTCATTATAATTTGCAAAACATTGAGTGGGCGCAACAGGGTGTGGTTAATAAAAGTGGGCGTGGCTAGGCAAATTTCTATGACTGCAGCATCACATAAAACCAACCTGTATGGCCCCAAAACCTATGTACTTTGACTGTATATCAAACCAGGCTTGCATGCCACTGTATTGCTGCCGTGTGCATGATCAGAATCTTTCAAGATGGATCATAGAAATGCAAGTATGGATCATGCAGGCCCATCAGCATTTTGTCTGTTTGAGCAAGTGAGTGCAAAAAATTTCTTCCAAGTAAAAAAGTTAAGTAAATCTAGCTGGGCTGCAGCAGCCTCATATGAAAATAATCCCCACATTTTCATCCACTGCCTTCATACAGCAGAGGGGGAAAGGGGGAGATCCCTGTGATTGAAACTCCCCCCCCCCCCCCCCCCCCCCCCCCCCCCAACCAATTACTGAATATGTCTCTATATAACACATTTTTTCCTCACACAAGCACACTCACATGCATAGTTCCCTCTCTATCTATGAAACCCTGGCCTAGATTATCATTAGCTAATGGCAGTTATAAATGTAGGGATTGTTTCAAGGATTCAGCAGCTCAGCAAATTTTTTTGCAGCATGGAGAATGAAAGATAACTGACCTGCTGGAAGGCCATGCATCAGTCTATTCCAGACCGCGTTATCATTGTCCAGAACTGTATGACCATTTCTGCTTACTCTGCTTCAAAACTTAGGCACTGCACAGCTCTCAAAAGGGTCCATCAATTAATCTCCTTCATTATTTGCCACCAGCATGCATTGGATGTAAGAGCCAGAGACAAAGGGTCTTTCGAGGTGGTGACTGCTGCAAAATAGGTATAGCTAAGCTTTTTGCTTTGTAGTCTGAGAGGAATGAGATTGTGAAGAAGTGGTACCATCTTCATCATCTACTCATCTTCATACTTTCCCTGCATTCATATGCTGCATTGCAGCTGCTAGCTAAGTCATTATTTCGGTTATCAATTATAGGAAAGTGGGCATGGTCCAGCCAAAAAATTTTTTCCACACTAAAGAACCCCTTCTCAAAAAAAAAACAAAAAAACTCTGGCTACGGGCCTGTATACATATATGCAGCATCCACGTCATCCCTACGTAGAAAGATTTAAAGTTCTCTCTCTGATTATTTATAATCTCTGTTACAATGACTCTTCTTTCACTCTCATAATTATTGAAATAAAAAAATATGTAAAACTCAATTAAGTAATAGCTAGTTACTATTTATCTAGCTACTTTAGATAAGCTAAGTTTGTATTTATCTGCAACTGTTTCAAGTTGAGCAAATAAATAATTAAGATGACCACACTGGTTAGTCAATGCTGTATGTGCTTCAATATCTTGTAGTAGCTTTTTGATATCCTAAAAAATAGTCATACACTATAATTATATACACAGAACTGTTATAATACACGTTTGGGTCATTCCATTTCAAATCAACGAAAGATAAAACGTGACCCCTCCAGATTTTTGTCAAATTCAGTGAGGTCAGAGTATTTATAGAGTATTGTAGCGACACCAAATTTCAGCTCCATCCATCAAGTATTCTTGGACTTGTGGTGATTTGAAAGTCACCATTTTGACGACATTTTGGGTAAATTAGGTCAACTTTAATTCCTGCAACTTCAGTAATTTTTAACATGGAGATTTGGGTCTAGTACCATCTTGAAGCTCTTTTGATGCCCTTTCAGATGATAAATAAATATAGAGCAATTGTGAAACTGAAAGTGAACAATGGTGGACTGTGACCTTTGACCTTTGTTATTTCAAAAAAGCTGCTTCATTTTCAAAAAAAGCTGTTTTTTTTTTCAACTGTAACTTAATCTCATGGACCTCTTTAACTTTCAATTTGGGATTGCTTTGGGATCATGAGATATCGGCAAAAAAGTCCTTAAAATGGTGTCTTTTGTATGATCTCTGATATCTAAGATATTTGTCTCATTTTGAAACTCTTTTAATGCTCTTTCAGGGGAGTATCATGCAGTGTCATTTTGGAGATTAAGGGTCAATGTACATCATTTGACCTTTAACCTTTGCTGTATAGAAGCATAGCAACCTATTACCTACTTTCTCACACTTCTTAGTTGCTCTTCAGTCCTTCAATAAGCAATTCAACCACCTAACTCTTGATTGCCAACAGCCACAACAATTGGTGATTTATTGTAAGTTTGAAGAATTGCATGTAGCTAATTACATAACGAGAAAGTACTTGGTAAGCTCTAGCTAAATGAAACTAGAAATTAAGTAGAATAGATTCTGAGGCATAGAAGCAACAAAGGCCAATTTTTTTTGTAAGGATGGAATTCCAACAAAGGTCAAAGGTCACACATTGTACTTTAACCTTTCAGTTTCAAAATACTTGTGCATGGTACCCCACCTAAAAGAGCATTCAAAAGAGCTTCAAAATGACACAAAAGTCACATCTATAGCATGAATACCAACAAAGTTAGGGGTCTTTAAATATCAGAGATCATAGAAAAGACACCATTTTAAGGACATTTTCACCAATATCTCACGATCCCAAAGCAATCCCAAATTGAAACTTAGGGAAGTTAAACGAGTCCATGAGACTAAGTTACACTTGAAAAAATTTTGAAATTGAAGCAGCGTTTTTTTGATATAACAAAGGTCAAAGGGTCAGTCCGCCATAGTTTACTTTCAGTTTCATAATTGCTCTTATATTTACTCATCATCAGAAAGGGCATCAAAAGAGCTTCAAGATGGTACTAGACTCAAATCTCCATGATACAAATTACTGAAGTTGCAGGAAGTAAAGTAAACCTAATTTATCGAAAATGCCATCAAAATGATAGCTTTCAAATTTCCACAAGTCCAAGAATACTCGATGAATGGAGCTGAAATTTGGTATGGCTGCAATACTCTATAAGTACTCTGACCTCACCAAATTTGACAAAAATCTGAAGGGGTCACGTTTTATCTTTTGTTGATTTGAAATGGAATGACCCGTTTAGCATATAATGGGTAGGTGAGTGAAGCATTTATTGTACTTCATCCCCAGGTTCTGAGACTATACAGACTGAAGCACTTTTTTTCTTCATGAAGACAGCAATCAGTTTAAATAAGAATTGAGCTGATTTTGCTGGATTTATATGGCTGCAAAATGGTTTATTTGCAGTTGGTTGACTTCTGAGGCTATAAATAGAGCATGTATTGGATATAGTGAAGTTTAAGAACTAGTTACTCTAGACCTAAAATATGGACACTTAAAATATATTATGGTATGGCACCCTTAAGGGTAGACTATACCATAAAAAATAAAAATTTTAAAACGCCCATATCTTCATTATGCTACCCCCTATAAGCTTGATTTAGGTCACTTGAAAAACACTGAAGCCTTTGTGCACACTAAGAGTCAATGAGCAGATCACCGATAAGGAGTTTTATTTTGAATAATCTATAAAGCATTCAATACTGTTGAGCTAGCTAGCAGTGTGTCTGTACTACATAGTCCACATTCTCATTTTGAATTATCATCAGTGGCTACATGTAAAAATATACTGCTTGGAGAACTGCAGATATGATTAGCTAAGACAGTAGCTATAGCTAGCTAGCAGCTAGCTAATAATATATGAAGCCGTCGTAGAGTTGTCACTAAAGATACTCCAGCTAGCTGTGAGATTTATGCTAATGTTCTAATCAGTAGTAATGGTCGGCAGCACAGAGTATAGGCTATAGTATAGTACGGAGCTGGAATCGTGCCTTCTTTATGGAATAAAGCTTTTTCCAAAAATCTGCTCAATTTAAACACTCAAAAGTATCATCTAGACATTGTTGAGACTGAAGTTGAAGCGTGGTAGCTAAGTGTGCTGGCTCCGGAATAGTTGTAACAGTCAGACAGACAGACAGAAGGAATGATAAACTGACATACTATAAGGATTAATTTCTTTCTATACTAAATAGCTATAATTGATTATACATGCATATCTTCTTATGGCGAGCCTGAGTGATTGATTCCCAGCAATTGCATAGATAGTTGTATCTATAAACAGTAGCACAGAGATCAGCAGAGTTAGCTATTACATATGTACACAATAATTATTCTTTAAGATTAATTATTAATACTAGTTATTAAATACACTGTAAACTCTTTACTAGTGTGCAACATTAATTATTACAGCGAGCAAGCAATCCTAGCTGTAGGCTTGTAGAGCTGATTCATTTGTGTTTCAACAAGATTTTGCTGGGGATAGCTATCCAGAAGCTGTAGAAATCAATCAAGCAATTGGAGTATATGCAGCATTATTGTGCTACTTTTGCACAACACATACATGTCTACACCTGGAGTGTAGCTCAACAATTTCAATGAGTTATGATAACCTGAGGATCAGCTCACTCACTCTGCTCACTCGCTGCAATTAATTCTAGGTCAATTGACCCTAAATTGTAGTAATTGATAACCTAGCAATAAGGAGTTTTGCTATATAGTATCAAAAGCTAGCTATACCTTTTTCAGATCTTCTATCCGTTCATTCAATCTATCATTGAATTTTTTATTAAAGTCCATCAATCGCTTCTTGACTAAGCTGCAATAACTTTCCCAATATGTCTGCACATAAAAATTAGTCATAGAAATGATAGCAATACTGACTGCTTCTACCCTATCATGTTTGATTACAACTATAGAAAGACATAATGGTTTATATAGCAAGTCAAGACATTAATATACAGCTGACACAAGACTCTTTAGCCCTATAGTGTACATCCATCATGCATGCACAATTGCACATAAGCATGCAACTCATGCACTGTTGCTAATACTCTAGCATCTGTAACAAACAAACATTTTTTGAGTACCTACAAACATAATAGGTTTTATGGATGACAGATGCAGCTGTATCGAAGAACTCCAAAAGGAACTCTTATGGTTATTATGATGAAAAAGTGGCTATACATAGCTACCCTAGCTACAATTTACTCACTTCAAGTACATATTTCTCAAAATCTTCAAAATATTCTTTGACTAAAGCATCAATCTTTTCACTCAATTTCTCCACAACACTAGCTATTTCTTCTGTCTGCCTCCTATAGCAGCAATAAACAAAATACAGCAATAATAATAACTATAGGGCAATGTGCAACATTTGACAGCGAGCGAGCAAGCAAGTATTCTTCAACTCTTTAGAAGATTCGCTGTTGAGTTTATATATAGCAATGTGCAGCATTTGACAGTGAGCAAGTGAGTAATTAAAGGCTCCAGTGTTTGATATTGCTGTCAGAGACAAGAGTCATGTAAGTGGTGCGGTTCCAACCGGGAAGCTCCATACTTGGAAAGCACTTAGATAAGCCAAGCACCTAAAACCCACTTAGATAAGCCTAGCGCCTCTATGACATAGGGCTGTAGAAAACAATCTAGCTCAATTATCCACGCGCAGTATACAAATTCGGGACACTTACATACTGTACATACACCTGGGACATTTTTGGAGTGTAGACCTATTTTATAATTTCAATGAGTCATGACCTGAGAGTCAGCTCGCTCGCTGAATAAACATGCTGGCTTTTAGATAGCTTTGCATAATTATAATATACAGTACATGTATACTTATTACATACGTTGCTTTTTTAAAGGCAACCACTTTTTTTGGTGTTGGAGTAGATCTAGCTGATGCAAGTAGTGAACTATCAGATTCACTGCAAGTACTGTAATAAAGAGAGTACATAATAAAAAGAAAATTAATCCTTTAATGTTAAAAACTTCTCCCTCTCTCCTGTTAAAAGTTACAAATAAACACACCAAAAACAACAAAATGGTTTACCTGTCGTTCCCTGATTCTTTTGGTTCATCACTCATTAAAGATTCAGTGTTGGCTGTGACAATAGTTGATTGTTCTGCAACTTGCTGAGTTTTGCTATTGTCTGTCTGAAAGGCTGGAGTCGGTGTCAATGCAGAAGCAGATTCTGACCTTGGTGGTACTTCATTTGTTTGAGTCGGCTCATGCACACTAGCAGGAATTGCATTTTGGAAACCATTTGGAACACTACTTTCAGGATCAGTATCTTCATGAGGCATCTTTGTTCTAAGCTTTTTCTTGAGTTTTTTAATTGCTCCCCTAGCAAAAAAAAGCATGCATTAGAATTTCCATCCATTTAATTTCATTCATCAATTCCTTATGGGGGGGAATAATTGCTATGGGTGTATTGTGTATATTATTTTACATTCTAAAATAAAAAGAGAAGTAGGGATGGCTGTGTGTGGTTTGATAATGTTCAGCAACAAGGGCAGGCCCGTAGCCAGGGAGTTGGGGGATTCGACTGAACCCACTTTTTGAAATAAAAAAACTTTTTTTAAGCACGAGTGGTATGTGTGCATGCACACGTCGAGAATTAGTAAGATGTAGGCGAAGCCTATTGTATTTCGTCCAGAAAAGGCCTTATGCTAGCTATAACTCTGCCATACTGAGACAGTACCTGAGACTTTAAAGCATTTAGTGCCTGAGATTTGCTGTAAAGAACTGTACAGGTAGCTAGTGGACTGTGAAGAAGTTTGTGAAGAAGTGGCCATCTACTCATAATCTTCATACTTCATAGCAACAATTGCATCTGCTAGCTAGCTAAGATATAAGTCATTGTTTATTAACATGAAGTGGGCGCAGTTTATCAAAAACAGGTGTGGTTATTCAAGTGGGCATGGCCAGGCAAAAATTTTTCCATGCTAGCATGCGGATACTTTCAAACCCCCTTGAAACTCAGGCTACGGGCCTGAAAGGAGTGAACTTCAGTCAAGTAACCCCTTACCCATCACCAATACATATTACCAAACTATGAGCTAATTCACTCCCTTCATATCATCTTGGCCTGTCATGATAATAATAGTAGCTCGTAGTTTGGTGATGATGGGTAAGGGGTTACTCGACTGAAGTTCACTCCCTTGTTGCTGAACTTTTTTGCAGCCATCCTACTTCTCTTTAGAATAAAATTTTTTTTCCTTTACTTGTTCATCACCTTTTTTGATGTAATGCAGATAGCTATGAAAATGAAAAAATATATTTAGGGATGACCATTGCTCGAAAAAATAAGTAAACAAGGATAGAGATGAAGGATGAAGAATGGAAATGGGATCAATCTTTGTTCTGTATATCCAGCCAACAATCCTTACATAATATTCACTATTATCTGAAGCTACCCAACGTATATGTAGGTGGATATATAGAACAAAGATAGATCTCATTTCCATCCCTCATCCTTCGTCTCTACCCTTGTTTCAGTAATGGTCATCTCTACATTTTTTCATTTTTTTTTTTCATTTCACAGAAATGTTTTTTTTTCCTTACGCATTCCTGGTCCTTTTTCCTCTCTTTTATGGTTTTATTCTTCTATGTGTATGCAGGGACAGATGAAAGAAGAATCTAAGTTCTCCAATAGCATAGCAGCCCAATGACTATCAGGCTTGAAGTGCTAGTGTTGAACTATATTTGGAGGTCGAAGATGCAGATGAATCTGAAATAGAGTCTACTTGTAGATGGATTGGTGAATCTAAAATCCCCAAGTAGATTCAGTAGTCTATGATCATTATTATCTAGAGCTAGCTATAGCTGATTTTGGATATCAAATACATACGCATGCATATTATCGAAAAAATGGCTTCCAATAATTAAGAAAGTAGAGTACTGTGCTTCGTAGTGTCTGACTCTTTTGAGGATTGACAAGTAGCTGCAGCTTGAGTGGTTCGAGAGATATAGTTGTCTAAGAATAATAATAATAATAATAATAATCATAACAATAGAGAAGAAGAATCCAGCGACTTACCTGCTTGCCATATTTCTGAAACAGCAAGCTCCCTGATCCTGAAACTTGGTCTGCACTTTGTAGTATAGGCTCTAGTAGGCTGGATAATCATTAATAGTAGCTTTTGTTGAGTCTAAGCGGGGGAACTAGAATTTCAAGTCCATATGCAGTGTGCACAGCCATCTGGGTCATCCCTAGATAAAGAGAGCTACCGCTATTTGCATGTATTTAGAATTATTATAGTCTCAGAGATCCTTATTACTATAGGCAACTGGACGCTTTATAACTATGCAGTTCATCTGTGAGCCGAAATGAATCTGATCTGGAAGGATAAACGCTGATGGAGCTTTTATTTATTGTCATTGACCATAATTCTTACTGGTGTTATGCATGTACCTTATATACGTACGTACTTGATTAGTATTGCATCAAGGATTGATTCATAACCAGACCAGTGCCGTGGGTTTACGCTTTGAATCAATGGGCAGTCAGATGCGAGGTCAAGGTCCAAGACTCACGTGCACGGGGGCAGGGCATATTCTATAAAATGTCTGCCACATTGTAGGTTGGAAAATGACAAACCATTTTTGAACATGTCCAGTTAAAGGTAAAGGATTATAGCGCAGTCAATATTGAGTAGTGTGGTATAAAAATTATAGCAAAAAATGACATGAACGACCAGATGAAAACAGCGATTTTAGAAATCACTGTAAAATGACACTGCTTTATCTTCTGCTCTTCATACTTCGAGTCCTAGCACATTGAAGGTGTTCTGTGTTGTTGAGCATTCCTCCAAAATATTCTCTGATATGATTGGCCCAAGCAAGACAAGGTCTTTGCTCTCCTACTATAGAAGACACAAGTAAAACACTGGTGGCATGTATGACATTTTAACAGAAAAAATATTTCCGTGAAATGAAAAAATGTAGGGATGACCATTGCTCAAAAAAGTAAGGAAACAAGGGTAGGGATGAAGGATGGAAATGGATCAATCTTTGTTCTGTATATCCAGCCAACTATATATGCACTAGCTATTATCTGAAGCTACCCAAGTAGGGATTGTTAGCTGGATATACAGAACAAAGATTGATTCCATTTCCATCCTTCATTCCTACCCTTGTTTCTTTACTTTTTTGTGGTCATCCCTACATTATTTTTTTCATTTCACAGAAATATTTTTTTCCCTTACTTGTTTTGATGAGTAGAAAAGATCGTAGTTCATAAAATTTGGAGTGGATTTATCCAGAAATACTTGTTATAGCTTGAGTGGTTTGCGAGATATGGTTGTCTAAGAATGAGAAGAAGACGAATCCAGCAATTTACCTGCTTGCCATATTTTTGAAACGGTAAGCCTGAAACTTGGTCTGCACTTTGTAGTAGGCTCTAATAGGCTGGATAATCATTCACAGTAGCTTTTGTTAAGTCTAAGTGGGTGAACTAGAATTTCACTTTTGTATTAGTCTATATGCGGCGCGTGCAGTTGTCCGCGTCATCCCTACATAGAGGGATGCTCTCTCTGATGCTATGTATACTATTTCGGAGGGAACAGGGTGTTTTGCTGGAGCCTACTTAGATGACATCATTGTTTACATAGAGATTGGGAGATATGCAAGGAGCACCTTTAGTGAAGAATCAAGACGGCAGGACTAACCATGAAAGTGACTGTGTCAGCTGGGAATACCTAAAATCAGAAATAAACTTGAAATTGGAAAAATCAAAGCCATAAAGATTCCAAAAAAAAGAAGAAATCTCTAGCTAGCGAGATAACGAGTGGGCATGGTCAAACTCATTGCATATTTTTAGCTGGTATTATTATTAGCGAAAATTACAAATTCGCTAAAATTCGCTAAAATGAGTACCCGTTTACCTTAAGGTATGTGTTTTAAGTGTTAGTTAAAATTATTATTTCTTTAATTATTTGTGCATGTCCAAACCTGTTCTGTATTCTGCTATACTGTCATCTGTGTGGTTAGCTAGTTACATGTGATTTGTGTGCAAGATTTTTCCTGTTTTACAGTGTTTTTGAGTTTTGTTTAAAAGTAAGAGTTTTTCTAGCTAGAGAGTTTTGAGTTGAGTTTTGTTAGCCACTTGATTAGTTACTAATCTGATTCGGGGTAGTCTAGATCCCTTGTTGGTAGCATACTTGGTCTACTACAATTGGTGGCAGCGGTGGGATACATGGACGACTAGTTTGGGTCAGGATCCCGCAAAAGAAAGTCTACGAGATTGGATGACTACACAATCAGGAAGAGGCTACACACCAGAGACAATGGCGAATGAAGAAAGTAGATCGATGGACATGGTTCAGATGGTGCGAGTCCTGCTGGAGGATCGGCAGAAGCGTGACCAAGAGCTAGCTGAACAACACAGGCTAAAATGCTTAATGCAAGGAGGAGATTCACGAAGAACGCCGACGACGTGAAGACGAGACGGAGGAGATCGTCGAAGACGTGAGGAAGAGACGGCTAAATATGAGGAGAAGATCTGGGAAGAATGTCGAAGACGTGACGAAGAGGCAGGTAAGCGGAAGGAAGAGACTCGAGGTGACAAACTTCACCTCGCAACTCTTGACAGAAATCAATGTCACCCTCTGGATACTTTTCTCCACATTCTGCTTAACGAAGCTACCAGATGCAGTATTCAAGCATGTTTTCATTGCCAGGTCCTACTAATCCATATATGTATTGCATTTTTATCAAGGGAAATATTTCAGATGCAATAACAGATATTCTAAATCCCCAGCACCTGTGCATTAAGCACCAAGAATGGAAATAGTTCACATCCTATGGATCAGAGGCACCCCAGAGCGTTTACTATCATTGTAAACCAGAATGCATTTGGCTTCGTAACCCGTACTTCAACCCTCGGGATCTTGTGGTCTAGAGCACAAGGATTTATGGATTTTTTGACTTGTAACTGCTATGACATATTTCTGTTAATGTTGATATCCTTTCATTCTATTGTGGATTAAATGCTTAAAAAGTATAAAAAATTATGTGGAGGTGTGCAGTGTTGAGTTTTTGTTAGCCGTTTGATTAAAAAATAGTTACTAATCTGATTCAGGGTAGTCTAGATCTCTTGTTGGTAGCATACTCGGTCTACTACAGCGCAGAATATGCATGTGTACGTATGTATGCGCACTATTCAAATCCCCTGAACCACCCCTGGTTACAGACCTGCCTGGGTGTGCCCAGAATTGATCAACTTACTGACACATCTCCTTTATCTTTTCCAATAAAGTGATATATATATTCCTGTATAAAATATTGAATAATAATAATAATAATAATAATAATAATAATAATAATAATAATAATAATAATAATAATAATCAGAGAGTGCGCTAGCACTCTTTAAGTAGGGATGGCAGGTCAAAGGTCATAGGACTGTATAAACTAAAAACTCTTCTTACTCTTCTAGCTACCCTTATTCTACAGGTTCTCAGAAGGCTACTACATCTACACAGTAGAGAGAGGAATGTTCAAAAATCTAAAATTCATTCGCTAACATAAGAAAAACACGACATCTGAAATTGAATTTTGTTCAGTTTGTTCATAATAATATTAATTAGATCAGTGTACTGACTTACTGGCTGCAGCTGACATCGATATCATTGCAATCTGCTCGGGCGCTACTTACAGGCATGCCTTTTGCTATTTGTTCCGACTAAACTTGTACTATACAGATTCAGCGCTATCGATAGCATGGGGAAGGCTAGCTAAAATTCCCCGCCATATTGAAACATGTGCACAGGGTTAACGTGTGCCAGGGAAGCCGCACGTGCAAAAATGCTTATGTTATAGCTAGCCCAACTAAGTTTGAGGGTGTGGCAGTGTGAGTTATTTTTGAGTATAATTATAGAGGTGTCGAGCTAGCTACTAGCAAGCTAAAAGGCTACTAGAACTGAAGTCAGACTCGATGAAAGGTTTGTAGTCGGTCAAATGTTGTACGGCTATAGCTGTACCTGCTGTACCAGTTCCTACAGCCCTGTAGCTACTGCATTTACACTGCAGATGCTAAAAAGTGAAGTAGGGATAGCCATACATTCCTATCACTCCAAGCCCTCCTAATTTCAATAACCACGCCTATATCATCCAACTTAAATCCCTATACTCTTCACTCCCCCTTCAGCAACAAGTGAGTCAAGTAACCCCTTACCCGTACCCATCACCAAACTCAAGAACCACAGCAATAATATTATTACAAAATCACTATTCCTACTTCACTCCTAGGCCTCCTAAATGGGTGTGGTTATTGAAATTAGGAGGCCTAGGAGTGAAGTAGGAATAGTAATTTTGTAATAATATTATTGCTGTGGTTCTTGAGTTTGGTGATGGGTACGGGGGGGGGGGGGGGGGGGGGCGAGATTTCAAAGATAAGCTACATCACATACAATAGAGGCATTTAGGAAGCCTCACTTTCATACATGTATGTGTTGGGGCCCTCCAATTGGGGGGGGGGGTGATTTCCACCTTGCCCCCCCCCCCCCTATGGAGCCGCCCCTGACTTAGATAAGCCTATCAGTCCACCAGACCTACAAACAACTAAGATAAGCCAATGCACTTTGACAAACCACTGTAGAATTCAATTAAGCTTGCCTATCATGCTCTTATATGCACCCTAGAGCTTCATTCTTCCCATCTCAGAACTTACTACTGTCATAAAAGAGCCGGAAATTACATGCCATCTTCTCTTTCTCAGCCATTGCTCAGCAAACGCTGGTAGTTCAATGAGGCCACGGAACGCCATTTTTTCCCTCTAGCTATGTAATTAGACGTCACATACTAATGCGTTATATCGACGACCCTTTCCCAATTCATGCATGCAAGATAGTTCTAGAGCTTATAAATATAGCACTAAAGTTTAGTCTCATGGGCCAGACTCGATTCTTTCCTTTTTCTTGGGGGCGGGGGAAAGAAAGAGTCTGGCCAAACTGCATTGGACGTTTCGTTTGTACTATGCCACAAAAATCATGGCGGACATGCGCAGAAATCACGTGGGAAATTTTAAACGTCACTATACGTCACAGTAGCGGTTATATTTTTATTGGCCAGCTGTTACTGTTTCGTCATGGTACGTCATAGTCAAAACGCAATGCCCACACTACCCCTATGATGCTGAGTCGGCACTAACGAAACGTCCAATGCAGTTTGGCCAGACTCTTTCTTTCCCCCGCCCCCAAGAAAAAGGAAAGAATCGAGTCTGGCCCGCAAGACTAACTAAAGCTAGCTAGTTTGCTATGAAAGCTTCGTGCACGGAGAATCCTATCCAACAGCAGAGAGTCGTGTGGAAAAATCACCAACAACTAAGGTGGCTTATAAAACTGTGCTACCTTGTTGCTTGTTACCTTGTTGCTTTTCCCTAGGCTTTGGTTGGCATTGTTCACAGCATGAACTAGCAGCTTGCTGGCCAGATAGATGGTTTGAACAGCTATTCATGTGATGACCTTTACCATAATATTCTAGCTAACTGTATGTGGTTGACCCTTGTAATGACAATAATAAATATATTTAAAGCCTACTTGTGGTTGAGATCAAAGTACTGCGCTACTGCTCTACTTAGCTATATGCCATACAGTAAATAGGCTGAGCCAACAAGGGAGGAGCGAGGTACTATTCATGTTACCTAGGATGCGGTTAGGGTAATCCATGCCTCACCCTCATGCTGTACAGGATATTGCCTTTGCCCTCAGGCGTCAGGCAATATATTCAGTACAGCCCTTGTAGGCATGGTTTAACTATTACATATAGCTATTCCTTACGGAACTGGAATCCTGTCATTGGCCTCCTTGAATTTTGGAGCTTCAAACACTGGAATACTATCCTCAAATTCTACCAAAATAGGACTCTCTATCATTTAATTCATAATGATGTGAAATAGTTAGTACCTTTGGATTTCACAGATTCATAGTGTTCACTTCTAGAACATATTGATCCTTCCATCCATGAAATTTTCTTGTCAACAGCAGTCAAATGGTGACTACGAGTCAGAAGCATCTCAGGGAAACAAATTTTAATTTCCCTATCAAACATTGCTGTTACTTCACGAAGAAATGCATCTACATCTGCAAAAGCATGTTAAGTGCTGAATTATAATAATATTATATTGAACTATACAGTACCTTTTTCAAACTCATGAGGATCATAATTTTCAGCCCTTTCTTCATTGATAGAACTATCTTTAAATTTCTTCACCATCATAATCAGTTCTCTGACCACTTTGGATTTTGGATCTGAATTCTAAAAATATATAAAGAGTGTCTTGAAGCGTCAGGAGCATGCCATCAACAATTTCAAAGATTAGTAGCTACTGCATTAGCTAGCTATCACTCATGCAGCAAAGAAAATTCAAAACGAAAAATGAAAAAAGTATGCAAGCACATGAAAGTTATGTAGGGATGACAAGTCAAACTCAAAAGACAAAAAAAAAAAGGGATGAATACAGCAGATACTTATTCATTGATATTTCAACTAAGTATCAAAATAAAAAAAAATAGAGATGGCAGGTTAAAAAAAAGTTCAGTTACATAGCCCTTATTTTTTAAATTTTAATAACCACACCCATATTATCATACTTAAGTTAACTATCTGTATTTCAGTGTTGCTCCCCTTGATCATGTTGAGCCCTCCTGGTCTAGCTATACAGGAATAGCTGGAGTGAGGTAAGGATAGCTAATTCCATAATAATTATTATAATTGAAGGGTAGGGTTTTAGTTGAGACCATGCCCACTTTTGCTAGACCATTTCGCATAGCCAAAATTATATAATCAGCGTAAGTTATCGATACTTGACCACCTGATTTACTAACCTTCGCTAATTCCTTTTACTCGCAGGTACAGCGTCGCTCGATGGATCAATAGCAGCTGTATGACTGTCTGAAACTACTGCAGGAGTAGCGATCCGATCCAGCTAACTGCAAAGAGCTGACCTCATCAGGCTGCTGACACATTAAGTCAACTGGCAGTACATAAACTCGACCTGACTATACTATACTAGCTAGTATACGCATCGTCGACCATCCATATAATCATAATTGTATTATTGTCGACCACTACCATATTGTTGACCACCAATTGAAAACAGTATTATCAAAGTCGACCGGTGACAAATTTTTTGAATGACTACAAGAAAGCTTAACTGGCCGGACACATTAAAGCAAAGAACACACAACACATATCCAGCAGCATGCTTTTCCAAACAGTCAACATGGCTCCACACTAGCTCCACACCTTGCACACACTGTCTGCACACTGAATCCAGTCAGCAATTACCTCGCCAGACTCATCCACATCATCCACATGGGCCCCAGCACACTCCGACCACTGCTTAAGTTTTGCTGGACGATTAGCTTTCTTATCTTTGTTCAAGACAGTAGCCTTGGCACCACTGAACCCGCCCAGTAAACTCGTATAACTCCGAATATTTTAATTTTTCACAATATTAATAATGATGATCGACAATAGATAAAGAGTGGTTGAGAATGTGTGGTGGTCGGTGATTGATCACTTACGCCACATGACATTGCAATAATTGATATGCTTTAAACAAAAATTCCTTTGCATTCTTTATTGGTTAACTGATACAAAATTAATGCTTTGTTGTAGCCACTTCGAAAGTTCATTAGCACCACATGTTAAGTGTTATGTTGAGCAGCTACGTAGCTATGTATCCAATGTAGTATAGTAGTGCTGACTATAGACTGTATGCTCTATAGGTTCTCAGAAGGCTACAGTGATCATTATATCTACACAGAAGAGGGAAGAATGTTCAAGAATATAAAATTCATTCACTAAAAACGATATCCTTTTTTCTGGTTAGCTATTTAATAAGATTGATGCACTGACTTACTGGGTATAGTCATCAGAATTCTGTTCAGGCCATCCGTTAGAGGGGCACTTAGAGGCTGATCTCTTGCTATTAGTTTTGACTACAGTTCTATTTCACAATTTAGTGATATCGGTAGCACTCAGAACACTAGCTAATCTTTTTTCGCCATTTTTTTGAAGCTGTGCATGTGTTCTAAGGGCGGGGCTACGTAGAAGTCAAGTGCGAGCTAGAGATGGTGAGATGGTCAGATGGTGTTTCAGTCATTCCTCAGTATAGATTCTCATCCTACATAGCCAGTACATTAGCTGTATGTAGTTTAATTCACCATGCCAGTGCCTCCAACCTGTCAGTGTGAACTTTAATTTCAGGCTCCCATTTTTGCTAGCTAAGCTAGCTCTTCAGTTTGATCATTTAGCTAGCTATCTATGATGAAGTGAGCAGACTACATACAACCATGTAGGATGAGCATCTAAAGACTATACTGAGGAGTGGCTGGAACACCATCTGACCGGGATAGATGTGTGTGCCTCCAACCTTGATTTCAGTATAAAAGTGCTCCCATTTATCATTATTTTCAGCCATTTTGTAAATAAAATTAATGTAAATTTTTTAGTAGCTATTACATGTATTTGGATAAAAATACTGAGGAATCAGTATTGTTGGAGGCTCTGCCATGCACATGTCATTTACATGTAAAAAAGATTTGTTGATCACCAGTGTACGTATATCTACAAAAGAAAAGGAATTTCTATAATGTGGTAAAGTGTGGTACTCTTTATAAACTCGTATGCATTACTTTAATATTACTCTCTAATACTTAGTGGTTTTATGTTCATCTTGAACATAAAACCACTATCAGAGAGAGAGCAGTAGCTCTCTCTATGAAGGGATGATGTGGACGGCTGTGTGTGCATGCTGCATATAGACTAATACAAAAGTGAAATTCTAGTTCCCCCACTTAGACTTAACAAAAGCTACTGTGAATGATTCTACCATAAAGTGCAGACCAAGTTTCAGGAGCAGGGAGCTTACCGTTTCAGAAATACGGCAAGCAGGTAAATCGCTGGATTCTTCTTCTTCTCTATTGTTGCTATTCTTCTTCTTAGACAACCATAGCTATCTCTCGAACCACTAAAGATAATTTTTGGATAAATCCACTCCAAATTCTACCAGCTACGATCTTTTGTACTCGAAAAGAGTCAATGTAAAAGGAGACACTATGAAGCACAGTACTGACTAACTTGGAAGCCATTTTTTTGATAATACAAATGCGAATGTATTTAATATTATAATATTACTCCAGCTAGCTAAGTTAGCTCTAGTTCTATAGCTAGCTCTAGCTTGTAAACTACAACTCGGGGATTTTAGATTCACCAATCCATCTACCAGTAGGCTCTATTTCAGATTCATCTGCATCCTCCACCTCCAAGTATAGCTCAACACTTCAAGCCTGGACTCACTGATAAATTATCATTGGGCTGCTATGCTATCGGAGAACTAACATCTCAAGAAACTTCTGTCCCTGTATACACATAGAAGAATGAACTCTTACATTTATGCGTACATACATAAAACCATAAAGACAGAAAAAAGAGACCATGAACAAGTAGGGGGAAAATATTTCCATGAAATGAAAAAAATGTAGATGCAAATAGGATCAATCTTTGTTCTGCATATCCAGCCAACAATCCCTCATTTAATATTGTGAAGCTACCCGACGTATATGTAGCTGGATATGCAGAACAAAAAAAAAAGATTGATCCTATTTGCATCCTTCATCCTTACCCTTGTTTCCTTACCTTTTCAAGCAATGGTCATCCCTACATTTTTTTCATTTCATGAAAATGTTTTTCCCTTATTACAGTGCCACAGGCTTAAAGAATAGTATTTTTCATGTTTCTGTGTTCCAGAGTTTGTATTTTCTAAGCTACAGGTCAGAGGGCTCTGAAACTCAGCAAGGATATAAATCAGCTATCACTTTCACTACATTACAAATATCTATGTTGAAAATGAAACCGTATTGTTTATAGGCAACTGCACGTGAAGGTACCTAAAATGGGTTGGATTCACTTTCTTTAGCTCATTCATAATTCATATGCACAAGTAATGAGAGAGTAATAATAGTTAGTATTTGCAGTTGTCATTTATTATCAATACTATTGCTGCTTCTGTGTGCTAGCTATCACTAAGTTACCACATTTGGTGATGAAGAAGACTGGACATCGTACGTCCTCCGAATGAAGTTCTACTTTGATGCAAATGGGGTCACTGATGCAAGCAAAAAGAAGTCTATCCTGCTTACTGCCTATGGTTCTTCAACTTTCACAAAGTCAGCAGCCTTTTACGATTGAGCGTTTGGACGAGATTGGCTACGACAACTGGTCACTGAAGCGAAGAAGTTCTATGACCCCAAGCCGCCAGTCATTGTCACCAGGTTCCAGTTCAACTTGAGGATGAGAGCACCAGGAGAATCTATTGCCTCATACGTTTCGGCCTTGAGGAAGCTAGCCGAGCACTGCAGTTATAGTCTGGCATAGCACCGCCCACCGACTTGAGTAGGTGGTCTGGTGACATACAATACAACGAGTTGTGCCGGTGGATTCTACTGCGCACACGCGTTACTAACAGGAAGTGTCGTAGGAAGTGGTATTATAATTAGCCAGTGACATCATAGTTGTCATAGTTATTCTTAATTTAATTGGCAGGTGCAATTTTAGCGTGCGAATTTACAAGAAAAGGCGCCAAGTGTTTGCGTAATTTTACGTCATTAAACGTCATTCATTGATTTAGCTGGTTTCCTGCTAAACAGCACAACTCGTTATATTGTATGTCACCAGACCACGTACTCGAGTCGGTGGGCGGTGCTATGCCAGACTACTGCAGTTATGGGGACAGGCTCAACAGATAGACTTGTTTGTGGAGTGAACCACGATACAATTCAGACTCGTCTCCTGGCAGAGAAGGACCTTACTTACGAAAAGGTACTTGAGATTGCTCAAGCAGTGGAAGCTGCAAGACTAATTCTAAAATCCTCAAAAATGGCTCCAGTAATTCCACTGTACTTTTTCCAAATCTGACATGACTGGTGCAGGCAGTGAAGTAGGGATAGAAATTTAGCTGCATTAATTACTATTCCTATCACTCCTAGTCCTCCTAATTTCAATAACCACACCCATATCACCCAACATAAATCCCTACTTCACTCCCCCCTTTCAGCAACAAGTTAGTCAAGTAACCTTAGCTGTACCCATCACCAAACTCAAGAACCATAGCAATATTACCAACATTAACAGCAAGTAAGCAAGAAGCAAGCATTGTAGCTATTCCTATGGCATGAGAGCTGATAGGCTCTACGTAGCTAATTTATTTGTGCTTCAAATCTTGCTGTTGAGTGATGTAAGTGGCAGGCAGCTGCATGCATAGAATGCTGTAACTAGTACTTACCACAAAGCACTTAGATATGTCTAGTGCCTACAATCCACTTAGATATAAGCCTAACCCCTACAAGCTGTAACTAAGCAATGTAGAATCAATCAAGCAATTACAATTGGAGCATGTGCATAAATGCACACACAGGGCTGCTATGTACATATGCCTGGGGCATTTTGGAGTGTAGTTCTAGATATATGAAGGGAAAAAAAATTATGCTAAATAAAAAGGCCATGTAGGGTTAGTCTGTACTTTTACCTGTAGCAGTTTCTGTGAACAAACATCAAAAACTATGCTGCCTTCAATAATAAACTGCCTCCCACCAAGCTGCTTTAATCATTCATGTCAGTGTAAAGTGTTCTGCTTGGTTTAGGGGAATACATGACACACAGGGCGCTACTAATTCAGGACACATACCAGTATAATGCCTAGGGTATTTTTGGTGTAGACCTCGATATTATATACGATTTCAATGAATAAGCCTAAGTAGTACTCCAATGGGCTATCTGTGCCATACTATTGTACTCAATTAAGAACTCGAAAATTTTAGCTCACTTGGCCAGCTACCTTCATATCTTTTTCATACTTCTCTTTGAATTTTTCCTTTATTGTTGAGCTGCTATCTTGTGAATGTGACATGGTGCTATCAATAATTTCTTTGTAAACCTCATATATAGATTCCATTGTTGTAAGTCCACTTGTAATAGTTATTTCAGAACCTAGAGTACAAAGAGAGTTAATTGTTCAAGCTATAATGTTATTAGTATATTCCATACCTCTTACTAGTCCTTCTATTTCCTCTCTTCTATCCATCAACTTATGTTTACTAGTTTTAATATATTTTGAAAGGTCATTCTTTATCTTCTCTATCCATACAAAGATACAGTGTTTGGCCATTTCTTGTAATCTTTAATGGAATATAATAATAAACAAAGCTTATAAGCATACAATACTGTCAGCATACATGAGAGTGAAGTCATTAGCAAGCAATTACAGTGCAATTGCTGTATTTGTTGGGGTAGATAATAGCATAATTAAATAATGAGCAATGTCAAGCAATGGGTGTAATATTGCAGAACATTTTTTCTATACATTAAGTGGTTGCTATATAGTTGCTTGATTAAGAGAGATGCAATTGATGCTCTCATAAAACTAGAGGTAGATTGATCCTCAAGTATTTTTCTGGCTGAAAACAGTCTGATGATTAATTTGAATCCATAGTCATATTTTATCCCACCACTGGAATACACACACAGTGGCAGAGGTAGTGTCGGTGATAGGTGGACCTTCACTAATCTGAACCCCTTTAATCCAAGAAACCATTACAAATCCAAATAGCCATTTTAATGATGGCTATCTAAACTGTATGCTTTCTCTAATCCAAATGGGCTCAGGTCCCAAGCTATTTGGATTAGTGATGGTCAATAGTATGACAGATATACTGCCAGATGGACAGATAGGGACACAGCAGGAAAACCATGCTCTAGTGAGCCAGGACCTGTTATTGATGGCACTTAAGTGCAAATCACTTTTCTTGCATCTTATGCATTCAAGTGAGGCAGCCTATAAAGTGTAACTAGGGCAATGTGCAACATTAATTTTTACAGCGAGCGAGCAAATATTTCTATAGGCTTTTAGAGCTGATATTCATTTATGCTTCAACTCCTTAGATTTTGCTGGTGAATAATGTACGTAAGTGGCAGGCAGCTGCATATTCATAATGAGCTGTAAATGCTTACCACAAAGACAGTCTACAATCCACTTAGATAAGCTTAGTACTTACTATCCATGAGAGGCTATAGAAATCAATAAAGCAATATTTACTATTTCAATGAGTCATGACCTGAGAGTTAGCTCACTCGCTGAATAAGACATATGTACAACCACAACCACCAGTGACCATATTTACAGTAGCTACAGTACCTCAGCACTATTATGTTGCTGAAAACAACAGAAAAAAAAACAACGTAATGTAATCTAAATAAATAAATAAATAAATAACAAAGCACGATCCTTCCCTGAGTACCTCAGCCATCACGGATCTCTAAAGCAACTTCTCCATGCTATTAACTTAGAGCGCCTAACCCTACTTCGTTTTGGACTGCGCATCAGGTCAGAAATTGTACTACAGTCTCCATGTTGACAATCTTTACCATACAATCTAAGAACACGTACGTGCAAGCAGAGTTCTTCAGCTTTCTCCTGTAGTAGCGGCAACTTCCAAGCCTTGATTGCAGAAAGAGGTACCAAGTAGAAAAAAAAATACGTAATGTAATCTAAACTAGGGCAATGTTCAACATTCAGTTGGCAGCGAGCGTATTCTTTAGTGCTACAACTCTTTAGAAGATTTTGCTGTTTAGTTTATATGTATTAGATAAGCTACAACTACTATTTACAATTTCAATGAGTCATGACCTGAGAGTCAGCTCACTCGCTGCGCTCGCTCGCTGCAATAAATAATTAAATAAATAAATAAATAAATAATCAAAGCGCGTTTCTTCCCTGAGTACCTCAGCGCTTCGTTGCCATCACGGATTTGTAAAGCAACTTTACTCTACTTCGTTTTGGACTGCGCATCAGGTCAGAAATTGTACTACAGTCTCCATGTTGACGATCTTTACCATGCAATCTAAGAACACATGCAAGCAGAGTTCTTTAGCTTTCTCCTGTAGTGGCAAGCCTTGATTGCAGACAGAGATGAGACTCGTGTACAGGCATTATGTTGTTCAGGTGAGTATCTAGTCAGCTTTAACTATCATCTGTATTAATAGCTGACAAAAAGCAGTTAGGTCATAATCAACTGCTTGTATTTCTATCTTTTATCAGGTTATGGCCTTCCAGCTTCAATAATCTGTGACTTGGGACAGTAGTGAGAGAGTAGAGTTGTGCTTCCTGACCCTTCACCTGTTAACTTGCTACAAAATAGCGTAAGGCATCACTATTCGGCCAGACTATTTTCCTCGTGCCGTATCGTCTTCACCGATGGTCGTCAAAGCCTCAAACAAGAACCATAAGGAAGATATTTCCTTCCTCTTTAACGTCATATAAATCATTTCCCCCACAATTGGATAGAAAATTTTGTAACACTGGATCTACTACATCAACTAAAGAACCAATAATCGTCCACCAATATCTATCTTCGACCACCCGTTGAAAATCTAATATCAATAAATTCATCCACCCCAGTCTCTTTCTTTTAAAAATTTGCTCCACGGCCTTAAGGGCCCTTAAAAAGATACTTTTATACTATTTTATGCTATAAAATACATTATTATAACAAATTTTTATAAAAAAATGAACGAATTTCGATCATAAACGGCTTCACAATTTTCAGTCGAATTTGTTCTTTGTTATAGCGAGGGCTGTACGGATGGATATGACTAGATTCTGTAAGAATATGAAACACAGACCAATGAAGACTGTTTCTGAGCAAATCCAACAAAAAGGAGAGCTTCTGCAGCAGTTACCATTCTACCATAAGTCGATAGTTTTCCTAGCTTTTGAGCAATCTTCTGGAGCCATGGGGATGGGTAACGTGAGCTAGCAACTTACTTTCATACTACAGCTGATAAATAGTTCTCTTGAAGTCCTGTTTTCTCTCCATAGCTTGTACATTTTCCAATGCAGCCATTTTCTTAGACTCCGTTTACGTTTGTTTACTACCGTAAACTTTCCGTGTCATTGATTTAAGATGCGGTCGAAATTTGATGCCTTACGCTAATATTTTTAATGATCAAAATAATTATTGCCCTCTCAGTGACACATCTGTAATGTAAAGACTAGGAATGCCTCGGCACGACTTCAGTGCAACCTTTATTATTATTAAACTTTCTAAATAATGTGCACCAAGCAATATGGCTTATTGTAGTAAGGTTTGTATTTACACAGCTAGTATTCTTGGTGTTCAATGCTTTCAAACTGCCGTTTTGAATGATTCTCACGCATAGCTTGATTGAAGTATGTGTACTGGATTCTTTCATTAGATTCTCCTTCAACATGGCTCTCTCTTTGGCATTTCTTAAATCTCTGTTGTTTTTATCTTCTCTGCATGGGCTTGATTTGTTGGCAAAGACGGCCAAGAAACATCAGCACTCTCTTCATAGTCTCGCGGGCCAGACCCTTTACCAACCGCGAGGGAAGGAAAGAGTCTGGTCAAATCCAATACACGATCTTGTTGTGCACAGTCAGCAATCTTCGGAAGGAGGGGCACGACTATGACGTTATTATACATCACGAATTTAGGAAAAATCTGCGCTCTGGATTTCTTAGCGCTACATGACTGAGCAGGAATATGATTACAGACTGGAGGCGGCTATTCAAGAGAGTGGGAGGAGGCTTGGAAACAGCTTTCTGGTCAGAAAGTGTCGGAAATTTTTCCAGTGCAACTCCTGCAAGTACCTGGAGCAGTTCTTTGGCTGATGCACACCCTGGACCATGCAGCCTTTTCTTTTTCCTATGATCACCAATGAGATCTCTGCATACAAGCAAGCAGCTCATTAACATGACCATAGATATATCTATGACATGACTAAACTCTAGGACTACTCTGTAAGTGCACGCGCGAAAAAATCTGTTTGAGAGCCGTGACGTATCGTGACGTTTTGCGCATGCCCGCCACCAAATCTTTGGGCAATTGAAACAAGATCATGTATTGGATTTGACCAGACTCTTTCCTTCCCTCGCGGTTGGTAAAGGGTCGGGCCCGCGAGACTACTCTCTTCACGGTGTAGCATTACTGCATAGTGACTGCGAGCCTGAGCCTGTCTGTAGTACTATAGAGCTTGAAGTTATGCTAGAGCTAGCTAAGCTTGCTAATGCACGTGCTCGATACGCATCACCGCGCACGCTATTAATATGTACCATCGTAGATAGTCGCCTTCGGCACTCCGGTGCCGAGGCAAAAAAAGTTAATAATTATGAATAAGACTTATTGCCTGTTTTTTGCCTCGGCACCGAAGTGCCGAGGCGCAGTGCTGAAGGCGACCATCTATGCGTGCACGGTGGTACGTTTCACGCGCACGCGCAATGATGTACGATGAGTACGTGCATTAGCTCTAGCACAAGACCGCCACCGTCCACGAAAACATTCTAAACGGGTGATTTAATTGCAACTCCCAATTTTCTTCTTGACCAAGCTTTCTAAATGATTTCGGTTATATCGCTGTAAATACTAAAATTTAAGTTATGAAATTTTGCTGATCTAAAGATGCTTCGGGCAGGTACTGCTAGTAATAATTATATTCCTTCTAATCGCGCAAAAAGAGCGCTTCATTGGTCACTGATAGCCAATGGAATGTAGTGGCACACTGCTGTTTTTGCACCTGTTCAGATAAGTGATGCATTTTATCTAGAAGATAAACCACCACTAATTCCTATAAGTGAATTATCATAAGTGTCTGCGTTATATCTGTGTAGAAACAAGCAATTTTATTAGCAATACATTAATACCTCAAAGATGAATAATAACAATGATAATACTGGTGAAAAAAATTATGGCAAGTTCCAGTAAAAAAGTCTGGCCAAAGGTGATGTCCAGCTGTGGGCCCTGCTTTGTCTGTAAAAAGGAACAACCAAGGTATGACCACTTCAGTAAGCTAATCGAGAGTGAACAAGAGTTCTTGATGACCTCTGAAATTCCAAGCAATAGCTTGCACACACCAGGGAAGCGAAAAGACACCGGTCTGATCCCAAGTACATCCCTATATGGAAACAGAGCTCTGATGGGTCACATAATCACATCTAGGCAAAAGATAATCATGCCCACCAAAGAAACATTTCAGATTTGTTAGCCATACACACAGGGCAGTGTGTCACTTTGTGAGACACATTACCAACACATGTATCATCAAACACATAAACATATGCATGTGTTGGATGTGGAGCACACCCAAATACTAGACAGGCCTGAGGGCTCCTATTTTAGGCACAGTCCAGATGCCATACACAATGTCTGAATATATGCTTGCTTAATCCAACAGGAGTTTAGACACTGTATGCAAATCCTGATATATGACATACATTCAGTCATATTAAATCAGATAGAGGAACAGGCTCATGGCTCTTATAGAGTTGATGTTATGGAAGGAAAAAATAAAAGATGAAAATATTGATGATCTGACCAGAGCAATTCTTGCAAGTTTGCTAAAAAGCTACCGAAGAGAGCACTTCTTCTTCCCCATGCCATTACAGTATTTCTTGATAACTACTCACAGAACACAAGATACAGATGAGCTCTACCTGGAATTGGGAGATGGAAAAATTCCTAGGTGGCTACTGTACCAGTTAAAAATACATCTACCCTACAAGTAGCCTCGTTCCTACCCTACAGGTGCATTGTCTAATATACCGTGACCCATTAAAATGTCTTTGACTTGGATAGTTATCCTGATACAACTGAAATTTACACACCTAGAAAGCCAAATGAGATGCAGGTAATATATACTACATGATCCAGCACTATTGAATATGACCATGATATATTTGCTGCCATTGTTTACATTCTAGCGCCAAGCTAGCTACACCTAAAACAGTGGTACACAGGCGTTTTTGCAACTGAATATGACCATATTATATACCAAAGATTACCTTAGAGCATGCTCTACAAAATAGAATCGTCAATATATGTGTCTTGCTTACCACTTTCCGTTGATCCACGTTGATATGATGGGTCCTTTCAATTTGAAGTCCATCTTTGGTTCCAAAAGACCGCCTCTTGCCACAAAAATCGATTACCACGATAAAAATTCATCACAGCTATGTTACCTACTTCTAATAAAAACTATCAATATATGCGCTATCTCTTGACAAGAAGCAAAACTGTCAGCAGAACAGTCCCGCCATTTTTTCACTAGATCGACTAGGTTTCCGCCCACATCCGTTGCGTACAATTTTGTACGCTGGCGGCCCGCCTGTAGTCACAAAGGACAGACAGGCTCAGGCTCAGACTTGTAGTCACTACGCGGTAAGCTTAACTCTGCACCGTGAAGAAAGTGCTGGCCATCTTTGCCAACAAATCAAGCCCATTTATGACATGCAAAGAACTGACTAAATGACAGCAGTGAACAAAAACAACAGAGATTGCAGTGTACACGAACTAGTGATCGTTTCAAGTGCCAAAGAGAGAGCCATGGTGAAGGAGAATCTCAGAACCAAGACTTTGAGGCTTCCAAACAATGAGAATCCAGTACACATACTTCAATCAAGCTATCAGTCGCGTAGCCACCCGACCGGAAGTGACATTGAAATAATACATTTCCTTTTTCAAAGCAATTTTTAATTCCGCGAATTTATCAATAATGTTAGCTACATGAAAAATTATACACAGGCCGCAAAAAAACGGTTAGCTACAAGAGCAGCTACAAAAATAACAAGGAAGAAGTGTTCTATCCCATCGTTCTTGAAATGTTCATTCAAGTTTCCTTGTACGAAGTAATTAACCATGTTGTAAAGTAAGCAGGTAGGTCTGTAGACTATTGGCACAAATCATTCCGCAAGCAAGACAGTATTAGTCACCCCCCTCACTAAGTAGCTTAATGATAGATGCACCAAATATCCAAAAACTGTAACTGCAAAAGTATTATACAAGTAGTTATGCGTGCTTCATTTATTGAATAATAATAGAATATTAAAACCAAAATTAGTCATGTCCAAAGTTCATCCTTGCCACCCTCAACATCCTGATGGTCCATGTTCTCTTTGTAAACAAGAGTGAAACTATTACTCCCATCCATCTTCATGAGAAACTCCTTCAGTTAGAGAGGCAAGTTGTATCTGTAAGCTATATGAAAGGAATATAAAAGAAATGTATATCACTGCATCATTCCAGTGCACCACGATGTAGACAATATATTATGGGCCCAAGCAGGCACTACAAGGGCTTATCGAGTCGCGAAGCGACGAGAGGGCATGCAACTTCCAATGCTCTGTATATAGACGGCGTAATGTACTGTGTGACAGTCGAGGTTACTTTGATGCTCTACAATGAAAATCTCTGCCTTTCAAACTTTTTTCAAAAGTAGAAAGTGTGAATAAAGTTTGATTTCTACCCTCAACTATTACATGTACAGAAATGCCAAAAAAAGGCATTGAGCAAGCATCTCTTCTTATTTCTGACTCGCTTGCATCTTTTATTGCTTCTTTCATAAATAGATCATAAGTATTGGTCAGTAGTATAACTTAAATCACCCCTTAAACCACATGCCTACAAATCCTTTGAGAGTCGGACATTCACCGAAAGACAAAAGGACAAAGAAAGAAAGTGAAATAGGATTCAAATACTGGGTGGTTTGCATTAGAGAGTACATCCCAGATAGAAATCTACTCATAGCTAAGCAATAAAAAGTATATGCAAGTGGAACCCAAGAACAGGTGTGCACCATATAGAATCCTTGTTGAATGACATGTACAACAGAGATGCAAGTGTAAAAAAGCAGTGTTCTCCCCAGTATATCTTAAGAATAAGGGCCCACAATGCCTTCAAGTACATCTTCCCATTGATGTGGTCAATAGAATGCTGATTAACCACAAATACGTGACGGAATGACTTCATTCGAACACTGATCACTTGGCACAAATCATTCCGCAACGTGCACTCAACCTTTTTTTGTCCAAATACTCTAGAATATACTCTGAACTTACCTTTCGTTGAATCTTGAAACTGCAAAATACTTCTGCTGAATGTTAGCGGAAAAAGTCGTAGCTCGAGGCAGCTTGCTAAATTGGTAAGGAGCAAGGTCAGCTGCCTGTTTCTCTTCGTGGCGCTAGTCTTACATCGAAAAGTTGGTAAATCGGTAAAATACTTTCATTTAGCAAAATAATTGTGTAAGAAACTTCTCATTCCATCACCGCTACGCACTGTTAAGAAACTATAAAACTGACCACCTCGGCCTTACAAAATTTGGCCATTTTGGCCCATGACGTCACTTCCGGTCTGCAATAGAATTTGCATGGTGGCTACGCGACTGCTATGCGTGAGAATAGCCATTCAAAACGGCAGTTCTAAGCGTTGAACGGCAAGAATACTAGCTGTGTAAATACTAATCTTACTACAATAAGCCATGTTGCTCAATGCGCATTATTTGGAACTCTCCACAGCCATTTTATTGAAACATTTGACCCCACAAACCCCTGCACTTTTCACCCATGCAGCAAGTGTTCAGCAATTCCTTCAAACATAATCACCCTTGTAGGACTCTGGCTTCAAGCTGGTGATTCCTCAGTGTATCTTTATCACCTTTTACTTGTCTCATATATTCACTGTAAAGCATTTAAAATAAATAGAAATAAAAATAAGGTTGCACTTAAGTGCCGAGGCATTCCTAGTCTTTTTAAAAGACTAACTTGTTCTATACTTAGTATGTGGTCGACTCTTGAAAAAAGGAAAAATAAAAATAAAAATAAAATAAAATAAAATAAAATAAAAGAGTAAAAATTGTAAAGTCCATACCTCTCTTCAACTTTGTCGATTTTACTCAATTTTTCAAGATCTTGAGAGAGTTCAAGAGAAGACCTTTTTTTAAGGATCTTTTTAGGATTTTCCCCTTGACCAACAGGTTGGTTATACATTTTACAAAGTATGTTCACAATTTTTTTCTTTCTACTGGCTTTTGTGGGTTCTCTGGCTAGCATCCTAGCTTTGTATGCCCACATGCCATACACTGGGATCACTGCTTCCCTTGGAATGTCTTCAGCTCCACATTCACACTCTTCTCGAATGAATTTTAGGACTTTAGATACAACATCATCTTCAGTAAGTTCTTCTTCATCATCACTGTCATCATCATGCATCCCATGACACACTCGATCAAGCTTATTTACGACAATGATAAAACGGTGCTCTTTGAATATACCTGCAAATAATTATGTGACAGGCTATATTTATCACTATTATTGCATATTATCACTCTATATAGAGCTCCCATGTACCAATAACTCTAGATTTGTGAAGTTTGTCATTTAAATATGTACTTCAAAAAAGACCATAGAATACTAGAGAGAGAGAGAGAGAGAGAGAGAGAGAGAGAGAGAGAGAGAGAGAGAGAGAGATTTAATAATTCCCTGCTACATGTAGCTAAGATGCATACTAACCATTATTATTTTCATACATTGCTTTGATGAAATCCACATTTTGAGTTTGTCGATACTGGTCATAAGTTGTAATATACAAATAAGCTGAACTGGCTTTAAGAGATTGCACTGCAGTCTCAGAAATGCGTTTATTGCGCTCATCAAAACCAGGATTATCAACGAGAGATACTTTCCATCCATTAGGAACTTGCAGTGATAATGGAATTTTAGCCATCAGTGTGTAAACTGACTCATGCATAACATTCTGAAGAAATACCAAGGTAAAAAAATTGGCTAGCTGTATGGCTGATACTATAAAGAAATGCAAGCATTGCATGCATACTCAGGAAATGTATTTATGAGGTAAGGATTACACTCGATCATGTAATTACCTACCTTCTTCATGCAGTGTGATTATCATTTCTTCTAAAAGATATTTTATTTCTACTATAATAATGTGGTTGCCTTTGAACTACATGTCTATAATAAATAATTATAGTTCTTTGCATGCATGTGTGTATCAGTTATACTTCCCCTTATTACTCCCCTTATGTGTGTATATGCATGTGTCAATCTGTTTTAGAACACCCCCTGTATATTTTAAGCAACTAGCTGTATATATAGCTAGAAAGAAATAGTAACTGTACAGTAGTTGATTTCCGTCAGCTATCACTATTCCTGACACACTATACTGCTGAATCATGCAAAAAATAAAGCTAGCTACACTTCGTTCCTAAAAAGTCTGATCATAATTACAGGAGCTGCCTAGAGCTAGATTATATGCAGCTTAATTCGATAATAAGCTAGCTAATTGGGAAATAATACAGCATTATGTGGAGCACAGATGTACATCTAAAAGTACAGTCATAGCTAGTTGCTTACTTTTTTTTCCTCTCTCACTCTATGATTCACTTTTACAAGTTTGTCATGTATATGCTCCACTCCAGAGGCCTTAATAGTGTCACCTTTGTATAAACAATTTTTGATCTGCATAAAAAAAGTTGTTTCATGATGAATGTAATGCAACCATATTGTATAAGAAAAATCACTGCAGTCTATAGTATTATTTTTGAGATGCTATAGTAGTTTATTTGCTTGCTATTTGACTAAACATGGCCACAGTCACCACTTAGACTATAACTATAACCATAGATAATACAGTACCTCCAGTGGATATGAAACATTCGCGTATACGGATTGTAGTATTGTATCATTGATTATTACATCATATCTGATCGGTATAATTATTTATTCACCGGATATACCTAGTCTCGCGTAGCCAGACCCTTTCCCGGTTTTTGGCGTGAGGCGGGAAAGGGTCTGGCCCACTGATGTTAGGCGTTTCGTTCTGAGCTCCACCGGATGCACGGTGGCCCGGTAGTCAATGAATCTCATTAAGTGCACGTGATGCAATTGCGTGCGAATATTTCTAGCTAGCAAGCTTTGCAAGCTAATAGCTAGCTTTTAGCACGCGCGCACATAAAAAAGTGCTGACTAATAGACATGTGGTTTTTTTAATGAGATTCATCTATCACCGCCGCCCCCACCCTACATCCTGCCAGAACGAAACGCCTAACGTCAGTGGGCCAGACCTTTCTCGCCTTGCACCAAAAACCGGGAAAGGGTCTGGCTATGCAAGACTAGATATACCATGGTTTTATGAATCACATTTTTTGTGTTGCATTTGTTGAGTCAAGAACTGTTTCATAGCTAAGTCAGTTAGGAAAGATACCACATTATTCTGGTGACGAGTGACGGGATCAGCACCAAAACGAGATGGCTGCGATATTTGGCAAGATAGACGATTTCGATTACAAGAAGGAAGAATGGTCGCAGTACACTGAGAGACTTGGCCATTTTTTCGGAGCTAATGGTATTACAGAAGAAGCCAAGAAGAGGGATATTTTTCTGTCAGCCATCGGTGTTGATAACTACAAACTGCTGAAGAGCCTGCTGCACCCGGCCTTACCTGGGGACACACCGTACGATGATTTGACAAGAAAGTTCAAAGAACCTGCTCAGTCAGAGATAGTGCAGCGTTTTAAGTTTCACACCCGATTCCGACGGCAAGGAGAGTCAGTAGCCAAGTACGTCTCAGAGTTGAGATCATTGGCAAAGTTCTGCAACTTCACAAATTTGGAAGAACAGCTGTGGGATCGTCTGGTTTGTGGTATAAACGAGGAAAAGACTCAGAATCGCCTGCTGGCGGAGAAAGACTTGACATACAAAAAGGCTTTAGAGCTCGCCCAAAGCCTGGAAATAGCTGCCCAGAACTTCAAGGAAATAAAGAAACCCTCTCATGAGAAGGAGGCTGGTGCACTCAAAACCCAAGAAAGTGTGTTGAGAGTGACTGAATCCAGTGGAGGACTCACAAAGTTGTCCTGCTATCAATGTGGTAAAGAAGGTCACATAGCTACAAAGTGTCAATTCAAAGATGCTGTATGCCACAAGTGTGGTAAACGGGGACATTTGAAGTCTGTGTGCCGAAGCAAAGAAAAGGGGACGAAACCGACACTGACCAGGAAGAAGCCAGCACAAAAGAAGGTGTACCAAGTGGATACCCTCTACACCATGTGGTTGCCACGGTGAGCGATTCTACTCCTATACAAGTGAAGGTGGAAGTAGAACAGCGACCCATAGTGATGAAGTTAGATACTGGAGCTGCTTACTCCCTTGTCTCGGAGGTCACCTTCAGGGAGAACTGGCCCGATGGACACCTGTCTCCAACACACGTGAGATTAAAATCTTACTCTGGGGAAACCATACCTGTTGTGGGTTGCAGAGAGGTGCATGTGAAGTACAGAGACCAGATGGCAAACCTGCCACTCATCGTGGTGAAAGGGGGAGGTTCTAGCCTATTGGGTAGAAACTGGTTACAGACTTTGAGGTTGGACTGGAATGAAATTAACTCTGTACACAGTGATGAGTTGCAGTCCATATTACAAGAACACTGCTGTATTTAAAGATGGGTTGGGAACTCTAAAGGGCTTTGAAGCCAAGATCTCAATTGACCCTAATGTGAAACCCCGCTTCTCTAGAACAAGGTCTGTCCCATATGCACTGAGGGACAAGGTAGAAGCTGGACTCCAACGTTTGGTAAGGGAAGGTACTTTGGAACCTGTCCAATTTGCGGACTGGGCATCGCCCATAGTTGTCGTACTGAAAGCTGATAAACAGAATGTTCGCATATGTGGGGACTTCAAACAAACTCTCAACCCTGTGTCCAAGTTAGACACGTACCCAATACCTAAGGTTGAAGACTATTTTGCCAAACTGGCGGGTGGGAAGACTTTCACAAAATTGGACCTAAGTCAAGCCTACCAACAATTACCATTAGACAAGGAGTCCAAGAAGTATGTGGTAATTAATATTCAGAAGGGGTTATTCCGGTACACTAGGCTACCGTATGGTATTTCATCCGCACCAGGAATTTTTCAAAGGGTCATGGAGACTCTACTCCAGGGGATTCCTGGGGTTGTTGTCTACTTAGATGACATACTGGTGACGGGGACCACTCGAGAGAAACATCTACAGGCATTGAGGGAGGTCCTAAGCAGGATAGAGAAGGCCGGATTACTCTTGAAGAAGATGAAATGTCAGTTCATGGCACCTGCTGTGACATATTTGGGTCATCGAATTGATGCTGAGGGCTTGCATCCCTTAGCTGAGAAGGTCCGTGCTATTGAGGAAGCACCACCACCCCATAACGTCCAAGAGTTGAAGTCATATTTGGGACTGCTTACGAATTCTTACCCAACATGTCTACAGTCCTAGCTCCAGTCTACAAGTTACTCAGAAAGGATGTCAAATGGCACTGGAGAAAGGCACAAGAGAAAGTGTTCCAAGCCTCCAAGGAACTGCTGATGTCATCCGGCCTGCTGGTGCACTTCGACCTGAGTTTGGAGATCATACTCTTTTGCGATGCCTCATCGTATGGACTAGGGGCTGTGTTAGCTCATAAGATGCCAGACGGCTCAAGACCAATCGGATATGCATCCAGAACACTATCCTTAGCTGAGAAGAACTATTCTCAGATAGAACGAGAAGGCTTAGCTTGCATCTTTGGGATCAAGCATTTCCACTCCTACTTATTTGGTCGTCATTTCAACTTGGTGACTGACCATAAGCCTCTTCTCGCTCTATTGAACCACCACAAGTCTACCTCAGAACAGGCCTCTGCACGGATTAGGCGATGGTCTCTCTTCCTCTCCACCTATGAATATACAATCAAGTTCAGGAAGACCCAGCTACATGGTAATGCTGATGCTTTGAGCCGGTTACCTTTACCAGAGAAACCTGAAGATGTCCCTACTCCTGCAGAGCTTGTGCTATAGGTGGAACACCTGAATGACTCACCAGTGACTGCTTGTCAAGTGAAAACCTGGACCAGTCAAGACCCGACCTTAGCAACTGTCATGCAGTATGTGAAGCAAGGTTGGCCTGAGAAGTGTGATGAGAAGTTGATGCCTTATTCGACCAAGAGAAACGAGATATCAGTGTATGACGGCTGCTTGCTGAAAGGATCCAGAGTTATCATACCACCTAAAGCCAGGAAAGATGTACTTGCTGAGCTCCATGAGGGACACCCTGGAATGACACGGATGAAGTCGTTGGCTCGCATGTACGTCTGGTGGCCGACAATGGAGAAAGATATTGAGTCCAGTGTAAGTTCCTGCACAGAATGTCAGATGCTTCAATCCACTCCACCAGTGGCGCCCTGGAAGTGGCCCACTCGACCTTGGGCGAGGTTACATTTGGACTTTGCAGGACCGCTATTTGGGAAAATGTTTCTAGTTTTAATTGATGCTCACTCCAAATGGATTGAGGTATTCCCAATGAACTCTTCAACATCAACTGTTGTCATTGAACATTTGAGAACTGTATTCACAAGGTTTGGACTACCCGAAACCATAGTTTCAGATAATGGTTCTTGTTTTGTCAGCGAAGAATTCAGCTCATTCTTATTGGCCAATGGGGTAAAACACATAACATCTGCCCCCTATCATCCAGCCACAAATGGCCTGGCCGAGCGAGCCATGCAGATTGTGAAAAAGAGACTGAAGAAAATTACTAATGGTTCTATACACACCCGGATTGCTAGAGTGTTGTGCTCATACAGGATTACTCCACAAAGCACCACAGGAATCTCACCAGCAGAGTTATTGCTTGGTCGACAACCAAGGACTAGATTGGATCTATTGAAACCCAACACTGCTGAAAGAGTTGAATGGAAACAACAACAGCAGAAGATCAGTCATGACCATACATCTGGACACTGAACTTTTGCTTCAGGTGATAAAGTCTATACCAAGAACTTTGGACAAGGCCAACGCTGGTTACCTGGTGTTATCACTGAAGTGACTGGACTAGTATCATTTATGGTGAGATTGGGAGATGGTCGCATTATTCGGCGACATCAGGATCACTTGAGAATCAGAAAGAATGACATTGAGATTGTTAGTGACCCAGAAGCGGAAGTTGCTACACGCAAGGAAGCCGAAGTACCAAGTGACACCCTTTTGGACACTTTGATTCAACCTAGTACACCCTCATTAGAGACTGCTGAATCTGGTGGGAAGTCAAGTGACAATCCCGACAACACTGAAGCGGAGTCAGACTCTACTGGAGAACCACCAACTGATCATGAGGTTGTTGTTGACACAGAAACTTTGTCACCGGCCACATCTGAAGGTAGCTACTACAGTTATGCCGCAACAAACACCTTTAAAGAAAACATACCCATGCAAAATGTAATAGACATCCTCCAGATTGGTATGATGGCAAACATACTGCTTAACTCTGATTTTTTTTTGTTTTCTGTCTCATGCATGAATCTGATTTTTTTTTCCTTTCCTGATTTTTTTAAGGGGGAGGGAGTGTAACATTGTATCATTGATTATTACATCATATCCGATCGGTATAATTATTTATTCACCGGATATACCATGGTTTTATGAATCACATTCTTTGTGTTGCATTTGTTGAGTCGAGAACTGTTTCATAGCTAAGTCAGTTAGGAAAGATACCACACGGATGATATACGGAGTTTTTGCGGAATAATCACTGTAACGCGCTTGAGGACAGTGTTCTAACTCCAACTGCAGCACGGTTCTGTCTATTTTATCACTTACCTTTTCACTCCATCCGACTTTAGTGCGCGGAATTTACTGATATAATAGTGTAATAAGTGAATGTTACTTAGTAGCTTAAAACTACACCAAAACATTAAGGAAGATAATTACTTGGACTGAAATAATACTTTTGTTAGATTATAATAGCATGCACTTATTATCATGCATTGGGAAAAAAGAGCAACCTGAAAATCCTTACCTTGTGGGAGACTGGGAAAAAGTAAAAACAAATGTAAAATATTGTCATGGTGGTTAGCTAAACAGCAACTAAAAACTCAATAATGGCGCAATTTTTCACATCTTTATACAGTTAAAGGGTCAGTGCACCGGGAGAAAGTGTCATTTCAGGGACTAGTCACTCCTTCACACTTTGTGGTACACATGCTTTCACTATGTAGCTAATTGAAAAATGCTTTTTTCTCATGTCCTGTGCTGTCTCACAGTGTTCGGTGAACGTCTTGAGCAGACGCTGAAGATTGTTCATGTAAGCAATGAAGGATTGTCCTGCCTGCTTCTCTGCCTCCATGTACCTTGCTCCACACGACTGAGCAGTAACTCCATATGCTGCCAAAATTTGCTTGGACTGACTATATAGCTACAATGACACAATTCAAATACTGGATGGAATGTATGATGTGTGCATGTTGATTAAAGTGTTATATTTTGTCAGCATTGTTCCGTGTTGATGATTTGGGAATGACTATTCCCAACAATGGCATAATGGCATAATAGAAATGCAATAATTCAAATAAAAATGGCAACAAACAACAGCAATATTGCTGCAACAAAATTGTATCATTCAACCATTGGCATGCATAGGTATGATAGCTAATGTAGCTAGCTAGATGTATAAATCTTGTGATGCTATATTTTTTACCTTTTGGTTAATTCTTCTTTTAATATGTTAGAAACCATAGAAAGAAAAAGATCAGAACATGGCTTTCTCACTGGTTGTAGCTGCTGCTTACAGATTGTGTCTGCATAATGATAATTGTTACACAAAAACTTGCATTCCATTTTCTTCTATTTCTTCTTCAAATAAATCTCCTTCACTCTCTCAGTATCACTACTTGACTCCATGAGCCCGTCTCCAGCGCTAGTTCCGCCATAGAAACCCGTAATTTACTATTGTATCCGTGCGCGTAGTCCGTGACTGCGCGTTACAGTGATTGAATTGCCACAATGATTAAAATCCAGAAATGTTTCACACCCGTACGGAGTATCTATAATTATTATCTATGCTATAACTTGTACATACATCATCCGGAAAAGTTGCTCCATCTATTTCTCTGGATAATTTCATTGTTCCAGTCAAATGCTCTTCTGACTCAGATGTTGGCTGAATGATAAGTCGCAAACTAGTTTCAGCATCCTTATTCATTGGGAGAAACCTTATAGGTGTACATCAATAATAATTATTATACAGGATTTGGCAAGCAAACTATATTCGTGCCTCATACCCAGGGCTCTTCACTACAAGATACTGGGTATGAGGCCATGCTGTAATTTTCAGGCATTAGACCCATAGCCATGCATTATGCAATTATTAATTTGCTAAGTATATCTACCAAGCAGCTGCTAACTAAATTTCACTGTTTTGGGCCATTTCCTTCTGCCATTTTTCCATTCTAATTATGGTATTTCTACTTCTACGTACTTCCACTCTATAACCAGCCACTTTATTCCATGTGCATGCCCACATGTAGCATATGCATCTGAGCAATATCTTATCATATCTTCAGTGATTGCTAAGGTTCTGGAAACTGCAATCCTTGTAGGTTACATGCAGCGAACTCCATTGGAGGCTGGGATTCCTCACACTAGTTATACCACCAATGTATAATATTATCATGCAGGAGGTCATTCTGAGAGGGGGATCGAGTTTTGTATTGCAAGGTTGGTTTTCATGATGACTCCAATGTTTTAGTAGAGGATCCAAATAGGAGACCCTTGCCTACAAACAGCATCAATGTACTACACGCCAACATCATAGAGCCTCTGTAACAGTACTGGATATCCCACTTTCATATCATATAATTAAAAGCACATGTGCTTTAATCGTTCATGTCAGTGTAAAAGTGTTCCGCTTGGTTTAGGCAGTGATGTAGGGATTATTATTGAAGGCAGCACAATTTTGATGTTCGTTCACAGAAACTGCTATACAGACTAACCCTACATGGCCTTTTTATTTATCACAATTTAAAATACTCACTTGTTTTGCAGTATAGCATTCAAAAGAGTACTTTTTCCTGCATTGTACTGCCCATAAAAACTCAGTGAGACTTCTTTTTGCAACAATTGATTTTTTGTTTCATCAAGTTCATTTATAGGAAGTAACTCATCATTATATTTTTCATTGATAACTCGGAGACGTTCATCAACAACCTGTATAAAAATTGACCATAATATAATCAGAACGTCCGAGCTTTACTTTGAAAGAGCTTTCAGACTGGCTATCATCTTACATAATTCAATACCAAAATCTAGCCTATCAGCTATAAACGCTAACTTGACCTGAGAGTCAGTTTGCTCACTGAATTATAGCTACTTGTTCCTGGAAGAGTTCATCAGAGAGTATGATAGTACTCTCTAAGTAGGGATGGCACAGATTGCCCCATTGCACCAATACAAAGTGTAATGTGGCCGACTTGCGGAATATCTTGCAATCAAAGTAGGAAGTTTACAGCAGCAAATATTATCTTATAGCTCACAATTTTAACACACTTAACAACTGACAAGACTACTACTCATACACTATATATAGTGATGACCTAATGTATGATGTGTGTATGTAGTGATCCATTGATGTGAATGCATGGTGGAGCTTACAGTCAGTCGTGGACTATGACACAAAATACAACTAAATCTCAGACACATCAATTTGTAGCTAAACTGTCACTATCCACAATCAATTGATGGCTAGGCCACAAAATTATTAACTAAAATTAACACTGCATTTTTTTTTCATTATGCGGGAATGCCACTTCTACTACGTATCAACGACTCCTGTCTTGAAGACAGAACACCTTAGGACTCAAGTATGAAGAGCAGAAGATAAGCAGTGTCATTTTACAGTGATTTCTAAAATCACCGTTTTCATCTGGTCGTTCATCATCATCATTATCATCATTATCATCATCATCATCATCAAACAACTTATTGGTTCATTCAAATGCTACAATTCTTATACCAATCTACTCAGAAATGACTGAGCCATAATCCTTTACCTTTAACTCGACATGTTCAAACATAACATTTTCCAACCTGCTAGCTTTCAACCTACAAAGTGGCAGACATATATGCCCCGCCCCGTGCACGTGATTCTTGGACCTTGACCTCGCATCTGACCGGGCCGAGCGAGACTATGGTTATGAATCAAGCCTTGATGCAATAGTTAGCTACAAAGTAATAAGTATCTCTGAGACTATAATTATCCTAGATACATGCACCATAGTTATCTGTATTACATCAAAAAAGATGATGAACAAGTGAATATAAAGGAGAAGTAGGGATGGCTGTGTGCAGTTCAAAAAAGTTCAGCAAAGTGAACTTCAGTCAAGTAACCCCTTACCCATCACCAATCGTGAAGTAGGAATAGTTAGCTCATAGTTTGGTAAAATTAGCTAATTGTTGCTGAACTTTTTTGAACCACACACAGCCATCCCTACTTCTCCTTTTTATTTAGAATTCCTTTACTTCTTGTACATATTGAACTGCACTTCCTTAATATGTCCGTTAATTATACAGAATTATTATTGCACTTTTTTCCCACTAATATAGTGTGCAGGCTCACTTTGCTGCCCAATGTTGCATGCTGTAACACACATACATTATTAATTTAAGTTACTCACTATACAGCACTCTGTGAAATCAGTATTTGAGGAAAATTTCTTGTCATCAAATTGTTCATCACCATGTGATCCTGCATGGATTTGGAGTGATCAGAGTGAATAGAATAATGAAGCAACTACAGTATTGAGCATCCTTTACCTGAGAGCAGTGCCTACTATCCAAAATAAAGGAAAATATATATATAAAAAAGTAAAGTAGGGATGGCTGTGTGTGGTTCCAAAAAGTTCAGCAACAAGAGAGTGAACTTCAGTCAAGTAGCTAACCCTTACCATCACCAATATTACCAAACTACGAGCTAAATATTCCTACTTCACTCCCTTTATATATAATCTCATCTTGGCCTATCATGGGAGTGAAGTAGGAATAGTTAGCTCGTAGTTGGTGATGGATAACCACGTTGTAGGCTTTGAAAGCTAACAAGTTGGAAAATGACGTGCTATTCTTGAACGTGTTGAGTTAAAGGTAAAGGATTATAGTGCAGTCAATTTTGACTAGTGAATGAATCATTTCTGAAATAAGTTGTTTGATGATGATGATGATGATGATGGTGATGAACAACCAGATGAAAATGGCAATTCTAGAAATCGTTACTGCTTTGTCCTCTGCTCTTTATATTTGAGTCCTAGCACATTGAAGGTGCTCTGTCTTCAAGTTAGGAGTTGCTGACTGTAGGAGGGAAGTATTCTGGAGTTATGAAAGAAAATACTAATTATTAGTCCAATGGGGCAATCCGTGCCATCCCTACTAATTATTAGAGAGTACTATCATATCTCTCTGATATTGTAGAAATCAATCAAGCAATTATAATTGGAGCAAGCTTTATGTATGTGTTTGGTAGGGTGCTACTAATAATTGACTGTAGGTATGCATGTTCACCCCACCATCAGAGAGTGCGCTAGCACTCTCTAAGTAGGGATGGCAGGTCAAAGGTCATAGGATTGTATAAACTAAAAACTCTTCTTTCTCTTCTACCCTTACTCTACAGGTTCTCACAAGTCCTGGCCCTATCTCTACATCTACACAGAAGACAGGACAATGTTCAATAATCTATTCTATACAACATTTCAAAAAAACAATTTCAAAAATTGACTTTTGTTCTATTATCAGAGAGTGCGCTAGCACTCTCTAAGTGAAGGCTAATCACCTGTGTATTCCCAAAAACCCCAATCTGTTTGAAGTGTGCAAGATTAACATCAGAAGTAACACCTGTTTTCACCCTTAGATTAACCTGCCTGGTTCTTGATCTCTTTGATGTGCACAGCTAATTATAACAATCCATGAAATGAAAAAAAAGATGTAGGATGTAGGGCTCAGAACAAGGGTAGGGGATCAGTCTTTACTCTGTATATCCAGCAAACATTCACTTTTGTATTGTAATTTTTGTGCGGCGTGCACCAGCACACTCATTATGCTCATCCCACGATGCTTGCATTTCCCTAGTAATAATAATAATCAGATCGACGTACCGACTTACTGGCTATATAGTCATCAAAATTCTGCTTTGGCCATCTCTTAGAGCGGCACCTAGAGGCTGATCTTTTGGTATTAGTTTTGACTAAAGCGCTACTTCACAAATCAGTGATATAGCACTCAGCTAATCTTTCTACGCCATTAATTTTTGAAGCGCACGTCGGTAGGGGGCGGAGTGTATGGGTGGGGCCACATATAAGTGCACATGTGGCTACAGTGCAGCCTTAGGTCCTCAGTTTAATCATTTAGCTCGCTATTTATTCACAGTACAGATGCTCATCCTATAGTATTATAGCCAGTACTAGGCTGTAGTGTAGTAAGCTCACTTTACCATGCCATACACGTCATTTACATTGCTGTTGCTGTAAAGTTTTATAATTATTAAATAATAAACAAAACTAAAATAGCTCAATAAATTTTTCCAGAGACTGTGTATGTGCCTACAAAAGAAAAAAAGATAGGTTTATGTAGAGCTGGCTTTGTATAGACTATAGTACTGTACTGTAGCCTCATGTCAAATAATAATAATCACTGCATACTCTCAGTTGAAGTGAGAATCAATACTGCCACCCTCAATTCTTTACTTAAACAAACTTACTTTCAACACTAAAAAAAGGATAGAAACAAGTGAGCGCAAAAAATTTCTTCGAAATAAAAAGGATAGCCTAAAATCTAACTGGGCTGTATAATGTACTGCAGCCTCATATGAAAATAATCCCTACTTTTACAACGGCCCATAGCTAGCTATAGGCAGTGAATATAAATGTAGGGATTATTTTCATACGAGGCTGCAGTACATTATACAGCCCAGTTAGATTTTAGGCTATCCCTACTTAACTTTTTATTTCGAAGAAATTTTTTGCGCTCACTTGTTTAACTAAAAAGTGAATGCAAAAAATTTCTTCGAAATAAAAATGTGAAGTAGGGATGCTATTATAACTGCAGCTTCATTATGAAAACCAAGTACTGCAGCATCGAAGCAGTATGGCCCAAAAATCTAGCTGGAATATGTAGTGAACTTAGTGAAGTCACCCTTACCCATCATCAAGTACGAGATACTATTCCTACTTCACTCCCATGGCCCTTGATCATGGCAGTGAAGTAGGAATAGTATCTTGTACTTGATGATGGGTAAGGGTCACTTCACTAAGTTCACTCTCTTGCATGCAGTTATAATACATATTCCAGCTAGATTTTTGGGCCATACTGCTTTGATGCTGCAGTACTTGGTTTTCATAATGAAGCTGCAGTTATAATAGCATCCCTACTTCACATTTTTATTTCGAAGAAATTTTTTGCATTCACTTGTTTGCATTCTTTTTCTTTGTGATTATGAAAATTGATAGACACTAAAGGCTTCCTTGATTGAACTAAATTTATTTAATGATCAGTATTTCATTCTGTTCAGGGAGGAGAGTTTGAAGGATGATCATCTGCAGTGTAATGGAGTACTGAAAGGAGTGAACATTTTAAAAAGTGAACAGCATTAGCTAATTGTTACATATGTGATCACTGAAATAATTATTGAGATGGTACGTATGTCTTGCTTGAGGGAGGAGTATGGGGAGTTTATGCATTTGGTGTAGTGATCATAATAGTGGATGCCATCAAATGGCCACATCCTGTGCAGGTGTTATATGAGGAGAACTGCTATTAATTGCCCCACCCCTTTTATGAGGTAATATCGCTTTTTTTTTTTTCATACGAGGCTGCAGCACATTATAGATAGCCCAGCTAGATTTTAGGCTATCCCTACTTAACCTTTTTATTTGAAGAAATTTTTTACGCTCACTTGTTTCTATCCTTTTTCTTAGTGCTTGAAGTTGAATGAGGGAGGCTACAGTACAGTACTATACAAAGCCAGCTCTACATAAACCTCTTTTGTAGGTACATACAGTGTCTCTGGTTGAAGAATTTGTTTAGCTATTTAAGTTTTTTTGATATAAAACTTTACAGCAACAGCAATGTAAATGACATGTACACGGCATGGTGAAGTGAGCTGACTACACTACAGCCAAGTACTGGCTATAATGCTACTATAGGATGAGCATCTGTACTATAATTCAGCAAGGAGTGACTGGAACATCATCAGATAATGAATGAAGACCTTGGCTATAGCTAAACTTAAGCTTACGTGGCTTGGCCCATAAGCCCCGCCCCCTTCAAAATGGCGTAGAAAGATTAGCAGCTGTGTTCCGAGTGCTATCGAATAGTGAAGTAGAGCCTTAGTCAAAATTAATAGCAAAAGATCAGCCTCTAGGTACCGCTCTAACAGATGGCCAAAGCAGAATTTTGATGACTATAGCCAGTAAGTCGGTACGTCGATCTTATACATTATTATTATTATTATTATTATTATTATTATTATTATTATAAAGAAAAAGAACGAAAAGTCAATTTTAGAACTTGTTTTTTTCTTATGTTGGCGAATGAATTTTTGGCTTTTGAACATTCTCCTCTCATCTTTGTAGATATAATAATTCACTGTAGCCTTCTGAGAACCTGTAGAGTAAGGGTAGAAGAGAAAGAAGAGTTTTTAGTTTATACTGTCCTATGGACTTTGACCTGCCATCCCTACTTAGAGAGTGCTACCGCACTCTCTGATAATAATAAATAAGATCAATGCCCTGATTTACTGGCTATAGTTATCAAAATTCTGTTCGGGCCATCCATTAGAGCGGCACCTAGAGGCTGATCTTTTGCTATTAGTTTTGACTACAGTTTGATTTCACAATTCAGTGATATCAGCAGCACTCAGAACATTAGCTAATCTTTCTTTGCCATTTTTTGGAAGGGGCGGGCCACATAGAAATCAGGTGCACACAAGCTAGAGCTGTTTAGCTTAGCTATTTTCTTTCCTCAGTACAGATTCTTCACCATGCCAGTTCAGGCTCCCATTTTCGCTAGCTAAGCCAGCTCTTCAGTTTAAAAGGGAAGATTATACCATAAAAAATAAAAATTTTAAAACGTCCATATCTTCATTATACTACCCCCTATAAGCTTGATTTATGTCTCAAAAGAGAGCTCTCTTGTAGAGCTTTCCAATGGTGTACTTAGTTACAACTTTACACCCCCCCCCATATATGGAAGACCTGACATGACCTCATTAATTAACAAAATTCTTTTAAATTACCACATACTTAGGAGGCCTTTGATTAGGCTTAGGTAGATTATGCCAGCATAATTTTGGGAATAATTGGGACTTCCTGGAATCAAGGATAATGCCAGAATAATGGGGCGTATTTTGAGCATAATGAGAATAATTGGAGCTTCTGCAAGCCTGAAAACAAAACTCTCTACTGCCTGAGATGGTTTCTTGCTACACTGTGACAGTGTCTAGCTATATCAATACCTTAGACCTGAATCATTATTATGAACAACTACATGCAGCTGTTAGTTTATGGCAATGGCTAAGCTACTTCTAGCTCTGCTACTGCTACTGGTGGACTGGGGAAGCATAATCATTAGCTTATTTAAGAATAATAGTGGGAATAATTGGTGCATTTAAGGGAATAATTGGTGCATTTGAGGGAATAATAGGTAGCATTTTGGAGCATTGTGGAATAGAATAACTGGAGAAATCTTGAGCATAATCTACCTAAGCCTACCTTTGACACTCCTATCATAGCTTCTATGGGCCTAGCTGCTTTGAATGAACGAAGGGATTTCAAGGGGGGGTATGGTTCCAAACATATGAAGGGAGATGTAAAAAAATGACACTTTTTTCACATTTACCTTTTTTTCTTTGGAGCTATACCCCCCCCCTTGAAATCCCTTCGTTCATTCAAAGCAGCTAGGCCCATAGAAGCTATGATAGGAGTATTAAAGGCCTCCTAAGTATGTGGTAATTTAAAAGAATTTTGAGGTCATGTCAGGTCTTCCATATATGGGGGGGGGGGGGGGGGGGGGGGTGTAAAGTTGTAACTAAGTACACCATTGGAAAGCTCTACAAGAGAGCTCTCTTTTGAGACCTAAATCAAGCTTATAGGGGGTAGTATAATGAAGATATGGACGTTTTAAAATTTTTATTTTTTATGGTATATAAGTTTACCATAAAAATATTGAGGAATCAGTATTAAAGTTTGATATACAAATTTTGTCATAAATAGCTAATCTTTGATCACCAGTGCTACATACCTACAAAAGAGGATAGATTCGAATTTCTATATCTAATTACAAAGAAAAAGAATGGAAACAAGTGAGCACAAAAAATTTCTTCTAATTAAAAAGTGAAGTAGGGATTTAGCTATTCCTATCACTCCTAGCCCTCCTAATTTCAATGGCTAACCACACCTATATCCTTGATCTTTGACGACCTCTTGATGTCAATAGTTACCATTATGACCAGAGGTGTAGCAGTGTTTTTGCATTGGTCAGGCAAACAGTCTCACTAGTCAGGCTCTCCCCCATAATATCTGTAACCTAAAAAATCTGGGGGTGTTAAAAAGAATCTGGGAGGTGTTGGTAAACTAATTACAGGACTGAGAAGTTATGCAAACTGCATTAATGGACCATACAGTTGTAGCTACCAGACTCTCCTTGAAGCGAGACAATCAGGATGTGAAAGATGTGTTGGCTTGTATTGGTCAGGCAAATGTCTGATAGTAAATTATTAGATTGCAGTGCACGTACTTGAGGCTGCCTTGAAACATTTACACCTTCTGGTACATCCTTTCTTGCAACCAAAGTGATGCTTCTGAAAGGGTGGTCCATACTGTCAGTGTGCTTACAACAATCATACTGATTCATCAGTGAAATTACAGAAGAAATACTTAAATAGCATTAGCTACTTAGCTATAAAATGCTGAAAATGGGAGGCAGGTTGGAGGACTGGCTGGCTCCTTCTGCTGGGCTTGGAAGGTCGGGGTTATGAATCAGGGTTTGATTCCAGCTATTTGACCAGTAGCATACCTTTTTCTGCTCCAGTGCTGCTGCTAAGTTTCTTGACTTCAGATTTCTGGCCTCATTGACTTTCAGAATGTCACTACGTAGGTATGGACTACAAGAGTTGCATGCACTTCCAATGTGTTTTTGCATGTGTATTAAGTCTCTCCCTTATGAATGAGCTTAGCTGTTTTATTCAGTCGAGAAGTATAATGTGACTATTGACAGAAACACACTAGCCTTGTAGGAACAATGCCTTCCTCCTTGTGAGCAGTAGCTTCACCAACACTGCAAATGCAATGTCAGTGAAACGAGCGTACAGCAGCAGCCCTTGCTCTGTTGAAGAGATTTGCGAGGTATTAGGTGTGGTACTTTGCCTCTAGAGCTACCATGTCTAACCTAGCAAGGTGAGCTGCTAATCAAATAACCATCACCAGGGTGCTATTGACTGGACTGTAAAACAGCCCTATTATTTTTGACACCATCTGTAGCTACAGCTATTTGTAGGAATACACTTGAAGGATGAGGCTTAATTGTAGAAGCTTGACTAGACCAATTAACTTTGCTGTTTCATTCAACTCTGATCTGTCTCAGTGAGAATGCTACTTCATGCACACTCTGAGGCCAGCTTCCTGTAAAAATCTGCACATGCTTGCATGTATATTGATTAGCATAAGGCATCAAATTTCAACTGCATTTAAAATTGACAATATTATCGACATGGAAAGTCTACGGTAGTATACAAACGTAAACGGAGTCTAAGAAAATGGTTCCATTGAAAAACTTACAAGCTATGGAGAGAAAACAGGACTACAAGAGAAATATTTATCAGCTGTAGCATGAAAGTATAAGTTACACTAGCTCACGTTACCCATTCCCATGGCTCTGGAAGATTGCTCAAAAGCTACGAAAACTATTGACTTAACGGTACTGCTGCAGAAGCTCTCCTTTTTGTTGGATTCAGATTTTAATTCTTATAAACAGTCTTCATTGGTCTTTCTTACAGAATCATCATTTGATGGCTGTACGTAACTTCATGATCCTTTCACTTATGACAATTAAATTCATATCAACTTGTACAGTTATAACCACATAATTATTGTGCTTTTACTACACAGTTAATAATCAGTCATATCGAACGACTTTTCATTATAAACGATACAATATCAGCCATTTTAAAATTAATGACATCATTTGCATGTGCATTCGTCACGATCACATGCACGCCCACCGCATGTGCAGCAAAGATAATTATCATAAGTAACTAAACACAAGTTGATACAGTAAGTAAAAGTCATATAAAAAGTAAACAAACAAGTGAAGGGAAAAAATTTATGCTAAATAAAAAGGCCATGTAGGGTTAGTCTGTACTTTTACCAGTAGCAGTTTCTGTGAACAAACATCAAAACTATGCTACCTTCAACAATAATCCCTACATCACTGCCTAAACCAAGCAGAAAACTTTTATACTGACATGAATTAAAACAGCTTGGTGGGAGGCAGTGAGGTAACTAACCCTACATGGCCTTTTTATTAGCATATTTTTTCCCCTTCATCATCCTAGGATTAACAACAGCTGCCCATTTTCATATGATGGTTCACTGAATGGTTGACCTTTACTACTACAAAAATTGAGCTTGCCACTTTTGCTCATTCTCAAGATAATCGCAACCAAAATTGATGTGACTGAAAATTGATGGCTTACTCTATACCGTGTACATAGAAAATTTCAAGGTAGGTTCATATCATGTAGATTAATCATTTAGCTACAGAGTGTTTTGAATTGCAATCATTCTAGATACAAGCCAACTGCACTCACTCTCAATTCTGTGCCAGCTGAAACAGTTGAAGAACAGGGTAGTGCATAAGAAGCGATGAATATCACAAAGACTGAACTAGATACTGAAACGATCAGTCAGCTAGCTATGGGAAATTTGAACCCTAAAACAAGAAATTTTAACGACTGAGCAGGGAAATAATAGCACTATTATAGCTATAGCTAGCTATGCCAGTAAATGTGCAACATTAATTTGAAAGTGAATGAGTGAACAACAAAATTAATGAGCACCTTCCTGATAAGCTGGGGCTGTAAGTGCAGCCATGCAGGCAGCTGTATAATGTAGGAATGTTTATCAGGAACCACTTAAATTGCTGCTGAAGAATCAAGATGCTCTGATACTATCAACAGTATACACTAAAACCTTCCCCACTCCAGAATTTTTTGGGGCAAAAAAAAAAAAAAAAAAAAAAGAACTGCTGGTGACATAATTATGCACTGCAAAGAAAGAGTACCTACTTTACCTTTTATATGTGACAAGATCCCACTGAACTTCTCCTGAAACTTCTCTTGAACAGGCTGAAGGGCATGCTTGAACAAGCTTTTCCAGAATGTATCTGTAACTCGGTCATTTGAAATTAAATCACGAAGCCGTGAAAAATCATCCTGTAATATCTCCAAAAGCTCTTCCTTCAAGTTCGAGTCATAATAACAACTACTTCTACTAGAATATCCTGAGAGTGGCTTACTCCTCACTGGGACAAGGCTTGGAGGAAAACTAGCCACGGCCATACTGCATTAAATCCAATTGGGGGCAGCGGGTCGGGCTAATTCTGACTTAGTCCAAGTCCTCGGTTTAACAAGAGGTAAAACCTCTTATATCACACGGTACGGACACACCCTTTTAGCTCATGCGCATGCACGTCAAGCAAAACCTAAAGGTGGCTGCGCATCTCTGTTTCTAAAAACGGGGGAGGCTCAGCGGGGGGGGGGGGGGGGGGGGGGGGGGGGGGGGGCGGGAATCGCCCCCTTCCCAAAAGAGCTTTGTAGCTGGATTTAGGAAGCTAATATATTTAGCTACATTATTCATACATCTCATTTCCATTAGGAGTAGCTACTATTGAATTTCCATGCTGATTTGCAATGTAGTGTGCCTTCCTTAGTATAGACTCAGTACACGAATCCCCCCCCCCCCAACCAGGAGTGGCTGAGCCACCCCTGAAAAAGACTTCCAGACTCCCAAAACACTCCTAGTATTTATGCCATTGACTGGTGACCCAAACTACCTGGGCTCGTATGCTGATAGTATTTTCCATTGCATGAACCATGTATCAACTCTTCAGCTGTTGTGTAGATGCCTGGGTAGCTATTTGTGATGGAGTTGAAGGTAAATAAATAATTATATGCAAAAAAAATTTTTTCTGATAAAAAAATGGCTCATAAAAAGAAATCAGTGAGCTTATTGTGATTCATTCAAGCATTCAGTCTCTCTTGATCTGGAACCTCTTCTCAGTAATCTGGGTGGTAAGGACAACTATGGATAAAAAATGACATTACCCATTGCCTACTACAGGTATAACTCCAAATGTGGTTTATGTGATGCAAGAGGTCTGAGGATGCTATATTGGACTAGTCAAATATGCTGCCAGACCAGTATGTGATTGAGAGGGGTAAACAGAGCAAGTTTATAATTTGCTGAACTGCCAGCACTTTTACGACAGAGCAGAGCAAACATTATCTATCCAAAAATTTTCTCGAAGTGGTTGGCATAATTTCAGCACTGAATAAAGTCAGACCATATCCAAGTTGTAATACACAATGCAACGATTCATACAGCCACCTGATGGCTATATACTAGTGGTTGGCCATTGGATTTTGGATTTATATCTTTCTAGTCTGATATAGCCAACCACTACATAGCAGTGGGAGGGAGAAAAATCTACTCTCTTCTTGATATCGTTCTTTTTTCTACAATTCATCAACTCACATGCCTAAAAATAAAGTAAGTGTTGCAGCTCAGCTACCATGCATAAAAGCTATGCTGCCATGAGTCCCCATCCATCTCCCCCCATCCCTCCCCGTTACAACATAACCTAACCATAGAAAGACTACTTACTCAAAGAACCAAAGTTCAACTGCCAACCGTAAACGGAAAGTGATTGGGGGATGTGTCTTTAGCTTTGGCTACTGGCATGGTAATGGGTCGACTAGCGAGACTACATGGCGCATAGCGCATGCACACATATAATAATTATTATGAGCTAAATGGGTGTGTGTCCATGTGGGGGTGAAAGGTTAAACCTGGACCCGTGCTAATTTTTTTTTTCGTATGTCACGCACATGTTCAAAAAATTGAAGCACAGGTCAGTGTGTGAATGTATACATGTTGGTACAGGGTTGCAAAATTGGATGCTCTGGATAAAAAATTTCAAAGTGACAAGTCATTGATGCTGATGTCCCCAACCTTTCCCCTTAAGGGTTGCAGCTACACCAGACTAGTAGCTATCAGGCCTGTAGCCAGGATTTTCAGGGTGGGGGGGGGCTCAAGCCCGTTGAGCCACCTGCTGGCTACAGGCCTGGCTATGGCCTAATGTTTAATGGAAATAAATTAAAAAAGAGTATGTATGGCTATTGTGTATACATATGGTTCGAAAAAGTTCAGTAACAAGTGAGTCAATTAAATAATCCCTTACTTGTACCCATCACCGAACTTAAGAACCACCCCAATATTGCCAAATTACAAGTTACTTCACTCCTAGCCCTCCTAATTTCTATAATCACACACATAATCACCTTCACTCCCCATTATGCACTTTGATTATCCGGCCTCTCATAGGGCCTCTCTTAGGGAGCAGTCTGATAATATATTAGCTAAGTCAAGCAATAATTATCTTATTGCTTCATGTAGATAACTATTACATTGAAGTCAAATGCAAGTAATCAGAGAGAGCAGTAGCTCTCTCTATGTATAGATGCCACATATGCTGCACCAATACAATAGTGAAATTCCAATTCCCCCACTTGGCGATTTGTTTGTATCCTCAACCTCCAAGTAACATAAGTAGCTTTCATTTATCATTTGTATAGAATCTTGAGATACAGTCACTGTATCTCAAGGCATTTTCTGTACAAGTAAAACTAAGTCGAACTCATTTTTTTAGCTACTTGTATAGAAAGTCACTACTAGATAGCTAGAGGTATAGCTATAGCCAGCTACACTATGAAGCTTGTGTTAAATTGACACCGAGTCTACTGGCAATAACAGTGACCACTCTTTAACACTCATTACATGCATGGGTGTACTCAAGGCCGATAAGCTCAGTAGCACAAGTAATTTAACTTATGAGGTATGGTGACTAGCTGCTCAGGGAAATTTATAAGCAACTGCACAATTATATATTATAGCTACTAGCTATCATAGATTGGGACAGCATGGTCTTATATATATATAAGTATAACAAAAACTTGCAATGTCCATACATTGATCATATACTTTGTATCAACATCCTTCTGGCACCCCAGGGTATTTTGTGGCCATAGCTAAATATCATAAGCATGCATGTTTAGTTATTATGAACTCTGAACCTGAAAGATCAACTTGGTGAGATATGTAGAATAACAAGCCAGTTAGCTAGCTATGAAAGAGAGCTATAGCTCAATGCATGACTCTGCATTTTATTCAATCAAATAATGTATTCCTTGTCTCTCGGTGGTGCATTGATAGTGGTAGTTTTCATTGTTTTGAAAACAGAAGCTTGCCATGGGAAGCCCCTCTCCTGAATCAGAGCAAGTATGATCTACTACATGAAATGGAGTGCATTGCTGGAGAATTGTATTTGGATGTCAATTGTTGCATGACTTATGATAATTTCACTCTGTATGAAGCCTCGTGTCCTTATATCAAAAGTACCAACACTTGGGTAACTATTCGGCTCTGAAAATAAATCTGTCACAGATCAACATCTTCTTTTGTGACCCTCTCAACAGGGAAGGATTGATCTGTGGACGCTGCAAAGAAGACTATGGAATGTCATTTTTTAGTGTTGGTTATAAATGTGCTAAATGCTCTCACCCATGGCTTGGCTGGCTGCTCTACATCTTTTTCCAGTTTGTACCTACATCCGTTTTCTACATTGTCATCTTTACGCTGCAAATCTCGATTGCTGCTACAACTATTTTGTATTCTACAGTCAGATGATAATAGCTGCTCTTACTTATGACGAATTCATTGTTAATCATCTGCACATGTCCTTGAGAGAAACTCCATTTCTGCAAACATGTTTTAGAATTCTATGAGCCCTGGAATCTGGATTTCTTTATGCATATTCTTCCAGAATTTTGCCTAAGCAAGTCCATAAAAGGTATTCATGTGAACTTCCTACGCTAAGTGTCAGCTCTTCAGTGTCTTGTAATGATACTCATTATTTACATGATTCTGAAGCTCAATAACTTTACATGTCAAGTGCCTCTTTTCCAGAAACTGTGCAAGCCCTTGCACAAATAACTTAAGATCAATCTGGAATTCCAAGGCATCAGTCATAGATGTCATTGCAACTCTTCTTCTTCTCTCATATACGAAAATTCTCCCAAGCTCTACATTGGCATTTCGATATTTCCACATAAAGAATATTAGTGAGCACCCTCAGAAAATACTAAAATACTGTATTACATATCGACCCAACAGTGAAGTATTTCAGTAGGGAGCACATCATCTTTGTGATACCAGCTGTAGCATGCTTTGCTGTATTGGCATGCATACTTTTGCTACTTATCTGCTATCCCTTCGGATTTTTCAGAAGAGCTCTAACCTGTTGTTGTGGCACAAGAAGCATACTACAACATGTCAATACATTCGTAGAGAAGCTACAAGGACATTACAAAGACGGCACTGATAGTCGTTATGACATGTGCTTATTTTCGGTTCTCTATCTTGTTCTACGACAGTTTCTATTTCTAGTGTCACCAGTAATGCATGTTCCCAGTACCATTATGTACTTAGTCAGATCACTAATCCTTTTTGCTTCATCAATAGCAGTGCTGACAGCTCGACCATACAAAGTGGAATGCTACAGCACGTATGACGGCTTACTTCTAGCACTATTCGGATTGCAAGGTATTCTCATAGTCTCAGGAAATCCAACGCATTTGCACAATCCAGTCATATTGATATACTTGCTGGCACTGTTAATGGCCATTCCTCAAGCAGTACTGATAACGTATATAGTGGTCAAGATTGTTCAAGGACTCAGAGTTAAGTGCAAGAGCAAGAAGCAAAAGTATCGAGATCTGAATGGAAGTGATGATGAGAGTATGCCTGATTTCATGACAGATATAGAAAGAGCCAATCACCATTCAGGAAGAAATGAACATGAGCAAGGGGAAAAGGAGCATTTGCTGGCAAAACAATGAAGTTTCCCTATAATGAAAGAAGTGTTATATTACAGTTAATTAGATTGACTATTGTACAATATTCATAATTATATAAGAATTCCCCTGTCATGGATGAGGTTTCAAAAACCTCTAGCTATCTAGGAAGCCAATGAGAAATTTGATCCATGTTTATTATCATTGGGGTATGGCCTCATGTACTGTAAATAAAGAGCGAACATGGTAAGCTGCAGGAACATGTCATTCATAATTACATACTCTTTTTGGCACTGGACCATAAACAATGACACTATTGTTCCATAAACCATATAATTATAACAATCATAAAATTTCACAAGATCATGACACATGCAGCATATATAAAGTGTTTATAAACAACGCAAATAAAAAAGATACACTCTCTTTAATTGTCAGCTATTGTTTTTCGTAGCTAATTGCAATGATTTCTATTCTATTTTATGTGTTTTTGATGGTGATATCAGAAATTGGAGACTGCAGTGCTGAGCTTTCAATTCAGAAGCAACAATGTCTACCATGGGAAGTTCTGTTCAAGAATACGAGTGAGTGCATTTGTAGAAGAGATTTGTTTAAAGAAATGAAGTGCAGTGATGGAAAGTTGTACGTAGAAGTGAATCGCTGTTTATCTTACGAAATTCCACTCTTTATGAAGCTGCCTGTCCACATAGCAAATATCAACACTTAACAAAATACTCATTTTTAAAAGTTCCTACGAATTTGTCTCGAATAAATGGATTCTTCTGCGATCCTCTCAACAGGGAAGGATTGATCTGTGGGCAATGCAAAGAGGGTTATGGATTATCTGTTCTCAGAGTTGGCTACAAGTGTGTGAAGTGCTCTCAGCCGTGGCGTGGTTGGTTGCTCTACATCTTCTTCCAGTTTGTACCAGTCACAATATTATTCTATCTCATCATTTTTTCTCTACAAATCTCTATAACAACTGCAATGAATTGCTTCGTGTTTTACAGCCAGATAATAGTTGGTGCTTTTACATACGATGAATTGGTTATAAATAACGTATACATGAAAGCTCCTCCCTTCCTGCAAACTTTCTTCAATATTATGATTACACTATATGAACCATGGAATCTAGAGTTCTTTCTGCATGTCGTTCCAGATTTTTGTTTAAGTACAACAATCAGGAATATCTATATGGGCATATTTCGATACATATCAGCTGTCTACTACCTCATTCTTATAGTTCTAACCTATATGATCATGAAATTGAATGATTTCACATGCAAAGTGACACTTTTTCAGAAGTTCTGTAGGCCGATTAAATCTTCTATGAGGAGCATTAGATCAATATGGAACCCAAAGGCATCAGTCACTGATGTCATTGCAACCCTCTTTCTACTGTCGTATACGAAAATCTTCCTAAATGCCTCACAAATCTTCAGATATTCTCACATCAAGAACATCACCGCACAACCTCCACAAAAATTGTACACCGTAGTCCATGTCGATCCAAATGTGAGGTTCTACAGTAGTGAGCACATTTTCTTTGTGATCCCAACTGTAGCTATACTTGCTGTCATAGCATGCATCTTTATGCTACTCACCTGCTATCCTTTTAGAACTTTCAGGAAAGCTTTAACCTGCTGTTGTGGAACCAGAACTCTGGTTCAGCATATAAATACATTTGTAGAGAAGCTACAAGGACATTACAAAGATGGTACTGATAATTCATCCGATATGCGCTTGTTTTCAGTTCTCTATCTCTTTCTCAGACCATTTCTGATTCTAGCATCACCAGTGCTGCATATTCCCAGTAATATTATGTACTTGGTCCGAGGACTCATTGCATTTGCTGCGTCAATTGCAGTGTTAACAGCTAGACCATACAAAAAAGACATCCTAAGCACATATGATGGTTTACTGCTAGCTTTGACTGGATTACTGGGCATTCTGATACAGCTAATCGTTTCAACAAGTTCGTTGCAGTTAAATTCTATTGCAGTGATATACTTACTGGCATTTCTAATGGCCATTCCTCAAGTTATACTGATGATAGTGATAGTGATCAAGGTTGTACAAGGAATCCAAACGAAGTGCAAATGTCGAAAATACCAAGATGTAGCTGGTGATGATTTCATACCAGATCGCATGATAAATATTGACAGGTATTGTCAACAAACAGGAAAAGTAAAGAATACATGCTGCACAGAGCAAAGTCATTTGTTGGCATAATTATTATATGATATATAGCCCAATGAAAACAGGAGTCATGCTTTTGCTAGCTATAGCTAATAAAACTTTTTTTTTGGTCTCATCATTTTTATGTATAACTAGCAATGTATGTATGCATGTACGTAGGCTTTATTAGGGATAGCTATAATAATTATATAGTTTTCCCCACTCCAGCTACATTTCATTTCATTATAGCTGCAATAAGGAGGGCAGCATGACAGGTTAAAAAGTGAAATGCACACATTAGTAATTAGCTACTATCTTGTGATATTCTGAGTACAGCTGAAAAACTGCTCTGCTCATTAGGCCTTGGCAGATTCTGCTCAAAAAATGCTATGCTGCAGTTCCATGAAGAAGCTAAAAATATTATTTATAACTGATTTAGTGAAAGAAAATCCACGAATTGTTACATACTTAGCTACTATCAAACTTAAAATCACTCCTTTCTTATCAAACTCATTTATAGTTGAATGGCAGCGAATACAATACTCGATGGCACTAAGAGTTTGGCAAAAGCTGTCAGTAATATGAATAAGCCCACCTCTATCAACACAGCACACCCATTCATTTGAAGATGACATAGGAGAAGCTTCATCTTTGGTCAGATATTTTGTGCTAGCTGACACGCTCTGATCCTTGGATATTGATTGAATGATATAGCCACCTATGTAGCGGATAGCATTGATCTCTTCATATGAAAGATTGCTAGGAATGGTACCGACATGAGAATCTATCAATAACTAGATGATAAAAATGTTGATATAAAGCTGGATCAGGGTTTAATTTTAGACTAATTAAAAACTCTTCCCATTTCTCTTTGAAATCTTGTGCACTTCGTATCTGGTGAAATGACACCCAGAGTTTCTCCCTCTTGATTTTTTTGGTACGTACGTTCTGATTGTGCACCATCAATTATTCTCTTTAGTGATGAATACAGCCAGTTAGAAAAATTTACAATGCCTTTCTCAACTGCACAAAGCTGACTTAGAAGTCTCTCCAAAATTTCCTTTAAAGTTTTTTGATTTCTTTGGACAAGCACAAAACTCACTGTCACAAGCTTCTTTGAAAAGTTGAATGGAAATCATATCTAAAATAATGAGACAACATTATTGTTACAGCACTGTATACCATTCTGTATCATAGCTAGTTTTCATATCTTAAGCTGTAATAATGCAGTAGCTAGCTAGTAATATAACAGTAGCAATGATAATATACCATTTTGAAGAGGAGACTCCATCCCTAGCCTTAGCCGCCGATTCGAGCTAGCTTTAGTTTGCTACTAACTTTCTGTCGTCAAGCTTCCACATAGCAAATATCAACACTTAACGAAATACTCATTTTTAAAAGTTCCTACGAATTTATCTCGAATAAATGGATTCTTCTGCGATCCTCTCAACAGGGAAGGATTGATCTGTGGGCAATGCAAAGAGGGTTATGGATTATCTGTTCTCAGAGTTGGCTACAAGTGTGTGAAGTGCTCTCAGCCGTGGCGTGGTTGGTTGCTCTACATCTTCTTCCAGTTTGTACCAGTCACAATATTCTATCTCATCATTTTTTCTCTACAAATCTCTATAACAACTGCAATGAATTGCTTCGTGTTTTACAGCCAGATAATAGTTGGTGCTTTTACATACGATGAATTGGTTATAAATAACGTATACATGAAAGCTCCTCCCTTCCTGCAAACTTTCTTCAATATTATGATTACACTATATGAACCATGGAATCTAGAGTTCTTTCTGCATGTCGTTCCAGATTTTTGTTTAAGTACAACAATCAGGAATATCTATATGGGCATATTTCAATACATATCAGCTCATACTTATAGTTCTAACCTATATGATCATGAAATTGAATGATTTCACATGCAAAGTGACACTTTTTCAGAAGTTCTGTAGGCCGATTAAATCTTCTATGCATGAGGAGCATTAGATCAATATGGAACCCAAAGGCATCAGTCATTGATGTCATTGCAACCCTCTTTCTACTGTCGTATACGAAAATCTTCCTAAATGCCTCACAAATTTTCAGATATTCTCATATCAAGAACATCACCGCACAACCTCCACAAAAATTGTACACCGTAGTCCATGTCGATCCAAATGTGAGGTTCTACAGCAGTGAGCACATTTTCTTTGTGATCCCAACTGTAGCTATACTTGCTGTCATAGCATGCATCTTTATGCTACTCACCTGCTATCCTTTTAGAACTTTCAGGAAAGCTTTAACCTGCTGTTGTGGAACCAGAACTCTGGTTCAGCATATAAATACATTTGTAGAGAAGCTACAAGGACATTACAAAGATGGTACTGATAATTCATCCGATATGCGCTTGTTTTCAGTTCTCTATCTCTTTCTCAGACCATTTCTGATTCTAGCATCACTGGTGCTGCATATTCCCAGTAATATCATGTACTTGGTCCGAGGACTCATCGCATTTGCTGCGTCAATTGCAGTGTTAACAGCTAGACCATACAAAAAAGACATCCTAAGCACATATGATGGTTTACTGCTAGCTTTGACTGGATTGCTGGGCATTCTGATACAGCTACAAGTTCGTTGCAGTTAAATTCTATTGCAGTGATATACTTACTGGCATTTCTAATGGCCATTCCTCAAGTTATACTGATCATAGTAATAGTGATCAAGGTTGTACAAGGAATCCAAACGAAGTGCAAATGTCAAAAATACCAAGATGTAGCTGGTGATGATTTCATACCAGATCGCATGATAAATATCGACAGATATTGTCAACAAACAGGAAAAGTAAAGAATACATGCACAGAGCAAAGTCATTTATTGGCATAATAATTATATGATAGCCCAATGAGTCTTGCTTTTGCTATAGCTAATCAAAAAAAAATTTTTTTTGGTCACATGATTTTTATGTACGAACATATCAGGGATAGCTAGCTATAGTTTTTCCCACCTCTCACCAATGCTTAATGGATAGCTATATAATTATACTATAATTCTTTCTTCTCTTCCCTATCAATTGGCAATATAATTTTGTGAGTAGGTGCAGCTTGCTAGCTTACTTATGTAGGTAGCTAGTATTGAGTAAAGCTAAAGATCATTTGAATTGTCAGTTGGTAGAGATGATACTCATTAGAATGTATTTCAATTCACTATAGCTCCCAAGTTTTGCAATAAGGAGGGCACCCAGTGTGGCAGGTGAAAGAGTGAAATACACACATTACTAATAAATACTATCTTATGATATGATTATCCAACTTTGAGTACAGCTGAAAAACTGCTCTGCTCATTAGCTATGCTGTAATTCCATGAAGAAGCTAGAAAATTATGCACACTAACTCTCTCACTATAAACTCCACAAAAATGTGACATGTCATGTGATTATGAAGTGATGGAAGTAAAGCTTCCCTACTAGTCGAGAGCATGCAAGCTAGGAGGAGCTGCTTTGCCTGAATTAGGTCATTCCAAATAATTAATAATTAGCTACTAAGTCTTGTTTACTCTCATTGATCATGGCTGTTCACATCAGTGCATATGGATCACATGTTGCATATCAGATCGCATGCAGTCTCTCCCTCTCATAATATATAAACTCTTTATTTGTGTTGTGATGAGTATAAATGAGAGGTGATTTGATCCAGGATCATTTTATCTAATGGCCTGACGAGTGACGACAGCCATGTACAATTACCTGGTTTCACATAAAATAAGAGTTTATGAGGGGCATTTAGAACAGATAATAAATAAGAGATGATTTAGTTAATAAAGTGTAAAGGCAGGATGATGATAAAGATAATGTCATGGTGTTCTGCTGTTTCTAGCTTTCCAGATCTGGAAAAATTCCTCAATTACTGCTTTGGCAGTGTTGATCATCAGTTGTTGTTTTTTTGTTGTTGTCTTTCTGGTTAGGCCTAGATCCTTTAGTAAAGCTTGAGGTATTGGGTAGGCTACGTGATCCCACCTCAATGGTGAGTAGGTGACCTTTATAGCCTTTATTGCATACGGTCTCCAGGAGATCAGCGTACTTACGTAGTGGTTTTACGAATAGCTGCATGCCTCCTCCATCAAGGTATCATATGGAATGGTTACTTCTATCATAGTCATTAACTTGGCTGCATCATCCCATCAGACTATGTCAGGCCATTTATCAGTAGCTATATTTGCAATGTGGCTTGGAAAGTGGTATTCAGACTTGTTCAAGTCAATACTGCATTGAATGGAATGGCCTCCTTCACTTCTGCAATCCTTTGCAACACTGCATCATGCCTCTTGTTATATCTTCTCAGCTCCAGAGCTACCTTGCATGAATTGTATGGACTAGGTTCTGTGTGTCTGCTGAGCACAGGGGATATCAGTCTGAGTCCTTTTTCTGCCACAGATATAAATTGGTAAATTGGTAAACAAATTTGAGGGCATCTCTCTCTCTCTCTCTCTCTCTCTCTCTCTCTCTCTCTCTCTCTCTCTCTCTCTCTCTCTCTCTCTCTCTCTCTCTCTCTCTCTCTCTCTCTCTCTCTCTCTCTCTCTCTCTCTCTCTCTCTCTCTCTCTCTCTCTCTCTCTCATCTTTTCTTGTGGTCCAGTTGTATGAAATACGCAACAATTATTGTAATTAGCTATTGTGCAATATATAATGTATTAGCTATGGAAAATAGTTTAGTAGCACAAAGTATTGGAATCAGCATAACACATGGAACAAGTGGAATCCATGCATGAAGCATGAAGCATTTATTCCTGACTACTATATATATGGAGCTATAGTGAAATTTGGTCCATTTTACTCATTAATTTTAATGATGTTATCCATGGATTGTGCAAGTAAATAACTTCTTTCTGTACTACACACATTATTCGGTTGTGTGATACTGCAATATCTATCACTGTTCATCATGCGATCAGGGAAGAAGTCGTCACCAACAGCAGTTATCTCTAGGTATTGATGCTGTCTCTTGCATCTCCTTTTCAGTCCTTGTACGTTGATTGTGCATGTGCTGAGATGATTAAGTGCATTAAGATGCCCTGTAGTCCGAAAAGAGCTAGAAGCAAGCCATCGTATATACTGTAATGTTCCACTTTGTATGGTCGAACTGCTAACACTGCAACTGATGAGGCAAATAAGATAAGCCCTCGGACTAAGTACATAATAGTACTGGGAATGTGTATATATGATGATGTCACAATAAGAATGGGTCTGAGAATGAGATAGAGAATTGAAAACAAGCGCAGATCATATGAGTTATCAGTACCGTCCTTGTAATGACCTTGCAGATTCTCAGTGAATACATGGATGTGCTGTAGTATCGTCCCATTACCAAAGCATGCTAAGAATCTCCTAAAACACTTGAAAGGGTAGCAGATCAATAGAAGAAGTATGGAAACAAGGAAGGCTGAAGCAGCCACTGCTGGTACCACAAATGTGATGTGAGAAGATCCCATAAACTTCATGGTGGGATCTATGTGGACTGCCTTATATTCTATCCTTGGGGGATGTTCGTTTAGATTCTTGATGTGAGAATATCGAAAGACTAACATGGAACTGACAAAGGTTTTAGTGTAGGAGAGCAGGAATAAAGTAGCAATGACGTCAATTACAGATGCCTTCGGGTTCCATATTGATCTTATGCTACTCATGCATGACTTGAAAGGTTTGAAGAGCTTTTGGAAAAGAGGGACTTGACACGTGAAGTTGTTTAACTTCAAGATTATGTAGGTGATAACTATCAGGAAAAAGAAGTAGATAGGTGAAACATAGCGCAGCATGTTCACATGGATGCCTCTTATTGACTCACTGATGCAAAATTCTGGGAGAACATGCAGAAAGAAATCCAGATTCCATGGTTCATAGAGTGTTGCGAGGGTCTTGAAAAAGAATTGTAGAAATGGAGTACCTTTCATATTTATGGTGTTCATAACAAGTTCATCGTAGTTAAGAGGTGCAACTACCATTTGACTATAAAACACAAAACAATTCATTGTTGTAGTAGCAATCGAGATTTGTAGAGTAAAAATGATGAGATAGAATATAGTGATAGGTACAAACTGGAAGAAGATGTAGAGCAACCAACCACGCCACAGATGAGAACATTTAGCACACTTGTATCCAAATGTGAGAACAGATGTTCCATAGCCTTCTTTGCAGCGCTCACAGATCAATCCTTCCCTGTTGAGAGGGTCACAAAAAAAGCTGTTGATATGTGACAGATTTGTTGGTATTTTCAGAGCCGAATAGTTATCCAAGTGTTGGTACTTGATATAAGGACACGAGGCTTCGTACAGAGTGGAATTATCATAAGTCATGCAACGATTGACATCCAAATACAACTCTCCAGCAATGCACTTCATTTCATGCAGTAGATCATCCCTGCAGATGTATTTGCTTCCATTTTGAACTGATACTTCCCACGGCAGGCATTCCTTCTTCATGATAGTGGCCCCAGTGCTGCAGGAAACTAATACCAGTAGGGAGAGTCCAATAGCAGACATTGTAAGCCAGACCTTCTTCTTTCTTTGCACTATGAGTAGTCAAGCTGGCATGGCTACTTTTATAAGTTTTCAGAAGCCATTAGTAATGTTTCATTAATTTTGACAGCTATATTTAGAATTTGCCACCACTCAGTTCTAATTGAGCATTTTATTCTTTTGGGAGTTGCATGTTGGGAAGTGGGTATCCATAGTGATATTATTCCAAAAACATGGCTTCAAAAAGTAGACACCACATTACCACAAACTAGCTAAATAAATCACGTTGTGCCATCAGAACAGGAAATTGTATTCCACTCTCAGCTGAACCAAAAGTATATGTTGGATGAAGCTATATATTCTGTAGTGATTATTTTCATACAGCAAGTAGAAAATTCGAGATTTGGGGTCAAAGGTCAAATACTAGTTGCCCTGCATGGTTCAACAACAAAAATTGAAGAGCCTTCTTAGGATGCACGTTCATGAGAACCATACCAGTTCTCTATAGTCTGAGTCATATGGTTTCTGATTATAGCAATTATAAGATATTGCACATGCATACGCACTTGACTGTGCACAAATTATTTAGAACAGCAGGTTTGTAATACCTGGGTGGTATAGCTATAGCTATTCTTTCAATTTGTACCACTTCCACCCTTGACCTTCCAGAATGGGACGAAGCTGACTTGCTGCTACTGGAGGGAAATATTCTCCTATCAACTCCCTCCGCCACCACTTGCCCTGTTTAGCCGCCTCACTCCCCAGCACAGTGTATTGGTAGCGATAGTGCTGAGCTCGAATAAATCTATAATCAAAGTTGAGTTCTGCATCTAATGGGAAATTTCATTAATGTTATGTATTATTATGTAAGCTGTATAATGAAACTTGCACTTCAGACTTCTACAGAAAATAACCACCTGAGTGGAAGTGCTAACCTGTGGTTTTTCTGGTGGGATCTGTCTTAGTAGTATCCATGGATACAAGCTCAACTGTCATCTAACTGCTGTGTGGTTACAGTATTTATACTGATCAATTATCAGACGGATCAATTTACCGGACACTTTTTTTGGTTTATACCAGTACCTACGATTTGGGTATCAAAAGAGAGCCCATTGAAAACTGATTCAGAATCCTGAAAGCTTGACTTCAATAAATTCCAACTTTGACAATCGTAACTACTATAGACTGGTAGCCGTCTGACTTTTGTCTGATTATTGATTTTTTTCAGACACCTGCTTTAATGATGTATATGAATTAATGGCTCTCAATAGCCATTGAGAACAATTACTTGTAATAATATCTTAACTGTTCATAGTTTAGTTATAAAACCTGTTACAATAGGTGAAAAGGGGTGCCGACTCCACTCATAGTGTTGAATCTGGCTTCTTCTTAGTGTGAGATCCCTCAATAATCAGGACACTTCTTAGTGTGAGACCCCTCAATAATCAGGACACTTCTTAGTATGAGATCCCTCAATAATCAGGACACTTTTTAGTGTGAGACCCCTCAATAATCAGGACACTTCTTAGTGTGAGACCCCTCAATAATCAGAACACTTCTTTAGTGAGACCCCTCAATAATCAGGACACTTTTTAGTGTGAGACCCCTCAATAATCAGGACACTTCTTAGTGTGAGACCCCTCAATAATCAGAACACTTCTTTAGTGAGACCCCTCAATAATAAGGACACTTTTTAGTGTGAGACCCCTCAATAATCAGGACACTTCTTAGTGTGAGACCCCTCAATAATCAGAACACTTCTTTAGTGAGACCCCTCAATAATCAGGACACTTCTTTAGTGAGACCCCTCAAGGTGGGCATTAAGTGAGACCTCAATTAAGGTGGACTTTATGATCATGTGTATGGTGGACTTTACACTTCCATAGTGAGACTCCTCAATGTGAACTCCCTGAAATAGATACTTCTCTGTCCCATTGCATAGTTATTGGATGTGTTTTCCTTAAAAAAAAGAAGAGGTTATTTGATTTCTACATGGGAATACAGTGAACTCCCTCTAATCAGGACCCCTGAAATGAGGGCACCCTTGTATTCGGGACACTTTAAAAAGTCCCAATGTATATACTTCATAATATAAATCCACCCCTGAAATGAGGCCACCCCTCTAATCAGGACACTTCTGCTGGCCACAAAGGTGGCCAGATTAGAGGGAGTCCACTGCAATTTGTGCAATGCATTTCAGCATAATGTATGGAAACAAGTGAGCGCAAACAGTATTTTCTGTAGCTCTCAATAGCCATGTAAAAATTGAGAAAATGTGAACAATTATTCGTAATAATATCTTAACTGTTCATAGTTTAGTTACAAAACTTGTTACAATTCCACTCATAGTGTTGAATCTGGGTCAGTGTGAAGGGTGAAATTACTAATCAACCCATTTCTTTTCTGTCAGGTCCATAGGAGCATCAGCACAATAATATAGCTAATAGATAGGCCCATGGAAGCATCAGCACAATATTTTGGCTAATAGACAGGCCCATGGAAGTATCAGCAAAATATTATGGTTAATAGACAGGCCCATAAAGTACTACAGTGTGTGGGCGTCATCAAAGACATCGCCTGTAGAGTAAGTGATCAATTATCAGACACTTTTTCTGGCATCTGGTTTATACCAGTACTGATGATTTAGGTATCAAAAGATAGCCCATTGAAAATTGATTCAGAATCCTGCTTCATGGCTGCTAATTCAGGTGTCCAGGGGGCAAAAGTATCAGAGAGTACGATTCCAGGGGGCAAGAGTACGATAGTACTCAATGAGATATATACCTAGGAGGTTTATCCATGAAGGGGTTTTCAGCCACAAGGGATTGCACAACAGGATCCCCTGCCAACACCTTTCCTGCCAAGTGGAGCAGCCATGGATTGTGCTGGTAGGTTTGGAAAGCAGAGAACCACATGAGCCAGTCAAGGCGGTAGTGATACGGTGAGATGATACAAGGCCTGCGATCAATTCTGCCCGGCTTGCACTTAAATTCAATCTCTTTCCACTTAGTAGTTGCTGAGATATGCTTATCCATGGTCCCTTCCAAAACAACTTCAGTTCTTTGCTTAGTAATGCTATTACAAAGACATATAATGAACTCTAATGGACAGTCCAATGTATTGTTATTACAGTAAGACAGTAAGTGTACCTATTAGATATTCAAAGACTTTTTATTATCTAGCAGCTACAAAGAAAGTCTTCAGATTATTTTATACTAGGCCCATGGCTTCATAATGATTATTTCAAGTGTATAAGTTTGAACTTTGAACTTAATTTAGTACCATGCAGTCTATGACAGTAACCTCTAACCTCCCAAATGCTCCATAAGTGTTGACAATTCTGAGGGAGTCTAAGGAATTAAGTGTTCATCACTTGACGGGAGGAGAAGAGATTTTGGACTACAGGAACACTTGAATAGACTAGGAGGAGTCCAAGGAACACAGAAGATACTTGTCTAATGTAATAGCCTAAGGAGCAATAATAATGTGTGTACAACTTATACTACATAATTATTACAGCACCAATGATACCATGAGAGTAGCTAATGCCGATGAGGGATACTATCAAACACATTGATGTGATTAAGTGAGCAAATAGTGATCCAATTATTTTTGGATACATTCAAAATCTGTATGAATTCTCCCCCTTTCAATATTAAAATTTAGTACTTCACCAAAAGAGATGTCTCCTGAAATCCACCAATATGAGGGTACTGAGAATTTGGGCAGAGTTAATGACAGCATCTGTTAGCCATTCTCCAGCCAATAATATAATGCTCAAACGATCAGATGCATATAAACTCTTTTATCCAGTGTTGTTGTGTTCTCTGCACTCCTTGGCATTTCTGATCTTCTGATGTTAGGTCAATGTGAATGCATGTAAAGATATATTTTGTACCCCATGCAAGATGACTATTACCTTGCTTCTCTAGCTGTAGCTTTTGCGTGCCAATTTTGTGCCCGCCTCCTAGCATCTCTTTGAGCTGCTAGAGAGATTTGGATTCATCTGGAGAGGGGGAAAAATAACATCATTGCTATTATGCATAGTAGCTATAGTTACTGGTTTTGGCTTCATCGTGAGTCGATGAATAGCTATATTTTACTATGAAGTGAACCCTCAACAGCCCCAGAACACCCGCTAGAAACTGACCAGCAAAGAAGAGTGAGACTTCATGAAGAGACAGAACTAGAAGGAGAACAGAGTCAAAGGAACAGAGAAAAACAAGACTAGCCAAAAGAAATGCGAGAGTAAGTACTTAAGTACTTACTGGTAAGTACTTAGCTTTCTATGCATGCAACTGCCTGCCACTTAGCTACATAACACAACAGCAAAGCACAAATGAACTATCAGCTCAACATTTCTACAGCCATTTGGGCAGCAGGCACAAGAGGCTTATCTAAGCGGCTTGTAGGCACTAGGCTTATCTAAGTGCTTTGAGTAAGCATGTATGCAGCTGCCTGCCACCACTTACATGACTCTAGCAATATCAAGCACTGAAGCCTATCAGCTACTTTAATTGCTCACTATCAAATGCTGCACATTGCTACAGATACTCAACAGCAAATGAAAATCGTTGAAGAATACTTGCTTGCTAGCTCGCTGTCAACTGAATGTTGAACATTGCCCTAGTCATTATTATTATTATTATTATTATTATTATTATTATTATTATTATTATTATTATTATTATTATTATTATTATTATTATTATGAACAAACTGAACAAAAGTCAATTTTTGATATCGTTTTTTCTTATGTTAGCGAATGAATTTTAGTTTTTTGAACATTCTTCTCTCTACTGTGTAGCTAGGTGTAATGATTCACTGTAGCCTTCTGAGAACCTGTAGAGTAAGGGTAGAAGAGAAAGAAGAGTTTTTAGTTTATACAGTTCTATGATCTTTGACCTGCCATCCCTACTTAGAGAGTGCTAGTGCACTCTCTGATGAAGAACTGAACAAAAGTCAATTTTTGATATAGTTTTTTTCTTATGTTAGCGAATGAATTTTAGTTTTTTTGAACATTCTTCTCTCTACTGTGTGGGTGTAATGATTCACTGTAGCCTTCTGAGAACTTGTAGAGTAATGGTAGAAGAAAAAGAAGAGTTTTTAGTTTATACAGTCCTATGAACTTTGACCTGCCATCCCTACTTAGCGCACTCTCTGATAAAATTTCACAAGATCATGACACATGCAGCATACACAAAGTGTTTAAAAACAACTCAAAATAAAAAAATACAGTCTTAATTGTCAGATACTATCATAGTTTTTCATAGCTAATTGCAATGATTTCTATTCTATTTTATGTGTTTTTGATGGTGATATCAGAAATTGGAGACTGCAGTGCTGTGCTTTCAATTCAGAAGCAACAATGTCTACCGTGGGAAGTTTTATTCAAGAATACGAGTGAGTGCATTTAGCTATAGAAGAGATTTGTTTAAAGAAATGAAGTGCAGTGATGGAAAGTTGTATGTAGAAGTGAATCGCTGTTTGTCTTCCACTCTTTATGAAGCTGCCTGTCCACATAACACTTAACAAAATACTCATTTTTAAAAGTTCCTACGAATTTATCTCGAATAAATAGATTCTTCTGTGATCCTCTCAACAGGGAAGGATTGATCTGTGGGCAATGCAAAGAGGGTTATGGATTATCTGTTCTCAGAGTTGGCTACAAGTGTGTGAAGTGCTCTCAGCCGTGGCGTGGTTAGTTGCTCTACATCTTTTTCCAGTTGTACCAGTCACAATTTTCTATCTCATCATTTTTACTCTACAAATCTCTAAACAACTAGCTACTATGAATTGCTTCGTGTTTTACAGCCAGATAATTGTTGGTGCTTTTACATACGATGAATTGGTTATAAATAACGTATATATGAAAGCTCCTCCCTTCCTACAAACTTTCTTCGATATTCTGATTACACTAACTATATGAACCATGGAATCTATATAGCTAGTTCTTTCTGCATGTTGTTCCAGATTTTTGCTTAAGTACAACGATCAAGAATATCCATATGGGCATATTTCGATACATATCTGCTGTCTTCTACCTCATTCTTATAATTCTAACCTTATAGCTATATGATTATGAAATTGAACAATTTCTCATGCAAGGTGGCTCTTTTTTAGAAGTTCTGTAGGCTGACTAACTCTTCTATGAGCAGTATTAGATCAATATGGAACCCAAAGGCATCAGTCATTGATGTCATTGCAACCCTCTTTCTTCTGTTGTATATGAAATCTTCCTAAATGCGTCACAAATCTTCAGATATTCTCACATCACCACACAATCTCCACAAAAATTGTACACCTAGATCCAAATGTGAGGTTCTACAGCAGTGAGCACATTTTCTTTGTGATCCCAACTGTAGCTATAGCTACTCACTGTAATAGCATGCTTCTTTATGCTACTCACCTGCTATCCTCTTAGAATTTTCATAAAAGCTTTAACCTGCTGTGGAACCAGAACTCTGTTCAGCATATAGCTAAATAGAATTAATCCGACATGCGCTTAATTGTTTTCAGTTCTCTATCTCTTTCTCAGACCATTTTTCTGATTTTAGCATCACTAGTAGCTACTGCATATTCCTAATAACATCATATACTTATAGTCCGAGGGCTCATCGTATTTGCTGCATTGATTGCAACTAGACCATTCAAAAGAGACATGGCATGGAGTCCCCCCCCCCCCCCCCCCCCCCCCCCCAACCATGCTCAGGAACCGTCGTTGTTGGGACCAATCTTGGGCCTGTACCTTACATCAACATCACTCAAGCCAACAATTTAAGGTCAGGTATGGGAAGACAAGGCACCAGATCAAAGTGATAGCAATAGCTGAGAGAGTTGCCAGGGCACTCACATCAGTGATAGGTGGTGGTGTTGGTTTTTACAACAGCATCAGTATTTTTTTATCCAGAGGCAATGCTTACTCGTCCCACAGTTCATCAGTTTTGACACCTGAAACTTCATCTAAAAGTCCCACCCCTCCTCTTGCTTCTTCTCCAGCATTGTCATCTTCTCCAGCATTAGTTCTGGTAATGTTTCAGGTTCACCTTGCTATACTCTTCTCCCAAAGTGCTCACCTTTGGTTTCTTTTATTAGACAAATGCTAATGGAGCTTGTATTTATACAGTTTACTTAGTATAATTTTTTTACTGGTGTTATGCATGTACCTGATACAGGCCAATTGCTCTACCTCACGCATGCGCAGTAGTGTAGTCCTCGTAGCCGGCCCTTGCAGTGTAGCTTATGGCATAGGATACCCTAGTATTCCCAGCCCCACCCCCAGTTCTCTCAGGGAGTGGTCACGTGATTTTATCAAGCATTTGATTTTTTTTTCACTTGACCAAAAATTGTCCTGCTGATCAATAGCATGATACAAGAGCTGCAGGATAGCTCTGGAGGGCCTGGGGGGACAATATTCACAAGGACACACTTTATCGCAGGTAGCAGTCATGTGATCATCTGCGCATGCGCGCTGAGATTTATGCAGCGGAATTGAAGGGGCGTGTACGTAGCGCTTCGGGATCCATTCTTCCACGCCCCTAAATGTACTGCTGATCCGAGTGCTGATCATAAAAAAGTTATGGCTGCCGAGCAGAGAATGCAACCACTTTCAGATTTGAGAAGCTACTATGATTCAGTTTCTAAGAAGGAGCTTCTGGATAATTTATCGCAGCTTCGTGCTTCTGTTTATAAGCAGTATCCAGAAAAAGAATCTTTCTTGCAGTTCATCAGCCGAAATATTAAGGAAAAGGGGACGAAGCTTGTGTCAAAGTTTAAAGGTGTCTAAGGAGTATACAGTAGCTAACCCTTGGGGTAGAAGTTGGGGTAGTTTTAATGATCTAGTACTTGCTCTGCACCACTAAATCAGATTGTTATTTTAATATACTCAATATGCAGGATCACATGATGAGGACAAAGAATTTGATGTAGAAAAATTTACCAATGCTAACTTCCCAGAGTGCTGTCATGTGAGTAAAAAAATTAATAAAGAAAGTAGAACCTCAGCTCCACTTTATAAATTATTATTGTCCATCAGAATATTTTGTGGTAGCTTTAGGGAATCAGTGCATATGTACACCGTTAAACAAATGTGATCAAGTTGGGAATCGAATCTGAATATTTAAAATCTCTCTACAGCTACTACTTCTCAGAATTATAAGTCCGGCAGTGGTGGCACTTAGAAGAAAAAAAAGGATCCGAACCCAATACTATATGTTCCATAGCAGTCTTAACCTCGTCCCCAATGAAAAAAGGGGAGGGGAAGGAAAAGAGAGCCTGGCTTCAGCCAACTATGCATGTGTGGATTTTTATTCAACTTTGGCTATTCTTCTTGTGATTTTCTGTTGCCTTATCAGCTCTAGACATGCCATCCTACTACAAGTGTCCTACACAACCGGTCTGAACTCTCTATTGATGGTGTATCGATCAGCTTTTCAAGATGTCATAGAAAATAAGTAAAAAAATGTCATGATGAATTTTCAAGATGTCATAGAAAATAAGTAAAAAAATGTCATGATGACGGTCTATCACATAGACCATCCTGTGTGTTAATTAGAATTCGCAATCGGCTGAAACTCCCTTTTCCTTCCCCCTCCCCTTTGCTGGCCGCTTTATCAGCCTAGCTAGTGGTGCCTTGCATGTTGTTCACTATGTATCAACTGATCTTTTTGAACCAAGTTCTCTCTCTCTCCTTGGCAGTTATAAATGTAGGGATTGTTTTCATGTGAGGCTGCAGTAGTCTCGCGTAGCCAGAACCCTTTCCCGGTTTTTGGTGCAGAGGGAAAGGTTTCCAGCTATGTGACACTACCTGTGTTGAACTTTGTGCGCGCTTACGCGGATTATTGCGATAAATCGCGTGCAAAATGACCGCGAAGACATGCCTGATAGCGCCGGATTACGCGTTATTTTGGCCACTTTTCCCGCAGATTCACGTTAAGGGTGCCAATACATAGTAACTGAGGCATGTGCTACTATAAGCACTAATTAACCATAAACACTACCGTGCTAAAATAACAGATAGTAAACCACAATAGTAGCAGCTGGTCTGGCACATCTAAAATCCATGATTAAAAAACAAATCACGGCAACTCAGGAACCAAGCATGGGAATGAGCCAATATTTTTGACTATGAGGTAAGGTCTAAAAAGTTACGATTTGTTTTAGTTCATATCTATTCTAGTTTTTCCAGAATGCATGGTCTTGTGTGGATATGTAGAAAAGTAAAATATAAATCAACAAAAACTCATCATAATCTTGATAGAAATATGTATAGGAAGCTTCATAACAAAAATTAGCCATAGAATCCAAGCGATCTTTGAGATGCAATGCAATTTACCTTGAGAATGAAATCTGTTGTAGCATCTGTGAAATTCATCAAGCACTCTTCATTTTTGGTGTTGTAGTACTATTTTAGTATGTAATAACTTGGTCCAAGTTAGATATCTCTAAGGCAAATAGTTTTAAAGCTATTCTTCCATAGCAACCATGCGTGGGCGGGATGTATCGGCACCCTTAAGTGGGGGGCAGTGATGTGTGATGTAGGGATTATTATTGAAGGCAGCATAATTTTGATATTTATTCACAGAAACTGCTATAGGTAAAAAAAAAGGAAGTACAGGCTAACCCTACAAGGCCTTTTTATTTGATACAGTAAGTAAAAGTCATATAAAAAGTAAATAAACAAGTGAAGGGAAAAAATTTTATGCTAATCAAAAAGGCCATGTAGGGTTAATCTGTACTTTTACCTATAGCAGTTTCTGTGAACAAACATCAAAATTATGCTGCCTCAATAATAATCCTACATCACTGCCTAAACCAAGCAGAACACTTTTACACTAAATAATTAAAGCAGCTTGCAGTGATGTAGGGATTATTATCAAAGGCAGCATAATTTTGATGTTTGTTCACAGAAACTGCTATAGAGACTAAGCCTTTTTATTTAGCATAAATTTTTTCCCCTTCATATTTATATGTTTTGTACATTCTAACATGGTTTTTCTCTGCGACGATCATCTGGTAGCATTACATTTGTGCATGTGGTAACTTTGACAACCTAATTCAAACACTTCAGTACCCTGCAGACTGATCATCACAGATATCATCATCCTACACAGAAAAAAATAACACATGCACAAGATTAAGCCCAGAGCACATGATTTCACCTTTGGTTTCACAGTCCATTCCAGCTTTCAATATGCAAATTGAAGCAATCCATATTGATCCAGAACATCAGGCTCGCCCCACAATGCACTACATTTCTCTAGTAGTCTATAATTTCATATGCTATTATCCAGAAACTGGTTTACCTATACAACTAGGTACGGACGTCTAAAGTTATAAGGGGTCTTACTTAATACTTTGTTTATATAGTCAGATTTTGCAAAGTTGATTTTAAAATTTTTTTCTCCCCAGGATATTTGTAAAGAGCTTCGAATTATCAATAAAAAGCACGGTGATGGAATATTTGTTGTGGCAGACCTTAATGAAACAGAAAGGCTATTGTCTAAAAAGGCATTATCCATAACTTTCTACGGATCATACAATGCAGGAAAAAGTACTCTTCTAAATGCTATACTTCAAAATAAGTAAGTACATGTACAAATTATTCAGTGAGTACCACACTAGGGAATCGCTAGAAGAGTTCTTTTTGACCTTGAGCATGTGCATTCACCCCACAATGCTTGTATGTCCTGGGTAAATCAGAAACAAGCCCACACACTAATCATGTTGGTGTAATGTCATGATATGTACATACAATACAAGTGAGTGCAAAAAATTTCTTCTAAATAAAAATGTTAAGTCAAAATTTAGCTGGACTATGACTGCAGCATCATATCAAACCAAGCCATGTGGGCCCTGGATTATATGTATTACAAGTAAAGAAAAAACATTTATTGAAGGTGATGTAGGGATGACTATAGTTAACTGGTCAAAAAAGAGATGAAACAAGAACTGAATAGATGAGATTATGCAAGGATGAAGTCGAATGTGGGTACGTCACACCTAGTGACTGCACTTGGATTCAACTTCATCCTTGCATAATCTCATCTATTCAGTTCTTGTTTCATCTCTTTTTTGACCAGTTAACTATAGTCATCCTTACATCACCTTCATTTATTTGAATAGCTAAATGTTTTTTCTTTACTTGTAACGTTTCTTTCATTAATTTTTTTTTTGTGATTTCTTTTTGCAGTGCTGTACATCTATAGCTTCTTTTTTCTTACATTAACTACACATACCAGTTATACCAATAAGTTCATAAGAGTGTAGTCTCAGGCCTGGGATGACTAATACAAGTGGTAGTGGGAGAGCTGCAGTTCAATTATCCTTTCTTCATGAATTCATAGGCAATGTTGGACCACAATCAAGCCTGGTAAACAATTTAGTGAGACTTAAGCCTCCAGTTCTAAATAGATACAGCTGAGCTGCTCAATCAGCCTGCTAGCTCTCGTTTCTAAATAATGCACACCTCACTGGAACTCTAGCGTTACTTACCATTCAAAGTTTAAACGCTGTCCTTAGTACAGTTAGCCTTATCTTAAAGCTGATTATTTTTTGTTCGGACCTCAGAAGAAATGGCTTTATGTTTTGTTTGAGAACTTTAGTGATCGAGAGTCATGGCAACATGCACGTTATGTTTAATGGCTTCTTCGTATAGTCTACTGTACTAAGATAACAGCTTTTTTTCTAGTGAACTAGAGGCTAAACCGATAGGACGTGGACCTGGTCCAAGTAAAATGGAACAGATTCATATATAGAACATGGCCCAAGTGCGGCCCAATTTTTCTCCAGATCGTGGATTATGATTATGATGATTAAGAACCTGAAGAATAAGAAATGAAAAAGTGTGTTTTTATTATTCTTCCATGTTGAGTCTTTCAGCCTCCAAAGTTCTCTTGCATGATAACAATGTGCATAAAAGACCACCAAATTCTGATACAAAATCATCTGAATACTTTGTATAGCTTATAACTATTCTGGAGAGTAGAGCTTTCAATACTTTGGAGAATCCTCAGAATCAACATACATATCCTGAACGATGACATCTCTTTGATCACTGTGTCGTCAAACTCATGCACTCTGCTGATTCAACAACTTGCGGAAGTGCTGATGCTATCTCTGTAACACTTCCTCTGGACCCTGTGTCAGCTCATCATCCTCCTTCCTCACTGCACTAGGCCTGGTTGATTTATGCCCAGCATGCACCTGTTGTAACTTCCTTGCTGTAACTTCCTGATACTCTCCCAGCGAGTCTTCCATAGCTATAATGTTCGCTAGATCAGATTGGATCAAGGTTCTTACAATCTTTTTTCTTTACTATACAGGTGCTAGCTACATGAGATCAATCACGTGACCTTAATAAATGATGATACAGAATAATAATGTGATACAGAATAATGTGATAGAATAATAATTACTAAACATTACAATAGCCACCCTCTTGATCCAATCCTCCTTAGCTTTGTCCACTGCTCTCTTCACCATTCACTGCCGCTGCCAAAACTCTTTCCTTGCTGTCACAGAGTTGACAGACAGCACCTGGCTCTGCTCTTCTTCTCAATCAATGGCATCAATTCCTCAGCACTCTCCTCGAACCACTCTGGCTGCATCCTCTTTCCCCGACAAACTGTCTTCTCCGCTGCTGACACACAGCTAGCCTCGTTCCCAGGTCCATTAAAATAGGGCCTGGTATACACTGATTGCGCATGTGCACGATTAAGTCGTCATAATGACGGTCACGTGGTTATTATGACGTACTATCCAGACTGAGTATCCTTTGAGACACAGCAGGCTTGTCGAGAGCATCCCTCCATCTAGACGTGAACAGGGCTTCAGGATCAAAAGAAAACACTATCAGTGCAAAGGCTCAAGTCTGAAGCAAGAGATACTGCTCTGAGATGAGATGACCACCAATTTCACGCCTCTCTTTTTAATAGTTTCAACCTGGTCAACCATCAGAGCGATGAGTGGAGACAGTACCAGCACAATGCTGGTCTTCTGACCACCAGCCAGGAAGCAGGCTAGCCAGGAAGGGAAGCACTTGGTAGCACACACTCTTCCCGACGTCTGGTTCGCGAGACTACCTGTAAGGAGACACACGAAGACATCTATGTATACCCTCATAAATGCCAGGCGCTGCTCTTCTTTCAAAGCAAAAATGAACCAAACTTCTCCAAAACAATCTTAATAAATTAACCACACCCATTATAGTAATGGCATACGGCTGATATTACGATGTAGTATGCGGAGGCCCTGGAATCCCGGGGCATTTTAGTGCATGTGCAATCAGTGTATACCAGGCCCTATTTTTCCCCTCCCCTGAAAAAAAAAAGGTCTGGGAACAAGGCTAACACACAGCACTCTCCAATCTTCCTCAGTGGGCAGTGAGGCTGATCCTACAACACTCTCTCTGTACTAGCAGAGTTTGAGAGTTGGTGGACAGAAAAAGGCAGCAACCTCTTCTCTCCTCTGCACACATGTGGTAGGTTGACTTGCAACTTTGCCATAACCAACTTGTGATCTGTCCAGCAACTAGCTCCCCTCATCACCTGACTGCACATCCCTGCAGCATACCCTCTGTGCTGCCCATCAACACCAGATCAATCATGTGGAACTGGATGTATCCAAGTGCCATAGTAGATGTCCTTCTTCTGGAACAAGGTATCTGCAGGAGTCCTCTCATCCCACACCTTCATTCCCACTATCACTATCTTCCAAACCATCTGCTCTACTCCTCTTTAATTCCCCCAACCAACAGATCTAACTTCCTGTCAACCACTTTAGACCTCTAACTTACTCTTCCTACAGACACACACATACCAGAGTACCAGGCTCCACTAAAGTTCGAACATACTACTAAATCTCTTCTGCTTCTTCTTTTGCTAACTGTTCTCTCCATTTTTTTGTCCTCCAACACTTACCAATCTCTCATGCATTTTAATGATAGAACTTCTCCTGGATTGTAAACTCCAAGACAAGTTTTCCACTACTGATATCTGGTCTACACCACACAATAGTCAACAGTGGTTGCTGAGTAGTTTCAGCCGTCTATTGCTAGACGTTACCCATGCACCCCTAACTGCACAGAGGTACTACTTGACTCGGGGTAACACGCACACACACACACACACACACACACCTGTCCTGTCCTGTTGTATTGCTTGCTGTAATAACCAGTCATAGAATGCGATGGTGATCCCGAGGCCTACACATGTGGACTGCTAGCATATCTCACACTGAGCTGCTGCTCTCTGCTTACTCACTGGGTCTCTGTGTCTCTTCTCGTCTCTCTCTCCTCCCACCACATCCCTCATTGCTGCTGCTTGTCTGTTCGATTGCTGAGCCTCTGCCATCTCCTCCATCCATAGCTATAGCCTGCCACCTTGTCCTAGACCTCCTTGCCTCTTCTCCTCACCAACTCTCACCCCCTTCTCATAACATCCTTCCATCTCCTACGTATGTGGTCCCCCCTGAGGTCGTGGCTCGCTCAGCCACCAAAAGAGAACAGACTTGGGGATCCTGTGGTCAAACATGCATGCCACATGATCCAGCCACTCCAGCCTTTGTTGCATCGCCATCTCTGCCACTGTCTCTTCTTCTCCCCATCTCCTACTCACTTCAGCCATGTTAATCCGCTCCTCCCACTGCTGCCTGTTGCTGATCCCAAGGATAGTCCTGATGCACCTGTGGTGAAAGGAGTTCAGCTTGTTGTTAGAGTGGTGTCCAGCACTCAGATCCACAGACAGAACACACACCTGGTAGAATGTGGTCAGAGCCAGTTCTTTATCTGGGAAAACTAACCTTTCTCAATGCACCAAAAGCCTTGGATTTTTTAGCTATCCTCCTCTCCACATCTACATCCACTCTGAGCCAAGATAGGGGAACCCCCTCACACCCTCAATCTGTCCTCCTTCAACCTGCATGGATAGGCTCTCTATCACTGTCCACTGCTAGCCTGCCAGTGACTATGTGTTTGGTCTTGGAGCTGCTGACTGTCAGGCCAAAGCTTGAGCTCACATTCTGGTATGATTTGACACTCGATCCTTCTAGAGGAGAAGACCAAAGCACCATCATCTGCAAACAGGCACTCAGTCAGCACTCTCACATTAGCACTCCTGGTGTATCTCCAGAACAACTTCCCATCATATACTTGTGACTCTGGAAGCTCATCTTCTGCCAGCTTTTGCAACCTTCCATCATTCACTATTGTCACCTGCACAGGGACAAGCCCTCTCCTGCTTCTCTGAATATCCCTGATGGACTTCCACATTATTTTCCCACCATTCCTACCAGCAGATGCTTCAGCCTGAAACCAATTGCTCTTTACAGCCCTCACAGCTTTCCTAGCAGTTCTTCCAGCAGCAATCACCATACTTTCAGCAACCTATAGACACCACATCCAAACCACTTCACTTCTTGTAAGCCAGCCACATCAACATTGTAACTCTCTAACTCAGCCAAAACTTGATTAACCTTCAGCTCGTCCACACGTTAGTGGTGCCATCTGTCGACACCCTGTAATCATCTCCAAGAATATGCAATCAGCTTTAGCCAGCTATATACACAGCTGCCCAGGGGAGGCACTGATTGCATGTAGTACTGACAAGTACTGATCCCCCCCCCCCCCCTCCCCCAACACACACACACAATGTTCAATGTTCAAAATCCTAGCTCAAATTCTAGATACACACTGCAAGCATAGATCTAAGTTACACTGCTGTATCAAACTCCTTTCTTGAAACAATACCCACTGCCCACCATATCTTGATTTTCAAAGCTTTCACTTCAGTTTGTGAATTCCTGCATGTGCACATTAATTGCACAGGACCCCACTGACTGACCACTTTGTACAGAAGATAGACTTATAAAGTTGTTATATAACATGCTGTAGAAAGAATTCGAATAGTTATAGTCCTGGTTCTAATAGCTAAATAGCACTTCATAGCTTCAACCCGCATTATTGTTTGGCACAATAATGTACAAATTAACACCTCTCTCGGAGTGTAACTATTCTCAAACTGTGGCCCCCTTCCTGCAAGGATGAAATAATAGCCATGGTGTCTGATCAAGCAAATACTGCATGCATACATACTAGAATATTATGGCAGCTATAGAGATTGGATATATTGATGAAGAGATTACTGATGCGATTTTTTTTTTACATGGAACACTAAATTTTGCAATTACTGTTCTCCAGCCCAGAATTTACATTATCATGCACACAAATTATTTTTATCATCCTATAGGTTTCTTCCCATGGGTGAGGATCCTGAAACTGGCCTAAAGCTTATCATTCAACCAACATCTGAATCAGAAGAATTCATGCCTGAAGGAATGCGCCTTTCTGCTGAGCTAGAAGGAGAAACTTTCCCTAATGATGTAATTTTTTTGGTGCTCATGAGGTCTGCCCTCTCCATTTAATCAGAGTGTGAGCTAGCAGCACTCTCTAAGTAGGGATGGCGGGTCAAAGGTCATAAGACTATAAACTAAAACTCTTCTTTCTCTTCTACCCTTACTCTGCAGGTTCTCAGAAGGCTACAGTGAATACTACATCTACAAAGAAGAGAGGAGAATGTTTAAAAACCAAAAATTCATTCGCAAACATAAGAAAAAAACGAGTTCTAAAATTGACTTTTGTTCTTTTTCTTTATAATAATCGAGAGTGCGTTAGTAGCCTCGTCCCCAGGCCCTCCTTTTTAATTATGATTGTGGAGGGCCTGGTACGCGAAAATATCGCAAAACCATAGAAACCCCATAGCGTGGGTGTGTCCAAGGAAACGCATTCCCATCGCATGCGTTACCATGACGAATCGGTGCTACGACCACGCACTAGCACATGGCCTGGCCAGGCCTTAGAAAGAAGAGGCGTTGAGCCATTGAGCTGCCACTGAATTCGAGTTTTGCTACGCTTTGCTAGCCTAGCAGCAGATAGTATCGGAGCTGCCTATCGTCTAGATAGTAAAGCTATCGAGTAGTCTAGATTTTAGGTTCAGCTGGATTATAAATAGATCGGCCTCAGAATTCTTCACGAGTTTTAGTAAGTCCTTGGTTGTATTATGCTAAATAAAAAGGCCATGTAGTGTTAGCCTGTACTTTTACCTAGCTATAGCACGTAAGCTTAGCTCTTAGGTTATTCTGATGATGTTCCAGTCACTCCTTGCTGAATTACAGTACAGATGCTCATCCTATAGTAGTATTATAGCCAGTACTTGGCTGTAGTGTAGTCACCATGCCATGCACATGTCATTTACATTGCTGTTGCTGTAAAGTTTTATATTAAACAATAGACAAAACTTAAATAGCTAAACAAATTTCTTCAACCAGAGACTGTGTATGTACCTACAAAAGAAAAAGATAAGGTTTATGTAGTACTGGCTTTGTACTGTACGTACTGTAGACTCATGTCAAATTAATAATCACTGCATGCATACTCTCAGTTGAAGTGACAATCAATACTGCCATAGCTAGCTATAGGTAGTGGATGTAAAAATAGGGATTGTTTTCATACAAGGCTGCAGTACATTATATAGCCCAGCTAGATTTTAGGCTATCCCTACTTAACCTTTTTATTTAGAAGAAATTTTTTGCGCTTACTTGTTTCTCTCCTTTTTCTTAGTGCTTGAAGTTGAATGTAAGTTTGTGTATGTAAAGAATTGAGGGTGGCACTATCAGACAAAACTACTAGCAGTATTATTACAAAACTACTATTCCTACTTCACTCCTAAGGTGGCCTAGGAGTGAAGTAGGTTTTATAATGCTGTGATTCTTGAGTTTGGTGATGGGTACGGGTAAGGGGTTACTTGACTCGCTTATTGCTGAAGGGGGAGTGAAGAGTAGGGATTTAAGTTGGGTGATATATATAGGCGTGGTTATTGAAATTAGGAGGGTAGGAGTGATAGGAATGCAGCTAAATTTTATGGCTATCCCTACTTCACTTTTTATTTAGAAGAAATTTTTTGCACTCATTAATATTTGACATGAGGCTACAGTACTATAGTCTACATAAACCTTTTGTAGGCACATAGCTACACAGTCTCTGGAAGATTAAGTTTTGTCTATTATTTAATATAAAACTTTACAGCAACAGCAATGTAAATGCATGGCATGGTAAAGTGAGCTGACTACGCTACATCCAAGTACTGTCTATAATACTATGAGCATCTGTACTGCAATGCAGCAAGGAGTGTCAGGAAGATCATAAATATAGCTAGCTAAACAATTAAACTGAAGACCTAGCTTAGCTAAACTTAAGAGCTACTGAACTGATTAGGCTGCACTGTAGCCACATGTGCACTTATACATGGCCCCGCCCATACGCTCCGCCCTCTACTGACGTACGCTTCAAAATGGCATAGAAAGATTAGCCGAGTGCTATCGATATCACTGATTTGTGAAGTAGCGCTTTAGTCAAAACTAATAGCAAAAGATCAGCCTCTAAGTGCCGCTCTAACAGATGGCCAAAGCAGAATTTTGATGACTATAATAGCCAGTAAGTCGGTACGTCAATCTTATACATTATTATTAATAAAGAAACAGAACGAAAGTCAATTTTAGAACTCGTTTTTTTTTTCGTATGTTAGCGAATGAATTCTAGACTTTTAAACATTCTTCCCTCTTCTGTGTAGATGTAGTATCTCACTGTAGCCTTCTGAGAACCCGTAGAGTAAGGGTAGAAGAGAAAGAAGAGTTCAGTCTAATGACCTTTGACCCACCATCCCTACTTAGAGAAACACACTCTCGATATTTAAAATTTCAATGAGTCATGACCTGAGAGTCAGCTCGCTACAATAATAATAATCAGATTGACGTACCGGCTTACTGGCTATAGTCATCTGTAGAGCGGCACCTAGAGGCTGATCTTTTGGCTATTAGTTTTGTACTTCACTATTCGATAGCACTCGATACTAGCTAATCTTTCTTCGCCATTCTGAAGCGCATGTCGGTATGGGACAGGGCTTATGGGTGGAGCCACGAAAGCTTCAGTTCAGAAGCTCTTAAGTTTAGCTAGCCATAAGCTACAGTGGTGGATTTAGAGTGGTTTCTGTGGTTTCCATTGAAACCCCCTTTGCTCCACGCTAGCGTGTGCAATAGATGACCAGTCTATAGCGCGCGCTATTTTAATACCCACCTGTCATGCTCAGAATCTTTTCAAAGAGAATCTCTTGCCTTCAGTCATCCAGAAATGGGTAGCTAGCTGAAGCTTACCATCTTCACCACTCAATCCAAAAGGGTGTGGTTACGGGAAAGTGGGTGTGATTGTACAAAAACTTTCCCGTGCACAAGTGCGCAGATAGCTGAAACTCCCTTTTAATTTTTCTAGATCTGCCACTGAGCTAGGTCTTCAGTTTGATCGTTAGCTAGCTATTTATTCTTATCTGATGATGTTCCAGTCACTCCTTGCTGAATTACAGTACAGATGCTCATCCTATAGTAGTATTATAGCCAGTACTTGGCTGTAGTGTAGTCAGCTCACTTCACCATGCCATGCACATGTCATTTACATTGCTGTTGCTGTAAAATAGCTAATAGACAAAACTTAAATAGCTAAAACAAATTCTTCAACCAAAGACTGTGCATGTATGCACCTACAAAAGAAAAAGATAAGGTTTATGTATAGCTGGCTTTGTATAGTACTGTACTGTAGACTCATGTCTAATTAATAATCACTGCATACTCTCAGTTAAAGTGACACATTCAACTTCAAGCACTAAGAGAAACAATGAGCACAAAAAATTTCTTCTAAATAAAAAGGATAGCCTAAAATCGATCTGGGCTATATAATGTACTACAGCCTCGTATGAAAACAGTCCCTACTTTTACAACTGCCATAGCTAGCTATAGGTAGTGGATGTAAATGTAGGGATTGTTTTCATACGAGGCTGCAGTACATTATATAGCCCAGTTAGATTTTAGGCTATCCCTAGTTAACCTTCTTATTTAGAAGAAATTTTTTGTGCTCACTTGTCATTATAGCATTATAATTATATCTGAGCTACCTGTATTCAACTTACAATAATTCAGTGAGCAAGCGAGCTGACTCTCAGGTCATGACTCATTGATATACATTTATTCTTTACTTGCAATAGTATTTCGCCATAGGTGATGTATGGAATAACTGCCCATATTCCACAGAGTTATTTCATGCTATACTGAGCATGCGCACAGTCATAATTTCCAAGGCAACTGATTGATTTCTATGGCTTTTATCTGTAGAGGAAGCAGTTTTCCGCTGCCTAGCCTCTTACAAGTCAACATCAATGGGTAGCCTATAGCTATTTATGATGCAGATGCTTATTTGTAGTGTATATAATAAAATTTATCACACTTATCATGGAATACGGCGAGTTATTTTGCTTGTATAGGCTATATTTTCACTTGCCTTTGGCTCTTGAAAATATGGCTGCCTTACTTCACCATAATATTCCACTCTGACTCGTGTAATATAATTAATGGTCTACACTCCTAAATATTAGGAAGTAATAATCTGATTGCACAACTCATGTAAAATTAATATTCTTGCCATGTTAGCAACTGTGGCTTTGTGCCTTATGTGTGCGCTGAGGGTTAACACTTCAGTGCTTTTCATTTATAGTGTAGATTATAGGTGCTAGGCTTAATCATTACAGCTTCCTATGCTTGCAGCAGCCTGGCTTGAACCACCATTTAGCGACACGATTCAATCTTAGCCAAATGAGTTGGAGACAAAAGCTAAGAAGTCACTGTCTTACTTGTTTGCTGTCAAATATTGCACATAGCCCTTAGCTACTCTAGCAAGAAAAATAAATATGTAGGTATGTAAGTTTTGCTAGTTATCAGTATACCTGAATGGAGAGGTTACAATGATGATTGCTTTTTTGTCTCTTTTTATTGTTGTTATTGTTGTTATTGTTGTTGTTTTCTAGATGAAAAAAAACTGCTTAAAGGAGGATGGGGAGATTATTGCATATGGAGTTACTTCTGTATATGATACACTTAAAGAATTAAACTGGAAACTGAGAAATGATAAAGATATTCAAGATGTGAGTTACTATGTTAATTTTCTACTCAAACAATGAAATTGTTATCTCTATGAAATTATTTTGCATCCAATTAGCTACACAAAATATTCTACACAGCTATACATGTATGTTATGTTTAATGGCTTCTGCATATAGTTGACTGTAGTGAGCATCCAGTTGCCTATATTAAGATAATAAAATTATCAATCAAAAAGTAAAAGTGTACTAGGACATGTAGGGATGGCTGTGTGTAAAGTGGAGTAAATACCCCACTTAATTTCAATAATCACACCACATATTTCTAAGCTATAACTATCTCTATTTCACTTGCTATGAGAGGCTGAATTTTTATTGTACGCAGTCCAGGAAAAAGGAGAGATATTATTGCAGGATGCAGTGCCCCTGATATCCTATCTTTGATACTAATTGTTACATAGGATGGTCTACAATGCAATTTGTAATTCAGTAGCCAGTGAGTACATCAAGATGTACTGCAAACTTGAATATAGGATGATCATATATACATAGGCAGAGTAACCGAGGGGGGGGGGGGGGGGGGGGGGTGGGAGTCACAAAGGGAGGTGGACTCTCTCAAGGAAGAGCTAACCACAGTTTAGGAGACACTGCAGGAGAAAGTAGCCAGTATAGAACAGAAGATAAGTCACTTGGAGTAGAAATCCAAGGGAGTTGACTCTGTTTCAGAGGATACAGATTTGGGAGAAACTGGGTCAGCTCCGAGGGAACATATCTCAGCAAGGTCACCAGCAGCAAATCTGTGCTCTGAGATGACGAGACAGCTGTTGGAGAAGTCCGTTGTGGATATGTTGCACGGATCAAAGAGGAGGACATTTCATGCAAATGCCAGAGAGCTCTGCTCTCTTTTAAAGGAGTGGGAGATGTCAGGAGAACACAACAACTCATCATTTATTGACACCTTGATTCATGCACTTGTTTATTTAGATGGACACATTTGTTCATTCCTTTGATCTTTTATAGTGCACTCTCTTGTATCAGTCTTGGGATATTTACAGAAGGTCGACAGAGCCACACCATAGGTCTCCCCACTCCCAAAAAGAATTGAAGTGTCCATCTCATAGGCAGAGGAACATAAATTTACCTTGGGGGGGGGGGGGGGGGGGCCAACCTCAAACCCCTATTGTACCATGCATACCAACAGTTGTGATTAAATTTTAATTAAAAAACAAGAGTCAAAATTCAGTCGACACAAACAAGTTATATGTAACAGTAAGTTTTAATAGATTTTCAATAGAGTTGAAAATGTTTCACTTTGCACATGCAGTCATGTATAATTATCTCCTACAATGACTTAATAGTTGAATGAAATCTGGGGGGGCCAAAACCATAAGTCTAAACATCTGGGGGGGCCATGGCCCCCTGGCCCCTCTGGTTCCTCTGCCTATGCATCTCTGTGTTGATAGGAGGAGGCCAAATGAAGAGAGAGACAATACTGTAGATGACCTCATTCACATTCTAAATGGAAACACTGTATTACTATCAGATTCCACATGCACCTGAATCACAACATTTTGCTACACATGAAGGTCTCCTTTGCTATTATCATTTGAACTCAGTGAAATTTTTTCAAAAACTTCATCAGTGAATAGCACCATAACATTCCTGGTTCGCTCTCAATCTTCCCTTTCTTCTCCAACAGATTAGAAAACTCTTCTTTCTTCTTTATGTTCTCACATTCAGCAATCAATTCTCCCTCCAGTTTCTTAATAACTACCTCATTCTGCAATATATCCGACTCTGTAAATTGACTCTCTGTGTGTTACTTTCAGTGGTCTCTTCTACCATCATCATCCTTCCAAAGTCTGGGACCTCTTGACCTACAAGAACATCTACTGGCAGATGGTTTGAAACTCCTACAGTCAGCAGGTATTCCTTTCCTCTGATTTCCAGTCTGACTCTTGCTGCTGGGAACATTGAACTTAAGGGATATTCCAGCCTTGAGTCACACATCTTGAGTGCACCATGGACCTCATACATGTTGTATAATTATAGTTACACATGTACGTAGTCACATATACTGTGTTATAATTAAGTTACATGTTTACAGGTTAGCACCTGCTTGGAGGTACATTATCATTCTAGCAGCTGTTTTTATATAAGGGAAAAAGCATTTCGTGAAATGAAAAAAGATGTAGGGATGACCACTGCTCAAAAAAGTAAGGAAACAAGAAGGATGGAAATGGGATCAATCTTTGTTCTGTATATCCAGCCAACAATCCCTACATATACGTCGGGTAGCTTCAGATTATAATGTAGTAATGTACGTATATGTAGGGATTGTTGGCTGGATATACAGAACAAAGATTGATCCCATTTCCATCCTTCTTGTTTCCTTACTTTTTTGAGCAGTGGTCATCCCTACATCTTTTTTCATTTCACGAAATGCTTTTTCCCTTACTTGTTCCTGGTCTTTTTTCCTCTCTTTTATGGTTTTAGCTATGTAGCTATAGAGTTCATTCTTCTATGTGTAGCTATGCAGGGACAGATGAAAGAATAGTTCTCCAGCATACCAGCCATCATTATCAACGAGTCAAGGTGTTGTGTACTTGGAGATCGAAGATGGTCTACCGTGGTGAATCTAAATCCCCGAGTAGTCTATCATCATCTAGAGCTAGCTAGCTAGCTAGCTAGAGACAGCTGAGTAATATTATAATTTCGAATAATTGGATATGCGCATGCGTATTATAGAAATAATTTTCGGAATTAGATTATACACAGACAAACAAACAAGTCCAAGTCATGGCACTCCGTCTAGAGAGTTGGGAGGCGATGTAGCCATAAACAGGCGTTGCCACGCCACAGGGCGATGGCTAGTCGACCAAAGAGGTGCTTGGAAGAGTTGGAGGAATCTGTAGTACCCACTCTGTCTGCGATGGCCTTGCCAATGGAGCGAACAGTTTGAATTGTGTCGTCAGCAAGGCCCCCTAATGTTTCTGCTACCAGAGGAATGAAGTGCAAGCCTGCCGAGCGGCAAGCTGATAAAGAGGATGCTAGCTTGCGGTTCACTCCCACCTGAAGGGCATGGCCTGGGGTGAAGGAGGCTTCATTTAGAGTCTGCTGCTGCAGGGGGCTGATTACATGGACATCCAAAGCTGTAGGACGGCCCCCTTTCCAATTGGGTAGAAGGATATCAGCTGGGCGAGAGAGGGAGCTGGCAAGGAGGCCAGGGGTCTCCTTGGAAGGTGCCAAGGCTGCAGACTGGGCTGCAGAGAAGACCACGTCACGTATGGCATTATGCCGGGAAATGCGATCACCGTTTCCACTACACCCAACCTGGTGATCACCAAAGATGTCAGCAGTGTCCCGGCATTCTGGGCAAGGAAGTGGATTACTTTGGAGAGGAATTCCCAGCCAGTACCGCAGGCAGCATTGGAATTCTCTGTCTTGAAGGTGAAGACCCAGTGATGTTGATGGCACCACATTAAGCCAGTCCCCTGCATGAGGCAGACTTGAAGAGTATGCCAGAGCTCGTGAGCGGATGGTGGGGGCAGAAGAGAGTAAGTTCTGGAAGGAGGCCTCATCAATGCTGTGGGAAAGAGAGCGTTGCCGTAGAGGGACATCGATATCATCAATATTTTGCCAGTCAGAACGGGCTGCTGTGGTGGCAAGGGCCTTCACGGCAGGGATGGTGTGGAGTGTAGAGCTAGGCGGGTGACCAAGGATGCGCTCCACCAGATGCTTGGAGGCTGTGCTAGAGGCCAAAAAAGCAGCTGGAGCATGTAGTGAGGCACTGCGAAGATTAAGGCCACCATGACTGCTGGGGAGGCTTGCCTTAAGCCATGACCAATCAGACAACGGACCACCCACAATAGATTATAGAAAAGATGGCTTCTTAATTGAACAAGTGAGCGCAAAAAATTTCTTCTAAATAAAAAGTTAAGTAGGGATAGCCTAAAATCTAACTGGGCTGTATAATGTACTGCAGCCTCGTATGAAAACAATCCCTACATTTACATTCACTGCCTTTAGCTAGCTATGGGCCGTTGTAAAAGTAGGATTGTTTTCATATGAGGCTGCAGTACATTATACAGCCCAGTTAGATTTTAGGCTATCCCTACTTAACTTTTTATTTAGAAGAAATTTTTTGCGCTCACTTGTTTCTATCCTTTTTTTAGTGCTTGAAGTTGAAAGTAAGTTTGTGTAAGTAAAGGATTGAGGGTGGCAGTATTGATCATCATTTGAAGTGAGAGTATGCAGTGATTATTTGACATGAGGCTACAGTACAGTACTATAGTCTATACAAAGCCAGCTCTACATAAACCTATCTTTTTTCTTTTGTAGGCACATACACAGTCTCTGGAAGAATTTATTTAGCTATTAAATTTTAAGTTTTGTCTATTATTTAATATAAAATTTTACAGCAACAGCAATGTAAATGACATGTGCATGGCATGGTAAAGTGAGCTGACTACACTACAGCCAAGTACTACTATAGGATGAGCATCTGTACTGCAATGCAGCAAGGAGTGTCAGGAAGATCATCAGATAAGAATAAATAGCTAGCTAAACGATTAAACTGAAGACCTAGCTTAGCTAAACTTGCTGCTGAACTGATTAGGCTGCACTGTTGCACCTATACGTGACCCCGCCCACACGCTCCGCCCCCTACCGACGTGCGCTTCAAAATGGCGTAGATTAGCCGAGTGCTATCGTTTGTGAAGTAGCGCTTTAGTCAAAACTAATAGCAAAAGATCAGCCTCTAGGTGCCGCTCTAACAGATGGCCAAAGCAGAATTTTGATGACTATAGCCAGTAAGTCGGTACGTCGATCTTATACATTATTATTATAAAGAAAAAGAAAAGTCAATTTTAGAACTCGTTTTTTCCTTATGTTAGCGAATGAATTTTTAGTTTTTGAACATTCTCCTCTCTTCTTTGTAGATATAATAATTCACTGTAGCCTTCTGAGAACCTGTAGAGTAAGGGTAGAAGAGAAGAAGAGTTTTTAGTTTATACAGTCTTATGACCTTTGACCCGCCATCCCTACTTAGAGAGTGCTAGCGCACTCTCTGATTAGTCGAGTGCTGTGCTCCGTAGTGTCTCCTTTTTCATCGACTCTTTCGAGGATCAACGAGTAGAAAAGATCGTAGTTCGTAGAATTTGGAGTTGATTTATCCAGAAATCATAGCTGTAGCTTGAGTGGTTCGAGAGATATGGTTGTCTAAGAAGAATAATAATAATAAGGCCACTATTAAGTTTCCTGTCCACCGCCCGCGTATTGAAAATGTCACCGCATCAAAAATTATTACTGCCTATAGCGCCTGCCATTGCTCATGCGCGCAGTAGAGCGCGCACATTTGGCTTCACATGCAGCTCTTTTTGAGAAAGCCCGTGGTGAATGACTAGTCTCGTGGGCCGCGAGACTAGTGAATGATGAAGACAGGACCCTTGAGACAAACAACGAAGCAGTAATAGAATAATTATAATAACCGCCCGCCCGCAGCACTTGTGGATATTTTCTTGGACAGGAAACTTAGGATTCCATAAATAGTGGCCTAATAAAGAAGAAGAATCCAGCGATTTACCTGCTTGCCGTATTTCTGAAACGGTAAGCTCCCTGGTCCTGAAACTTGGTCTGCACATTGTAGTAGGCTCTAGTAGGCTGGATAATCATTCACAGTAGCTTTTGTTAGGTCTAAGTGGGGGAACTAGAATTTCACTTTAGTATTAGTCTATAGGCGGCGCGCGCGGCCGTCCGAGTCATCCCTACATAGAGAGTGCTACCGCACTCTCTGATAGAGTGAACTAGCAAGCAACAGACTGTTACTCTTTACTGTTTCGACAGTACATCGCTTGCTGTTTATCTTAGTATTTTGGATCCACTTCGACTGCCTCAATGCTGACTCTATGAAATCTGCTTCACAGGACATTCCCTTTTGTGATTGCAATTGTAGCATCTGAGATTCTTCTTGGCCCTCGTGCCATCCTTTCCTCTGTCTCCAGCTCTTCCAGCTGCCTTGGGATACTGTTTGTGTCAATTCTCTCTTCTCTTTCTTGCTGTTCTTGGTGTAGCCTTTCCTCTCTTTCTCGTTGTTCCTGCAGTTGCCTTTTCTCCTTTCTTTCTCAGGCCTGTAGCCAGAGTTTTTAAAGAGGGGGTTCTAAAGTTATCCGTGCATAAGCACGGAAAATTTTTTTGCCCTGACCATGCCCACTTTTCTATAACCACACCATCTTTTTTTTTTAGATTATAAACAAAACAAAGTGTAATGCAGCATATGAAGGCAGGGAAAGTATGAAGATGAGTAGATGATGAAGATGGTACCACTTCTTCACAATCTGCTAGCTACCTGTACAGTTTTTACAGCAAGATTTATTCATAGTCTCAGGCACTAAGCCACTAACTGCTCAGTGGGGCTGAGTTATAAGCCTTTTCTGGACGAAAATAATAAGAGGCTTTGCCTCACTCGTTTCTCTCTCGCTTCGAGCTCACGATCGATCGATCAATCATTCATGAACGAGTGTGCGCACATAGCTCGCGCTTAAAATATATAATTTGAAAAGGTGGTTTGACTGAATCACCCGAACCACCCCTGGCTACGCCCATGTTTCTTGTTGATACTTTTCCTCCTCCTGGCATGCCTGTTCCTGGAGCTGCAGAATTTCGAGGAATTTGCCGAGCATGTTCCTTGTGCTGTTTCTTCTGATCTGTTGAGAGAATGTGTCTCCCCATCTATATCAGTATTGAGATCTTGTTCGATGTGGGCTTACTTCTTCCATCCTTCGAAAGCAACTACTAGCGAATCGAAGACCAGCCACTGCCACCAAATGTAAGGTATATCCCAATGCACGAGAGACAGGACTGATCAAAGAGTAACTTATATGCACTAAAAATCAAGAATGTGTCCATCTAAATAAACAAGGTGTTGATAGTGCATGAGTCAGTCAATAAATGATGAGTTGTTACATGTCAGGGTGTTCTCCTGATGGTTTGATGTTCAAGCTGCTCCAGTCAGTTCTTCTGACTCCTTCTTCTGAAGATGGAAAGGGACATGATGTGCACATTGTGCTACCGGGGGGAATGGAATCATCAATATGAAGTCGAAGATCTGTGTCCCTCAGGTTAACTGCTTCAGAAGTTTGCTGAGTTTGTACCGAGTTTGTATCTGGTTAATTAACCTTGACATCAATAATACCCAGATCATAAGCAGTCTCGTAGCTCAATAGGGAGCCGTGGTTGCCTCTGATTGTTGGTTCTGATACTGATATCAGCGATGAACTGGCCAAGTATATGGAGTTAGGAGTCAGATCCATACACAAATACACGATTGGTAAATCATAGGATTTCAATCTCTCCATCTGTTAGATATGTCACTGAAGCTGCATTCATCAATGATGTCTGTGGATGCTCCAGTCGATAATCACGTGGGACATTGTTAACTGACACTGAGATCACAGGAGTCTTGGCACTAGCTGCATTACCAAGTGTGAAGAAATACTCATCACTGCTGTCAGTCTCTTCTGAATCAGCGTCCACATTCTCTTCGGTAGTCACCTGATGAATATGAGATGTAGGCTTCGGCTGATAATGGTTTCTGCCACGTTTCGGGGGGAACTGTGACACATGCGAGCAAAATGGTTGGGCTTGCTGTAGTGTATTAGCTAACTGCAAACTCTAGCTAATCAATAACTCAACTGAATAACTGACAAAAAATAATGATGATGCTAATGATTACTGTGCACATACGTACAGGAAATACAAATAAACCACAAACAAGATAACGTGACCACAGAAATACAAATAGGACATTACATAAATCAATCTCTTCCACTAAGAAAAAAGACCACAGATTAACAAAAATCAGAACAAGTTCTATAGTCAATGAGTTACGTAGAGGGCAATCATACCAGGTAGGTCGGTTTAGAGATGTTGTTTTGGCTCTGGCAATAGTGGGGGTTGATGTTGCAGTTGTGGTTAATCAGTTTTTGGCAGTAGAATCAGTAAACAGAAGGTAAACATCATCTTCCACAACTTCGTCAGACATGGCCTGACTACTGGATGGAGTTAAAGGTGCAGAATTCTCCTGCAGAGGCTTCAAGTGGTCTATATGACAGTGCCATCCTTGACTTCCACTAAGAAGGAAAATGCATGGACCTATAGCCTTTCAATAATAACTCCATGCAGATACTTTGCTGCAGACTGAGGGTTTCTTCTTGACCCACAAAGAACTCTCTCGTCTTGGTACAGTCGTTGTGAGGTTGCTTTTGAGCAGCTTGTTTGTTGCAGACCCTTGTTGCTAGCTGTGGTTGGAGTAAGTGCAGTCTGGTTCTCAGATTTCGCCCTAAAAATAATTTGCATGGTGGAGCTCCCGTTGTGGCATGTGGTGTAGCTCTGTACAACAAGAAGAAATTTTCTAGTCTTTGATCTAACGGCTTTCCCTCTCTGAATTGTTTACTTGAAGATGCGAACGAATCGTTCCTCTTGGCCATTAGAAGAAGGATGATTTTGATGTGTTTCACAATATTCTGTTTCATAAGCTGGCTGAACTCCTCCAATACAAACTGTGGTCCATTATCGGACACTAGCTGTTCTGGGATGCTGTACCTTGCGAACATCTGTCTAAGGACTTGACGACTGTAGTTGATGACATGTAATGGACTTCAGGCAATTTTGAATGAGCATCTACCATGATGAGATATGAACCTCAAATGAATGGGCCTGCAAAATCCACATGGATCCTCTTCCAGCTGTGATGGCCAGATCCAAGGCTGTAATGGCTCCAAAGGGGGAGCTTGTTTGACTTCCTGACAGGAAACACAGACTTTCTTTCACCATATCATGAATGTCTTGGTGAATGTGTGGCCACCAGACTTTTGGCTAAAAGTTTCATCCTTTGGATACCAGGGTGACTGGAATGGAGATCCTGGAGTACTCCATCTCTCAGGTTTGAAGGTACCACTATACACAAATACAGTTCAGTCCTGACCTCCCAACATGGTTGTAGGTCAGTGCTTTCAACATAGGAAGGCCAACCATCTTGAACATGTTTGTACACCTTAGCTACTCAGTATTGGATCATCTCTTGTTGCTCTCTGAACCTGAGTTGCTGACACAGGTAAGTTGATGATTCAGACCAACATTGAATAGGGAAACATCTGATAGTCTGATAGAGTATCTGGCTGGGGAGGAGGACCGTCAGCATTGCAGTGTAAGGCAGTGGGCTTGAAAATTATATCATAGTGAGAAGCTGAAAGTAAGAAGCAGCAGCTAATGGTGGGATATGGTCCATATTGATGAAATTTGCGAACTCCAAATAGTTACCAGGGCCAAGGCCTCTTTTTTCAATCTGGGCATATTTTTTCTTATTTGAGGACAAACATACATAGGCAATAGGGTGCTCGACACCATCTCTGAGTACATGTGACAACACTGCACTCACCCCATAATGCATCAGCTGCTAAACAGATAGGTAGTCCAGGGTCATTGTGAACTAAAACTTTGGATGAGGCTTGGCTTCTTTAAAAGCTGTGTCACAAGCCTTTGTCCATTTCCATTTATGATTCTTTTTCAATAGGTTGTTTAACCCTTTGCTTCAGTGACTATAATAAAAAAATACACCAGTCCTTGCTCAGCTTTTCCTTCATATGTAAGTCTTATTTTTCCTTTTGTGAAAAGTTAGGAAAAATTCATTGATTCAGAATTTTGAACAGTTATATATATATTCCCAAAATCCTTAAAATCACCTAAAATGCCTAATATGAAATTGTGTATTATCTTATGGAGTTTATATAATTTTCAACTTTGTAAGAATTACTCTAGCTGGTTACTTTAGGCTCATCAGAATCTTTAGTTACAATGCTTCAAGTGATTTTCTTGTATTCCTTTCCTGCTAATTATAATTTAATTTACCATTATTAGTGACTTGTTCAAATTATGGAAAAATCTTCTACTGAAGTAGAGGGTTAATGGATGAAGCTTGTGAGAGGAATTTTCAAGAAATTTACTATAATAATTCAGGAGACCCAGAAATGCCCGTAATTCAGTTATGTCTTTAGTTATTGGAGCATCAATAATGGCTTCAACTTTATGCAACCCATCAGCATCTACAACATGATCCAAGTACTCAACAGAATGTTCCATAAATTTACAATTCCATTGTTTCATTCAAAGTCCATATGCCCTAAGTTTTTGCCCATAATCAAAATATTTACATCCCATTTAAAACGTGTTCCATTAGTTTCTGAAATATGGCAGGGGTGGATGCTACTCCATAGCTAAGGCAAACGAGTATTTATTGTAACATACCCTGCCAAGGTGTCATCCAGTAAATTTGGGTGTATGCCTAAGATAGGTTGAGGGTAGTAAACTTCTTACCACCAACTAATGCAGCAAACAGCTCTTCTGGACGTAGTGGGTGTTGGTTGATCTCCAAAACAGGGTTGATCATCACCTTGTAATTTCCACAAATACCTTCCTTTTTGGGTACAGCAACAGTAGGAGCTGCCCACTCGGAATGTGCAACTTTCTTGATAATGTTCTCAACTTCAAGATGGTCAAGTTCTTGTCCAACTGCATCTTGAATGGCAAATGGAACTGGTCAAGGGCGAAAGAATTTTGGAATTGCATAGTCTTTCAGGTGCAAGGATGCCTTAAAATTGTTCTCAGCTGTTCCGGGAATAATTCATCGTACTCTGTCAAAAGGCTATTCAGTTCTGTTGCACTGAATATTGGAAATCTCAGCCCAATTGAGGCGCATGTATACAAGTAAGGGAAAAAACATTTCTGTGAAAAGATGTAGGGATAACCATTGCTCAAAAAAGTAAGGAAACAAGGGTAGGTATGAAGAATGGAAAGATGGAAATGGGATTAATCTTCATTCTGTATATCCAGCCAACAATCCCTATATATATGTTGGGTAGCTTCAGATAATAGTGCGTATATGTAGGGATTGTTGGCTGAATATATGAAGATTAATCCCATTTCCATCTTTCCATCCTTGTTTCCTTACTTTCTTGAGCAATGGTCATCCCTACATCTTTTTTCATTTCACGGAAATGTTCTTGTTCCTGATCTTTTTCTCTCTCTCTCTCTCTCTCTCTCTCTTTATGGTTTTAGCTATGTATGTAGCTACGCATAAATGCAAGAGTTCATTCTTCTATGTGTATGCAGGGACAGAAGTTTCTTGAGGTGTTCTCCAATAGCAGCCCAATGATTATTTATCAGTGAGTCAAGCCTTGAAGTACTTACTTGGAGGTCGAGGATGCAGATGAGAGTCTACCGGTAGATAGAATGGTGAATCTAAAATCCCCGAGTTGATAGAGATGTCTATGATCGATCTAGCGCAGATATAGAGCTAGTAGCTGAGTAATATTATAATTTCAAATAATTGGATATCAAATACATGCGCATGCGTAGTATCGAAAAAAAAATGGCTTCCAATAAGTTAGTCGAGTACTGTCCTCCGTAGTGTCTCCTTTTACATCGACTCTTTCGAGGATTGACGAGTACAAAAGATCGTAGCTGGTAGAATTTGGAGCGGATTTATCCAGAAATCATAGCTGTAGCTTGAGTGGTACGAGAGATATGGTTGTCTAAGAAGAATAATAACGATACCGTAGTCACTGTAATTCAAGTGCCACTATAATTTAAGCGCCAGCTAGCAACTAATCACATTTTATTAGTTGTTAGAAAAGCGCCACACCTCTTCCTGTATTATTTTTAGGCGGCGCTTAAATAAATGCAACCCACGTGGTCATTATTGAAGCAGCTTTTTTGAGAGGTGATATCGTCCAAGCAGACTTCCATCAAGAGCTTTTTTGCCATGTTCTTGCTGTGTTAGGTATTCAGCATTGAGCACTGGGGTCCAAACTGCCTGATACACGTAAAATCCCCTCACAACACTGCTGAGTGACAGCTGAAAGTGATTGGCACTGCTAGCAGCCATCTCCACGTTTTTGCAGTCCAGATAAGCTACAATTAACTAAGCGCCACTGTAATTTAAGCGCCAAGCCCAGAGGAAGTGCATTTTTTAAGCCATAAGCTAAGCGCCACGCCTACATGGAATTATTATTTTCTGGCGCTTGAATTACAGTGACTACGGTAACAATAGAGAAGAAGAAGATTTACCTGCTTGCTGTATTTCTGAAACAGTAAGCTCCCTGATCCTGAAACTTGGTCTGCACATTGTAGTAGGCTGGATAATCATTCACAGTAGCTTTTGTTAAGTCTAAGTGGGGGAACTAGAATTTCACTTTATAGGCGTCATCCCTACATAGAGAGAGCTACCGCTCTCTCTGATACTTGAACCAGTCCCTGCCCAATAAGCTAGGACAATCACCATCGACTATGGTTACTATCATCTGATCATCATACTTCACATTGACCTAGGATGGTCTGAGTTTGGGAAAATGAGCTGTCCAAGTTGGCAATGGTATGATCGATACACCAGCTCCCGTGTCTACTTCCATCAATGGTAACTGACACTGTTGGGTGAATTTCGTTGACCTGGTTCACCAAGCTGTTCCTCTTCGCTCAGAGGACTATCATCGTTATGAGGTGTGACAAAATGTTCAGCCACTGAATTGTGAGATCGTTCCTTCCTCCTCGATGCGATTGTGGGTTGCCTCGTTGACATTGGCTTTTGACTTTGTTATGAAGAAGTTTTCTTTGGATCATAACACACAGTGGCAATATGCCCTTGTGTACCAAAGTTATGGCAACTAGCAGACTTGAAACGGCACTTAGCAGCTTCGTGATTCTTCCTTCCACAGTATTTGCAAAGGGAAAAAGATGAAACATTCTTAGGCTGGTGTTAGCCTCAGAGTCCTGGAAACCTCAGGCGGTCTTTGCTGCAATCTTCATTGCTTCATTCGAATCACTCGGCAATAACGGTTCGAAATGTTCGGTGAGAGTTATCTTTAGCTCAGGTGGTGCTGGAGCCAACAATTTTTTTCATGATTCTGTAGGTATTTTCACCTATGCAGTTGAGTATTTTGCATCCGCAATGTCGTTGGCTGTGAAGAAAACCTCCACACGTTCCAGGTATAATACTATCTAGTTTGAGGATGAAATTCTTCTATTCGGCTGATTGCAACGCCATCATGAGAGAAATGAGTGAAATCCTTGTCACCACTTGTAGTGTTTTAGCTATTAGATAACTACAAACTCGAGCTAGTGTAAACCAACCTTAATCAATAACGGTGATCCATACAAATTTTAAATGATTACTAGTGTGCACTTACAGGAAATACAAATAACCCACAAACAAGATAACATGACCACAGAAATACAAATAAACATAATCTCTACACTTGCCACATGCCTTGCATACCTGACCTTTGGTGGGACGGGGACTGAGTAGGTGGAGGGTTGGTGCTAGACTTTAGTGATCAATAGTCTCACCTGACATCTATTTTGGAATTTGAATACCTCGTAGTCTAGGTTTTTCTTGGGAGATAAATATTCATCTAGCTTAGTTATAACTGCTTCTGTTTCCTGCGTCTGTGAAGGTGTCAAAAATAGATTGAGTCAGCCATGTGGTACAGTGAAGAGCACGCTTTTGCTGGGCATCTTCTAGCTACATGGTCATATAGACTTGAAAACATCACTTCTATATCTTCCAGCATTGCCTTAGGCTTGTGGGATTCCTTAGAAGGTCAAATGGAGGGAGTGGCATAAGACCGAGTCCTGGTTTCGCCATTCCTTCTGCCAGTTATGTTTGTGAGAGACCAAAGAACACTGGTACTCAGACTGCGTGGCAACTAACTTATTATTACATCACCATGAATTACATACTTGTGTGATAATGATGATTGTATGTCTGTGACATAATCATGATCTAATGGATGATTGTGATGTGAGCATAACAATAACAGCAAAATATTGAACAGTTAGTATGAACACTACACTGTAGATAAAGCTGAGGGATCTTTTTGGCATTTGTATTGTCATCTCTTGATCTAATAAGGGTGTAGATAACTTTGATGAAGTTAAGTCCATGGAAGTTAAAATCCAGCTGATCTAGCTACTAAGGCACTAATATTGATGCCTATTATAAGTTTTTGGCCACAACAGTTTGCCCAAAGCCACCCAATAATCAATTTGAATTCATTTTTCACTTACATGTGATTTAACTAGCTAGCTAATTTACATTTATTTATTTTTCAGAAAAAAACAGATTTTCTCCTTAAAGTTGAAATTCCATTAAAGCTCCCAGTTCATGATGATTGGATGTTATCACTTATTGATACTCCTGGTAACAATGAGTACCATGAGCACATCACTAAGGCTGCATCAGCAGGATTCAAAATCAGCTCAGCTTGTTTATTTATTACAACTAATGACTGTTATCGTGCAGAGGAAACTGTTAAATTCCTCGCTGATAAGTATCAGAAAAACAGAGGTTAGTAAAATCTGAGCGTACAATACATGCTTGCTGATATAGCTATACTAAAGAAATGCTGGGCATTGTGGGATAAAACTAGCTATACAAATGAAGGTTCACGAATAATGACCCATTAATAAGTGAAAGCTTATAATAGATCACATATACTATAACTAGGGTATGTTCGTGTAACATATTCAATGGGTGAGTGAAGCGGTGAAATACCAAACTCATTTTGTTAGTGTGGCTATCAGCACAAATTTTAAGCATGATTGTAAGTAGTGGTTCCAACCAGGACATAGGAGGCTGTATAATGCTTACCACAAGCACTTAGATAACTTGGACAAAATGTTGTAGAAAGTAATCAAGGTATTCTAATATGTGGGGTCAAAGGTCAAAATGAACTTAACCCAAATCTCAATTTGACCGCCTTCACTCGCCAATTTTCATCCCTATATAATATCATAGCTTTCATTTTTTAAAGAAGTTGAATCTATTTTGCAGGAATATTTAAGGAAGGTCGTATGATCATTGTTATGAATAAACTTGATCAAATCACATCAGATCAAAAATGTGGTATTAATAAGGAGGAATATGCAGAAAAAGTATGGAAGTATATTCAAAGCAAGTTATGGCACCATGAAGCTGAGAATATTCCCAGAGAGGCAGTGATCCCAGTGTATGGCAAGTGGGCGTTTGAAGCTAGGATGCTAGCAAGAGAGCCATCAAACGTTCAGAGAAAGGAAACTGTCGTACGGATACTGTCTCAGAGGAGTAGCCAGCCTTTTGGTCAAGGGGAAAATCGTGAAAAAGTCTTAGCAGATAAGCCTTCTGATGTTTTGGCAAAAGAGCTTGAACAAATTAGCAATATTACTGTACTTGAAAGGAGGTAACTGTGATTTTCTGTAGTTACCAATACCTTTACAAAACTATATGTCATTCTTTTAAGATTACAGGACATGGCTAACCATCGTATCTCTTTATGGATAGAGAAGCTAAAGGATGATTTATCAAGTTATTGTGAAACAAGTAAATCCAAGTTATTGGTCAAAAGAGAAGAGTCAGAGGAATCAGTCAAGGGTAAGTAGGTGACTGTATATATCTGTAACCTTCTTAAAAGTTAGGTATAGCTAGTTCGTTTTGTTTCTTTTATCCATTTATTTTTATTTTTTATTCTGTAGACTTAGATTCTACGATTTCAGCTCGACTTGAAGCAATAACAGAGATTTATGAGCATTACAAAAAAATACATGAAAGTGCCAGATATGACCGTCCAACTGAGTGTAAAATATGGAAAACTTTAAAAAATGACTATGATGAGGATATAGAGGTATTCAGCTTATGTATAAGATCTAATAAGTAATAAGCAGTGTTTCCAACTCTACTGATTTACCAATATAGTATTACTACACTGACTGTAAAAATAAAGCTGGTTGGAAAAAAGTATAGGTATGACCATTGCTCAAAAAGTAAGGAAACAAGGGTAGGGATGAAGTGGGTCAATCTTTGTTCTGTATATCCAGCCAACAATCCCTACATAATATAATATTATGTACACTATCTGAAGCTTACAGTTAAGTGTGACATAATATGTAGGGATTGTTGGCTGGATATACAGAGCAAAGACTTCATCCCTACCCTTGTTTCCTTACTCTCTTGAGCAGTGGTCATCCCTACACATCTTTTTTTCATTTCACAGAAATGTTTTTCCCTCACTTGTTCCTGGTCATTTTTTCTCTCTATGTATGTATACACTATACAGGAGTTCATTCTTCTAGTATGTGTAGCTATGCAGGGACAGATGAAAGAAATATGTATGCAGCTCAGTGATTATTTTATCAGCGAGCTATACTTGGAGGTTGAGGATGCAGTTAAATCTAAAATAGTTATACTGTAGATTGATCCCTGATCCTGAAACTTATTCTGCACATTGTAGTAGGCTCAATTAATTATTCACAGTAGCTTTTATCCAAGTTGGGGAATGGAATTAAAAGTGTATATGTGGAGTCTGCGTCATCCCTACATAGAGAGAGACTGAGTTACCCCTCTCTCTGATATCTTATTACATGAGTCAGAGTGGAATATGCCAAGTAAATGTTAATGCAGCTGTATTTTAATAAATATTATACAAATGAAATGACTTGCCGTATTCCACGACAAATATGATATATCAGAGAGTGCGGTAGCACTCTCTATGTAGGGTTAGTACGGAATGGGCGTGGCTTCTTTCATTAGAACAATACAAACTAGACTCTCTGTATCTCTTCTATTCTTGCTACAGGCTCAACTAAACTTCTTACATCTGGAAAACAATGCAGAAAATGATGATATGACCACTCAAACTCCTCCAGAACAGCGTCAATGATCGGCACCAGCTGCCGCCTAAATTTAAAATTTTTATGATTCGTTCATCATCATCATCATCATCATCATCTTCTTCTTCTTCTTTGATGGCTGTAACTCCACGATCCTTTCACATACAACAATGAAATTCATATCAACTTGTGCAGTTATAATCACACAGTGTGCTTTTATATCCACAGTTTCCCTTCAAAACAATCACTCATATCGAACGACTTTTCATTATAACTATGTCAGCCATTTTAAAATGACATCATTTATCATGCACGCATGTCTGTCATTATCACGTGCACGTATGCACGTGCCAACCAGCTATTTTTACTTGAAAACAATATTCAACCTTTAGGTCGTACAAAAAAGTAAACAAACAAGTGAAAGGAAAAAAAAATTATGCTAAATAAAAAGGCCATGTAGGGTTAGTCTGTACTTTAACAGTATCTGTCAAAAAAAATCAAAAATATGCTGCCTTCAATAATAATCCCTACATCACTGCCTAAACCAAGCAGAACTTTTATACTGACATGAACAATTACAACAACTCTTCGAAAGGGCTCGTCGATTACTGGTAGAGGTTGTAGAGGGCCTTGGGTTTCTTTGCTCTGTTCCCTCTTTGACACTGAGGGCATTCCCTGCACCATCCAGTGATGTCAGATCCCCAAAAGAAGTGCTTTGTAATCCTTAGGAACGTCCTCCGCTTCCCCCTACTTCACTCCTAGGCCTCCTAAATGGGTGTGGTTATAGGCCTAGAAGTGAAGTAGGAATAGTAGTTTTGTAATATTGCTGTGGGTATGGGTAAGGGGTTACTTGACTCACTTAGGGTGAGAGAAGTAAGATATAAGTGTGGTTAGCTATTTAATTAGGAGGGTTAGGAGTGATATTAATAGTAATAATGCAGCTAAATTTTATGGCTATCCCTACTTCTCTTTTTATTTAGAAGAAATTTTTTGCGCTCACTTGTTTCCATTCTTTTTCTTTGTAATTAGATATAGAAATTCATAACAACCTTTTTAATCTATCTTCAATCTTCTTCTTTTGTAGGTACGTAGCAATGGTTAGCTATTTATAACAAAACTTGTGTATTATTCAATATCAAACTTTACAGCAACAGCAATGTAGATAAATAACATGTGCATGGCAGAGGCTCCAACCATACTGATTCCTCAATATTTTTATTGGAATTTTCAAGAAATTTAGGTAAACTCAATAGCATTAGCTACTAACAAAATAGTCATGGTATTAAGATGGGCTGAAATCAGGTTGGAGGCACACACACTGGCATGGTGAAGTGAGCAGACTACATACAGCAATGTAGGATGAGCATCTATACTGAGGAGTGGCTGGAACACTATCTGACCAGAATAGCTAGATAGCTATTAAACTGAAGAGCTAGCTTAGCTAGCGAAATGGGAGCCTGAGGTCAAAGTTCACAAGTTGGAGGCACTGGCATGGTGAAGAATCATTGATCCATGACTGAAACAGAACAAATAGCTAACTAAACAGCTCTAGCTCTAGCAGGCTTGTGGCCCCGCCCCTTCCAAAAAATGGCGTAGCTAGTGTTCTGAGTGCTGCCAATATCACTGAATTGTGAAATCAAACTGTAGTCAAAACTAATAGCAAAAGATCACTAGGTGCCGCTCTAATGGATGGCCTGAACAGAATTTTGATGACTATAGCCAGTAAGTCAGGGCGTCGATCTTATGTTAAATAATAGAACAAAAGTCAATTTTTGAAATAAATGTTATAGAATGAATTTGAACATTGTCCTGTCTTCTGTGTAGATGTAGGGATGGGGCCAGGACTTATGAGAACCTGTAGAGTAAGGGTAGAAGAGAAAGAAGAGTTTTTAGTTTATACAGTCCTATGACCTTTGACCTGCCATCCCTACTTAGAGAGTGCTAGCGCACTCTCTGATCTTACAGCAGTTTGTCGAAGTGCATTAGTTGTTTGTAGGCCTGGTAGGCTGCTAGGCTTATCTAAAGTGCTTCGTGGTGAGTATTACTGTTTATGATGGCTATAAACTCTCATTAGACTTGTTAGTTGTGATATATGTTGTGCACTGCACTTGTTAGCTGTGAGATATGGCGAGATATTTCACTCGCCTTCGGCTGGTGAAATATCTCCCCATATCTCACGCTGACTCATGTAATAAGTCTTATATATTCTATACTTGATATAGTTACAATCATATCTCACTCACGCTGTACTGAGCATGCACACAGTCATAATTTCCAAGGCAACTGATTGATTTCTAGGGTAGAGAATAGTAGGCGCTAGGCTTATCTAAGTGCTTTGTAGTAAGTATTACAGCTTTCCTTATGTGCAGCTGCTGCTATAAATAACCATAACAACTTAGAGATGCTTATTGAGTATAGAATAAATCATTTATGACACTCATTGCATCGCGCTACAGAATACGCGCAATGCATCAACGCAAAAACGTGCGAAATCGTGGAAATCTGTACGCGTTCGCGCAGTGGCTTTATATTTTTTTGGTGGATTTTATTTTTGTTGATATGGCCTTGGCTAATCGCTTTACCATGAGCGCCAAAAATATTTCTTTCACCAAATTATTGGACTAAACTTCGCAAAAATGCACTAGCGTCCACTGCGTGTTAATGTGTGCTAAACGGCGCTCTTACGCAAATTTACGTGGCCATAATAACGCGTAATCCACGACTTTTTATGTGAGATGACGTTACTACGCGTTGATTTTGACAGCGAATTAACACATTATTACACGCTATATCGCACGAAGTTCGATACAGGTATAGCAGTCAATTTTGAGTAGTGTGGTATAGCATTTGAATGAAATAAGTTGTTTGATGATGGTGATGATGATGATGAATGACTAGATGAAAACGGCGATTTTAGAAGTCAATACTTCTTTGTCTTCTGCTCTTCATACTTGAGTCCTAGCATGTTAAAGGTGTTCTGTCTTCAAGTTAGGAGTTGCTGTCTGTAGGAGGGAAGTATTCTGGAGTTATGAAAGAAAATACTAAGTATTAGTCCAATGGGGCAATCTGTGTTATTCCTACTTACTATCGTACTCTCTGATATATATTTACAATTTCAATGAGTCATGACCTGAAAGTCAGCTCGTTTGCTCTGCTTGCTTGCTGAATTATATTTTGATTTCATTACAGATTGGCAGTCCTTTATCTAAAGTAAAAAAAGCAATAGACACACTGATAGATGAGTTTAAACAAGAGTCCACCATAAGAAAAAAGGCTAAAGACTATGAACCTCAAGCCTTCATTGAAGAAGGTGAGTATAGTTACAGCTGTGTAGTTTTCACAATGATCTTATATTATTATTTGAAAGATATGGCTGTATTTCTAAAGAAAGTCCGAGATAAAATTCAGGAAGAAATCAAACGCTGCTTCAGTCAGATGTTTGGCACTTATAATCATAATTTGAAAATTGTTGATTGTAACATCATAAAGATGGGATCGCTTATGAGAGAGAGATTGGGCCCTTGTACTGACCGATATAAGTCTTTGGAAAGCGAAGGTATATCAAATATAAAATCTTTCTAATGTGATGCTTCTTGCTAAAAAATCACTCTTCAACCAACTGATTGAGTTAACCCAGGTAGAGTCAACCCTGCTGTGTACTCTATCTCCATTCACTCCTACTGATCAATTGATCTTCTAACTACTGTAGCTACTAATTTTGGGATGATAGTTGACCTTGATCAAACAGCATGGGTCATTACAAAATTATAGATTTATAGCTAGAATTATTTTCTAACTCATCCAGTGCATATGATAATACAGTCATAGCAGCATCACTTTTGAGGAATTTTCTTTATAAAAATTAATCACTATTATTGAGAGCCACTCATAAGTAAGAAAGCAAGCAAGCAAGCTTGTGTTTTTGATGAGTGTATGACTGTAACTATTATGATGAGCTTCATTTGACATGCAGTGGAAATATTGAAGACAAAATATCCTATGATAAAAGTACCAGACTTCAGTGGAGTCACTGCCACAATCGAAACTCCGTAAGAAACTTGATAACTATTAGATAGATAATATTACTAGTGAAAATATTGTCATTTTAACAGGCCTATGTACATTGATGTATTCGAAAAGATTAAGGAGTTATATAAGTAAGTCAATAAGTAGGTGGAAAATTATAAGCACGCTTGAGGACTTGCTGGTCTGAAATTGACAGCCAAGCCCCAGGTCAAGCATCCCAATAAGTGTAGTCATTCAGGGGAGTGGCCCCTTGTATATACCATCCTTTTCTCCATTTGCCAAGTTACGGAGAACAGCCTTGCTCTAGGCCATGTACTACACTCTCCAACCACATGGAGCATCGCTGTATGTAGTTACAGTGTAGTTAGAAGATAGGTTACTTATAATTATGTGATGATTGTGCATAATAACTCAAAGCAAATTAATATGTAAGGCTCAGCGATACCAGTGTCACCAACACTGTCATGAAACATTGCCACAGTGTCCTTGCTGAGACTTCCATCATCCCAAGAGGTACGTAGTTGCTAAGGCCTCCCAGTGCCTCTGTTGTGGCTGCACTGATGCTGAAGTTATCTATATATGGGCATTGAACTTGATTCCTATTGACCTCAGTGCCTTCCACAGTGCTTCGACAAGCTGGGGTCTTGAGAGAGTTGAGCCATGGAAAAGGCTAAATTGCTGTGATGGGTCCCAGTAGTGCCAAGATACAACATTGTTCCAGCCCTAGTCTTGCTCTGCTTCAGATACTGCCAAATGAGAGGGGGGCATATGCGAGTCAACTGACACATCCTCTGGTGAAAGCATGTGATGTGAAAACCTCCACAGATGGACAGGTGAACTCTCCCGCATGCTTGAATCCAAAAAACCCCAGGCAGAACACCGTACTGGGGGTTGCTTTGACCATGTCTTGTAGATTCTATAGAGGAGGTCTGGGGCAGGCAGCTGTGTTGTGTTCTGAACATCTCCGAGCTCCCCTTATGACATAGTCCAGGCGGGAAGACAGGGCTGAGTCTGGCAAATTGCTAGTTATCTACAGGTGGCAGACAGCACTTGAATATATAGATTGGTAACTAAGTGATGAAGAAAATAAGGAAACCTATAGATCTACATATGATTTCGTTTGCAGGAGAGGGGGTGAACTAGTCTGGTGTAGCGGCGACCCTTACCAACCTAAGGGAAGGGGAAGATCGCTTGATGGATAATTATTGCATTTTAGTGATGTACGTACACGTAACGTATAATAATGAACACAAACTTAACTTACCCTGCCTTTTCTAGCTTCAATGACACATGCTCAAGATCTGCAGACATGGAAGAGAAGTATTGTATTGGCTGCTGGGGTTACTAGGAAACGAGATCATCTTAGTACAGGCTACCTTCCCCCAACCAATTGGAAGCATCTGATTCCTCCATTCTTCCTTTAATATACACGCACAAAATTAAGATTATACCATGCACGTGAAAATCTGGATGAAAATTAACGTTCCTGGAATTCCAAGTGACAAGACGTTGATGCTAATGTCCCCAGACCCAAGGGTCGCTGCTATGCCAGACTAGGGGTGAACTGGATGTTCTAAATCAGCAGTTTATAATAGATTGAACGACACAAAGATAATACAGATATAATATACACGTGGAGAAAAAAAAGGTTGTAGAACATTCTATAGCATGAGTACACGTGACATATAACACTCCTCCTTGATAAGTAGTTACATGTTCATAATTAGTCCAAGTTTCTTTCTTAGCTCTTCAAACTGTGGCTTTGGCAATGGTTTGGTTAGAATATCAGCCAGCATTTGCTTCGTTTGGCAATATTCCAGTGTAATGGTTCCAGCTTGTACAGCTTCTCGAATAAAGTGGTGCTTGATGTCAATATGTTTCGTTCTCTTGTGTCCAACAGGATTTTTTGCCATCGCTATAGCACATTGATTATCTTCTCGAATCATCATTGGGTCCACTTAGCCAACATACAGATCTGACATCAATTAGTGTAGCCAGATAGCTTCTTGTGTTGCAGACCCAAGTGCTACATACTCAGCCTCGGCTGTAGATAGAGCCACTGTTGCTTGCTTTTGACTGATCCAGCTTATAGCTCCACCAGATAATAAGAAGACATTCCCAGTAGTTGAATGTCGATTGTCTAAGTCATTAGCCCAATCTGAATCTGAGTAGCCAATCAATTCACCTCCTCCAGCTTGGTATCGTAGTGATAGATCAACAGTTCCTTTCAAGTATCGGAGGATACGCTTTACTGCCGTTAGATGAGCTTCTGTAGGTTCAGCATTAAACTTTGATACCATTCCAACTGCTTGAGCAATATCTGGGCGAGTTGCTCTTGCTGCATGCAATAAGCTTCCAACCATTGACTGATATTGAATGGGGTCCACTTTCTTACTGTATCCATCATCCTTCAGTAGCTTTACATTTGGATCTGCTGGTGTAGAGACTTGTTTAGCTTCAGCTAGACCATATTTCTCTAGGATCTTTGAAAGATAGAGACATTGATTGAGACAAATTGTTTGAGTGCTTTCATCCAAATTCACACTTATTCCCAAACAGTAGTGTCTTAAAGCGACGAGATAAGTCATCCTTCAACTCCTGCATCTCTTCAATTGTTTTTGATAATAGAATGAGGTCATCAACATAGATTGCAATGACTTGAAGCTGTTTCTTTTGACGAATGAATACACAGGGATCGGCAGCACTCTCTTTGAATCCAAGTGATTTCAGGTGTTCACACAGTTTTTCATTCCAACACTGTGAAGATTGCTTTAATCCATACAGTGATTTCTTGAGCTTACAGACCAGCCCTTGTTTGTCTGGCCGGGAGTATCCTGGAGGTTGATGTATGTAAATTTCTTCCTATAGATCACCATTCAGAAATGCTGTAACAACATCCATTTGGTGAATTTGCATTCCCATTTTAACTCCAAAGGCAAGAAGAGTGTGGATAGAGGAAAATCTGGCAACAGGAGAAAAGGTCTCATCGTAATCATTTTTGTGTATATCCTTGTGCGACAAGTCTTCCTTTAAACGTTTTGACTCGTCCTTTGCCATCATGTTTCACTCGAAAGACACATTTGCAGCCAATAGCTTTGCGTCCTTCAGGTAATTTCACCAACTCCCACGTGTTATTCTCCATTAATGACTGGTATTTGGCATCTGCAGCCACTTTCCATTGCTCACAGTGATCTCCACTGAGTGCTTCTTCAATGGTAGCGGGTTCATCAATTTTTGAAGCTCTGAAGGCAACATGCTGTGTTTCTGCAGTACTAATATCAGCATAATCATCAATACCAAACCGAACAACTGGTTTTTTTACTCGTTGAGATCTTACTTCTGGTTCTTCTTCGACATTCTCCTCCTGCATCTGCTGTTCCTCACTTCTTTCACACTCTTCTGGATTCTTCACTTCAAACTCCAGTTTAGCTAGCTTCTCTTCTGCAGGTTTGGTGGCTACATTTTGTCCAAAATCAGATTCATTGAAAATGACGTCATAACGAATGTAACTTCTTCTCGTCTTCTCATCCCATACTTTGTAGTTGCTTGCAGTATCTGTGTAGCCAATGAACCTCAGCTTTTGAGCTCTGCTGTTTAACTTCTTTCTTTTTTCTTTTGGGACGTGAGTATAAACCATGCAACCAAAGACTCGAGTGTGCTGCAAGTTGGGCTTCTTACCATACCACATTTGGTAGGGTGTCTCACCAGACTTCAATGCTGTCATTACCATTCAATTACGTAAGTAAGCTGCAGTTGCTACTGCTTCTGCCCAGTATGTATTGCTGAGACCAGCATGCTCCATCATCGAGCGGGCTGCTTCCACCAGTGTCCGATTCATCCGCTCGGAAACTCCGTTCTGCTGTGGGGAATGGGCAGCCGTGAACTTAGCTCGTATTCCAGATTTCTTCAAAAAATAAGTGAACTCTCCTGACAGGTATTCACCACCTCTGTCAGCTCGCACAGCCTTTATACTCTGGCCAGTTTCGTTCTCAACTGCGGCCTTGAATTCCTTGAATTTCTCTAAGGCTTCCGATTTTTCCTTCAGGAAATAGACTTTGCAACAACGAGAGTAGTCATCCGTGAATGTTATGAAATATCGACTTCCTCCAAATGACTTGGTTTGCATAGGACCACAAATGTCTGTATGCACCAACTGTAATTTTTCAGTCAACTTGATTTCTTTTAAGGGTTTGTGATGTGTTCGATGCATCTTTCCATGTACACAGGCTTCACAAAATTTTTGCTTCTTGTCACAAGGAAGACTAAGCCCTACAGCATTCCTTTCCAATTGACGTAACTGATTATAGTTGACATGGGCTAGCCTCTGATGCCAAAGCTCGATCTCACTGTCTTGCAGTTCTTCAGCAATTTTTGCACTCTCCCCAGATGGCTTCAGCACTTCACAATTAAGCTTGTACAGTCTGCCTGCAGTAGATCCAGTTCCAATTGGTCTGTGTCTCTTGTCACGGATCCAACAATACCTGTGCCCAAATGATATCACCTTCCGATTCTGAATAGCAGCACGAACACTGAAGAGGTTTCCAGCAAGCTTCGGAACATAAAGGACATCAGTCATCCATCCAGGAATTTTCTTTCCTCCATGAATCTGATTCGCTGTGGTGATCTTGACGCAACCAGCTCCCAGTGCTTCAACAGTGCGTCCATCATCTCCAAGTCCAACTGATTGGGGTGTCCCAAATTCTCTATAGTTAGGCAGAAATTCCTTCTGAAAGGTCATGTGTCGACTTGCTCCCGAGTCGATGATCCAGTCTTCACACCTTTCTTCTGCTTTCAATCCAGTCATTGCAACAAATATTTGACTTCCTCCTTCAGAGTCAGAGTCTTCCTGAGCTTCTTCAGCTTTCTTGACACGATGCTGAGGTTGCTTCAACTGGTAACCTTTCCCGGATCTTGTTGGGAAGTTACGAGCAAAATGACCACTCAGTCCACAGTTATAGCAGTTACCATGCTTTCGTCCTTTGCTGAATTTGCCTTGCCCTGCCTTCAATGCAGAGTCATCACCTCAGTAGAATCAAAATCGCTACCAACATTTTTTCCTCGCCTCTGCTCCTCATCAAATAACGATTGTTTCACAAACACCATGGTGAGATCCTCGTCACCTCGAGCTAGGAGAGCAGTTACAAGTGTAGGATAGAATTCCTGTACACTACGAAGTAATACTGCAATCTTGTGGATCTCTTTCACTTCTTCTCCGATGGCTGTTAGTTGATCCGCCAATTCATCTAACTTGCACAGGTGATCCAAGATTCTCACTCCCTTCTTCATTCGGAGCCCGTAAAACTGCATGACTTTGTTGCTGACAGTCTTCCTCTCAAAAGACTGACACAGTGAATCCCATACTTGCTTCGGACTCTCACATCTCATGATCATTGGCACGTACTTCTGTCCAATACATTGCAGAATGCAATAGAATGCCTTCTGTTTCTGATTCTCTCTAGGCTCCTCAATAGTTTCAGTAACATAGCCCCAGAGTTCAGCAGCCTTCAGTGCATGCATTACTTGGAACTTCCAAACCAGCCAATCCTTCTCACTCTTGAGTTGTGGTATGTTCACAAACAGTTTGTCAATACTTGCCACAGCCATTCTGATGAGGGTCTTTCCACGCACACGATAAAACTTTAGAGCTTTTCAGACGGTAGGGATCCTGGGCCCATAACCTGTTCTAAATCAGCAGTTTATAATAGATTGAACGACACAAAGATAATACAGATATAATATACACGTGGAGAAAAAAAAGGTTCTAGAACATTCTATAGCATGAATACACGTGACATGTAACTACGTAATCACTAGCTATAAATTTATAACACTGGAATTGTGCACAAAATAAGAGATAGTACCTCTTGATTGTGGCATATGAGTAGATTTTGTGACACCTCTGTCAAAGAGTGTAGAAACAGTTGTGTCCAGTTCAGAGATCCCCAGTCTGGTCTGATGGTCACCAGTCAGGGTTTCTAGGAATTTCACGTTGGGGGGGAGAGAAGTTCACCGATCACGAGGTCATAGGCCACAGCAAAGGGGAGGGTGTAGGAGGGAAATGTGCCCCCTCCCACGCAAAGTGTGAAGTGCAAAGCGTGAAGCCAAAAATGCTTACTACTCTAAAGTATCCCAAATTGGTCATTAATTACTCACTTTGGTGACTACATGTAACATCCTGTGGTCACCAAAGGGAGTAGCCTGGGGGGGAAGTTGGTTAGTTTGGGGGGGGGGGAAGATTGAGGGTTTGGGGGGAAGCTTCCCCCTGCACCCCCCAGTAGATGAAACTCTGCCAGTAACTGGAATAGTCAAGGGGGAATGGTTAACCATGGAATCTGTTGGTTAGAGAAGAATGAGGACAAGAAAATGCATCTGCTGCTATGTGAATGAATATCAACATAGGCAATACATCCATGATGATAGAGAGGTGGTGTCTGGGAGGTGGGGTCTCAGGGACCCGGGAAATGCAGATAGGGAATATTGGCTATTGAATGTCTAGCTGTTGATATTGTCTGATAGGAAGTCCCCATAGCAAACTGAGCAAATCCTGTCCACCAGCTTTTGGGGGGACAGGCTGAGACTGGAGGCATTGGATGGATGCCCTAACAAGGTGGACATGTATAATGATATACACCTCACCCGGCCAGGCATTATTATAACTTTAGAAAAGTCCACAGAAGGGAGATAGGAGGGGCAACAACAACTTCCTACAAACGAATATACATTAACTACCATGCTAGCAAAGTATTTCGTGTCTCATCACTAGCTGAAGTGGGATTCTGGTCAGTCACACAGGCATTACTGGGAAGGCTGGTCAACTGGCTAAGTATACCACTGGGTGAGTAGAGGTGCATGCATGGTCCTACTACCATGGACCCGCTGGTCTGCAGCTATAGTCCCTTACTTGCTGCCCCATCCGTCCTGGTGGTCCTTCTGTTCTAGTATAACAATTTTTCCTGATGAAATTAACCCTCCCTATACAGTGCATACAATAGCTACAATATACTTTTATTTATTTTTTATGCAGGGATATGATCAAAACCATAAAAGAATCCTTTTTTCTCTCTGAAGATGATACTGAAAGCAGTTCTGATTTTCCAGATCAAGGTGGAACTTGTGATCAGTCTGAGGACAGCCTCTCTAGTGATGTGCGTGAAATAGCTGAAATATCATCTAGTTCGGAATCCAGTTCAAAATCCAGTTTTATGTCCAAGCTATCACTTCCAAACAACACTGAAGATTCATTAGTTGCATCTTTAGAGCTACCAACTTCTGCCATTACAGAAGATCCATCAGATGTCAATATAACACCAAGACGTACTACTCCTCCAAAAATTGTTGTTCTTAACAAGAAAAAGTATGAACTGCATGTTATGTGTACCAAATTTCAATTTCATGATTTGGTGGATAGCATAATCTCGAGGCAAACTCCTGAGATTATTAATGAATTAAACTGCAAAAGCTTTAAGTGATAATAACTCACTAGCTATGGCCTGCACATCAGATCATCTACATACACTCAATAGTTAGAAATGATTGATTTTAGCAGTCATGATTTCTTGTAGCTGTAGTTGTTAAAGATTTATGTTTCCATAGGAAACGGGCTCAAGGCATGGACAGTGCTGTTAATACTATGGGTGACAAAATTGATGAAGAAATTGGGCTATATTTGCAAAAAATTGAAGAATATGCACTCGATGTAAGAAAATATACATGCATTGTTGTCGTTGTTGTTGTTTTGTTTGACATCTAGTAAGCTTGTCTATTAATTCAGCAGGGATTAAGTTGAGCAAGCAACTCCCCCTCTAATATTACTCAGATCCTGCCGGATATATAGATTGCATGCACGTACGTTTAAAATAATGATCCATCGATCAAACGATCCTTACCAAATTGGAAGCTGAACAAGGTTTACACCTACTAGGCTAGTGCCACAGGCTTATTGCAGCGGGGCATTGAACTCAGTAAGAATGAGCTGACTCTCATGTCATGACTCTTTGGAATTGTATATATAAGACTTATTACACAAGTCAGCGTGAGATATGGGGAGATATTTCACGAACCAAAGGTGAGTGAAATCTCTCGCCATATCTCACAGCTGACCTGGTTTGCTATTGGAGGAGAAGCTGCAGTATCCGTTATATGTGCCTTGTTTATCATGACTTTGGTTATCAGAATATGTTATGGACATAAGAGTGTAAGTTGAAATGTAGACATCAGAGGTGTTGGAAACAAGATTTGATTGGAGTGTAATAAGTGATTCATTCTTACAGTGCACAACATATGTCACAACTAACAAATCTAATGAGTGTTTATAGCATATGTCTGTAGGAAGCTGTTATGAGAACCTGTAATACTCACCACAAAGCACTTTAGATAAGCCTAGCAGCCTACCAGGCCTACAAGCAACTAATGCACTTTGACAAACTGCCTAGGATTCAATTAAGCTTGCCTATCATCTTCAGAAATGTCAGCCAAAAACATTACTAGGCTAGTCTGTGCATGCACAGTAGAGCGTTGAATATGGGGATTTATTCAACGGCTCATCTACAGGACAAATGTATTAGTGGGCGTGGTCTGTAAGAGTAAATAAATAATAAGGGAAAAAGCATTTCGTGAAATGAAAAAAGATGTAGGGATGACCACTGCTCAAAAAAGTAAGGAAACAAGAAGGATGGAAATGGGATCAATCTTTGTTCTGTATATCCAGCCAACAATCCCTACATATACATACATTACTACACTATAATCTGAAGTTACCCGACGTATATGTAGGGATTGTTGGCTGGATATACAGAACAAAGATTGATCCCATTTCCATCCTTCTTGTTTCCTTACTTTTTTGAGCAGTGGTCATCCCTACATCTTTTTTTCATTTCACGAAATGCTTTTTCCCTTACTTGTTCCTGGTCTTTTTTCCTCTCTTTTATGGTTTTAGCTATGATTAGAGTTCATTCTTCTATGTGTATGCAGGGATAGATGAAAGAAGTTCTCCAATAGTTCTCCAATAGCATACCAGCCCAATCATTATCGAGCCAAGGTGTTGTGTTGTTGAGCCATACTTCGAGGTCGAAGATGCTGAAATAGAGTCTACCGTGGTGAATTTGAATCCCCGAATCGATACAGTAGTCTATCATCATCATTATCCAGAGCTAGAGCTAGCTAGAGACAGCTGAGTAATATTATGATTTCGAATAATTGGATATTCAAATACATGCGCATGCGTATTATAGAAAAGATGGCTTCCTAATTGAATTAGTCGAGTGCTGTGCTCCATAGTGTCTCCTTTTTCATCGACTCTTTCGAGGATCAACGAGTAGAAAAGATCGTAGTTGGTAGAATTTGGAGTGGATTTGTCCAGAAATCATGGCTGTAGCTTGAGTGGTTCGAGAGATATGGTTATCTAAGAATCATAATAATAATAGAGAAGAAGAAGAATATAGCGATTTACCTGCTTGCCGTATTTCTGAAACGGTAAGCTCCCTGGTCCTGAAACTTGGTCTGCACATTGTAGTAGGCTCTAGTAGGCTGGATAATCATTCACAGTAGCTTTTGTTAGGTCTAAGTGGGAGAACTAGAATTTCACTTTAGTATTAGTCTATAGGCGGCGCGCGCGGCCGTCCGAGTCATCCCTACATAGAGAGTGCTACCGCACTCTCTGATAATCAGAGCACTCTCTATGTAGGGTTAGTACGGAATGGGTGTGCTTCTCTCATTAGAACAATAGAGAGTCACTGGACTCTCTGTATCTCTTCTATTCTTGCTACAGGCTCAACTAAACTTCTTACATCTGGAAACAATGCAGAAGATGATGATATGTCTGCTCAAACTCCTCCAGAACAGCGTCAACAATCGGCACCAGCCACCATCTAAATCTAAAATTTTTATGATTTGTCAGATTCATCAGATTTTCTTTGACGGCTGCTTGCAAGCAGAAGTCATGGGATGATGTGCGAGCTGCTTCTACTGTTAGAAGGTGTGAAGAATGATGAAGAACATGCCCATCTTCTCTCAGTGTCCACCAAGGAGTCAGGTGCTTGGCTGAGGGCACTGCCAGTGTCAGCTCTAGGCCTGTGGATGGATGACAACACTGTGAGAGTTGCTGTGGGTCTGTGTTTGGGAACAGCAGTCTGTGGGCCCCACTCCTACCAACTCTGTAGGACTGATGTTGATGCCCTGGGTAGGCACGCCCTAAGCTGTAGGCAGAGTGAGGGAAGACACCAACGGCATGTGGAAGTGAATGACATTATCCAGAGAAGTTTGACTTCTGCCCATGTTCCCTCGAGGCTAGAGCCAACAGGCCTCTCAAGATTAGACAGGAAGAGTTTCCGGGTTTCTGGGAACTTGTTATTTCACACAGAAGATTGTAATATCATGTTGTCTAAAGTCATGGCATTCATTCGAACACTCGCAGTTGAATCATCTAGACGAAGAGAGAGAGTCTTATCGTGCCCATTGCTAAGTGCCAAGCCTTTTAAAATGCCTTTTCCATCCAGATGACTCTCAACTAAATATTGTACATCACATTATGTCTTACCAACGCCTAAGGTGACTCGATAATAATTCATTCCCCTCATCCCTCGATAAGTACAGTTTAGGCCCAGAATTAACTCCATATGTAACACAACCAAAATAAAAATGCAGTTACAAAACTATAGTACTAGGGCAATGTGCAACATTATTTTTGACAGCAAGCGAGCAAATGAGAGCAAGTATTCCTATGCCCTTCCCCCCAAAGGTCAAAAGGTCTGCTTGCCCAGACTATGCCTGGAGTGAAGACCTAGATATATAATGCAATTTCAATGAATCATGACCTGAGAGTCAGCTCACTCGCTCTGCTCACTCACTGCAATGAATATCAATTATGGTGAAGATATATATACAGCTCTGTGCCTTTCAAATTTCACACCTTTGCTCAGGTTCTCATGAGTACACTATTATTTTCATCTCATTGCAGGCATATTGGAGCAGTTATTGTAAGTCAGCTATAACAAGATTGAAACTCTTTGATGAATTATTTAAGGATGTATTGGATAAGCAGATGAAAGACTTAAAAATGGTAATTATACCTATCATATACATGTAGGACTGCATTTGTGTTTGTCACAAGGTTGAACAGAGAGTGTGTTAGCACTCTCTAAGTAGGGATGGTCATAAGACTATTAACTCTTCTTTCTCTTCTACCCTTCTCTACAGGTTCTTAGTAATTAAGTAATCTCAGTAATTGAATTACATCTACACAGATGAGGGAAGAATGTTTAAAAATCTAAAATTCATTCGCTAACATAAGACAAAAAATGATTTCTAAAATTGACTTTTGTTCTGGTTCTTTAAGATGATAATAAATAAGATTGCTGCACCACTTACTGTCTATAGTCATCAAAATTTCACATTTCTGAACATTTCTGTGCAGATGGTAGGCATGTAAGTAGGCAAGCTTCTACAGCCTTTTATCAAAGTGGATTGTAGGCGCTACATAGACTTGCTATCTAAGTGGATTATTAGCCTAATATCACATGCTTTTTCATGCAATTTGGTATAGCTAATTGCATTCTGTCTAAAATTGCACTCTACTTCACCTCATGTAATTACCTAGCCAGTTTCTCATACAATTATACACTAATTGCACTCAAAAGCATGTGATTAGCTACCTATACAAATAGCCAAGAAAGAAGAAACACAGGGATTAAGAATGGAAACAAGACTTAGTGAGTGCAAAAAATTTCTTCTAAATAAAAAATTAATATTAAATAGGGATGGCCCCCAAATTTTGTATGATGTATTATGACTGCAGCATCATATTATGATGCATACATATATAGCTAGCTACTAAATTTTGGGGCCATCCCTACTTGACATTTTTTTTTGAAGAAATCACTTATTTACAATAATAATCACTTATATTTTAGCTAGCTATTATCATCCTATTTGAAACATACAATCACATGCAGGGTGTTGAAGAGCTCCAACAAAAGATTGCAGAACATAAATTTCTTTCTTATCGGTGTGTCCTTCTTAGTTTTTTATCTGCTCAACTCAAAACTGTTGCAGATAATTATAAGCAGAATTTTTAATAGCTACATGTACAGTTAATACTTTCTATTAATAACTAGCTAGTTAACCCCCCCCCCCCCCCCCCCCCCCCTGTCATGGTTATTAGTAGAAACTAGTTCTGTAAACTTACTAGCATAATATAATTATTATAATGAATTAGCTATAATGTGTGTGTATATAATAATTAGCTAGCTGCATGTATGGATTCGGCTATGCCGGCCAATATGCCCTTCCCCAAATTCTGAGAGGTCCTTTCAATACCACCATACGTAGCTATCTGAGAGTACAATAGTGCTCCATTGCTCACTTATCCCTAAATTTTAACTGGCAAGCTGGAATAAATTGGGCCATGTTATGGCTATGTTCTACAAGTAAGTGCAAAAAATTTCTTCTAAATAAAAAAGTTATGTAGGGATGGCTCTAAAATCTATGAATCGCAGCCTCGTATCGAAACAATCCCTACATTTACAACTGCCAATAGCTATAGCTGTAGGCAGTGGATGTAAATGTAGGGATTGTTTCGATACGAGGCTGCGATTCATAGATTTTAGAGCCATCCCTACATAACTTTTTTATATAGAAGAAATTTTTTGCACTTACTTGTTTCCATCCTTTTTTCTTAGAGTGCATGCTCATACATGTAGTTACATGCTGTGACATCACACACCATCATAGTGTAATAGGTGGGAATTTTTGGCATATGCGCAACAGTGGGTACCTAGCTCTATTTCCCTCTGCATAATTATTTAGGTTAGGCATGTCCATTGTTGCTAGCTAGCTAGGCGCTACAGCATTTCGAAAGAGTGATTTTTTTTCGATGATTAGTTTCTCAATTTTTTTAAATATATAGTACTCCTTTGTGGTTCTTTGTTTTGGGAAACTAGCTGAATCTGCAGAGTAAAGGGAGTAGGAGACATATAGCCTTAAACTTATGTTTGTAGAGGCATTTCTCCCCAAACTTGCAGTTTCCTCTCAACCAATATCTGCAAACTACTGAATTTTTGAAGCAGCTATTATGGAAGGTGAATATCAATTACTTTTTTTCCTTTTTAGTGTGTCCTCCTAGCCAGCTGTTGTAAAAAATTTCAAGTTTGCAATTAATGGCCTTGTTAGTACACATTTTTTTTTTTTTTTTTTGCTGAGGATTCTCCCTCTTTTTTACCAATATCTTCTTTCTTTTCTTTGTCTCATGTAAAAATAATGATCAGCTATTACATTTCTGTAGCATTACTGTATGAGCACAAGAGACATATGCTACAATGCTGTAATTGAAATAAAAATGATAAGTTTTGACTACCTACAACGTTTACCTACTGTAAAAATAGTACTAAAGTTGACCAGTTTGGAGAAAGTTGGAAAAGTAGTGCCAATAAAATTTGTATAATTTTTTATTGGTTCAACATACAGAAGCAATCTGATTGCTCCACACTATAAAAAAAGGGCTAGTTAAGCCTCCATTCAAGTCTCAGAAACCTTTTGTGACTAGGAAGTTTGCTGTGTTACTCCAAAAGAAATGATTTCATTGTCCTGCAGTTCAGTGTGTGTTCAAGCTAGATTTAAGTTTTAGCATGATTATATACATAGTTCATACTGTTGGCTATCCACATGCAAGTATCAAAGGCCTAATCCATTTTGCATTGAGATGTCCAATGTACTGAAGATAGGTACCCATGCCAAAATCTCACCTGCCACATCAGAAAGGGCACTGAGTTATTAAAGGTAAAGAGAATGATCGCCAACCTTTAAGTATCAAAAAATGAAAGCACTAGCTGAACGCATTTCTTGAGATATCACTGATAAAATACAGTAATGTTTAAAAACAATAACATGGCTTCAAAAGTAGACACCACATACCACAAACTAGCTATGTACATGATAAACAAACCACAAACCACTTTGAAATTGTATTCCACTCTCAGCTGTAATATCCTGTATATTTCATATGAGGCCCTGTAGTGATTATTTTCATGGAAAGTTTTCATAAATAGCTAAAAGGTTAGCTCAGAGAAAATCCGATATTTGGGGTCAAAGGTCAAATACTAGTTGCCTGGTTCAACAACAAAAAATTGAAGTACGAGAAAACTAATTATAAGTACACTAGCTATAACAAACTGAATTAATATTTTCATCAACCATGCAAGTCCGTAGCCAGACCCAATTCTTTCATTTTATAAAGAATCGGGTCTGGCTTCATGAGACTAGCAAGCCTGCCTGTCATATAATATATAAACCCAAATAGATATGCATGTATTTGAACATACTTATATGCCCATTATATTATATCCTGCAGCTACTAACATGACATTACTTGATAGAAGCCTTACTATTACAGCTAGGATGCATACCAGTCCTCAAAATTACAGTCATACTGTATGATTTCTGACTATAGCATGCACATTAAGATCATTATAATATTACACATGAACATCACATAACTGTGCATAAATTATTTAGAACAGCAGGTTTGTATTATAGCTATAGCTATTCTTTCAATTTGTACCACTTCCACCCTTGACCTTCCAGAATGGGACGTAACTGATTTGCTGCTACTGGAGGGAAATATTCTCCTATCAACTCCCTCTGCCACCACTTGCCCTGTTTAGCCGCCTCACTCCCCAGCACAGTGTATTGGTAGCGATAGTGCTGAGCTCGAATAAATCTATAATCGAAGTTGAGAATCATAAAAGTTCTGCATCAAATGGGTTAATGCTATGCTGTATAATGTAAGTTGCACTTCAACTATTTCACTACGACCTCACTTCTAAGGCGTCCATAAACAACTGCCTGAGTGTATCCTGCAGAACCTGTGGTTTTTCTGGCTTGTATTATGTTTACACTAGGGGGTGGGATCATATCCATGGATACAAGCTCAACTGTCGTCTAACTGCTGGATCTGGAAGTTGCTTTTAACTAGCTACTTGGTGTGTGGTTACAGTGTTTATACTAGAGTAAGTGATCAATTACCGGACACTTTTTCTGGCATCTGGTTTATACCAGTACCTACAATTTAGGTATCAAAAGATAGCCCATTGAAAACTGATTCAGAATCCTGACTTTCAGTCATGGCTGTTAATTTGTAATAGATTTTATACATCATTAAAGCAGGTGTCCGAAAAAAATAATCAATAATCAGATAAAAGTATCAGAGAGTACGATAGTACTCAATGAGATATATACCTAGGAGGTTTATCCATGAAGGGGTTTTCAGCCACAAGGGATTGCACGACAGGATCCCCTGCCAAAACCTTTCCTGCCAAGTGGAGCAGCCATGGATTGTGCTGGTAGTTTTGGAAAGCAGAGAACCACATGTGCCAGTCAAGGCGGTAGTGATACGGTGAGATGATACAAGGCCTGCGATCAATTCTGCCCGGTTTGCACTTAAATTCAATCTCTTTCCACTTAGTAGTTGCTGAGATATGCTTATCCATGGTCCCTTCCAAAATAACTTCAGTTCTTTGCTTAGTAATGCTATCACAAAGACATATAATGGACTCTAGTGGACAGTCCAATGTATTGTTATTACAGTAAGACAGTAAGTGTACCTATTAGATATTCAAAGACTTTTTATTATCTAGCAGCTACAAAGAAAGTCTTCAGATTAATTTATACTAGGCCCATGGCTTCACAATGATTATTTCAAGTGTATAAGTTTGAACTTTGAACTTAAATTTAGTACCATGCAGTCTATGATAGTAACCTCTAACCTCCCAAATGCTCCATAAGTGTTGACAATTCTGAGGGAGTCGAAGGAAGTGTTCATCACTTGACGGGAGGAGAAGAGATTTTGGACTACAGGAACACTCGAATAGACTAGGAGGAGTCCAAGGAACACAGAGGATACTTGTCTAATGTAATAGCCTAAGGAGCAATAATAATGTGTGTACAACTTATACTACATAATTACAGCACCAATGATACCATAAAGAGTAGGAAATTTTTGTGGGGTAAAATTTTCATGGATTTCACAAATTTTTTTGCATAATCCTAATGATGAACTATAAAACAATATGTAAAAATTATTATACACCAGTTGTGTTAGACCAATAATAGCTGCATGCATGCATGTATTCACCTAATGGATATTTCTCTCCACGCTTGTCCTTTTCTTGAAGGCACCCAACCTCTGCCACACTCCGAGAAGAAAACAGGCTTTTGAGAAAGAGATCGTCAAAACAGAATATGGAGGGAAGAATGGTCAGCCAATTCAAGAAACTCAAGTTTCCACTCAAGATGAGTACAACCTATGATATAACGATGCCAATTGAAATTATTGTGCATAATCAACCTAAGGAACCATCAATATTTGTTTCTCTCAGCCATATTCGTCTTTGCTATGATTATTATGACTCATTTCCTTCTTAAAACACACATGGAAAGCAATTATAAAAACTATCATGTAGCTAACATTGAAATCAGGTCGTTATAGAGCCAAGTAGCAACAGTTAGCTAAAGTGATGTCTTCTGTCGAGTTTTTTTCATTTAGCATATTGATGATATCACTATGCTGTATCACTGAAGCTACATTTAGAGATTCAAACCGAGAATGCCTGCTGTGGGAAATATCAGTCCAGAACGGAAGCAAATGCATCTGCAGGGATGATCTACCGCATGAAATGAAATGCATTGCTGGAGAGTTGTATTTGGATGTCAATCGTTGCATGACTTATGATAATTTTACTCTGTATGAAGCCTCGTGTCCTTATATCAAGTATCAACACTTGGATAACTATTTGGCTCTAAAAATACCAACAAATCTGTCGCAAATCAATAGCTTCTTTTGTGACCCTCTCAACAGGGAAGGATTGATCTGTGAGCGCTGCAAAGAAGGCTATGGAACATCTGTCCTCACAATTGGATATAAATGTGCTAAATGTTCTCATCTGTGGCGTGGTTGGTTGCTCTACATCTTCTTCCAGTTTGTACCTATTACTATATTCTATCTCATCATTTTCACTCTACAAATCTCGATTGCTACTACGACAATGAGTTGCTTTGTGTTTTGTAGTCAAATGGTAGTTATACCTATTAACTACGATGAACTTGTTATGAACACCATAAATATGAAAGGTACTCCATTTCTACGATTCTTTTTCAAGACCCTCGCAACACTCTATGAACCGTGGAATCTGGATTTCTTTCTGCATGCTCTCCCAGAATTTTGCATCAGTGAGTCAATAAGAGGCATCCATGTGAATGTGCTGCGCTATGTTTCACCTATCTATTTCCTTTTCCTGATAGTCATCACCTACATTATCTTGAAGCTAAATGACTTCAGATGTCAAGTCCCTCTTTTCCAGAAGCTCTTCAAACCTTTAAAGTCATGCATGAGTAGCATAAGATCAATATGGAACCCGAAGGCATCTGTAATAGATGTCATTGCTACTTTATTTCTGCTCTCCTACACTAAAATCATTGTCCGTTCTACATTGATTCTTCGATATTCTCATATCAAGAATCTAAACGAACATCCCCCAAGGATTGAATATAAGGCAGTCCATGTAGATCCCACCATGAAGTTTATGGGATCTTCTCACATCATGTATGTGGTACCAGCAGTGGCTGCTTTAGCCTTTCTTGTTTCCATAGTTCTTCTTTTAAGCTGCTACTCTTTCAGATGCTCACGGAGATTCCTAGCATGCTTTGGTAATGGGACGATACTACAGCACATCCATGTATTCACTGAGAAACTGCAAGGTCATTACAAGGACGGTACTGATAACTCATATGATCTGCGCTTGTTTTCAATTCTCTATCTCATTCTCAGACCCATTCTGATTATGACATCACCATTAATACACATTCCCAGTGCTATCACGTACTTAGTCCGAGGGCTTATCATGTTTGCCTCATCAGTTGCAGTATTAGCAGTTCGACCGTACAAAGTGGAACATTACAACACATACGATGGCTTGCTTCTAGCTCTCTTTGGACTAGTGGGGATCTTAATGCAGTTAATCATCTCAGCAAGTACCACAGAGTTTCATGCTATTGCAGCATTATACTTTCTGGCATTTTTGTTGGCTGTTCCACAGGTTGTGCTGTTTGTACTTATAGCGATCAAGATTGTAAAAGGACTGAAAAGATGGTGCCACAGGCGAAAAAAAGATGTAGTTCTGGGTGACAACTTTGCACACAGTCGGGAGATGAGCACAGAGCAATCGGGAAGAAATGACAGTTTGTGTAACCCAGAGAGAAGTCATTTGTTAGCATAAGCTCCATTGGAAGATTTTTAAAGCAGATGCAGCTTAGTTAGCATCCCATATCGTGTGGATATAACACTAAAAACACAGTCTTTTGCACCTTGTAGATTTTAGTGAGAATAATAATTTTTAGTACTCACAAATAATAAACAGTGACTACAACATGCAACTGGCTGCAAATAGAAAATTAAACAGTTCTCTGAAATACAGATCTAGATTAGATTTGGTGCTAGTTATAGTGACCTATAACATAAGCATCCACTCAACCTTGTACCTTGTAAGATCTGTCACTCTTTATTGAGAACTTCCCACAGCTAGGCAGTAACACGAGAGTCAGTAGCTTTCAGCAAAGATCATCACTACAAGCCTGTCTATTTATGTATGTCAAGCAAGATTTCAATCTGGGAGAAAGACGTATCAAGCTGGGATAGCCATATAACCTATATTAAGTCTAGACCACCCTATTCAGCGACCACCTCTGACTACTTGTTTATGTCCCAATAGTGCTTGTACCATTGATTTGACCTCTGTAAAACAGACCACCTGATCACCTTTTGGTGGCCCCAGAGGTTGTTATATAGACAGTTCACTGTACATTTAACATTAGCTGTTTTCAAGTTAAAATTAACGATGTAGCTGCCTTCCAAATTACAAAAATGCACTACAATAGTCAAGTGTCCTTATTAGCTACTGAAAATGAGTATTACTGAAACTGTATCCATAATGAATTGTGGGGCTATAAGTAAAACCTGCACACTATTATTATTATTGCATGGTATTTGGTTACCTGGAAAAATACCTGCAGAATACCACAGAGCAAGCGAAAGGGAGTCGGACAAGGAAGGAAGATAAAAAATGGAACTATCAGCTCCACAACATGGTTTGCAAGTGTTTCTGCCTTGTGTATGAACTCTGGATTCTGGTGGAGGTAGTAGCTGAGAGGATTAGGCACAGGCTGGGTCTGCTCATATGGCAAAAAAAAAAAAAAAAAAAAAAGACATCAGTAGAAAACTGTGAGTCGTGTATCTGTAGCATGTGAAGGAAAATAAAGAATAAATAAAATAATTGGTGAAAATTATGAACTTAGCACAATTATAATTATAGCTCATAATGATAATTCATACAAGTTAAATCCCTCCAACATTGATCCCCCCTGATCTTGATCAGCCCCTAAAATTAATTACAACATCATGTATGCATGTATAAGAGCCATTTATAGCCTACTAGCACTGCTATCTTCAGTACAGAGGGTAATAGGTTAGATGGGTGACTACTTATTGGTTTTAGTATGAGGAGTTTCACTATTAATTTTTAGAAACCCAAGAGCTGTTGCTATTATGTGACCAGAGGGCAAAGCCGAGGTCATCATAGGCAACAGCTCAGATTGAGGCTGAGGGCATTAACCCACTTAGACTATGACTGGCTAAGCGCAGTAGTAGCCCTTACAACATAATGTAGCTCAATGAGTCCCTTTTATACTGTCAAACATCCAGCAGTCTTGTTGGGCTTCTACAGGATGTAATTAGTGATCATGATTAATTTTTATTTTCATTGTACACTTTTCTACACTTTTCAAGCAATTTCAAGCAATTCAAGTATGCAGTTTTTCCTGATGGCTGGCTGTTTTAAAAACCTTATTGTGGTCAAAACTTCAAAGCATATTACCGATGCCATAGTCTAACAATAGGTAACACTCACTGGAGTGATCTAGACAATAGTATAAACACTGTATGACAATAAACCACAGGTCTCTAAGTTGGAACCATAGCCATAGTCATCAAGTACAGACACTTAGATACCTGCATGCCAAGCAAGTGGTTACTACATGATAAGTTACCTCATGGAATTATTCATGTTAAGTTGTAGTCTAATGATAATTTTGACATCACCCAGCAGTGTGGTTAGGATGATAATCGATATCACCAATAACTATGCCCATATAAGGCATAAGCATAAGCCATAGTGGTAACCACATGATCAATGGTATAGATCCCCATGTATGGCAATGATATTCCCTTCTAAATCTAAACAATTCTGGAAGTCCTTTGGTCTGGACCTAGTTAGTTTTGTTGAACAGAGAGGTCTCCCTTAGTTCTTCCTTGCTCTAATCGTACATGACCTGTAGCCTCGAGTACAGGAAACATTTAATTAAAGCATAATTATAGCAGTGCTAGTGGGCTATAAGATGAGTACAGCATTGGAATAGCCTATAGTATAACAGAATCATCTCACAGTTCCAAGCATGATCCTGAATAAGAGCCAGCGATAACCCCATATGACCACCAGAGGAGTGGGTGTGGCACGTGAAAAGAGGTTAAGACTGATGATGGGACACATGAAGATGGCAAGGAATCCTGTTTCCAGTAGCTGTGACTCCCAACCTGTTGGAATAACGAACAGTAGCACAAGAGTCTCCTGTTATACACTAAAACTCACCAAAGGAGTGTACAAAAACGTGTATGAATGATAATTTATTATATGTAATCATACTTCCTAACTGTCCCGAAACGTCCGGGACAGTCCCGGTGTCATAAAGTTTTGGGGACCCCGTAGTTCTAGGTACCCCCCGTCCCTAAATCTACCGTAGATATGGGGACCCCCTCATAGATATAGGGACCCCCAGTCCTCGCGCTTTATATGCGCTTTATATCTCTACATAGCTGACAAAACAAAAGTGAGGGAGAGTGAAATATTCAGTTCAAGCTGGGTAAGTTAGCCATCTGTAGCTAGTACTTATTTTACTGTTTTAGGGTTGAATAATAGCTATGAGGAAGTGGGCTATTCAGTTTGAGGCTATCATCCATATGGACCACATGCAGTTTTGGCCCTCCAATAGTTTAATATTAAAATACAAAATTACATTATCCTAGCTTGCATTAATTATTATCTATATTAATTTTCAATCACTACTACAACTACTACTATTAGTAAATTTTAGTTTCATAATGCTTATTTAATGATAATAATGATAATAAATAATAATAATAATAATAATAATAATAATAATAATAATAATAATAATAATAATAATAGGTCAGATTCCTCTACCACACTTTCAGCAAAAATCCAACATAGATTTAACGACCTCCAATAGCTAATATATCTGTAGATTCAATGATAAAATATCTGTACTGGCATCCACTAAAAATTTGACACCACTAAATTACCTCATCTGTGACCCCATCCCCAAATGTATGAATCTATTATAGCTAGCTAATTCTAAGTAGCTACAGTACCCTATCTGTAGATATGGGGACCCCATCCCCAAATGTAACTCATCCAGATATACCGTAGGTACCATTTCTCCATCTGTAGATATGGGGACCCCATCCCCAAATGTATGCTTATCATAAAAGATACCTCATCCAGATATACCGTATGTACCATTCTCCATCTGTAGATATGGGGACCCCATCCCCAAATGTATGTTTATCAATAAAGATACCTCATCCAGATATACCGTAGGTACCATTCTCCATTCTGTAGATATGGGGATCCCATCCCCAAATGTATGTTTATCAATAAAGATACCTCATCCAGATATACCGTAGGTACCATTCTCCATCTGTAGATATGGGGACCCCATCCCCAAATGTATGTTGATCAAAGGATATCTCATCCACGAATCTTCATAAATAATTGTAGGAACCTTTTTAGATGGTCTACTTCACTTGTATCTTCTTTCTCCTACTCACGAGGTGGTCTCTCATCTGCAACCTGCTCCTTCGTAATGCTGGCCAAGGATTGCTTGTTTGAAAACCTCTGTTTACCTCTCTGTCTCAGTTTGCAACAGTGAGGCACCCTCAGACATCTTGCCCCAAATTGAAACAGCTAGCTATAGCCTATTATTGTGGTTTATATTACGTATACCAAGCATGCTATATGAATATAGAGGGGAACAGCTTAGTTCCCAGACTGATTTTTTCTCCCCGAGCTTGCTATTAGCAATACTATTGCTACTTGGCCAGATCTGGCTACTTTGGCTGGGGTCCCCATATCTACGCAGGGGTCCCCATATCTACCGTAGATATGGGGACGGAGGTTCCCATATCTACGTAGATTTAGGGATGGGGATCCCCATATCTACGTAGATATGGGGACGGGGGTCCCTGAAATAGGGGGGTCCCCAAAACATTATGACACCGGATTTTTTAGCTCTGTCCCGTCCCGCCACGGAAGTGTAAACTGCCTATTGTTTGTCCCGGAAGCTTCTTTTTAGCGCTACAGACTACGGTAGTTTGTTTACTTAACAGCATAACCAGTCACTAATGAATGCACCACACTGACTGCACAGCACTCAGACAATGCAGTAAGCTAAGACAGCTGCATGTATCAATCAACAGTGCACAAGGTCAATGTCCAGTTCATGAAAACTGTCAGTTCTTGAGTCCTTCTGTCTTCAGTCAGTGGCCAGAATATGGGCGTGGTACAGGGGCGGGACTTCAAAAGTAGGTGTGACTTGTGGTAGAATTTAGTGTCCCTGAAGTTAGTTTCTCAAAGTTGGGAACTATGTGTAATACAACAATATACTATCACATCATGCAATACAGTGGACTCCCTCTAATCCGGCCACCTTTGGGGCCAGCAGAAGTGTCCTGATTAGAGGGATGGCCTCATTGGAGGGGTGGATTAATATTATGAAGTATTATACATTGGGACTTTTTAAAGTGTGGCCTCATTTCAGGGGTCCTGATTAGAGGGAGTTCACTGTATTCCCATGTAGAAATCAAATGAAAAGACATCCAATAACTACTGCAATGGGACAATTTCAGGGAGTCCACATTGAGGAGTCTCACTATAGAAGTGTCATGATTATAAAGTCCACCTTACACATAATATGATTATAAAGACCACCTTAATTGAGGTCTCATTTTACGTCCACCTTGAGGGGTCTCACTAAAGAAGTGTCCTGATTATGATGTCTACCTCAAGTCTTTGAAGGGTCTCACTAAGAAGTGTCCTGATTATGATATCTACCTCAAGTCTTTGAAGGGTCTCACTAAAAAGTGTGAGGGATCTCACACTAAGAAGTGTCCTGATTATTGAGGGGTCTCACTAAGAAGTGTTCACTAAGAAGTGTCCTGATTATTGAGAGGTCTCACTAAGAAGTGTCCTGATTATTGAGGGGTCTTATTACAGAGGTTTCACTATATAAGCTCTTTCACCTTATTTACCCATGCTCACCATCTCTGTCCAACATTCATAATGGAATGATAAAGAATCCACAGGAGTCCAAACAACAGAGCATTTCCAGCTCCCATGAATACGAGTAGAACTGACAGCACCAAGCCACTTCAGGCCAGAGCGTCTAAAGCCAGATCCAGGGAGGCTGTAGGCACCCACCATAAGAGGGAGGGGGCAGCACTGAATGCACTGTAAGTTGTTTTCACATTTGAGGGCACCTGATTATTTTAAAGTGAAAATATTTCTTCAGAGCATGAACAAGTTGGTCTTTAGAAGCTGCAATTACCATTTTAGAAGGCCTAAACACATTACGAGTATTTTCACCCAAACATCTTAAGGCATAGCAAGACACAAACTATGCCTTCAGTTCTACACACTGTGTGACTATTTATGTACTCACTGGCTGAATAGTGATACTGTAGGCAAAACTGTGATCACCATGAAGGGGAGTTGAGCCCAATGAATATTTTGAGTTTTCTGAGACGGTTCAACCAATTTGAACATGATAGTTTAAATTAGTAGTCTCCTTACACATAATAAGAGACTTAATTCTGTTTATCATTGCACAACATATTATACATGCTTAGATTCTGGTACAGTAGACCCTCGCATATCAGGCCGGCTGCTCAGATTATCTTTAGTATAGGGTAAATCATTTACATTTTGACTCGGGGGGTGGGAGGGGCAATTAAACAAATCACAGTTGATATGACATAGCACTGAATTACTATCACTGATTTTCTTATTGTGTTGCCTGGAGATTTGTCCTGTGTCAGACTGTGATTGTCACTGTTGACTCATAATTTTATATGAAATGTTGAAATTCAATTTTAAACACCGAGTTGGTCCTCCTAAGTGTACATTTCAACAATAAGTTTCCGTGTATATACTCAAGGCATTGTATAAACCAGAGAGTAGTAAAATAATCAGTATTTACTATGACATTTCATATCAACAAAAAATTATGACAGTGCATAATAATAGTTATATAATCCAGTTTTCTCTTTCAACTGCCTACATTATGGATTTTTGTACTAGTGAATATCTATACCAATAACAGTGTGTGTGTGTGTGTGTGTGTGTGTGTGTGTGTGTGTGTATGTGTGTGTGTGTGTGTGTGTGTGTGTGTGTGTGTGTGTGTGTGTGCATGTGCGTAGTGTGTACAACAAGCCTGCACCACTAAGCCACTAGAGTCCAAATGATCTTTCCTTTTCAGAAGGTTTGCCTTCACAGGTCCTGCTCTTGTTGGCTACAGGCAGAGTAAGCCAACCATAGGACATATCAGGAGCAGATATTTCAACCATAAGGTATACCTTTTATAATTGTCTAAACATGGGGACATTCAGGGGCTTATTTGTAGCTCTCCCTTCCTTAACTCCGAAGAAGGAATCATATAAGAATCAAACTCTATACTAACCAGCTGATAATCCGAATACTCTATTTAAGTTAAATTTAGCACTATCTGGTAAGACCAGTCCATCTGAACATGTACAGTACTTCAGCAGATTATCATTATTATGTCATTGCAAACATTTTCATGGGTAAATTTTTTGTGGTTTTGAGTTGTGAAAACATTATTTTATCACACAAAAATTTCACATTAGCTCTAATAGTGCAGTACCAGTACTTGTACAGGGTTCTCCCCAGGATTTACTGAAGGCATAGGGGTAAGACCATGATTGCCATAAAAGGGAGGGGCCGAACGATTTCAAGATGGCTCCTAGCTGGTATGGAGAGAGAAGCTAGCCACTGCTTAATACAAATAGTAAGGCATAAAGCATAGAGGGAAGAACTGAAGGCATACTGCAAGACATTAAGGCATAGGGGGAAGAACTGAAGGGATAGTGGCCCACTATACCTCAAGATGCCTGGGGAGAACCCTGTTGTAGCCTCTTTTCAGAAGCCATTAGATCTGTCACTACTTGCTTCATTGTCAGCACTCACCAACAATCAGTTCTATTATGTCAGGGAATTTTACACCTTCAAGGGAGTCCAAAAAAGTAGTGATGATTTCCTTATAGGAACAATAACATTGCAAAAGAAGAAAGATGACCACAATATCACATTACAATTCAAAGGAAGAGTACAATACCACAAACTAGCTGGGTAATTACATAACATTTCCAGACTGCATTAGGTAAGGGGTTGATATGCTGGCATAATATGCTGGCATAATATGCTGCTGGCATAATATGCTGGCATAATAATAGGGAGCAGCATAATAGGCAGAATACCATGTTATTATTTACATAAATTATAGGCTTAAAGCTCACTTATTCTCCCTAGTCCTTGCCTTGATGATTAAGTTCTAGCATCTTGGCATCCAATTGATACTAGTATTTGAGTGAGTTTTATTTATTTATTTACTTTTTAAAGAATCCTTCAGGGATCAGCAAGAAAACTGCACCGTAGAATAGAATAATAAGCCCAAAAATGAGCATTTTAGCGACTACATGCAGTAAAATTATACCACCAGAACAGGAAGTTGTATTCCACTCTTAGCTACTCAATTAGAACAAACAAAGAATAATTTATTTTCTTTAAATGCATGCCTGTAGTGATTATTTTCATGGAAAATTTTCAGCAATCAAAAGGAAAATCTGAGATTTGGGGTCAAAAATGTAAGAGAGCAAGCATGCATGCTGGTATTGATACTAGTTATCTGGTTCAACAACGAAAGTTTAAAAATGAATTACCATGTACAAAATGGCTAGTGCACTGTTACAAAAATTATCAACTCTGTATTATTATTATATATACCCAATAATTTTCATCAACCATGCAAGTCTGCCTGTCAAATATACAATTGCAAGTTGAAAAAAGGAACTTAGAATTTAGAAACCGGCCTAGAGTGACTTGCATGTATTTGAACCACCATACTTACATGCCCATATCCTAGAATTCCTATACGGAAGCCTTACAGCTCTGAACATGTATGCATGCATGTTCAAAAAAGAACCAAATGAATGAATGATTTCTTTTATGTATGTAAGTTATGGCAATTTACTTTTAAGGATTGCTATAACTTTATGCAGAGTCTGCCACTGATTTGATTTCAGATCTATACTTAGAAGGGTAAACATCCTGGCACTAGTTGTTGGTTTGCCTTTCTGTCTCCTCTTCATAGTCTATGTTTGTGAAGCTGTTATTAATCTTGATAATATCATGTGTAGATTGGGTTCTTTCCTGAAGATAAGCTTACTTTCTGGAACTTTACCTCGAGGTTGAGTCAGCCCTTAACTACTCTCTCTTGTAAACATGTACATGAGGCATATACATAGCTCATCAAAACCCATGGAACAAGTGGCACCCATGAATCATGAAGCATTTATTCCTGTCTCTAATGGCTTGCACTTTAAAGTCCAGCTTTATAGACTATGGTGAAATTTGGTTCATTAATTTTTACTCATTAATTTTAATGATGTTATCCATGGATTATGCAAGTAAATAACTTCTTTCTGTACTACACACATTATTTGGTTGTGTGACACTGCAATATCTATCACTGTTCATCATGCGATCAGGGAAGAAGTCGTCACCAATGGTAGTTATCTCCAGGTGTTGATGCTGTCTCTTGCATCTTCTTTTCAGTCCTTGTACGATCTTGATCACTATGAATACGAGCAACACAATTTGTGGTATGGCCATTGAAAAAGCCAGTGAGTATAATGCTGAAATAACATGAAACTGTGCATGTGAAGTACTTGCTAAGTGCATTAAGATTCCCTGTAGTCCAAAAAGAGCTAGAAGCAAGCCATCGTATATGCTGTAATGTTCCACTTTGTACGGTCGAACTGCTAACACTGCAACTGATGAGGCAAATAAGATAAGCCCTCGGACTAAATACATAATAGTACTGGGAATGTGTATATATGGTGACGTCACTATAAGAATGGGTCTGAGAATGAGATAGAGAATTGAAAACAAGCGTAGATCATATGAGTTATCAGTACCGTCCTTGTAATGACCTTGTAGCTTCTCAGTGAATACATGGATGTGCTGTAGTATTATCCCATTACCAAAGCATGCTAGGAATCTCCTGAAACACTTGAAAGGGTAGCAGATCAATAGAAGAAGTATGGCTACAAGGAAGGCTGAAGCAGCCACTGCTGGTACCACAAATGTGATGTGAGAAGACCCCATAAACTTCATGGTAGGATCTATGTGGACTGCCTTATATTCTATCCTTGGGGGGTGTTCACTTAGATTCTTGATGTGAGAATATCGAAAGACTAACATGGAACTGACAATGGTTTTAGTGTAGGAGAGCAGAAATAAAGTTGCAATGACGTCAATTACAGATGCCTTCGGGTTCCATATTGATCTTATGCTACTCGTGCATGACTTGAAAGGTTTGAAGAGCTTCTGGAAAAGAGGAACTTGACACGTGAAGTTGTTTAACTTCAAGATCATGTAGGTGATGACTATCAGGAAAAGGAAGTAGATAGGTGAAACATAGCGCAGCATATTCACATGGATGCCTCTTATTGACTCACTGATGCAAAACTCAGGGAGAACATGCAGAAAGAAATCCAGATTCCACGGTTCATAGAGTGTTGCAAGAGTCTTGAAAAAGAATTGTAGAAATGGAGTACCCCTCATATTTATGGTGTTCATAACAAATTCATCATAGTTAAGAGGTGCAACTACCATTTGACTATAAAACACGAAACAATTCATTGTCGTAGTAGCAATCGAGATTTGTAGAGTAAAAATGATGAGATAGAATATAGTGATAGGTACAAACTGGAAGAAGATGTAGAGCAACCAGCCACGCCACAGATGAGAACATTTAGCACACTTGTATCCAAATGTGAGGACAGATGTTCCATAGCCTTCTTTGCAGCGCTCACAGATCAATCCTTCCCTGTTGAGAGGGTCACAAAAGAAGCTATTGATATGTGATAGATTTGTGGGTATTTTCAGAGCCGAATAGTTACCCAAGTGTTGGTATTTGATATAAGGACACGAGGCTTCGTACAGAGTGGAATTATCATAAGTCATGCAGCGATTGACATCCAAATACAACTCTCCAACAATGCACTTCATTTCATGCAGTAGATCATCCCTGCAGATGCATTTACTTCCATTTTGAACTGATACTTCCCATGGCAGGCATTCCTTCTTCGTGATAGTTGTCCCAGTGCTGCAGGAAACTAATACCAGTAGGGAGAGTCCAATAGCAGTCATTGTAAAGACCTTCTTCTTTCTTTGCTATGAGTAGTTAAGCTGGGATGCTGGGCTACTTTTATAAGCTTTCAGAAACAATTAAATTTGTCACTAATGAATAATTTAATTGTCTGTAGAATTTGCCACCACTCAGTTCTAATTGAGCACTTTTGGGAGTTGCATGCTTTCAAAGTTTGAAGTGGGTATCCATAGTGATATTAGCTAGCTATTTCCTTAGGAACAAAAACATGGCTTCAAAAAGTAGACACTAAAATACCACAAACTAGCTAGTTATACCATCAGAACAGGAAATTGTATCAGCTGAACCAAAATGTATATGTCCTGCATCTTTGGATGAATTCTGTAGTGATTATTTTCATACAGCAAGTAGCTACAGAGAAAATCCGAGATTTGGGGTCAAAGGTCAAATACTAGTTGCCCTGGTTCAACAGCAACAAAAATTGAAGAGCCTCTTATTATAGCTAGAAATGCATGTTCATGAGAACCATACCAGTTCTCAAAATTATATACTTCATATTGTTTCTGATTATAGCTAGAATTGATATTGCACATGCACGCACACGTCATCATCATTATATCACATGTATGAACTGTGCACAAATTATTTAGAACAGCAGGTTTGTATTATCCGGGTGGCAAGCTAGCCACATTGCTATCCTTTCGATTTGTACCATTTCCACCCTTGACCTTCCAGAATGGGACGTAGCTGACTATAATATTACACATGCACATCATCACATAACTGTGCATTAATTATTTAGAACAGCAGGTTTGTATTATAGCTATAGCTATTCTTTCAATTTGTACCACTTCCACCCTTGACCTTCCAGAATGGGACGTAGCTGACTTGCTGCTACTGGAGGGAAATATTCTCCTATCAACTCCCTCTGCCACCACTTGCCCTGTTTAGCCGCCTCACTCCCCAGCACAGTGTATTGGTAGCGATAGTGCTGAGCTCGAATAAATCTATAATCAAAGTTGAGTTCTGCATCTAATGGGAAATTTCATTAGTGTTATGTATTATTATGTAAGCTGTATAATGAAACTTGCACTTCAGACGTCTACAGAAAATAACCACCTGAGTGGAAGTGGTTTTTCTGGTGGGATCTGTCTTAGTAGTATCCATGGATACAAGCTCAACTGTCATCTAACTGCTGTGTGGTTACAGTATTTATACTATCAATTACCGGACACTTTTTTTGGTTTATATACCTATCAAAAGAGAGCCCATTGAAAACTGATTCAGAATCCTGAAAGTTTGACTTCTATAAATGGAGACACAGACAGGGGAAGGATAGAACTTTCTGTCTTCCAACTTTGACAACCGTAACTACCATAAACTGGTAGCCGTCTGACTTTTTCCTGAATATTGATTTTTTTTTCGGATACCTGCTTTAATGATGTATATGAATTAATGGCCATTTCTTCCATAGGAGCAATCAGCACAATAATAGATAGGCCCATGGAAGCATCAGCACAATAATAGATAGGCCCATGGAAGCATCAGCACAATAGCTAATAGACAGGCCCATGGAAACATCAGCACAATAATTAATAGAGCCCATGGAAGCATCAGTATAATATCATAGCTCCATGGATGCATCAGCACAATATTATGACTAATCCATGGAAGTACGTATCAGCACAATATTATGGCTAATCCATGGAAGTATCAGCACAATACTATGGCTAATAGACAGGCCCATAAAGTAATTTTTGTACTCGCCTGTAGACTAAGTGATCAATTATCAGACGGATCAATTACCGAACACTTTTTCTGGCATCTGGTTTATACCAGTATCTATGTATGATTGATCAAAGGATAGCCCATTGAAAACTCATTCAGAATCCTGAATGGCTGTTAATTCTTAATAGTGGAGCAGCCATGGATTGTGCTGATAATTTTGGAAAGCAGAGAACCACATGAGCCAGTCAAGGCGGTAGTGATACGGTGAGATGATACAAGGCCTGCGATCAATTCTGCCCGGCTTGCACTTAAATTCAATCTCTTTCCACTTAGTAGTTCCTGAGATATACTTATTCATGGTCCCTTCCAAAACGACTTCAGTTCTTCTCTAGTGGACAGTCCAATGAATACTGCATTAGCAAGTATGTGTACCTACTATATAGCGAGAATTTTTCGTGGGTCAAATTTTCGTGGTCTTGCAAATATTGATGTATGAGCCATATCCCTTATTCTCGTGTATTATTTTTACAAAACCATCGAAAATTTTGACCAACGAAAAATTTCGCTATACAGTATTAGTTATTCAAAAACTTTCATGTAGCTATTAATAACTAGCAGCTACAAAGAAAGTCTTCAGATTAATTCCAATATATTGATACTAGGCCCATGGTTTCACAATGGTATAGGTGTGAACTTTGAACTTAAATTTAGTACCATGCAGCCTATAACAACCTCTGAGTCTAACCTCTCAAATGCTCCATAAGTGTTGACAATTCTGAGGGAGTCGAAGGAAGTGTTCATCACTTGATGGGAGGAGAAGAGATTTTGGACTACAGGAACACTCAAATAGATTAGGAGGAGTCCAAGGAACACAGAGGATACTTGTCTAATATAATAGCCTAAGGAGCAATAATTATAATGTGTGTATAACTTATACTACTTAATGAGCGCAAAACAATCTTCTAAATAAAAAGTGAAGCATAAAATTTAGCTGCATTCCTATCACTCCTAATTTCAATAACCACGCCTATATCACCCAACTTTAATCCCTACTCTTCACTCCCCCTTCAGCAACAAGTGAGTCAAGTAACCCTTTACCCGTACCCATCACCAAACTCAAGAATCACAGCACTATTCCTACTTCACTCCTAGGCCTCCTAATGGGTGTGGTTATTGAAATTAGGAGGCCTAGGAGTGAAGTAGGAATAGTACTAATATTATTGCTGCGATTCTTGAGTTTGGTGATGGGTACGGGTAAGGGGTTACATGACTCACTTATTGCTGAACGGGGAGTGAAGAGTAGGGATTTAAGTTGGGAGGCGTGATTATTGAAATTAGGAGTGCTAGGAGTGATAGGAATGCAGCTAAATTTTATGGCTATCCCTACTTCACTTTTATTTAGAAGAAATTTTTTTATGCTCACTTTATAGCTAAGTCTGAGTAGCTACAGCTGAAAAACTGCTCTGCTGTTTTTCCTAGTTAGCTACACTATAATTATTCACCAGAGCTTAAACTCTAGGATTTGGGTGAGTTAATTTTAGATCCAAGTAGCTAACTTCCTTAGAAGGATAAAGTATCCTGGCACCAGTCGTTGGTTTGCTTTCTTCAGGGTCCAATGTTTGTGAAGCTGTCATTTGATTATTGTCTCAGAAGCATGTACTTCCCTGATGATCAGTATCAAACTGGAAACACACAATACTTATTTTAATTTTCTTTGTTTGAGGTCTAGTTAGTCATGTTAGCTAAAATTGTATTATTAAATTTTTGTAGCTATGAAAATTACTCAAGTCCATGGAACCAGAAAAACCCGAATAACCTGTTAAGATCACTAGCAATGGAAACCATGATGAAACTATGAATATGATATTTCTAATGGTTAATGATGTTATCTGTGGATTGTACAAGTAAATAGCTTCTTTCTGTACTACACACACTATTTGGTTGTGTGACACTGCAATATCTATCACTGTTCATCATGCGATCAGGGAAGAAGTCGTCACCAACAGTAGTTCTCTCCAGGTATTGATGCCGTCTCTTGCATCTTCTTTTCAGTCCTTGTACGATCTTGATCACTATGAATGTGAGCAACATAATTTGTGGTATGGCCAACGAGAAAGCCAGTGAGTATAATGCTGCAATAGCATAAGATTGTGCATGTGCTGAGATGATTAAGTGCATTAAGATGCCCTGTAGTCCAATAAGAGCTAGAAGCAAGCCATCATATATGCTGTAATGTTCCACTTTGTAGGGTCGAACTGCTAACACTGCAACTGATGAGGCAAATAAGATAAGCCCTCGGACTAAGTACGTGATAGTACTGGGAATGTGTATATATGATGACGTCACAATAAGAATGGGTCTGAGAATGAGATAGAGAATTGAAAACAGGCGCAGATCATACGAATTATCAGTACCGTCCTTGTAATGACCTTGCAGTTTCTCAGTGAATACATGGATGTGCTGTAGTATTGTCCCATTACCAAAGCATGCTAGAAATCTCCTAAAACACTTGAAAGGGTAGCAGATCAATAGAAGAAGTATGGAAACAAAGAAGGCTGAAGCAGCCACTGCTGGTACCACAAATGTGATGTGAGAAGATCCCATAAACTTCATGGTAGGATCTATGTGGACTGCCTTATATTCTATCCTTGGGGGGTGTTCATTTAGATTCTTGATGAAAGATTAACATGGAACTGACGATGGTTTTAGTGTAGGAGAGCAGAAATAAAGTTGCAATGACGTCAATTACAGATGCCTTCGGGTTCTATATTGATCTTATGCTACTCATGCAGGACTTGAAAGGTTTGAAGAGCTTCTGGAAAAGAGAGACTTGACACGTGAAGTTGTTTAACTTCAAGATCATGTAGGTGATGACTATCAGGAAAAGGAAGTAGATAGGTGAAACATAACGCAGCATGTTCACATGGATGCCTCTTATTGACTCACTGATGCAAAATTCTGGGAGAACATGGAGAAAGAAATCCAAATTCCACGGTTCATAGAGTGTTGCAAGGGTCTTGAAAAAGAATTGTAGAAATGGAGTACCTTTCATATTTATGGTGTTCATAACAAGTTCATCGTAGTTAAGAGGTGTAACTACCATTCGACAATAAAACACGAAACAATTCATTGTTGTAGTAGCAATCGAGATTTGTAGAGTAAAAATGATGAGATAGAATATGGTGATAGGTACAAACTGGAAGAAGATGTAGAGCATCCAACCATGCCACAGATGAGAACATTTAGCACACTTGTATCCAAATGTGAGAACAGATATTCCATAGCCTTCTTTGCAGCGCTCACAGATCAATCCTTCCCTGTTGAGAGGGTCACAAAAGAAGTTGTTGATAAGTGATAGATTTGTGGGTATTTTCAGAGCTGAATAGTTATCCAAGTGTTGATACTTGATATAAGGGCACGAGGCTTCATACAGAGTGGAATTATCATAAGTCATGCAGCGATTGACATTCAAATACAACTCTCCAGCAATGCACTTCATTTCATGCGGTAGATCATCCCTGCAGATGCATTTGCTTCCATTTTGAACTGATACTTCCCACGGCAGGCATTCTTTCTTCATGATAGTGGCCCCAGTGCTGCAGGAAACTAATACCAGCAGGGAGAGTCCAATAGCAGACATTGTAAACTAGACCTTTTTCTTTCTTTGCTATGAGTATAATCAAGCTGGCATGGCTACTTTTATTTCATAAGCTTTCAGAAGCCATTAGATTTGAAACTAAGGTTCTCTGTAATTTTTGGGAGTCAATACTGGGAAGTGGGTATCCATAGTGATATTATTTCCTTAATATATAGCAGCTTGCACTAAGATACAAAGTACCTGACTGTGGATGTACATTATGAAACCACACTACAGACCACTTACACTACAGACCACTTGATGACTCACCAGCACTGCAGCCACAAAACCACGTACCCACAGTGCACTGTGACATTCAGTCATATTTCATTTCTGACAATGTTTTGTGCATACCTTATCATATAATTACAGACAGCAACTTAAAAATTAGGGAGCACATCAAGATATCCGGTGTACTAAAGTTGATCAGTTTAGAGAAAGTTAGAAAAGTAGTGCCAATAAAACTTGTACAACTTTTTATTCGTTCAACATACAAGCAATCTGATTGCTCCACACTATAAAGAAAGGGCAATTTAAGCCTCCATTCAAGTCTCAGAAACCTTTTATGAGTAGAAAGTTTGCTGTGTCACTTCATTGTCCTGCAGTTCAGTGTGTGTTCAAGCTAGACTTTAGTTTTTTTGCATGATTTCATACCACATGCAAAGTAATCCATTTTGCATCGAGATGTCCGATGTACTGAAAATAGGTATCAATGCCAAAATCTCACTAGTTAGCCCTGCCACATCAGAAAGAGCACTGAGTTATTAAAGGTAAAGAGAATGATCACCAACCTTTCATTTAGTAAGTATCAAAAAATGAAAGCACTAGCTGAAAGCATATCTAAAATGCAGTAATGTAAAAAAAAAAAAAAAAAAAAAAAACACACATGGCTTCAAACCACAATAGCTACCACAAACTAGCTGTATGCATGATGAACAAACCACAAACCACTTTTAAAATTATACTGGAAATTCCACTCTCAGCTGTAATGTCCTGTATATTTCATATGCCTGTAGTGATTGTTTTCAAGGAAAGTTTTCACAAATAGCTAAAAGGTTAGCTCAGAGAAAATCCAAGATTTGGGGTCAAAGGTCAAATACTAGTTGCTTGGTTCAACAATAAAAAATTGAAGTACAGAATAGTGAGAAAACTAATTACAAGTATCACTATAACAAATTAACACTGAATTAATATTTTCATCAACCATGCAAGTCTGTAGTCTCACGTAGCCAGACCCAATTCTTTCATTTTTATAAAGAATTGGGTCTGGCTACAGTGAGACTAGCAAGCCTGCTTGTCATATAATATACTTAGCTACATGCCCATCATCTATACTATATTATATCCTGCAGAATAACAAAGCTACTAATGTGACATTACTTGATAGAAGCCTTACTATTACAGCTAGGATGCATACCAGTCCTCAAGTCATACTGTATGATTTCCAATAATAAAACATTAAGATAGAAATTGATTGCTCATGCACATCATCATAACTGTGCACAAATTATTTAGAATAGCAGGTTTGTATTATCCAGGTAGCTATAGCTATTCTTTCAATTTGTACCACTTCCACCCTTGACCTTCCAGAATGGGACGTAGCTGACTTGCTGCTACTGGAGGGAAATATTCTCCTATCAACTCCCTCTGCCACCACTTGCCCTGTTTAGCTGCCTCACTCCCCAGCACAGTGTATTGGTAGCGATAGTGCTGAGCTCGAATAAATCTATAATCAAAGTTGAGAATCATAAAAGCTCTGCATCGAATGGGTTAGTGCTATGCTGTATAATGTAAGTTGCACTTCAACTATTTCACTACAAGTTATACTGCTAAGGCATCCATAAACAACTTCCTGAGTGTATCCTGTAGAAGTACTAACCTGTGGCTTTTACTATGTTTACACTAGGGGATGGGATTGATACAAGCTCAACTGTCGTCTAACTGCTGGATCTGGAAGTTACTTCTAACTAGCTACTTGCTGTGTGGTTACAGTGTTTATACTAGAGTAAGTGATCAATTACCAGGCACTTTTCTGGCATCTGGTTCTATGATTTAGGTATCAAAAGATAGCCCATTGAAAACTGATTCAGAATCCTGATTTTCAGTCATGGCTGTTAATTCATAATTGATTTTATACATCATTAAAGCAGGTGTCCGAGAAAAAAATCAGTAATCAGATATAAGTATCAGAGAGTACGATAGTACTCAATGAGATATATACCTAGGAGGTTTATCCATGAAGGGGTTTTCAGCCACAAGGGATTGCACGACAGGATCCCCTGCCAACACCTTTCCTGCCAAGTGGAGCAGCCATGGATTGTGCTGGTAGTTTTGGAAAGCAGAGAACCACATGAGCCAGTCAAGGCGGTAGTGATACGGTGAGATGATACAAGGCCTGCGATCAATTCTGCCTGGTTTGCACTTAAATTCAATCTCTCTCCACTTAGTAGTTGCTGAGATATGCTTATCCATGGTCCCTTCCAAAACGACTTCAGTTCTTTGCTTAGTAATGCTATTACAAAGACATATAATGAACTCTAGTGGACAGTCCAATGAATACTGTATTAGTTATTACAGTAAGTTTACCTACCATATAGCACAAATTTTTGTGGGTCAAATTTTTCGTGGTTTTGCAAAATATTGATGTATGACCCCTTATTCTTGATGAAATCCACGAAATATTTGACCCACGAAAATTTTTCGCTATACAGTATTAGCTATTCAAAAATTTTACAAAGAAAGTCTTCAGATTAATTCCAATATATTGATACAAGGCCCATGGCTTCACAAGCATATAAATGTGAACTTTGAACTTAATTTAGTACCATGCAGTCTATAACAGTAACCTCTAACCTCCCAAATGCTCCATAAGTGTTGACAATTCTGAAGGAGTCGAAGGAAGTGTTCATCACTTGACGGGAGGAGAAGAGATTTTGGACTACAGGAACACTCAAATAGACTAGGAGGAGTCCAAGGAACACAGAGGACACTTGTCTAATGTAATAGCCTAAGGAGCAATAATAATGTGTGTACAACTTATACTACATAATTACAGCACCAATGATACCATAAAGAGTAGGAAATTTTTGTGGGGTAAAATTTTCATGGATTTCACAAATTTTTTTGCATAATCCTAATGATGAACTATAAAACAATATGTAAAAATTATTATACACCAGTTGTGTTAGACCAATAATAGCTGCATGCATGCATGTATTCACCTAATGGATATTTCTCTCCACGCTTGTCCTTTTCTTGAAGGCACCCAACCTCTGCCACACTCCGAGAAGAAAACAGGCTTTTGAGAAAGAGATCGTCAAAACAGAATATGGAGGGAAGAATGGTCAGCCAATTCAAGAAACTCAAGTTTCCACTCAAGATGAGTACAACCTATGATATAACGATGCCAATTGAAATTATTGTGCATAATCAACCTAAGGAACCATCAATATTTGTTTCTTTCAGCCGTATTTGTCTTTGCTATGATTATTATGACTCATTTCCTTCTTAAAACACACACACATGGAAACTGAATTGAAAGCAATTATCAAAACTATCGTGTATGTAGCTAACATTGAAATCAGGTCATTATGCAGCCAAGTAGCAACAGTTAGCTATAGTGATGTCTTCTGTCGAGTTTTTTTCATTTTGCATATTGATGATATCACTATGCTGTATCACTGAAGCTACATTTAGAGATTCGAACCGAGAATGCCTGCTGTGGGAAATATCAGTCCAGAACGGAAGCAAATGCATCTGCAGGGATGATCTACCGCATGAAATGAAATGCATTGCTGGAGAGTTGTATTTGGATGTCAATCGTTGCATGACTTATGATAATTTTACTCTGTATGAAGCCTCGTGTCCTTATATCAAGTATCAACACTTGGATAACTATTTGGCTCTGAAAATACCAACAAATCTGTCGCAAATCAATAGCTTCTTTTGTGACCCTCTCAACAGGGAAGGATTGATCTGTGAGCGCTGCAAAGAAGGCTATGGGACATCTGTCCTCACAATTGGATATAAATGTGCTGAATGTTCTCATCTGTGGCGTGGTTGGTTGCTCTACATCTTCTTCCAGTTTGTACCTATCACTATATTCTATCTCATCATTTTTACTCTACAAATCTCAATTGCTACCACGACAATGAGTTGCTTTGTGTTTTGTAGTCAAATGGTAGTTACACCTCTTAACTACGATGAACTTGTTATGAACACCATAAATATGAAAGGTACTCCATTTCTAAGATTTTTTTTCAAGACTCTCACAACACTCTATGAACCGTGGAATCTGGATTTCTTTCTGCATGTTCTCCCAGAATTTTGCATCAGTGAGTCAATAAGAAGCATCCATGTAAATATGCTGCACTATGTTTCACCTATCTACTTCCTTTTCCTGATAGTCATCACCTACATGATCTTGAAGCTAAATGACTTCAGATGTCAAGTCCCTCTTTTCCAGAAGCTCTTCAAACCTTTCAAGTCATGCATGAGTAGCATAAGATCAATATGGAACCCGAAGGCATCTGTAATTGACGTCATTGCTACTTTATTTCTGCTATCTTGCACTAAAATCATTGTCAGTTCTGCATTGATTCTTCGATATTCTCATATCAAGAATCTAAATGAACATCCCCCAAGGATTGAATATAAGGCAGTCCATGTAGATCCCACCATGAAGTTTATGGGGTCTTCTCACATCACATATGTGGTACCAGCAGTGGCTGCTTTAGCCTTCCTTGTTTCCATACTTCTTCTTTTGAGCTGCTACTCTTTCAAGTGTTTTAGGAGATTCCTAGCATGCTTTGGTAATGGGACGATACTACAGCACATCCATGTATTCACTGAGAAACTGCAAGGTCATTATAAGGATGGTACTGATAACTCATATGATCTGCGCTTGTTTTCAATTCTCTATCTCATTCTCAGACCCATTCTGATTATGACGTCAACATATATACACATTCCTAATGCTATCACGTTCTTAGTCCGAGGGCTTATCTTATTTTCCTCATCAGTTGCAGTGTTAGCAGTTCGACCGTACAAAGTGGAACATTACAACACATACGATGGCTTGCTTCTAGCTCTCTTTGGACTACAGAGCATCTTAATGCAGTTAATCATCTCAGCAAGTACCATAGAGTTTCATGTTATTACAGCATTATACTTTCTGGCTTTTTTGTTGGCTGTTCCACAGGTTGTGCTGTTTGTATTTATAGCGATCAAGATTGTAAAAGGACTGAAAAGATGGTGCCACAGGCGAAAAAAAGATGTAGTTCTGAGCGACGACTTTGCACACAGTCGGGAGATGAGCACAGAGCAATCGGGAAGAAATGACAGTTTGTGTAACCCAGAGAGAAGTCATTTGTTAGCATAAGCTCCATTGGAAGATTTTTAAAGCAGATGCAGCTTAGTTAGCATTGGATATAACACTAAAAACACAGTCTTTTGCACCTTGTAGATTTTAGTGAGAATAATAATTTTTAGTACCCACAAATAACAAACAGTGACTACAACATGCAACTGACTGCAAATAGAAAAATAAACAGTTCTCTGAAATGCAGATCTAGATAAGATTTAGTGCTACCTATAGTATATAGCCTCGTCCCCCCAGGTCCTCTTTTTAGTTATGAATGTGGAGGGCCTGGTATGCGAAGTCACGGGGGGGTAGAACCGTCTTAATTGGGCGTGGGCAGTGCACGAGAGCATTATGACCATGCCCACGCATTTGGGCTACGGACAGGATCGACCTAAAGGCACCAGGTGTTCAGAAGAACTTCTGCTGTTTCTCTACAACAAAAAGACCAATTCGCTATGGCTATAAAACCAAGGACTTACTAAAACTCGTGAAGAATTCTGAGGCCGATCTATTTATAATCCAGCTGAGCCTAAAATCTAGACTACTCGATCTAGACGATAGGCAGCTCCGATACTATCTGCTGCTAGGCTAGCAAAGCGTAGCAAAACTCGAATTCAGTGGCAGCTCAATGGCTCAACGCCTCTTCTTTCTAAGGCCTGGCCAGGCCATGTTGCGATGGGAATGCGTTTCCTTGGACACACCCACGCTATGGGGTTTCTATGATTTTGCGATATTTTCGCGTACCAGGCCCTCCACAATCATAATTAAAAAGGAGGGCCTGGGGACGAGGCTATATAGTATAAGCATCCACTCAACCTTGTACCTTGTACCTTGTAAGATCTGTCACTCTTTATTGAGAACTTCCCACAGCTAGGCAGTAACACGAGAGTCAGTATAGCTTTCAGCAAAGATCGCCACTACAAGCCTGTCTATTTATGTATACTAAGCAAGATTTCAATCTGGGAGAAAGATGTATCAAGCTGGGATAGCCATATAACCTGTATTAAGTCTAGAGACCACCTCTGACTACTTGTTTATCCCAATAGTGCTTTTATCATTGATTTGACCTCTGTAAAAGAGACCACCTGACCACCTTTTGGTGGCCCCAGAGGTTGCTATATAAACAGGTTCACTGTACATTTAACATCAATGGCTGTGTTTTCAAGTCAAAATTAATATAATGTAGCTGCCTTCCAAATTACAAAGATGCACTACAATAGTGTCCTTATTAAACTATAGAGCTACTGAAAATGAAACTGTATCCATAATGAATTGTTACCTGATATTGTGGGGCTATAAGTAATACCTGCACACTATTATTATCATTGCATGGTACTTGGTTACCTGGAAAAATACCTGCAGAATACCACAGATCAAGCGAAAGGGACGAGGAAGGAAGATAAAAAATGGAACTATCAGCTCCACAACATGGTTTGCAAGTGTTTCTGCCTTGTGTATGAACTCTGGATTCTGGTGGAGGTAGTAGCTGAGAGGATTAGGCACAGGCTGGGTCTGCTCGTATGGCAAAAAAAAAAAAAAAAAAAGAAAAGAAAAAAAGAAGACATCAGTAGAAAACTGTGAGTCGTATATCTGTAGACTATGTGAAGAAAAATAAAGGTTTAATATTTGGGGAGGAAGTTTAATACTGAAATGAAACTGTTCTATATTGAATGGAAAAAAACCTTTTATATACTTTAATTTATGCCAGAAATAACGTCCTAAAATTTTCCAAATAGTCGCCATTTCATCTCTTTCTAGTAGAATACTGTTAGCTAGCTTTTATGCATCATATAAAATAATTGGTGAAAATTATTAACTTAGCATAATTATATACCTCATAATGATAATTCATACAAGTTAAATCCCTCCAACATTGATCCCCCCTGATCTTGATCAGCCCCTAAAATTAATTACAACATCATGTACGCATGTATAAGAGCCATTTATAACCTACTAGCACTGCTATCTTCACTTCAGTACAGAGGGTGATATATGTATAGGTTAGATCACCACAGTGAGTGACTACGAGGTTCACCTATTGGTTTACAATAAGTAACACTCACTGGAGTGATCTAACCGACTTAGATACCTGCATGCCAAGCAAGTGGTTACTACACATAGTTACCTCATTATATGGAATTATTCATGTTGTAGTCTAATGATAATTTGACATCACCCAGCTGTGTAGTTAATGATATCACTGATAACTATGCCCATATAAGGCATAAGCATGAGCCATAGTGGTAACCTGTTTACATGCATTTTGCACTGAAGGTAGATCCCCATGCTGAGTCTATATGGCAATGATATTCCCTTCTAGATCTAAACAATTTTGGAAGTCCTTTGGTCTGGACCTAGTTGGTTTTTGTTGAACAGAGAGGTCTCCCTCAGTTCTTCCTTGCTCTAATTGTACATGACCTGTAGCCTCGAGTACAGGAAACATTTAATTAAAGCATAATTACCCTGCGCACGCATGTGCAGCAAGGGGAAAATTATTGGGGTGGGCACGATAGGTAGTATTATAATAATGTGTACAAAAGTAAAATCTCTGAATGCCATCTTGGCGGATGACTTATGTTGTAAAGCGCTGGTCGAGGCTTCTTCTTCCACTTTGTAGCCTAATGCTTCAGTCACAGTGTTCAATAACGCTTTCTGCACTCAACAATCCTGCAGTTTCTATTAAAGCACACTTCACAAACCACACCCACCATTATTATTAATTTGGCAATTACGGTCAAGTCAGCTGACGTAACATGAACAGATATTGAGCTGTGCTACTACTGGTGTGTCTGTCTAGACTATAAAGCTACAACTATCTTTCAAGTTTAGTGTGTATCGGTCAAGTGTCTGCCTAAGCTCAAGTTTGTGTCTATCGGTGAACTAGTTCAGCCAAATTAGCTGGTCGGTCATTATCAGCTAGCTCCAGTGTCTGGTGCTGCTAAGCTCTAGTCACACATACACACAGCTATTGCGCGGGGTACATGTGTTCACTAAACTCTAGTCATAGCAGTGCTAGTAGGCTATAAGATGAGTACAGCATTGGAATAGCCTATAGTATAACAGAATCATCTCACAGCTCCAAGCATGATCCTGAATAAGAGCCAGCGATAGCCCCATATGACCACCAGAGGAGTGGGTGTGGCATGTGAAAAGGGGTTAAGACTGATGATGGGGCACATGAAGATGGCAAGGAATCCTGTTTCCAGTAGCTGTGACTCCCAGCCTGTTGGAATAATGAACAGTAGCACAAGAGTCTCCTGTTATACACTAAAACTCACCAAAGGAGTACCTAAGAGTGTACAAAACGTGTATAAATGATTATTATTATGATACAACAATTATACTATGTGGCCAGGAGAAGTGTCCTGATTAGAGGGATGGCCTCATTTCAGGGGTGGATTTGTATTATGAAAGTGTGGCCTCATTTCAGGGGTCCTGATTAGAGGGAGTTCACTGTATTCCCATGTAGAATTTTTTTTTAGGCCAATAACTACTGGAATGACTATCTATTTCAGGGAGTTCACATCGAGGAGTCTCATTATAGATTATAAAGTCCACCTTACACATATGATCATAAAGACCACCTTAATTGAGGTCTCACTTAATGTCCACCTTGAGGGGTCTCACTAAAGAAGTGTCCTGATTATGATATCTACCTCGAGTCTTTGAAGGGTCTCACTAAGAAGTGTCCTGATTATTGAGGGGTCTCACTAAGAAGTGTCCTGATTATTGAGGGGTCTCACTAAGAAGTGTCCTGATTATTGAGAGGTCTCACTAAGAAGTGTCCTGATTATTGAGGGGTCTCACTAAGAAGTGTCCTGATTATTGAGGGGTCTCACTAAGAAGTGTCCTGATTATTGAGAGGTCTCACTAAGAAGTGTCCTGATTATTGAGGGGTCTCACTAAGAAGTGTCCTGATTATTGAGGGGTCTCACTAAGAAGTGTCCTGATTATTGAGAGGTCTCACTAAGAAGTGTCCTAATTATTGAGGGGTCTCACTAAGAAGTGTCCTGATTATTGAGGGGTCTCACTAAGAAGTGTCCTGATTATTGAGGGGTCTCACTAAGAAGTGTCCTGATTATTGAGGGGTCTCACTAAGAAGTGTCCTAATTATTGAGGGGTCTCACTAAGAAGTGTCCTGATTATTGAGGGGTCTCACTAAGAAGTGTCCTGATTATTGAGGGGTCTCACTAAGAAGTGTCCTGATTATTGAGGGGTCTCACTAAGAAGTGTCCTAATTATTGAGGTCTCACTAAGAAGTGTCCTAATTATTGAGGGGTCTCACTAAGAAGTGTCCTGATTATTGAGAGGTCTCACTAAGAAGTGTCCTAATTATTGAGGGGTCTCATTACAGAGGTTTCACTATATAAGCTCTTTCACCTTATTTGCCCATGCTTACCATCTCTGTCCAACATTCACAATGGAATGATAAAGAATCCACAGGAGTCCAAACAACAGGGCATTTCCAGCTCCCATGAATACGAGTAGAGCTGACAGCACCAAGCCACTCCAGGCCAGAGTGTCTAAACCCAGATCCAGGGAGGCTGTAGGCACCCACCACAAGAGGGAGGGGGCAGCACTGAATGCACTGTAAGTTGTTGTCACATTCGAGGGCACCTGATTATTTTAAAGTGAAAATATTTCTTCAGTGCATGAACAAGTTGGTCTTTAGAAGCTGCAATTACCATTTTTCTAGGCCTAAACACATTACGAGGATTTTCACCCCAACATCTTAGGCATAGCAAGACACAAACCATGCCTTCAGTTCTACACACTGTGTTGTACTGTTCTGCCAATAAGCATTTTTTCATACCACCTGTATTTTATGGCTCAGCTGCAGCTGCAGACAGTGAGAGAGGAAGGCCTGAAATGGCAGATTATGTACTCACTGGCTTAATAGTGATACTGATGCAATGTATAGGCAAAACTGTGATCACCATGAAGGGGAGTCGAGCCCAATAAATATTTTTTGAGTTTCTGAAACAGTTCAACCAATTTGAACACGACAGTTTAAATTAGTAGCATAATATGAAACTTAATCATTGCACAACATATTATACATGCATGTGTATGCTTAGATTCTGGTACAGTAGACCCTCAGTCCCTCACATATCAGGCCCTCACTTTTACGGCTGCTCGGATTATCTGGCCTCATTTAGTATAGGGTAAAGCATTTACATTTTGACTCGGGGGGTGGGGTGGGGGGTGGGAGGGGCAATTAAACAAATCACAGTTGACGTGACATAGCACTGAATTACGTAGCACTGATTTCAAACTTTTCTCTTATTGTGTTGCCTGGTCCTGCGTCAGACTGTTGTTATTGTCCTTGTTGACTCATAATTTTATGTGAAATGTTGAAATTCAATTTTAAACGCCAAGTTAGTCCCAAGTGTACATTTCAACAATAAGTTTCTGTGTATATACTCAAGGCATTGTATAAACCAGATTGTATTTACTATGACATTATCAAAAATTGCATCATATCATGACTGTACATAATAACAGTTTTACATAATCCAGTTTTCTCTTTCAATTTCCTACATCATGGATTTTTGTACTAGTGAATATCTATACCGATAATAGTGTGTGTGTGTGTGTGTATGAGTGTGTGCGTGTGTGCGTGTATAGTGTGTACAACAAGCCTGCACTACTAAGCCACTAAAGTCCAAACGATCTTTCCTTTTCAGAAGGTTTGCCTTCACAGGTCCTGCTCTTGTTGGCTACAGGCAGAGCAAGCCAACCATAGGACATGTCAGGAACTCCTAGTAGCAGATATTTCAGCCATAAGGTATACCTTTTATAATCATCTAAAAATGGGGCCATTCAGGGGCTTATTTGTAGCTCTCCTTTCCTTAACTCCGAAGAAGGAATCATATAAGAATGAAAGGCACTGAAGTGCTAACCCTCAGCGCAGCAAACTATTATTGGTTGTTCATTGAGAATGCACACTCAGCATTTTGCAAGATTCCATAAAACCACGCGCAGTACTCCGGTTTGCAGGAATCTTACAAAATGCTGAGTGTGCATTCTTGCGCATGCTCGTCGTTGAGCTTCGAAAAATCTCACTGGAGAAAGTTAATTGTACACCAAAGGTTAGAAGTATACTAGAACAGTCACCAGCCAGCTCTTCAAGGTTTATTTGAAGTTACTTCTCTCCAAATTCAAGCGCAATTTTAAAAGTTCAAACAATACGCATGCGTAGTAGTCCATTTACGGATGACGCCTGACGACTGGCGTTTGCAAGATTCCTGCAGCTTATGATGTGCATCATATAGAATGAATGGCAATCCTGCCTTAGTTTCGAAATGAAGGCCTTATTCGAAAATCGAAGCAATTTAAACACAGGATCGCATTGTCCAGATATCGCTGACACTGAAGTTGAAGTGTTCCAATCGCTACTAGGTGAGCGGTCGATGTAACAGATACACACACACAGAGACACAACTGACTACCACGCTGAGGGTTAATCAAACTCTATACTAACCGGCTGATAATCCAAATACTTATAAGAATAAATTTTAATTTAGGGTAGTCATGGAAGTTAGACTTAGCAGACCAGCCATCTGAACAATCACAGGTCAGTGATGCATAGTAATTTATCAGATTCCCATTATCACCTCATTGCTATAGCTAATGCAAACATTTTCATGGATTTGAAGAATTAACAAGGGTTGTAAAACATAAATTAGCTATAATAGTGTAGCACCAGTACTTGTTACAGGGTTCTCCCCAGGATTTACTGAAGGCATAGGGGCAAGACCACGATTGCCATAAAAGGGAGAGGCCGAACGATTTCAAGATGGCTCCTAGCTGGTATGGAGAAGCCACTGCTTAATACAAATAGTAAGGCATAAGGCATAGAGGGAAGAACTGAAGGCATATTGGGCATAGGGGGAAGAACTGAAGGGATAGTGGCCCACTATACCTCATGTAGCTATGTAGAGTATGCTGCAATAATAAACACAATGTACCACAAAGTCAAATGCAATGTATATACAGGACAGAATCAAGGTATAAGCTAACAATAGATGTACCTTAAAATGGTGTCTTAGTCTGTCCAAGTATAGTTGTACTGGGAGCAGTCCATTCTTCCCCAACAGTTCTTTGTTCTGTTGCAGGGCAACCAGAAATGCCACAACTAATGGAGAGAGAGAGAGATAGTGAGGATCCAAGTGGAGAGAGGGGGTGAAGGATGAGGGAAAGGGGAGGAGGAGGAGGAGGAGGAGGAGGAGGGGAGGAGGAGGAGGAGGAGAAGGAGGAGGAAGAAGAGGGAGGGGAGGAGGAGGAGAAGGAGGAGGAAGAGGAGGGAGGGGAGGAGGAGGAAGAGGAGGGAGGGGAGGAGGAGGAGAAGGAGGAGGAAGAGGAGGGAGGGGAGGAGGAGGAGAAGGGGGAGGAAGAGGAGGAGGGGAGGAGAAGGAAGGAAGAGGAGAAAAGGAGGAGGTTACTTCTACGTAAGTACATGTTATTTTTGAACTTGGACAACAGTCTGAAGAAATAGCTTGCTAGAATGCTTGAAACCGTCACTATCGAAGTGCCCAGCTGCCCAGCTATTTACGTAGCCAGCTAACATTGCTGTCCTTGCTGAAGCAACTTCGACCCCACATAATGATATTAAATAAATGTGCATGCATACATTGTCAAATATTGCCTTGTGAACAGGGTCGAAGGTTGATCACTTCTTCGTTCTTGTGCCATCAAAAACAGTGGTCTTCCCTTCTAGGAACTAGCAGAGATTGATTCTAACAAGTGACTTATGGACTAAAACCAGCGATTGGCTCTATTCTCCATCGGAATGAGTAAAAGTATGTACAGCAGACCCTCACATATCTGAACTCAATGTGACCGACTAAAGTCTGGATATGTGAAGCAGTATTTAAAATTGTACAATGAGTCAAGAACTGGTGGTAAATTTGCTTTAGGTTTCAGAAGCAATAAGAAAGGGTGCAGGGTAAATGGTTCATGGTTTGTAGACTAATGTTGCAGCAGCTGCCCTGTATCTGTGGTCTGCAGGATGTAGATACTTTACCATATACTTATTGCAAACATGCATGTAAATTAGCATGTACATGAGTCCAGATAATCTCAGCAGCTGCATAAGTGAGAGCAGGATATGCAGAAGATCTACTGTACCCATTATAGCTTTAAAAAAAAAACCCTAGAAGACTCTCCCTGAAGGTGCAAGGTTTATCGCTAGAAATCAAGAGTGCACTTATTGTAACTCTCCAAGTGTGTGCACTCAATAAATTTAGATATCATATACTAGTAAAGGTACTGAAATTAATATATAGTGACTTACAATAAATAAAACCTAGTGATCGGATGAAAATTATTCTTGTTAACCAAAAGGTGTTTGATGACAAAGGAACATTCTTCACAACAACTGACTCCGTTGAATCTTCAGTTATAGCCTCTGCTTTTCCACTGGAAGGATTATCTTGATCTTTTACACGCTTTCTTTGCCTTAGTGAACTGGCTTCTATTTCGGAGTCAGCCATTCCGCAGTGCGTTACAGTGTTACTCCAAATGATGAGCACCCACCAAAGGGCGGGTCTGGTAATTACTACACATGCGCAGTTCGGGTGGGTGAGATGTACAAAATAATGATAAGATCAAATATTCGGAATGAGAGAGTCAACTAAGTTACACAGCTCAGCATTTTTCTTTTCTACCAATCTCCACACTTCATCAGTCCTTGATACCTTATAAACAAAATAATCAAAACAAAATAATAGTGTGCCATTATTACTGGTATCAAACCTTGCTTTATTAAAAGGAGATGCAAAGAAGGCTTAGTGGTAAGAGAGTAGATTGTAGAACTATAGACATGGTGTCCCACAAAGCCTAGGGACAACTGAACCCTGATCACTGATGTCATTTCATTCACCTTAGAAGTGCTGGCATCAAGTGATTCCTTGACTTCTTCCACATCTCCGCTCCCTGAAGCCACACCTCCAGAAGCTTGCGCTATCTGCATACTATGTGGGATACTGGCAGAAGCTTGACATACAAATTCTCCACATTCTTTAAGGATAGAACGTGCTTCATCCATGTCCCTGCATGCAAAATACTATGTTCATTTTGAAGCGAGTTTGGACTAATCAACCATCTGGATAAAGAACCAGCAAGTAGGAAGGGTAGATGTGAAATGCCTCACAATCCTCAACTTATTTTGATATGCTATTTCTCCAGCTCCAAAGCATTTTGCAGGCAAGCTCAAATATTTCGTTACGTAGATCTATCAACGGTCTAGGTTTGAGTGTACAAAGCTCGAGAAACAGTACCTTCAAAAATGCATTCAAAGTCTGTGAGAGTGCCTAGGTCAAAAACTGTGGCCCTTCTCTCCCTGACAAAGAAGTGTTGTCCAGGGAGTACCACACACACATTGTGATACAGTATGGTATGGTCTACTTTTGGATTTGATTGATGACTTCTTCTCTTTGCTTTTTCTGCCTCTCCATTATAACCTTCAGAGTTTCCCTAGCCTAAGGTAAAGGTCAAAGGTCATATACATACATACATACATACACACACACCTGGTGCAGTCTAAACTCATTGATGAGATGATGCATGTTGATGAAGAGACAACTAAGATCAGCAATCTTCTGGTTCCTCTGAGAAAAAAAAAGAAGGACCATTTAGGATCGATCAGTGTCACTTGCCAACCTTTTACCAACCCGAGGGAAGAGAAAGGACCTGATTATTGGATTGCAGCTGTAGTTTGAAAATAGGCAGCAAAGTTGAGCTATCCAATGAAATTTACAAAGGGCTGACATAAGTACAGTGAACTCTCAGGACCCCTGAAATGAGGCCACCCCTCTATTCAGGACACTTTTAAAAGTCCCAATGTATACTTCATAATATAAATCCACCCCTGAAATGAGGCCACCCCTCTAATCAGGACACTTCTGCTGGCCCCAAAGGTGGCCAGATTAGAGGGAGTCCACTGTATTGCAATTTGTGTAATGCATTTCAGCATATGTAAGTAGCTTCATGAGGCAACCAGACCCTAATGGTGAGATTTACTACTGGTACAGTGATCATGATGGTTTTACTAGGCACGACATTTTGCATCTATGTATTGCACACAAATCTTACAGCAGAAGAGGCAGGATTTAAGATAAGGATGTCCAATAACTCCAGGAAGCACACAATGATGGAACGATTCAACTTTTTGAGCTCAGCCTTTCTATCTGTTGATCATATGATGTCGAACAAGCATATCATTGACTGATGCAAAATTCTGGGAGAACATGGAAAAAAAAGAAATCCAAATTCCACGGTTCATAGAGTGTTGCAAGGGTCTTGAAAAAGAATTGTAGAAATGGAGTACCTTTCATATTTATGGTGTTCATAACAAGTTCATTGTAGTTAAGAGGTGTAACTACCATTCGACAATAAAACACGAAACAATTCATTGTTGTAGTAGCAATCGAGATTTGTAGAGTAAAAATGATGAGATAGAATATGGTGATAGGTACAAACTGGAAGAAGATGTAGAGCATCCAACCACGCCACAGATGAGAACATTTAGCACACTTGTATCCAAATGTGAGGATAGATATTCCATAGCCTTCTTTGCAGTGCTCACAGATCAATCCTTCCCTGTTGAGAGGGTCACAAAAGAAGTTGTTGATATGTGATAGATTTGTGGGTATTTTCAGAGCTGAATAGTTATCCAAGTGTTGATACTTGATATAAGGGCACGAGGCTTCATACAGAGTGGAATTATCATGTCATGCAGCGATTGACATCCAAATACAACTCTCCAGCAATGCACTTCATTTCATGCGGTAGATCATCCCTCACCAGCACTGCAGCCACAAAACCACGTACCCACAGTGCACTGTGACATCCAGTCATATTTCATTTCTGACAATGTTTTGTGCATACCTTATCATATAATTACAGATAGCAACTTAAAAATTAGGGAACACATCGAGATGTCCGGTGTACTAAAGTTGATCAGTTTAGAGAAAGTTAGAAAAGTAGTGCCAATAAAACCTGTACAACCTTTTATTCGTTCAACATACAAGCAATCTGATTGCTCCACACTATAAAGAAAGGGCAATTTAAGCCTCCATTCAAGTCTCAGAAACCTTTTATGAGTAGAAAGTTTGCTGTGTCACTTCATTGTCCTGCAGTTCAGTGTGTGTTCAAGCTAGACTTTAGTTTTTTTGCATGATTTTCATACCACATGCAAAGTAATCCATTTTGCATCGAGATGTCCGATGTACTGAAGATAGGTACCAATGCCAAAATCTCACTAGTTAGCCCTGCCACATCAGAAAGGGCACTGAGTTATTAAAGGTAAAGAGAATGATCACCAACCATTTCATTTAGTAAGTATCAAAAAATGAAAGCACTAGCTGAAAGCATATCTAAAATGAAAAAAAAAAATAAAAAAATAAAAAATAATTAAAAAAAACAACAACACACATGGCTTCAAACCACAATAGCTACCACAAACTAGTTGTATGCATGATGAACAAACCACAAACCACTTTTAAAATTATACTGGAAATTCCACTCTCAGCTGTAATGTCCTGTATATTTCATATGCCTGTAGTGATTGTTTTCAAGGAAAGTTTTCACAAATAGCTCAGAGAAAATCCAAGATTTGGGGTCAAAGGTCAAATACTAGTTGCTTGGTTCAACAATAAAAAATTGAAGTACAGAATAGTGAGAAAACTAATTACAAGTATCACTATAACAAATTAACACTGAATTAACATTTTCATCAACCATGCAAGTCTGTAGTCTCACGTAGCCAGACCCAATTCTTTCATTTTTATAAAGAATTGGGTCTGGCTACAGTGAGACTAGCAAGCCTGCCTGTCATATAATATCCTTAGCTACATGCCCATCATCTATACTATATTATATCCTGCAGAATAACAAAGCTATTAACGTGACATTACTTGATAGAAGCCTCACTATTACAGCTAGGATGCATACCAGTCCTCAAACCTCAAGTCATACTGTATGATTTCCAATAATAAAACATTAAGATAGAAATTGATTGCTCATGCACATCATCATAACTGTGTACAAATTATTTAGAACAGCAGGTTTGTATTATCCAGGTAGCTATAGCTATTCTTTCAATTTGTACCACTTCCACCCTTGACCTTCCAGAATGGGACGTAGCTGACTTGCTACTGGAGGGAAATATTCTCCTATCAACTCCCTCTGCCACCACTTGCCCTGTTTAGCCGCCTCACTCCCCAGCACAGTGTATTGGTAGTGATAGTGCGGAGCTCGAATAAATCTATAATCGAAGTTGAGAATCATAAAAGCTCTGCATCGAATGGGCTAGTGCTATGCTGTATAACGTAAGTTGCACTTCAACTATTTCACTACAAGTTATACTGCTAAGGCATCCATAAACAACTTCCTGAGTGTATCCTGTAGAAGTACTAACCTGTGGCTTTTACTATGTTTACACTAGGGGGTGGGATCATATCCATGGATACAAGCTCAACTGTCGTCTAACTGGATCTGGAAGTTACTTCTAACTAGCTACTTGGTGTGTGGTTACAGTGTTTATACTAGAGTAAGTGATCAATTACCGGACACTTTTCTGGCATCTGGTTCTATGATTTAGGTATCAAAAGATAGCCCATTGAAAACTGATTCAGAATCCTGATTTTCAGTCATGGTTGTTAATTCATAATTGATTTTATACATCATTAAAGCAGGTGTCCGAGAAAAAAATCAGTAATCAGATATAAGTATCAGAGAGTACGATAGTACTCAATGAGATATATACCTAGGAGGTTTATCCATGAAGGGGTTTTCAGCCACAAGGGATTGCACGACAGGATCCCCTGCCAACACCTATCCTGCCAAGTGGAGCAGCCATGGATTGTGCTGGTAGTTTTGGAAAGCAGAGAACCACATGAGCCAGTCAAGGCGGTAGTGATACGGTGAGATGATACAAGGCCTGTGATCAATTCTGCCTGGTTTGCACTTAAATTCAATCTCTTTCCACTTAGTAGTTGCTGAGATATGCTTATCCATGGTCCCTTCCAAAACAACTTCAGTTCTTTGCTTAGTAATGCTATCACAAAGACATATAATGAACTCTAGTGGACAGTCCAATGAATACTGTATTAGTTATTACAGTAAGTGTACCTACCAATTTTTCGTGGGTCAAATTTTTCGTGGTTTTGCAAAATATTGATGTACGACCCCTTATTCTCGATGAAATCCACGAAATATTTGACCCACGAAAACTTTTCGCTATACAGTATTAGCTATTCAAAAATTTTACAAAGAAAGTCTTCAGATTAATTCCAATATATTGATACAAGGCCCATGGCTTCACAAGCATATAAATGTGAACTTTGAACTTAATTTAGTACCATGCAGTCTATAACAGTAACCTCTAACCTCCCAAATGCTCCATAAGTGTTGACAATTTTGAAGGAGTCGAAGGAAGTGTTCATCACTTGACGGGAGGAGAAGAGATTTTGGATTACAGGAACACTCAAATAGACTAGGAGGAGTCCAAGGAACACAGAGGACACTTGTCTAATGTAATAGCCTAAGGAGCAATAATAATGTGTGTACAACTTATACTACATAATTACAGTACCAATGATACCATAAGAGTAGGAAATTTTTGTGGGGTAAAATTTTCATGGATTTCAAGACACACGAAAAGGGTTTTGCAAACCACAAAAATTTTACCCCCAAATTTTTTTTTGCATAATCCTAATGAACTATAAAACAATATGTATGCACCAGTTGTGTTAGACCAATTATTATGGCTACATGCTTGCATGTATTCACCTAATGGATATTTCTCTCCACGCTTGTCCTTTTCTTGAAGGCACCCAACCTCTGCAACACTCCGAGAAGAAAACAGGCTTTTGAGAAAGAGATCGTCAAAACAGAATATGGAGGGAAGAATGGTCAGCCAATTCAAGAAACTCAAGTTTCCACTCAAGATGAGTACAACCTATGATATAACGATGCCAATTGAAATTATTGTGCATAATCAACCTAAGGAACCATCAATATTTGTTTCTCTCAGCCATATTCGTCTTTGCTATGATTATTATGACTCATTTCCTTCTTAAAACACACACACATGGAAACTGAATTGAAAGCAATTATCAAAACTATCGTGTACGTAGCTAACATTGAAATCAGGAGCCAAGTAGCAACAGTTAGCTAAAGTGATGTCTTCTGTCGAGTTTTTTTCATTTTGCATATTGATGATATCACTATGCTGTATCACTGAAGCTACATTTAGAGATTCGAACCGAGAATGCCTGCTGTGGGAAATATCAGTCCAGAACGGAAGCAAATGCATCTGCAGGGATGATCTACCGAATGAAATGAAATGCATTGCTGGAGAGTTGTATTTGGATGTCAATCGTTGCATGACTTATGATAATTTTACTCTGTATGAAGCCTCGTGTCCTTATATCAAGTATCAACACTTGGATAACTATTTGGCTCTGAAAATACCAACAAATCTGTCGCAAATCAATAGCTTCTTTTGTGACCCTCTCAACAGGGAAGGATTGATCTGTGAGCGCTGCAAAGAAGGCTATGGGACATCTGTCCTCACAATTGGATATAAATGTGCTGAATGTTCTCATCTGTGGCGTGGTTGGTTGCTCTACATCTTCTTCCAGTTTGTACCTATCACTATATTCTATCTCATCATTTTTACTCTACAAATCTCAATTGCTACCACGACAATGAGTTGCTTTGTGTTTTGTAGTCAAATGGTAGTTACACCTCTTAACTACGATGAACTTGTTATGAACACCATAAATATGAAAGGTACTCCATTTCTAAGATTTTTTTTCAAGACTCTCACAACACTCTATGAACCGTGGAATCTGGATTTCTTTCTGCATGTTCTCCCAGAATTTTGCATCAGTGAGTCAATAAGAAGCATCCATGTAAATATGCTGCACTATGTTTCACCTATCTACTTCCTTTTCCTGATAGTCATCACCTACATGATCTTGAAGCTAAATGACTTCAGATGTCAAGTCCCTCTTTTCCAGAAGCTCTTCAAACCTTTCAAGTCATGCATGAGTAGCATAAGATCAATATGGAACCCGAAGGCATCTGTAATTGACGTCATTGCTACTTTATTTCTGCTATCTTGCACTAAAATCATTGTCAGTTCTGCATTGATTCTTCGATATTCTCATATCAAGAATCTAAATGAACATCCCCCAAGGATTGAATATAAGGCAGTCCATGTAGATCCCACCATGAAGTTTATGGGGTCTTCTCACATCACATATGTGGTACCAGCAGTGGCTGCTTTAGCCTTCCTTGTTTCCATACTTCTTCTTTTGAGCTGCTACTCTTTCAAGTGTTTTAGGAGATTCCTAGCATGCTTTGGTAATGGGACGATACTACAGCACATCCATGTATTCACTGAGAAACTGCAAGGTCATTATAAGGATGGTACTGATAACTCATATGATCTGCGCTTGTTTTCAATTCTCTATCTCATTCTCAGACCCATTCTGATTATGACGTCAACATATATACACATTCCTAATGCTATCACGTTCTTAGTCCGAGGGCTTATCTTATTTTCCTCATCGGTTGCAGTGTTAGCAGTTCGACCGTACAAAGTGGAACATTACAACACATACGATGGCTTGCTTCTAGCTCTCTTTGGACTACAGAGCATCTTAATGCAGTTAATCATCTCAGCAAGTACCATAGAGTTTCATGTTATTACAGCATTATACTTTCTGGCTTTTTTGTTGGCTGTTCCACAGGTTGTGCTGTTTGTATTTATAGTGATCAAGATTGTAGAAGGACTGAAAAGATGGTGCCACAGGCGAAAAAAAGATGTAGTTCTGAGCGACAACTTTGCACACAGTCGGGAGATGAGCACAGAGCAATCGGGAAGAAATGACAGTTTGTGTAACCCAGAGAGAAGTCATTTGTTAGCATAAGCTCCATTGGAAGATTTTTAAAGCAGATGCAGCTTAGTTAGCATTGGATATAACACTAAAAACACAGTCTTTTGCACCTTGTAGATTTTAGTGAGAATAATAATTTTTAGTACCCACAAATAACAAACAGTGACTACAACATGCAACTGGCTGCAAATAGAAAAATAAACAGTTCTCTGAAATGCAGATCTAGATAAGATTTAGTGCTACCTATAGTATATAGCCTCGTCCCCCCAGGTCCTCTTTTTAGTTATGAATGTGGAGGGCCTGGTATGCGAAGTCACGGGGGGATAGAACTGGGGTAGAACCGTCTTAATTGGGCGTGGGCAGTGCACGAGAGCATTATGACCATGCCCACGCATTTGGGCTACGGACAGGATCGACCTAAAGGCACCAGGTGTTCAGAAGAACTTCTGCTGTTTCTCTACAACAAAAAGACCAATTCGCTATGGCTATAAAACCAAGGACTTACTAAAACTCGTGAAGAATTCTGAGGCCGATCTATTTATAATCCAGCTGAGCCTAAAATCTAGACTACTCGATCTAGACGATAGGCAGCTCCGATACTATCTGCTGCTAGGCTAGCAAAGCGTAGCAAAACTCGAATTCAGTGGCAGCTCAATGGCTCAACGCCTCTTCTTTCTAAGGCCTGGCCAGGCCATGTTGCGATGGGAATGCGTTTCCTTGGACACACCCACGCTATGGGGTTTCTATGATTTTGCGATATTTTCGCGTACCAGGCCCTCCACAATCATAATTAAAAAGGAGGGCCTGGGGACGAGGCTATATAGTATAAGCATCCACTCAACCTTGTACCTTGTACCTTGTAAGATCTGTCACTCTTTATTGAGAACTTCCCACAGCTAGGCAGTAACACGAGAGTCAGTATAGCTTTCAGCAAAGATCGCCACTACAAGCCTGTCTATTTATGTATACTAAGCAAGATTTCAATCTGGGAGAAAGATGTATCAAGCTGGGATAGCCATATAACCTGTATTAAGTCTAGAGACCACCTCTGACTACTTGTTTATCCCAATAGTGCTTTTATCATTGATTTGACCTCTGTAAAAGAGACCACCTGACCACCTTTTGGTGGCCCCAGAGGTTGCTATATAAACAGGTTCACTGTACATTTAACATCAATGGCTGTGTTTTCAAGTCAAAATTAATATAATGTAGCTGCCTTCCAAATTACAAAGATGCACTACAATAGTGTCCTTATTAAACTATAGAGCTACTGAAAATGAAACTGTATCCATAATGAATTGTTACCTGATATTGTGGGGCTATAAGTAATACCTGCACACTATTATTATCATTGCATGGTACTTGGTTACCTGGAAAAATACCTGTAGAATACCACAGATCAAGCGAAAGGGACGAGGAAGGAAGATAAAAAAAGGAACTATCAGCTCCACAACATGGTTTGCAAGTGTTTCTGCCTTGTGTATGAACTCTGGATTCTGGTGGAGGTAGTAGCTGAGAGGATTAGGCACAGGCTGGGTCTGCTCGTATGGCAAAAAAAAAAAAAAAAAAGAAAAGAAAAAAAGAAGACATCAGTAGAAAACTGTGAGTCGTATATCTGTAGACTATGTGAAGAAAAATAAAGGTTTAATATTTGGGGAGGAAGTTTAATACTGAAATGAAACTGTTCTATATTGAATGGAAAAAAACCTTTTATATACTTTAATTTATGCCAGAAATAACGTCCTAAAATTTTCCAAATAGTCACCATTTCATCTATTTCTAGTAGAATACTGTTAGCTAGCTTTTATGCATCATATAAAATAATTGGTGAAAATTATTAACTTAGCATAATTATATACCTCATAATGATAATTCATACAAGTTAAATCCCTCCAACATTGATCCCCCCTGATCTTGATCAGCCCCTAAAATTAATTACAACATCATGTACGCATGTATAAGAGCCATTTATAACCTACTAGCACTGCTATCTTCACTTCAGTACAGAGGGTGATATATGTATAGGTTAGATCACCACAGTGAGTGACTACGAGGTTCACCTATTGGTTTACAATAAGTAACACTCACTGGAGTGATCTAACCGACTTAGATACCTGCATGCCAAGCAAGTGGTTACTACACATAGTTACCTCATTATATGGAATTATTCATGTTGTAGTCTAATGATAATTTGACATCACCCAGCTGTGTAGTTAATGATATCACTGATAACTATGCCCATATAAGGCATAAGCATGAGCCATAGTGGTAACCTGTTTACATGCATTTTGCACTGAAGGTAGATCCCCATGCTGAGTCTATATGGCAATGATATTCCCTTCTAGATCTAAACAATTTTGGAAGTCCTTTGGTCTGGACCTAGTTGGTTTTTGTTGAACAGAGAGGTCTCCCTCAGTTCTTCCTTGCTCTAATTGTACATGACTTGTAGCCTCGAGTACAGGAAACATTTAATTAAAGCATAATTACCCTGCGCACGCATGTGCAGCAAGGGGAAAATTATTGGGGTGGGCACGATAGGTAGTATTATATGTGTACAAAAGTAAAATCTCTGAATGCCATCTTGGCGGATGACTTATGTTGTAAAGCGCTGGTCGAGGCTTCTTCTTCCACTTTGTAGCCTAATGCTTCAGTCACAGTGTTCAATAACGCTTTCTGCACTCAACAATCCTGCAGTTTCTATTAAAGCACACTTCACAAACCACACCCACCATTATTATTAATTTGGCAATTACGGTCAAGTCAGCTGACGTAACATGAACAGATATTGAGCTGTGCTACTACTAGTGTGTCTGCCTAGACTATAAAGCTACAACTATCTTTCAAGTTTAGTGTGTATCGGTCAAGTGTCTGCCTAAGCTCAAGTTTGTGTCTATCGGTGAACTAGTTCAGCCAAATTAGCTGGTCGGTCATTATCAGCTAGCTCCAGTGTCTGGTGCTGCTAAGCTCTAGTCACACATACACACAGCTATTGCGCGGGGTACATGTGTTCACTAAACTCTAGTCATAGCAGTGCTAGTAGGCTATAAGATGAGTACAGCATTGGAATAGCCTATAGTATAACAGAATCATCTCACAGCTCCAAGCATGATCCTGAATAAGAGCCAGCGATAGCCCCATATGACCACAAGAGGAGTGGGTGTGGCATGTGAAAAGGGGTTAAGACTGATGATGGGGCACATGAAGATGGCAAGGAATCCTGTTTCCAGTAGCTGTGACTCCCAGCCTGTTGGAATAATGAACAGTAGCACAAGAGTCTCCTGTTATACACTAAAACTCACCAAAGGAGTACCTAAGAGTGTACAAAACGTGTATAAATGATTATTATTATGATACAACAATTATACTATGTGGCCAGGAGAAGTGTCCTGATTAGAGGGATGGCCTCATTTCAGGGGTGGATTTGTATTATGAAAGTGTGGCCTCATTTCAGGGGTCCTGATTAGAGGGAGTTCACTGTATTCCCATGTAGAATTTTTTTTTAGGCCAATAACTACTGGAATGACTATCTATTTCAGGGAGTTCACATCGAGGAGTCTCATTATAGATTATAAAGTCCACTTTACACATATGATCATAAAGACCACCTTAATTGAGGTCTCACTTAATGTCCACCTTGAGGGGTCTCACTAAAGAAGTGTCCTGATTATGATATCTACCTCGAGTCTTTGAAGGGTCTCACTAAGAAGTGTCCTGATTATTGAGGGGTCTCACTAAGAAGTGTCCTGATTATTGAGGGGTCTCACTAAGAAGTGTCCTGATTATTGAGGGGTCTCACTAAGAAGTGTCCTGATTATTGAGGGGTCTCACTAAGAAGTGTCCTGATTATTGAGGGGTCTCACTAAGAAGTGTCCTGATTATTGAGAGGTCTCACTAAGAAGTGTCCTAATTATTGAGGGGTCTCACTAAGAAGTGTCCTGATTATTGAGGGGTCTCACTAAGAAGTGTCCTGATTATTGAGAGGTCTCACTAAGAAGTGTCCTAATTATTGAGGGGTCTCACTAAGAAGTGTCCTGATTATTGAGGGGTCTCACTAAGAAGTGTCCTGATTATTGAGGGGTCTCACTAAGAAGTGTCCTGATTATTGAGGGGTCTCACTAAGAAGTGTCCTGATTATTGAGGTCTCACTAAGAAGTGTCCTAATTATTGAGGGGTCTCACTAAGAAGTGTCCTGATTATTGAGAGGTCTCACTAAGAAGTGTCCTAATTATTGAGGGGTCTCACTAAGAAGTGTCCTGATTATTGAGAGGTCTCACTAAGAAGTGTCCTAATTATTGAGGGGTCTCATTACAGAGGTTTCACTATATAAGCTCTTTCACCTTATTTGCCCATGCTCACCATCTCTGTCCAACATTCACAATGGAATGATAAAGAATCCACAGGAGTCCAAACAACAGAGCATTTCCAGCTCCCATGAATACGAGTAGAGCTGACAGCACCAAGCCACTCCAGGCCAGAGCGTCTAAAGCCAGATCCAGGGAGGCTGTAGGCACCCACCACAAGAGGGAGGGGGCAGCACTGAATGCACTGTAAGTTGTTGTCACATTCGAGGGCACCTGATTATTTTAAAGTGAAAATATTTCTTCAGTGCATGAACAAGTTGGTCTTTAGAAGCTGCAATTACCATTTTAGAAGGCCTAAACACATTACGAGGATTTTCACCCCAACATCTTAGGCATAGCAAGACACAAACTATGCCTTCAGTTCTACACACTGTGTTGTACTGTTCTGCCAATAAGCATTTTTTCATACCACCTGTATTTTATGGCTCAGCTGCAGCTGCAGACAGTGAGAGAGGAAGGCCTGAAATGGCAGATTATGTACTCACTGGCTTAATAGTGATACTGATGCAATGTATAGGCAAAACTGTGATCACCATGAAGGGGAGTTGAGTCCAATAAATATTTTTGAGTTTCTGAGACAGTTAGACCAATTTGAACACGACAGTTTAAATTAGTAGCATAATATATTGCACATATTATACATGCATGTGTATGCCTAGATTCTGGTACAGTAGACCCTCAGTCCCTCACATATCAGGCCCTCACTTTTACGGCTGCTCGGATTATCTGGCCTCATTTAGTATAGGGTAAAGCATTTACATTTTGACTCGGGGGGTGGGGGGGTGGGAGGGGCAATTAAACAAATCACAGTTGACGTGACATAGCACTGAATTACGTAGCACTGATTTCAAACTTTTCTCTTATTGTGTTGCCTGGTCCTGCGTCAGACTGTTGTTATTGTCCTTGTTGACTCATAATTTTATGTGAAATGTTGAAATTCAATTTTAAACGCCGAGTTAGTCCCAAGTGTACATTTCAACAATACGTTTCCGTGTATATACTCAAGGCATTGTATAAACCAGATTGTATTTACTATGACGTTATCAAAAATTGCATCATATCATGACTGTACATAATAACAGTTTACATAATCCAGTTTTCTCTTTCAATTGCCGATTTTTGTACTAGTGAATATCTATACCGATAATAGTGTGTGTGTGTGTGTATGTGTGTGTGCGTGTGTGCGTGTGTATAGTGTGTATAACAAGCCTGCACTACTAAGCCACTAAAGTCCAAACGATCTTTCCTTTTCAGAAGGTTTGCCTTCACAGGTCCTGCTCTTGTTGGCTACAGGCAGAGCAAGCCAACCATAGGACATGTCAGGAGCTCCTAGTAGCAGATATTTCAGCCATAAGGTATACCTTTTATAATCATCTAAAAATGGGGCCATTCAGGGGCTTATTTGTAGCTCTCCCTTCCTTAACTCCGAAGAAGGAATCATATAAGAATGAAAGGCACTGAAGTGCTAACCCTCAGTGCAGCAAACTATTATTGGTTGTTCATCGAGAATGCACACTCAGCATTTTGCAAGATTCCATAAAACCGCGCGCAGTACTCCGGTTTGCAGGAATCTTACAAAATGCTGAGTGTGCATTCTTGCGCATGCTCGTCGTTGAGCTTCGAAAAATCTCACTGGAGAAAGTTAATTGTACACCAAAGGTTAGAAGTATACTAGAACAGTCACCAGCCAGCTCTTCAAGGTTTATTTGAAGTTACTTCTCTCCAAATTCAAGCGCAATTTTAAAAGTTCAAACAATACGCGGATGACACCTGATGACTGGCGTTTGCAAGATTCCCGCAGCTTATGATGTGCATCATATAGAATGAATGGCAATCCTGCCTTAGTTTCGAAATGAAGGCCTTATTTGAAAATCGAAGCAATTTAAACACAGGATCGCATTGTCCAGATATCGCTGACACTGAAGTTGAAGTGTTCCAATCGCTACTAGGTGAGCGGTCGATGTAACAGATACACACACACAGAGACACAACTGACTACTGCGCTGAGGGTTAATCAAACTCTATACTAACCGGCTGATAATCCAAATACTTATAAGAATAAATTTTAATTTAGGGTAGTCATGGAAGTTAGACTTAGCAGGCCAGCCATCTGAACAATCACAGGTCAGTGATGCATAGTAATTTATCAGATTCCCATTATCACCTCATTGCTATAGCTAATGCAAACATTTTCATAGATTTTCATGGATTTGAAGAATTAACAAGGGTTGTAAAACATAAATTAGCTATAATAGTGTAGCACCAGTACTTGTTACAGGGTTCTCCCCAGGATTTACTGAAGGCATAGGGGCAAGACCACGATTGCCATAAAAGGGAGAGGCCGAACGATTTCAAGATGGCTCCTAGCTGGTATGGAGAAGCCACTGCTTAATACAAATAGTAAGGCATAAGGCATAGAGGGAAGAACTGAAGGCATATTGGGCATAGGGGGAAGAACTGAAGGGATAGTGGCCCACTATACCTCATGTAGCTATGTAGAGTATGCTGCAATAATAAACACAATGTACCACAAAGTCAAATGCAATGTATATACAGGACAGAATCAAGGTATAAGCTAACAATAGATGTACCTTAAAATGGTGTCTTAGTCTGTCCAAGTATAGTTGTACTGGGAGCAGTCCATTCTTCCCCAACAGTTCTTTGTTCTGTTGCAGGGCAACCAGAAATGCCACAACTAATGGAGAGAGAGAGAGATAGTGAGGATCCAAGTGGAGAGAGGGGGTGAAGGATGAGGGAAAGGGGAGGAGGAGGAGGAGGAGGAGGAGGAGGGGAGGAGGAGGAGGAGGAGAAGGAGGAGGAAGAAGAGGGAGGGGAGGAGGAGGAGAAGGAGGAGGAAGAGGAGGGAGGGGAGGAGGAGGAAGAGGAGGGAGGGGAGGAGGAGGAGAAGGAGGAGGAAGAGGAGGGAGGGGAGGAGGAGGAGAAGGGGGAGGAAGAGGAGGAGGGGAGGAGAAGGAAGGAAGAGGAGAAAAGGAGGAGGTTACTTCTACGTAAGTACATGTTATTTTTGAACTTGGACAACAGTCTGAAGAAATAGCTTGCTAGAATGCTTGAAACCGTCACTATCGAAGTGCCCAGCTGCCCAGCTATTTACGTAGCCAGCTAACATTGCTGTCCTTGCTGAAGCAACTTCGACCCCACATAATGATGTTAAATAAATGTGCATGCATACATTGTCAAATATTGCCTTGTGAACAGGGTCGAAGGTTGATCACTTCTTCGTTCTTATGCCATCAAAAACAGTGGTCTTCCTTTCTAGGAACTAGCAGAGATTGATTCTAACAAGTGACTTATGGACAAAAACCAGCGATTGGCTCTATTCTCCATCGGAATGAGTAAAAGTATGTACAGCAGACCCTCACATATCTGAACTCAATGTGACCGACTAAAGTCTGGATATGTGAAGCAGTATTTAAAATTGTACAATGAGTCAAGAACTGGTGGTAAATTTGCTTTAGGTTTCAGAAGCAATAAGAAAGGGTGCAGGGTAAATGGTTCATGGTTTGTAGACTAATGTTGCAGCAGCTGCCCTGTATCTGTGGTCTGCAGGATGTAGATACTTTACCCTATACTTAATGCAAACATGCATGTAAATTAGCATGTACATGAGTCCAGATAATCTCAGCAGCTGCATAAGTGAGAGCAGGATATGCAGAAGATCTACTGTACCCATTATAGCTTTAAAAAAAAACCCTAGAAGACTCTCCCTGAAGGTGCAAGGTTTATCGCTAGAAATCAAGAGTGCACTTATTGTAACTCTCCAAGTGTGTGCACTCAATAAATTTAGATATCATATACTAGTAAAGGTACTGAAATTAATATATAGTGACTTACAATAAATAAAACCTAGTGATCGGATGAAAATTATTCTTGTTAACCAAAAGGTGTTTGATGACAAAGGAACATTCTTCACAACAACTGACTCCGTTGAATCTTCAGTTATAGCCTCTGCTTTTCCACTGGAAGGATTATCTTGATCTTTTACACGCTTTCTTTGCCTTAGTGAACTGGCTTCTATTTCGGAGTCAGCCATTCCGCAGTGCAGTGCGTTACAGTGTTACTCCAAATGATGAGCACCCACCAAAGGGCGGGTCTGGTAATTACTACACATGCGCAGTTCGGGTGGGTGAGATGTACAAAATAATGATAAGATCAAATATTCGGAATGAGAGAGTCAACTAAGTTACACAGCTCAGCATTTTTCTTTTCTACCAATCTCCACACTTCATCAGTCCTTGATACCTTATAAACAAAATAATCAAAACAAAATAATAGTGTGCCATTATTACTGGTATCAAACCTTGCTTTATTAAAAGGAGATGCAAAGAAGGCTTAGTGGTAAGAGAGTAGATTGTAGAACTATAGACATGGTGTCCCACAAAGCCTAGGGACAACTGAACCCTGATCACTGATGTCATTTCATTCACCTTAGAAGTGCTGGCATCAAGTGATTCCTTGACTTCTTCCACATCTCCGCTCCCTGAAGCCACACCTCCAGAAGCTTGCGCTATCTGCATACTATGTGGGATACTGGCAGAAGCTTGACATACAAATTCTCCACATTCTTTAAGGATAGAACGTGCTTCATCCATGTCCCTGCATGCAAAATACTATGTTCATTTTGAAGCGAGTTTGGACTAATCAACCATCTGGATAAAGAACCAGCAAGTAGGAAGGGTAGATGTGAAATGCCTCACAATCCTCAACTTATTTTGATATGCTATTTCTCCAGCTCCAAAGCATTTTGCAGGCAAGCTCAAATATTTTGTTACGTAGATCTATCAACGGTCTAGGTTTGAGTGTACAAAGCTCGAGGAACAGTACCTTCAAAAATGCATTCAAAGTCTGTGAGAGTGCCTAGGTCGAAAACTGTGGCCCTTCTCTCCCTGACAAAGAAGTGTTGTCCAGGGAGTACCACACACACATTGTGATACAGTATGGTATGGTCTACTTTTGGATTTGATTGATGACTTCTTCTCTTTGCTTTTTCTGCCTCTCCATTATAACCTTCAGAGTTTCCCTAGCCTAAGGTAAAGGTCAAAGGTCATATACATACATACATACATACACACACACCTGGTGCAGTCTAAACTCATTGATGAGATGATGCATGTTGATGAAGAGACAACTAAGATCAGCAATCTTCTGGTTCCTCTGAGAAAAAAAAAGAAGGACCATTTAGGATCGATCAGTGTCACTTGCCAACCTTTTACCAACCCGAGGGAAGAGAAAGGACCTGATTATTGGATTGCAGCTGTAGTTTGAAAATAGGCAGCAAAGTTGAGCTATCCAATGAAATTTACAAAGGGCTGACATAAGTACAGTGAACTCTCAGGACCCCTGAAATGAGGCCACCCCTCTATTCAGGACACTTTTAAAAGTCCCAATGTATACTTCATAATATAAATCCACCCCTGAAATGAGGCCACCCCTCTAATCAGGACACTTCTGCTGGCCCCAAAGGTGGCCAGATTAGAGGGAGTCCACTGTATTGCAATTTGTGTAATGCATTTCAGCATATGTACGTAAGTAGCTTCATGAGGCAACCAGACCCTAATGGTGAGATTTACTACTGGTACAGTGATCATGATGGTTTTACTAGGCACGACATTTTGCATCTATGTATTGCACACAAATCTTACAGCAGAAGAGGCAGGATTTAAGATAAGGATGTCCAATAACTCCAGGAAGCACACAATGATGGAACGATTCAACTTTTTGAGCTCAGCCTTTCTATCTGTTGATCATATGATGTCGAACAAGCATATCATTGACTGATGCAAAATTCTGGGAGAACATGGAAAAAAAAGAAATCCAAATTCCACGGTTCATAGAGTGTTGCAAGGGTCTTGAAAAAGAATTGTAGAAATGGAGTACCTTTCATATTTATGGTGTTCATAACAAGTTCATTGTAGTTAAGAGGTGTAACTACCATTCGACAATAAAACACGAAACAATTCATTGTTGTAGTAGCAATCGAGATTTGTAGAGTAAAAATGATGAGATAGAATATGGTGATAGGTACAAACTGGAAGAAGATGTAGAGCATCCAACCACGCCACAGATGAGAACATTTAGCACACTTGTATCCAAATGTGAGGATAGATATTCCATATCCTTCTTTGCAGCGCTCACAGATCAATCCTTCCCTGTTGAGAGGGTCACAAAAGAAGTTGTTGATATGTGATAGATTTGTGGGTATTTTCAGAGCTGAATAGTTATCCAAGTGTTGATACTTGATATAAGGGCACGAGGCTTCATACAGAGTGGAATTATCATGTCATGCAGCGATTGACATCCAGATACAACTCTCCAGCAATGCACTTCATTTCATGCGGTAGATCATCCCTCACCAGCACTGCAGCCACAAAACCACGTACCCACAGTGCACTGTGACATCCAGTCATATTTCATTTCTGACAATGTTTTGTGCATACCTTATCATATAATTACAGATAGCAACTTAAAAATTAGGGAACACATCGAGATGTCCGGTGTACTAAAGTTGATCAGTTTAGAGAAAGTTAGAAAAGTAGTGCCAATAAAACCTGTACAACTTTTTATTCGTTCAACATACAAGCAATCTGATTGCTCCACACTATAAAGAAAGGGCAATTTAAGCCTCCATTCAAGTCTCAGAAACCTTTTATGAGTAGAAAGTTTGCTGTGTCACTTCATTGTCCTGCAGTTCAGTGTGTGTTCAAGCTAGACTTTAGTTTTTTTGCATGATTTTCATACCACATGCAAAGTAATCCATTTTGCATCGAGATGTCCGATGTACTGAAGATAGGTACCAATGCCAAAATCTCACTAGTTAGCCCTGCCACATCAGAAAGGGCACTGAGTTATTAAAGGTAAAGAGAATGATCACCAACCATTTCATTTAGTAAGTATCAAAAAATGAAAGCACTAGCTGAAAGCATATCTAAAATGAAAAAAACAAAAACAAAATTTTTTTTTTAAAAAACAACACACATGGCTTCAAACCACAATAGCTACCACAAACTAGTTGTATGCATGATGAACAAACCACAAACCACTTTTAAAATTATACTGGAAATTCCACTCTCAGCTGTAATGTCCTGTATATTTCATATGCCTGTAGTGATTGTTTTCAAGGAAAGTTTTCACAAATAGCTCAGAGAAAATCCAAGATTTGGGGTCAAAGGTCAAATACTAGTTGCTTGGTTCAACAATAAAAAATTGAAGTACAGAATAGTGAGAAAACTAATTACAAGTATCACTATAACAAATTAACACTGAATTAACATTTTCATCAACCATGCAAGTCTGTAGTCTCACGTAGCCAGACCCAATTCTTTCATTTTTATAAAGAATTGGGTCTGGCTACAGTGAGACTAGCAAGCCTGCCTGTCATATAATATCCTTAGCTACATGCCCATCATCTATACTATATTATATCCTGCAGAATAACAAAGCTACTAACGTGACATTACTTGATAGAAGCCTCACTATTACAGCTAGGATGCATACCAGTCCTCAAGTCATACTGTATGATTTCCAATAATAAAACATTAAGATAGAAATTGATTGCTCATGCACATCATCATAACTGTGTACAAATTATTTAGAACAGCAGGTTTGTATTATCCAGGTAGCTATAGCTATTCTTTCAATTTGTACCACTTCCACCCTTGACCTTCCAGAATGGGACGTAGCTGACTTGCTGCTACTGGAGGGAAATATTCTCCTATCAACTCCCTCTGCCACCACTTGCCCTGTTTAGCCGCCTCACTCCCCAGCACAGTGTATTGGTAGTGATAGTGCTGAGCTCGAATAAATCTATAATCAAAGTTGAGAATCATAAAAGCTCTGCATCGAATGGGCTAGTGCTATGCTGTATAACGTAAGTTGCACTTCAACTATTTCACTACAAGTTATACTGCTAAGGCATCCATAAACAACTTCCTGAGTGTATCCTGTAGAAGTACTAACCTGTGGCTTTTACTATGTTTACACTAGGGGGTGGGATCATATCCATGGATACAAGCTCAACTGTCGTCTAACTGGATCTGGAAGTTACTTCTAACTAGCTACTTGGTGTGTGGTTACAGTGTTTATACTAGAGTAAGTGATCAATTACCGGACACTTTTCTGGCATCTGGTTCTATGATTTAGGTATCAAAAGATAGCCCATTGAAAACTGATTCAGAATCCTGATTTTCAGTCATGGTTGTTAATTCATAATTGATTTTATACATCATTAAAGCAGGTGTCCGAGAAAAAAATCAGTAATCAGATATAAGTATCAGAGAGTACGATAGTACTCAATGAGATATATACCTAGGAGGTTTATCCATGAAGGGGTTTTCAGCCACAAGGGATTGCACGACAGGATCCCCTGCCAACACCTATCCTGCCAAGTGGAGCAGCCATGGATTGTGCTGGTAGTTTTGGAAAGCAGAGAACCACATGAGCCAGTCAAGGCGGTAGTGATACGGTGAGATGATACAAGGCCTGTGATCAATTCTGCCTGGTTTGCACTTAAATTCAATCTCTTTCCACTTAGTAGTTGCTGAGATATGCTTATCCATGGTCCCTTCCAAAACAACTTCAGTTCTTTGCTTAGTAATGCTATCACAAAGACATATAATGAACTCTAGTGGACAGTCCAATGAATACTGTATTAGTTATTACAGTAAGTGTACCTACCAATTTTTCGTGGGTCAAATTTTTCGTGGTTTTGCAAAATATTGATGTATGACCCCTTATTCTCGATGAAATCCACGAAATATTTGACCCACGAAAACTTTTCGCTATACAGTATTAGCTATTCAAACATTTTACAAAGAAAGTCTTCAGATTAATTCCAATATATTGATACAAGGCCCATGGCTTCACAAGCATATAAATGTGAACTTTGAACTTAATTTAGTACCATGCAGTCTATAACAGTAACCTCTAACCTCCCAAATGCTCCATAAGTGTTGACAATTTTGAAGGAGTCGAAGGAAGTGTTCATCACTTGACGGGAGGAGAAGAGATTTTGGATTACAGGAACACTCAAATAGACTAGGAGGAGTCCAAGGAACACAGAGGACATTTGTCTAATGTAATAGCCTAAGGAGCAATAATAATGTGTGTACAACTTATACTACATAATTACAGTACCAATGATACCATAAGAGTAGGAAATTTTTGTGGGGTAAAATTTTCATGGATTTCAAGACACACGAAAAGGGTTTTGCAAACCACAAAAATTTTACCCCCCAATTTTTTTTTGCATAATCCTAATGAACTATAAAACAATATGTATGCACCAGTTGTGTTAGACCAATTATTATGGCTACATGCTTGCATGTATTCACCTAATGGATATTTCTCTCCACGCTTGTCCTTTTCTTGAAGGCACCCAACCTCTGCCACACTCCGAGAAGAAAACAGGCTTTTGAGAAAGAGATCGTCAAAACAGAATATGGAGGGAAGAATGGTCAGCCAATTCAAGAAACTCAAGTTTCCACTCAAGATGAGTACAACCTATGATATAACGATGCCAATTGAAATTATTGTGCATAATCAACCTAAGGAATCATCAATATTTGTTTCTCTCAGCCGTATTCGTCTTTGCTATGATTATTATGACTCATTTCCTTCTTAAAACACACACACATGGAAACTGAATTGAAAGCAATTATCAAAACTATCGTGTACGTAGCTAACATTGAAATCAGGAGCCAAGTAGCAACAGTTAGCTAAAGTGATGTCTTCTGTCGAGTTTTTTTCATTTTGCATATTGATGATATCACTATGCTGTATCACTGAAGCTACATTTAGAGATTCGAACCGAGAATGCCTGCTGTGGGAAATATCAGTCCAGAACGGAAGCAAATGCATCTGCAGGGATGATCTACCGAATGAAATGAAATGCATTGCTGGAGAGTTGTATTTGGATGTCAATCGTTGCATGACTTATGATAATTTTACTCTGTATGAAGCCTCGTGTCCTTATATCAAGTATCAACACTTGGATAACTATTTGGCTCTGAAAATACCAACAAATCTGTCGCAAATCAATAGCTTCTTTTGTGACCCTCTCAACAGGGAAGGATTGATCTGTGAGCGCTGCAAAGAAGGCTATGGGACATCTGTCCTCACAATTGGATATAAATGTGCTGAATGTTCTCATCTGTGGCGTGGTTGGTTGCTCTACATCTTCTTCCAGTTTGTACCTATCACTATATTCTATCTCATCATTTTTACTCTACAAGTCTCAATTGCTACCACGACAATGAGTTGCTTTGTGTTTTGTAGTCAAATGGTAGTTACACCTCTTAACTACGATGAACTTGTTATGAACACCATAAATATGAAAGGTACTCCATTTCTAAGATTTTTTTTCAAGACTCTCACAACACTCTATGAACCGTGGAATCTGGATTTCTTTCTGCATGTTCTCCCAGAATTTTGTATCAGTGAGTCAATAAGAAGCATCCATGTAAATATGTTGCACTATGTTTCACCTATCTACTTCCTTTTCCTGATAGTCATCACCTACATTATCTTGAAGCTAAATGACTTCAGATGTCAAGTCCCTCTTTTCCAGAAGCTCTTCAAACCTTTCAAGTCATGCATGAGTAGCATAAGATCAATATGGAACCCGAAGGCATCTGTAATTGACGTCATTGCTACTTTATTTCTGCTATCTTGCACTAAAATCATTGTCAGTTCTACATTGATTCTTCGATATTCTCATATCAAGAATCTAAATGAACATCCCCCAAGGATTGAATATAAGGCAGTCCATGTAGATCCCACCATGAAGTTTATGGGGTCTTCTCACATCACATATGTGGTACCAGCAGTGGCTGCTTTAGCCTTCCTTGTTTCCATACTTCTTCTTTTGAGCTGCTACTCTTTCAAGTGTTTTAGGAGATTCCTAGCATGCTTTGGTAATGGGACGATACTACAGCACATCCATGTATTCACTGAGAAACTGCAAGGTCATTATAAGGATGGTACTGATAACTCATATGATCTGCGCTTGTTTTCAATTCTCTATCTCATTCTCAGACCCATTCTGATTATGACGTCAACATATATACACATTCCTAATGCTATCACGTTCTTAGTCCGAGGGCTTATCTTATTTTCCTCATCAGTTGCAGTGTTAGCAGTTCGACCGTACAAAGTGGAACATTACAACACATACGATGGCTTGCTTCTAGCTCTCTTTGGACTACAGAGCATCTTAATGCAGTTAATCATCTCAGCAAGTACCATAGAGTTTCATGTTATTACAGCATTATACTTTCTGGCTTTTTTGTTGGCTGTTCCACAGGTTGTGCTGTTTGTATTTATAGCGATCAAGATTGTAAAAGGACTGAAAAGATTGTGCCACAGGCGAAAAAAAGATGTAGTTCTGAGCGACGACTTTGCACACAGTCGGGAGATGAGCACAGAGCAATCGGGAAGAAATGACAGTTTGTGTAACCCAGAGAGAAGTCATTTGTTAGCATAAGCTCCATTGGAAGATTTTTAAAGCAGATGCAGCTTAGTTAGCATTGGATATAACACTAAAAACACAGTCTTTTGCACCTTGTAGATTTTAGTGAGAATAATAATTTTTAGTACCCACAAATAACAAACAGTGACTACAACATGCAACTGGCTGCAAATAGAAAAATAAACAGTTCTCTGAAATGCAGATCTAGATAAGATTTAGTGCTACCTATAGTATATAGCCTCGTCCCCCCAGGTCCTCTTTTTAGTTATGAATGTGGAGGGCCTGGTATGCGAAGTCACGGGGGGATAGAACTGGGGTAGAACCGTCTTAATTGGGCGTGGGCAGTGCACGAGAGCATTATGACCATGCCCACGCATTTGGGCTACGGACAGGATCGACCTAAAGGCACCAGGTGTTCAGAAGAACTTCTGCTGTTTCTCTACAACAAAAAGACCAATTCGCTATGGCTATAAAACCAAGGACTTACTAAAACTCGTGAAGAATTCTGAGGCCGATCTATTTATAATCCAGCTGAGCCTAAAATCTAGACTACTCGATCTAGACGATAGGCAGCTCCGATACTATCTGCTGCTAGGCTAGCAAAGCGTAGCAAAACTCGAATTCAGTGGCAGCTCAATGGCTCAACGCCTCTTCTTTCTAAGGCCTGGCCAGGCCATGTTGCGATGGGAATGCGTTTCCTTGGACACACCCACGCTATGGGGTTTCTATGATTTTGCGATATTTTCGCGTACCAGGCCCTCCACAATCATAATTAAAAAGGAGGGCCTGGGGACGAGGCTATATAGTACAAGTGAATGCAAAAAATTTCTTCGAAATAAAAATGTGAAGTAGGGATGTTATTATAACTGCAGCTTCATTATGAAAACCAAGTACTGCAGCATCGAAGCAGTATGGCCCAAAAATCTAGCAGGAATATGTATTATAACTGCATGCAAGAGAGTGAACTTAGTGAAGTGACCCTTACCCATCATCAAGTACGAGATACTATTCCTACTTCACTCCATTGGCCCTTGATCATGGGAGTGAAGTAGGAATAGTATCTTGTACTTGATGATGGGTAAGGGTCACTTCACTAAGTTCACTCTCTTGCATGCAGTTATAATACATATTCCTGCTAGATTTTTGGGCCATACTGCTTCGATGCTGCAGTACTTAGTTTTCATAATGAAGCTGCAGTTATAATAACATCCCTACTTCACATTTTTATTTCGAAGAAATTTTTTGCATTCACTTGTTTGCATTCTTTTTCTTTGTGATTATGAAAATTGATAGACACTAAAGGCTTCCTTGATTGATTTAATGATCAGTATTTCATTCTGTTCAGGGAGGAGAGTTTGAAGGATGATCATCTGCAGTGTAATGGAGTACTGAAAGGAGTGAACATTTTAAAAAGTGAACAGCATTAGCTAATTGTTACATATGTGATCACTGAAATAATTATTGAGATGGTACGTATGTCTTGCTTGAGGGAGGAGTATGGGGAGTTTATGCATTTGGTGTAGTGATCATAATAGTGGATGCCATCAAATGGCCACATCCTGTGCAGGTGTTATATGAGGAGAACTGCTATTAATTGCCCCACCCCTTTTATGAGGTAATATCGCGAAGATTTTTTTCATACGAGGCTGCAGCACATTATAGATAGCCCAGCTAGATTTTAGGCTATCCCTACTTAACCTTTTTATTTTTTATGCTCACTTGTTTCTATCCTTTTTCTTAGTGCTTGAAGTTGAATGAGGGAGGCTACAGTACAGTACTATACAAAGCCAGCTCTACATAAACCTCTTTTGTAGGTACATACAGTGTCTCTGGTTGAAGAATTTGTTTAGCTATTTAAGTTTTGTTGATATAAAACTTTACAGCAACAGCAATGTAAATGACATGTACACGGCATGGTGAAGTGAGCTGACTACACTACAGCAAAGTACTGGCTATAATGCTACTATAGGATGAGCATCTGTACTGTAATTCAGCAAGGAGTGACTGGAACATCATCAGATAATGAATGAAGACCTTGGCTATAGCTAAACTTAAGCTTACGTGGCTCCGCCCATAAGCCCCGCCCCCTTCAAAATGGCGTAGAAAGATTAGCAGCTGTGTTCCGAGTGCTATCGAATAGTGAAGTAGAGCCTTAGTCAAAACTAATAGCAAAAGATCAGCCTCTAGGTGCCGCTCTAACAGATGGCCAAAGCAGAATTTTGATGACTATAGCCAGTAAGTCGGTACGTCGATCTTATTATTATTATTATTATCCTTATTATTATTATTATTATAAAGAAAAAGAACGAAAAGTCAATTTTAGAACTCGTTTTTTTCTTATGTTGGCGAATGAATTTTTGGCTTTTGAACATTCTCCTCTCTTCTTTGTAGATATAATAATTCACTGTAGCCTTCTGAGAACCTGTAGAGTAAGGGTAGAAGAGAAAGAAGAGTTTTTAGTTTATACTGTCCTATGGACTTTGACCTGCCATCCCTACTTAGAGAGTGCTACCGCACTCTCTGATAAGCATCCACTCAACCTTGTACCTTGTACCTTGTAAGATCTGTCACTCTTTATTGAGAACTTCCCACAGCTAGGCAGTAACACGAGAGTCAGTATAGCTTTCAGCAAAGATCGCCACTACAAGCCTGTCTATTTATGTATACTAAGCAAGATTTCAATCTGGGAGAAAGATGTATCAAGCTGGGATAGCCATATAACCTGTATTAAGTCTAGAGACCACCTCTGACTACTTGTTTATCCCAATAGTGCTTTTATCATTGATTTGACCTCTGTAAAAGAGACCACCTGACCACCTTTTGGTGGCCCCAGAGGTTGCTATATAAACAGGTTCACTGTACATTTAACATCAATGGCTGTGTTTTCAAGTCAAAATTAATATAATGTAGCTGCCTTCCAAATTACAAAGATGCACTACAATAGTGTCCTTATTAAACTATAGAGCTACTGAAAATGAAACTGTATCCATAATGAATTGTTACCTGATATTGTGGGGCTATAAGTAATACCTGCACACTATTATTATCATTGCATGGTACTTGGTTACCTGGAAAAATACCTGCAGAATACCACAGATCAAGCGAAAGGGACGAGGAAGGAAGATAAAAAATGGAACTATCAGCTCCACAACATGGTTTGCAAGTGTTTCTGCCTTGTGTATGAACTCTGGATTCTGGTGGAGGTAGTAGCTGAGAGGATTAGGCACAGGCTGGGTCTGCTCGTATGGCAAAAAAAAAAAAAAAAAAGAAAAGAAAAAAAGAAGACATCAGTAGAAAACTGTGAGTCGTATATCTGTAGACTATGTGAAGAACAATAAAGGTTTAATATTTGGGGAGGAAGTTTAATACTGAAATGAAACTGTTCTATATTGAATGGAAAAAAACCTTTTATATACTTTAATTTATGCCAGAAATAACGTCCTAAAATTTTCCAAATAGTCACCATTTCATCTCTTTCTAGTAGAATACTGTTAGCTAGCTTTTATGCATCATATAAAATAATTGGTGAAAATTATTAACTTAGCATAATTATATACCTCATAATGATAATTCATACAAGTTAAATCCCTCCAACATTGATCCCCCCTGATCTTGATCAGCCCCTAAAATTAATTACAACATCATGTACGCATGTATAAGAGCCATTTATAACCTACTAGCACTGCTATCTTCACTTCAGTACAGAGGGTGATATATGTATAGGTTAGATCACCACAGTGAGTGACTACGAGGTTCACCTATTGGTTTACAATAAGTAACACTCACTGGAGTGATCTAACCGACTTAGATACCTGCATGCCAAGCAAGTGGTTACTACACATAGTTACCTCATTATATGGAATTATTCATGTTGTAGTCTAATGATAATTTGACATCACCCAGCTGTGTAGTTAATGATATCACTGATAACTATGCCCATATAAGGCATAAGCATGAGCCATAGTGGTAACCTGTTTACATGCATTTTGCACTGAAGGTAGATCCCCATGCTGAGTCTATATGGCAATGATATTCCCTTCTAGATCTAAACAATTTTGGAAGTCCTTTGGTCTGGACCTAGTTGGTTTTTGTTGAACAGAGAGGTCTCCCTCAGTTCTTCCTTGCTCTAATTGTACATGACTTGTAGCCTCGAGTACAGGAAACATTTAATTAAAGCATAATTACCCTGCGCACGCATGTGCAGCAAGGGGAAAATTATTGGGGTGGGCACGATAGGTAGTATTATATGTGTACAAAAGTAAAATCTCTGAATGCCATCTTGGCGGATGACTTATGTTGTAAAGCGCTGGTCGAGGCTTCTTCTTCCACTTTGTAGCCTAATGCTTCAGTCACAGTGTTCAATAACGCTTTCTGCACTCAACAATCCTGCAGTTTCTATTAAAGCACACTTCACAAACCACACCCACCATTATTATTAATTTGGCAATTACGGTCAAGTCAGCTGACGTAACATGAACAGATATTGAGCTGTGCTACTACTAGTGTGTCTGCCTAGACTATAAAGCTACAACTATCTTTCAAGTTTAGTGTGTATCGGTCAAGTGTCTGCCTAAGCTCAAGTTTGTGTCTATCGGTGAACTAGTTCAGCCAAATTAGCTGGTCGGTCATTATCAGCTAGCTCCAGTGTCTGGTGCTGCTAAGCTCTAGTCACACATACACACAGCTATTGCGCGGGGTACATGTGTTCACTAAACTCTAGTCATAGCAGTGCTAGTAGGCTATAAGATGAGTACAGCATTGGAATAGCCTATAGTATAACAGAATCATCTCACAGCTCCAAGCATGATCCTGAATAAGAGCCAGCGATAGCCCCATATGACCACCAGAGGAGTGGGTGTGGCATGTGAAAAGGGGTTAAGACTGATGATGGGGCACATGAAGATGGCAAGGAATCCTGTTTCCAGTAGCTGTGACTCCCAGCCTGTTGGAATAATGAACAGTAGCACAAGAGTCTCCTGTTATACACTAAAACTCACCAAAGGAGTACCTAAGAGTGTACAAAACGTGTATAAATGATTATTATTATGATACAACAATTATACTATGTGGCCAGGAGAAGTGTCCTGATTAGAGGGATGGCCTCATTTCAGGGGTGGATTTGTATTATGAAAGTGTGGCCTCATTTCAGGGGTCCTGATTAGAGGGAGTTCACTGTATTCCCATGTAGAATTTTTTTTTAGGCCAATAACTACTGGAATGACTATCTATTTCAGGGAGTTCACATTGAGGAGTCTCATTATAGATTATAAAGTCCACCTTACACACATGATCATAAAGACCACCTTAATTGAGGTCTCACTTAATGTCCACCTTGAGGGGTCTCACTAAAGAAGTGTCCTGATTATGATATCTACCTCGAATCTTTGAAGGGTCTCACTAAGAAGTGTCCTGATTATTGAGGGGTCTCACTAAGAAGTGTCCTGATTATTGAGGGGTCTCACTAAGAAGTGTCCTGATTATTGAGGGGTCTCACTAAGAAGTGTCCTGATTATTGAGAGGTCTCACTAAGAAGTGTCCTGATTATTGAGGGGTCTCACTAAGAAGTGTCCTGACTATTGAGGGGTCTCATTACAGAGGTTTCACTATATAAGCTCTTTCACCTTATTTGCCCATGCTCACCATCTCTGTCCAACATTCACAATGGAATGATAAAGAATCCACAGGAGTCCAAACAACAGGGCATTTCCAGCTCCCATGAATACGAGTAGAGCTGACAGCACCAAGCCACTCCAGGCCAGAGCGTCTAAACCCAGATCCAGGGAGGCTGTAGGCACCCACCACAAGAGGGAGGGGGCAGCACTGAATACACTGTAAGTTGTTGTCACATTCGAGGGCACCTGATTATTTTAAAGTGAAAATATTTCTTCAGTGAATGAACAAGTTGGTCTTTAGAAGCTGCAATTACCATTTTTCTAGGCCTAAACACATTACGAGGATTTTCACCCCAACATCTTAGGCATAGCAAGACACAAACCATGCCTTCAGTTCTACACACTGTGTTGTACTGTTCTGCCAATAAGCATTTTTTCATACCACCTGTATTTTATGGCTCAGCTGCAGCTGCAGACAGTGAGAGAGGAAGGCCTGAAATGGCAGATTATGTACTCACTGGCTTAATAGTGATACTGATGCAATGTATAGGCAAAACTGTGATCACCATGAAGGGGAGTTGAGCCCAATAAATATTTTTTGAGTTTCTGAAACAGTTCAACCAATTTGAACACGACAGTTTAAATTAGTAGCATAATATGAAACTTAATCATTGCACAACATATTATACATGCATGTGTATGCTTAGATTCTGGTACAGTAGACCCTCAGTCCCTCACATATCAGGCCCTCACTTTTACGGCTGCTTGGATTATCTGGCCTCATTTAGTATAGGGTAAAGCATTTACATTTTGACTCGGGGGGTGGGGGGGTGGGAGGGGCAATTAAACAAATCACAGTTGACGTGACATAGCACTGAATTACGTAGCACTGATTTCAAACTTTTCTCTTATTGTGTTGCCTGGTCCTGTGTCAGACTGTTGTTATTGTCCTTGTTGACTCATAATTTTATGTGAAATGTTGAAATTCAATTTTAAACGCCGAGTTAGTCCCAAGTGTACATTTCAACAATAAGTTTCTGTGTATATACTCAAGGCATTGTATAAACCAGATTGTATTTACTATGACATTATCAAAAATTGCATCATATCATGACTGTACATAATAACAGTTTTACATAATCCAGTTTTCTCTTTCAATTTCCTACATCATGGATTTTTGTACTAGTGAATATCTATACCGATAATAGTGTGTGTGTGTGTGTGTATGAGTGTGTGCGTGTGTGCGTGTATAGTGTGTACAACAAGCCTGCACTACTAAGCCACTAAAGTCCAAACGATCTTTCCTTTTCAGAAGGTTTGCCTTCACAGGTCCTGCTCTTGTTGGCTACAGGCAGAGCAAGCCAACCATAGGACATGTCAGGAACTCCTAGTAGCAGATATTTCAGCCATAAGGTATACCTTTTATAATCATCTAAAAATGGGGCCATTCAGGGGCTTATTTGTAGCTCTCCTTTCCTTAACTCCGAAGAAGGAATCATATAAGAATGAAAGGCACTGAAGTGCTAACCCTCAGCGCAGCAAACTATTATTGGTTGTTCATTGAGAATGCACACTCAGCATTTTGCAAGATTCCATAAAACCACGCGCAGTACTCCGGTTTGCAGGAATCTTACAAAATGCTGAGTGTGCATTCTTGCGCATGCTCGTCGTTGAGCTTCGAAAAATCTCACTGGAGAGAGTTAATTGTACACCAAAGGTTAGAAGTATACTAGAACAGTCACCAGCCAGCTCTTCAAGGTTTATTTGAAGTTACTTCTCTCCAAATTCAAGCGCAATTTTAAAAGTTCAAACAATACGCATGCGTAGTAGTCCATTTACGGATGACGCCTGACGACTGGCGTTTGCAAGATTCCTGCAGCTTATGATGTGCATCATATAGAATGAATGGCAATCCTGCCTTAGTTTCGAAATGAAGGCCTTATTCGAAAATCGAAGCAATTTAAACACAGGATCGCATTGTCCAGATATCGCTGACACTGAAGTTGAAGTGTTCCAATCGCTACTAGGTGAGCGGTCGATGTAACAGATACACACACACACAGACACAACTGACTACCGCGCTGAGGGTTAATCAAACTCTATACTAACCGGCTGATAATCCAAATACTTATAAGAATAAATTTTAATTTAGGGTAGTCATGGAAGTTAGACTTAGCAGACCAGCCATCTGAACAATCACAGGTCAGTGATGCATAGTAATTTATCAGATTCCCATTATCACCTCATTGCTATAGCTAATGCAAACATTTTCATAGATTTTCATGGATTTGAAGAATTAACAAGGGTTGTAAAACATAAATTAGCTATAATAGTGTAGCACCAGTACTTGTTACAGGGTTCTCCCCAGGATTTACTGAAGGCATAGGGGCAAGACCACGATTGCCATAAAAGGGAGAGGCCGAACGATTTCAAGATGGCTCCTAGCTGGTATGGAGAAGCCACTGCTTAATACAAATAGTAAGGCATAAGGCATAGAGGGAAGAACTGAAGGCATATTGGGCATAGGGGGAAGAACTGAAGGGATAGTGGCCCACTATACCTCATGTAGCTATGTAGAGTATGCTGCAATAATAAACACAATGTACCACAAAGTCAAATGCAATGTATATACAGGACAGAATCAAGGTATAAGCTAACAATAGATGTACCTTAAAATGGTGTCTTAGTCTGTCCAAGTATAGTTGTACTGGGAGCAGTCCATTCTTCCCCAACAGTTCTTTGTTCTGTTGCAGGGCAACCAGAAATGCCACAACTAATGGAGAGAAAGAGAGATAGTGAGGATCCAAGTGGAGAGAGGGGGTGAAGGATGAGGGAAAGGGGAGGAGGAGGAGGAGGAGGAGGAGGAGGGGAGGAGGAGGAGGAGGAGAAGGAGGAGGAAGAAGAGGGAGGGGAGGAGGAGGAGAAGGAGGAGGAAGAGGAGGGAGGGGAGGAGGAGGAAGAGGAGGGAGGGGAGGAGGAGGAGAAGGAGGAGGAAGAGGAGGGAGGGGAGGAGGAGGAGAAGGGGGAGGAAGAGGAGGAGGGGAGGAGAAGGAAGGAAGAGGAGAAAAGGAGGAGGTTACTTCTACGTAAGTACATGTTATTTTTGAACTTGGACAACAGTCTGAAGAAATAGCTTGCTAGAATGCTTGAAACCGTCACTATCGAAGTGCCCAGCTGCCCAGCTATTTACGTAGCCAGCTAACATTGCTGTCCTTGCTGAAGCAACTTCGACCCCACATAATGATGTTAAATAAATGTGCATGCATACATTGTCAAATATTGCCTTGTGAACAGGGTCGAAGGTTGATCACTTCTTCGTTCTTATGCCATCAAAAACAGTGGTCTTCCCTTCTAGGAACTAGCAGAGATTGATTCTAACAAGTGACTTATGGACAAAAACCAGCGATTGGCTCTATTCTCCATCGGAATGAGTAAAAGTATGTACAGCAGACCCTCACATATCTGAACTCAATGTGACCGACTAAAGTCTGGATATGTGAAGCAGTATTTAAAATTGTACAATGAGTCAAGAACTGGTGGTAAATTTGCTTTAGGTTTCAGAAGCAATAAGAAAGGGTGCAGGGTAAATGGTTCATGGTTTGTAGACTAATGTTGCAGCAGCTGCCCTGTATCTGTGGTCTGCAGGATGTAGATACTTTACCCTATACTTATTGCAAACATGCATGTAAATTAGCATGTACATGAGTCCAGATAATCTCAGCAGCTGCATAAGTGAGAGCAGGATATGCAGAAGATCTACTGTACCCATTATAGCTTTAAAAAAAACACCCTAGAAGACTCTCCCTGAAGGTGCAAGGTTTATCGCTAGAAATCAAGAGTGCACTTATTGTAACTCTCCAAGTGTGTGCACTCAATAAATTTAGATATCATATACTAGTAAAGGTACTGAAATTAATATATAGTGACTTACAATAAATAAAACCTAGTGATCGGATGAAAATTATTCTTGTTAACCAAAAGGTGTTTGATGACAAAGGAACATTCTTCACAACAACTGACTCCGTTGAATCTTCAGTTATAGCCTCTGCTTTTCCACTGGAAGGATTATCTTGATCTTTTACACGCTTTCTTTGCCTTAGTGAACTGGCTTCTATTTCGGAGTCAGCCATTCCGCAGTGCGTTACAGTGTTACTAGCCTTACTCCAAATGATGAGCACCCACCAAAGGGCGGGTCTGGTAATTACTACACATGCGCAGTTCGGGTGGGTGAGATGTACAAAATAATGATAAGATCAAATATTCGGAATGAGAGAGTCAACTAAGTTACACAGCTCAGCATTTTTCTTTTCTACCAATCTCCACACTTCATCAGTCCTTGATACCTTATAAACAAAATAATCAAAACAAAATAATAGTGTGCCATTATTACTGGTATCAAACCTTGCTTTATTAAAAGGAGATGCAAAGAAGGCTTAGTGGTAAGAGAGTAGATTGTAGAACTATAGACATGGTGTCCCACAAAGCCTAGGGACAACTGAACCCTGATCACTGATGTCATTTCATTCACCTTAGAAGTGCTGGCATCAAGTGATTCCTTGACTTCTTCCACATCTCCGCTCCCTGAAGCCACACCTCCAGAAGCTTGCGCTATCTGCATACTATGTGGGATACTGGCAGAAGCTTGACATACAAATTCTCCACATTCTTTAAGGATAGAACGTGCTTCATCCATGTCCCTGCATGCAAAATACTATGTTCATTTTGAAGCGAGTTTGGACTAATCAACCATCTGGATAAAGAACCAGCAAGTAGGAAGGGTAGATGTGAAATGCCTCACAATCCTCAACTTATTTTGATATGCTATTTCTCCAGCTCCAAAGCATTTTGCAGGCAAGCTCAAATATTTTGTTACGTAGATCTATCAACGGTCTAGGTTTGAGTGTACAAAGCTCGAGAAACAGTACCTTCAAAAATGCATTCAAAGTCTGTGAGAGTGCCTAGGTCAAAAACTGTGGCCCTTCTCTCCCTGACAAAGAAGTGTTGTCCAGGGAGTACCACACACACATTGTGATACAGTATGGTATGGTCTACTTTTGGATTTGATTGATGACTTCTTCTCTTTGCTTTTTCTGCCTCTCCATTATAACCTTCAGAGTTTCCTTAGCCTAAGGTAAAGGTCAAAGGTCATATACATACATACATACATACATACATACACACACACCTGGTGCAGTCTAAACTCATTGATGAGATGATGCATGTTGATGAAGAGACAACTAAGATCAGCAATCTTCTGGTTCCTCTGAGAAAAAAAAAGAAGGACCATTTAGGATCGATCAGTGTCACTTGCCAACCTTTTACCAACCCGAGGGAAGAGAAAGGACCTGATTATTGGATTGCAGCTGTAGTTTGAAAATAGGCAGCAAAGTTGAGCTATCCAATGAAATTTACAAAGGGCTGACATAAGTACAGTGAACTCTCAGGACCCCTGAAATGAGGCCACCCCTCTATTCAGGACACTTTTAAAAGTCCCAATGTATACTTCATAATATAAATCCACCCCTGAAATGAGGCCACCCCTCTAATCAGGACACTTCTGCTGGCCCCAAAGGTGGCCAGATTAGAGGGAGTCCACTGCATTGCAATTTGTGTAATGCATTTCAGCATATGTAAGTAGCTTCATGAGGCAACCAGACCCTAATGGTGAGATTTACTACTGGTACAGTGATCATGATGGTTTTACTAGGCACGACATTTTGCATCTATGTATTGCACACAAATCTTACAGCAGAAGAGGCAGGATTTAAGATAAGGATGTCCAATAACTCCAGGAAGCACACAATGATGGAACGATTCAACTTTTTGAGCTCAGCCTTTCTATCTGTTGATCATATGATGTCAAACAAGCATATCATTGACTGATGCAAAATTCTGGGAGAACATGGAAAAAAAAGAAATCCAAATTCCACGGTTCATAGAGTGTTGCAAGGGTCTTGAAAAAGAATTGTAGAAATGGAGTACCTTTCATATTTATGGTGTTCATAACAAGTTCATTGTAGTTAAGAGGTGTAACTACCATTCGACAATAAAACACGAAACAATTCATTGTTGTAGTAGCAATCGAGATTTGTAGAGTAAAAATGATGAGATAGAATATGGTGATAGGTACAAACTGGAAGAAGATGTAGAGCATCCAACGCCACAGATGAGAACATTTAGCACACTTGTATCCAAATGTGAGGATAGATATTCCATAGCCTTCTTTGCAGTGCTCACAGATCAATCCTTCCCTGTTGAGAGGGTCACAAAAGAAGTTGTTGATATGTGATAGATTTGTGGGTATTTTCAGAGCTGAATAGTTATCCAAGTGTTGATACTTGATATAAGGGCACGAGGCTTCATACAGAGTGGAATTATCATGTCATGCAGCGATTGACATCCAAATACAACTCTCCAGCAATGCACTTCATTTCATGCGGTAGATCATCCCTCACCAGCACTGCAGCCACAAAACCACGTACCCACAGTGCACTGTGACATCCAGTCATATTTCATTTCTGACAATGTTTTGTGCATACCTTATCATATAATTACAGATAGCAACTTAAAAATTAGGGAACACATCGAGATGTCCGGTGTACTAAAGTTGATCAGTTTAGAGAAAGTTAGAAAAGTAGTGCCAATAAAACCTGTACAACTTTTTATTCGTTCAACATACAAGCAATCTGATTGCTCCACACTATAAAGAAAGGGCAATTTAAGCCTCCATTCAAATCTCAGAAACCTTTTATGAGTAGAAAGTTTGCTGTGTCACTTCATTGTCCTGCAGTTCAGTGTGTGTTCAAGCTAGACTTTAGTTTTTTTGCATGATTTTCATACCACATGCAAAGTAATCCATTTTGCATCGAGATGTCCGATGTACTGAAGATAGGTACCAATGCCAAAATCTCACTAGTTAGCCCTGCCACATCAGAAAGGGCACTGAGTTATTAAAGGTAAAGAGAATGATCACCAACCATTTCATTTAGTAAGTATCAAAAAATGAAAGCACTAGCTGAAAGCATATCTAAAATGAAAAAAAAAAAAAAAATAATTTTTTTTTAAAAACAACACACATGGCTTCAAACCACAATAGCTACCACAAACTAGTTGTATGCATGATGAACAAACCACAAACCACTTTTAAAATTATACTGGAACTTCCACTCTCAGCTGTAATGTCCTGTATATTTCATATGCCTGTAGTGATTGTTTTCAAGGAAAGTTTTCACAAATAGCTCAGAGAAAATCCAAGATTTGGGGTCAAAGGTCAAATACTAGTTGCTTGGTTCAACAATAAAAAATTGAAGTACAGAATAGTGAGAAAACTAATTACAAGTATCACTATAACAAATTAACACTGAATTAACATTTTCATCAACCATGCAAGTCTGTAGTCTCACGTAGCCAGACCCAATTCTTTCATTTTTATAAAGGATTGGGTCTGGCTACAGTGAGACTAGCAAGCCTGCCTGTCATATAATATCCTTAGCTACATGCCCATCATCTATACTATATTATATCCTGCAGAATAACAAAGCTACTAACGTGACATTACTTGATAGAAGCCTCACTATTACAGCTAGGATGCATACCAGTCCTCAAGTCATACTGTATGATTTCCAATAATAAAACATTAAGATAGAAATTGATTGCTCATGCACATCATCATAACTGTGTACAAATTATTTAGAACAGCAGGTTTGTATTATCCAGGTAGCTATAGCTATTCTTTCAATTTGTACCACTTCCACCCTTGACCTTCCAGAATGGGACGTAGCTGACTTGCTGCTACTGGAGGGAAATATTCTCCTATCAACTCCCTCTGCCACCACTTGCCCTGTTTAGCCGCCTCACTCCCCAGCACAGTGTATTGGTAGTGATAGTGCTGAGCTCGAATAAATCTATAATCAAAGTTGAGAATCATAAAAGCTCTGCATCGAATGGGCTAGTGCTATGCTGTATAACGTAAGTTGCACTTCAACTATTTCACTACAAGTTATACTGCTAAGGCATCCATAAACAACTTCCTGAGTGTATCCTGTAGAAGTACTAACCTGTGGCTTTTACTATGTTTACACTAGGGGGTGGGATCATATCCATGGATACAAGCTCAACTGTCGTCTAACTGGATCTGGAAGTTACTTCTAACTAGCTACTTGGTGTGTGGTTACAGTGTTTATACTAGAGTAAGTGATCAATTACCGGACACTTTTCTGGCATCTGGTTCTATGATTTAGGTATCAAAAGATAGCCCATTGAAAACTGATTCAGAATCCTGATTTTCAGTCATGGTTGTTAATTCATAATTGATTTTATACATCATTAAAGCAGGTGTCCGAGAAAAAAATCAGTAATCAGATATAAGTATCAGAGAGTACGATAGTACTCAATGAGATATATACCTAGGAGGTTTATCCATGAAGGGGTTTTCAGCCACAAGGGATTGCACGACAGGATCCCCTGCCAACACCTATCCTGCCAAGTGGAGCAGCCATGGATTGTGCTGGTAGTTTTGGAAAGCAGAGAACCACATGAGCCAGTCAAGGCGGTAGTGATACGGTGAGATGATACAAGGCCTGTGATCAATTCTGCCTGGTTTGCACTTAAATTCAATCTCTTTCCACTTAGTAGTTGCTGAGATATGCTTATCCATGGTCCCTTCCAAAACAACTTCAGTTCTTTGCTTAGTAATGCTATCACAAAGACATATAATGAACTCTAGTGGACAGTCCAATGAATACTGTATTAGTTATTACAGTAAGTGTACCTACCAATTTTTCGTGGGTCAAATTTTTCGTGGTTTTGCAAAATATTGATGTACGACCCCTTATTCTCGATGAAATCCACGAAATATTTGACCCACGAAAACTTTTCGCTATACAGTATTAGCTATTCAAAAATTTTACAAAGAAAGTCTTCAGATTAATTCCAATATATTGATACAAGGCCCATGGCTTCACAAGCATATAAATGTGAACTTTGAACTTAATTTAGTACCATGCAGTCTATAACAGTAACCTCTAACCTCCCAAATGCTCCATAAGTGTTGACAATTTTGAAGGAGTCGAAGGAAGTGTTCATCACTTGACGGGAGGAGAAGAGATTTTGGATTACAGGAACACTCAAATAGACTAGGAGGAGTCCAAGGAACACAGAGGACACTTGTCTAATGTAATAGCCTAAGGAGCAATAATAATGTGTGTACAACTTATACTACATAATTACAGCACCAATGATACCATAAAGAGTAGGAAATGTTTGTGGGGTAAAATTTTCATGGATTTCACAAATTTTTTTGCATAATCCTAATGATGAACTATAAAACAATATGTAAAAATTATTATACACCAGTTGTGTTAGACCAATAATAGCTGCATGCATGCATGTATTCACCTAGTGGATATTTCTCTCCACGCTTGTCCTTTTCTTGAAGGCACCCAACCTCTGCCACACTCCGAGAAGAAAACAGGCTTTTGAGAAAGAGATCGTCAAAACAGAATATGGAGGGAAGAATGGTCAGCCAATTCAAGAAACTCAAGTTTCCACTCAAGATGAGTACAACCTATGATATAACGATGCCAATTGAAATTATTGTGCATAATCAACCTAAGGAACCATCAATATTTGTTTCTCTCAGCCGTATTCGTCTTTGCTATGATTATTATGACTCATTTCCTTCTTAAAACACACACACATGGAAACTGAATTGAAAGCAATTATCAAAACTATCGTGTACGTAGCTAACATTGAAATCAGGAGCCAAGTAGCAACAGTTAGCTATAGTGATGTCTTCTGTCGAGTTTTTTTCATTTTGCATATTGATGATATCACTATGCTGTATCACTGAAGCTACATTTAGAGATTCGAACCGAGAATGCCTGCTGTGGGAAATATCAGTCCAGAACGGAAGCAAATGCATCTGCAGGGATGATCTACCGAATGAAATGAAATGCATTGCTGGAGAGTTGTATTTGGATGTCAATCGTTGCATGACTTATGATAATTTTACTCTGTATGAAGCCTCGTGTCCTTATATCAAGTATCAACACTTGGATAACTATTTGGCTCTGAAAATACCAACAAATCTGTCGCAAATCAATAGCTTCTTTTGTGACCCTCTCAACAGGGAAGGATTGATCTGTGAGCGCTGCAAAGAAGGCTATGGGACATCTGTCCTCACAATTGGATATAAATGTGCTGAATGTTCTCATCTGTGGCGTGGTTGGTTGCTCTACATCTTCTTCCAGTTTGTACCTATCACTATATTCTATCTCATCATTTTTACTCTACAAATCTCAATTGCTACCACGACAATGAGTTGCTTTGTGTTTTGTAGTCAAATGGTAGTTACACCTCTTAACTACGATGAACTTGTTATGAACACCATAAATATGAAAGGTACTCCATTTCTAAGATTTTTTTTCAAGACTCTCACAACACTCTATGAACCGTGGAATCTGGATTTCTTTCTGCATGTTCTCCCAGAATTTTGCATCAGTGAGTCAATAAGAAGCATCCATGTAAATATGCTGCACTATGTTTCACCTATCTACTTCCTTTTCCTGATAGTCATCACCTACATGATCTTGAAGCTAAATGACTTCAGATGTCAAGTCCCTCTTTTCCAGAAGCTCTTCAAACCTTTCAAGTCATGCATGAGTAGCATAAGATCAATATGGAACCCGAAGGCATCTGTAATTGACGTCATTGCTACTTTATTTCTGCTATCTTGCACTAAAATCATTGTCAGTTCTGCATTGATTCTTCGATATTCTCATATCAAGAATCTAAATGAACATCCCCCAAGGATTGAATATAAGGCAGTCCATGTAGATCCCACCATGAAGTTTATGGGGTCTTCTCACATCACATATGTGGTACCAGCAGTGGCTGCTTTAGCCTTCCTTGTTTCCATACTTCTTCTTTTGAGCTGCTACTCTTTCAAGTGTTTTAGGAGATTCCTAGCATGCTTTGGTAATGGGACGATACTACAGCACATCCATGTATTCACTGAGAAACTGCAAGGTCATTATAAGGATGGTACTGATAACTCATATGATCTGCGCTTGTTTTCAATTCTCTATCTCATTCTCAGACCCATTCTGATTATGACGTCAACATATATACACATTCCTAATGCTATCACGTTCTTAGTCCGAGGGCTTATCTTATTTTCCTCATCAGTTGCAGTGTTAGCAGTTCGACCGTACAAAGTGGAACATTACAACACATACGATGGCTTGCTTCTAGCTCTCTTTGGACTACAGAGCATCTTAATGCAGTTAATCATCTCAGCAAGTACCATAGAGTTTCATGTTATTACAGCATTATACTTTCTGGCTTTTTTGTTGGCTGTTCCACAGGTTGTGCTGTTTGTATTTATAGCGATCAAGATTGTAAAAGGACTGAAAAGATGGTGCCACAGGCGAAAAAAAGATGTAGTTCTGAGCGACGACTTTGCACACAGTCGGGAGATGAGCACAGAGCAATCGGGAAGAAATGACAGTTTGTGTAACCCAGAGAGAAGTCATTTGTTAGCATAAGCTCCATTGGAAGATTTTTAAAGCAGATGCAGCTTAGTTAGCATTGGATATAACACTAAAAACACAGTCTTTTGCACCTTGTAGATTTTAGTGAGAATAATAATTTTTAGTACCCACAAATAACAAACAGTGACTACAACATGCAACTGGCTGCAAATAGAAAAATAAACAGTTCTCTGAAATGCAGATCTAGATAAGATTTAGTGCTACCTATAGTATATAGCCTCGTCCCCCCAGGTCCTCTTTTTAGTTATGAATGTGGAGGGCCTGGTATGCGAAGTCACGGGGGGGTAGAACCGTCTTAATTGGGCGTGGGCAGTGCACGAGAGCATTATGACCATGCCCACGCATTTGGGCTACGGACAGGATCGACCTAAAGGCACCAGGTGTTCAGAAGAACTTCTGCTGTTTCTCTACAACAAAAAGACCAATTCGCTATGGCTATAAAACCAAGGACTTACTAAAACTCGTGAAGAATTCTGAGGCCGATCTATTTATAATCCAGCTGAGCCTAAAATCTAGACTACTCGATCTAGACGATAGGCAGCTCCGATACTATCTGCTGCTAGGCTAGCAAAGCGTAGCAAAACTCGAATTCAGTGGCAGCTCAATGGCTCAACGCCTCTTCTTTCTAAGGCCTGGCCAGGCCATGTTGCGATGGGAATGCGTTTCCTTGGACACACCCACGCTATGGGGTTTCTATGATTTTGCGATATTTTCGCGTACCAGGCCCTCCACAATCATAATTAAAAAGGAGGGCCTGGGGACGAGGCTATATAGTATAAGCATCCACTCAACCTTGTACCTTGTACCTTGTAAGATCTGTCACTCTTTATTGAGAACTTCCCACAGCTAGGCAGTAACACGAGAGTCAGTATAGCTTTCAGCAAAGATCGCCACTACAAGCCTGTCTATTTATGTATACTAAGCAAGATTTCAATCTGGGAGAAAGATGTATCAAGCTGGGATAGCCATATAACCTGTATTAAGTCTAGAGACCACCTCTGACTACTTGTTTATCCCAATAGTGCTTTTATCATTGATTTGACCTCTGTAAAAGAGACCACCTGACCACCTTTTGGTGGCCCCAGAGGTTGCTATATAAACAGGTTCACTGTACATTTAACATCAATGGCTGTGTTTTCAAGTCAAAATTAATATAATGTAGCTGCCTTCCAAATTACAAAGATGCACTACAATAGTGTCCTTATTAAACTATAGAGCTACTGAAAATGAAACTGTATCCATAATGAATTGTTACCTGATATTGTGGGGCTATAAGTAATACCTGCACACTATTATTATCATTGCATGGTACTTGGTTACCTGGAAAAATACCTGCAGAATACCACAGATCAAGCGAAAGGGACGAGGAAGGAAGATAAAAAATGGAACTATCAGCTCCACAACATGGTTTGCAAGTGTTTCTGCCTTGTGTATGAACTCTGGATTCTGGTGGAGGTAGTAGCTGAGAGGATTAGGCACAGGCTGGGTCTGCTCGTATGGCAAAAAAAAAAAAAAAAAAGAAAAGAAAAAAAGAAGACATCAGTAGAAAACTGTGAGTCGTATATCTGTAGACTATGTGAAGAACAATAAAGGTTTAATATTTGGGGAGGAAGTTTAATACTGAAATGAAACTGTTCTATATTGAATGGAAAAAAACCTTTTATATACTTTAATTTATGCCAGAAATAACGTCCTAAAATTTTCCAAATAGTCACCATTTCATCTCTTTCTAGTAGAATACTGTTAGCTAGCTTTTATGCATCATATAAAATAATTGGTGAAAATTATTAACTTAGCATAATTATATACCTCATAATGATAATTCATACAAGTTAAATCCCTCCAACATTGATCCCCCCTGATCTTGATCAGCCCCTAAAATTAATTACAACATCATGTACGCATGTATAAGAGCCATTTATAACCTACTAGCACTGCTATCTTCACTTCAGTACAGAGGGTGATATATGTATAGGTTAGATCACCACAGTGAGTGACTACGAGGTTCACCTATTGGTTTACAATAAGTAACACTCACTGGAGTGATCTAACCGACTTAGATACCTGCATGCCAAGCAAGTGGTTACTACACATAGTTACCTCATTATATGGAATTATTCATGTTGTAGTCTAATGATAATTTGACATCACCCAGCTGTGTAGTTAATGATATCACTGATAACTATGCCCATATAAGGCATAAGCATGAGCCATAGTGGTAACCTGTTTACATGCATTTTGCACTGAAGGTAGATCCCCATGCTGAGTCTATATGGCAATGATATTCCCTTCTAGATCTAAACAATTTTGGAAGTCCTTTGGTCTGGACCTAGTTGGTTTTTGTTGAACAGAGAGGTCTCCCTCAGTTCTTCCTTGCTCTAATTGTACATGACTTGTAGCCTCGAGTACAGGAAACATTTAATTAAAGCATAATTACCCTGCGCACGCATGTGCAGCAAGGGGAAAATTATTGGGGTGGGCACGATAGGTAGTATTATATGTGTACAAAAGTAAAATCTCTGAATGCCATCTTGGCGGATGACTTATGTTGTAAAGCGCTGGTCGAGGCTTCTTCTTCCACTTTGTAGCCTAATGCTTCAGTCACAGTGTTCAATAACGCTTTCTGCACTCAACAATCCTGCAGTTTCTATTAAAGCACACTTCACAAACCACACCCACCATTATTATTAATTTGGCAATTACGGTCAAGTCAGCTGACGTAACATGAACAGATATTGAGCTGTGCTACTACTAGTGTGTCTGCCTAGACTATAAAGCTACAACTATCTTTCAAGTTTAGTGTGTATCGGTCAAGTGTCTGCCTAAGCTCAAGTTTGTGTCTATCGGTGAACTAGTTCAGCCAAATTAGCTGGTCGGTCATTATCAGCTAGCTCCAGTGTCTGGTGCTGCTAAGCTCTAGTCACACATACACACAGCTATTGCGCGGGGTACATGTGTTCACTAAACTCTAGTCATAGCAGTGCTAGTAGGCTATAAGATGAGTACAGCATTGGAATAGCCTATAGTATAACAGAATCATCTCACAGCTCCAAGCATGATCCTGAATAAGAGCCAGCGATAGCCCCATATGACCACCAGAGGAGTGGGTGTGGCATGTGAAAAGGGGTTAAGACTGATGATGGGGCACATGAAGATGGCAAGGAATCCTGTTTCCAGTAGCTGTGACTCCCAGCCTGTTGGAATAATGAACAGTAGCACAAGAGTCTCCTGTTATACACTAAAACTCACCAAAGGAGTACCTAAGAGTGTACAAAACGTGTATAAATGATTATTATTATGATACAACAATTATACTATGTGGCCAGGAGAAGTGTCCTGATTAGAGGGATGGCCTCATTTCAGGGGTGGATTTGTATTATGAAAGTGTGGCCTCATTTCAGGGGTCCTGATTAGAGGGAGTTCACTGTATTCCCATGTAGAATTTTTTTTTAGGCCAATAACTACTGGAATGACTATCTATTTCAGGGAGTTCACATTGAGGAGTCTCATTATAGATTATAAAGTCCACCTTACACACATGATCATAAAGACCACCTTAATTGAGGTCTCACTTAATGTCCACCTTGAGGGGTCTCACTAAAGAAGTGTCCTGATTATGATATCTACCTCGAATCTTTGAAGGGTCTCACTAAGAAGTGTCCTGATTATTGAGGGGTCTCACTAAGAAGTGTCCTGATTATTGAGGGGTCTCACTAAGAAGTGTCCTGATTATTGAGGGGTCTCACTAAGAAGTGTCCTGATTATTGAGAGGTCTCACTAAGAAGTGTCCTGATTATTGAGGGGTCTCACTAAGAAGTGTCCTGACTATTGAGGGGTCTCATTACAGAGGTTTCACTATATAAGCTCTTTCACCTTATTTGCCCATGCTCACCATCTCTGTCCAACATTCACAATGGAATGATAAAGAATCCACAGGAGTCCAAACAACAGGGCATTTCCAGCTCCCATGAATACGAGTAGAGCTGACAGCACCAAGCCACTCCAGGCCAGAGCGTCTAAACCCAGATCCAGGGAGGCTGTAGGCACCCACCACAAGAGGGAGGGGGCAGCACTGAATACACTGTAAGTTGTTGTCACATTCGAGGGCACCTGATTATTTTAAAGTGAAAATATTTCTTCAGTGAATGAACAAGTTGGTCTTTAGAAGCTGCAATTACCATTTTTCTAGGCCTAAACACATTACGAGGATTTTCACCCCAACATCTTAGGCATAGCAAGACACAAACCATGCCTTCAGTTCTACACACTGTGTTGTACTGTTCTGCCAATAAGCATTTTTTCATACCACCTGTATTTTATGGCTCAGCTGCAGCTGCAGACAGTGAGAGAGGAAGGCCTGAAATGGCAGATTATGTACTCACTGGCTTAATAGTGATACTGATGCAATGTATAGGCAAAACTGTGATCACCATGAAGGGGAGTTGAGCCCAATAAATATTTTTTGAGTTTCTGAAACAGTTCAACCAATTTGAACACGACAGTTTAAATTAGTAGCATAATATGAAACTTAATCATTGCACAACATATTATACATGCATGTGTATGCTTAGATTCTGGTACAGTAGACCCTCAGTCCCTCACATATCAGGCCCTCACTTTTACGGCTGCTTGGATTATCTGGCCTCATTTAGTATAGGGTAAAGCATTTACATTTTGACTCGGGGGGTGGGGGGGTGGGAGGGGCAATTAAACAAATCACAGTTGACGTGACATAGCACTGAATTACGTAGCACTGATTTCAAACGTTTCTCTTATTGTGTTGCCTGGTCCTGTGTCAGACTGTTGTTATTGTCCTTGTTGACTCATAATTTTATGTGAAATGTTGAAATTCAATTTTAAACGCCGAGTTAGTCCCAAGTGTACATTTCAACAATAAGTTTCTGTGTATATACTCAAGGCATTGTATAAACCAGATTGTATTTACTATGACATTATCAAAAATTGCATCATATCATGACTGTACATAATAACAGTTTTACATAATCCAGTTTTCTCTTTCAATTTCCTACATCATGGATTTTTGTACTAGTGAATATCTATACCGATAATAGTGTGTGTGTGTGTGTGTATGAGTGTGTGCGTGTGTGCGTGTATAGTGTGTACAACAAGCCTGCACTACTAAGCCACTAAAGTCCAAACGATCTTTCCTTTTCAGAAGGTTTGCCTTCACAGGTCCTGCTCTTGTTGGCTACAGGCAGAGCAAGCCAACCATAGGACATGTCAGGAACTCCTAGTAGCAGATATTTCAGCCATAAGGTATACCTTTTATAATCATCTAAAAATGGGGCCATTCAGGGGCTTATTTGTAGCTCTCCTTTCCTTAACTCCGAAGAAGGAATCATATAAGAATGAAAGGCACTGAAGTGCTAACCCTCAGCGCAGCAAACTATTATTGGTTGTTCATTGAGAATGCACACTCAGCATTTTGCAAGATTCCATAAAACCACGCGCAGTACTCCGGTTTGCAGGAATCTTACAAAATGCTGAGTGTGCATTCTTGCGCATGCTCGTCGTTGAGCTTCGAAAAATCTCACTGGAGAGAGTTAATTGTACACCAAAGGTTAGAAGTATACTAGAACAGTCACCAGCCAGCTCTTCAAGGTTTATTTGAAGTTACTTCTCTCCAAATTCAAGCGCAATTTTAAAAGTTCAAACAATACGCATGCGTAGTAGTCCATTTACGGATGACGCCTGACGACTGGCGTTTGCAAGATTCCTGCAGCTTATGATGTGCATCATATAGAATGAATGGCAATCCTGCCTTAGTTTCGAAATGAAGGCCTTATTCGAAAATCGAAGCAATTTAAACACAGGATCGCATTGTCCAGATATCGCTGACACTGAAGTTGAAGTGTTCCAATCGCTACTAGGTGAGCGGTCGATGTAACAGATACACACACACACAGACACAACTGACTACCGCGCTGAGGGTTAATCAAACTCTATACTAACCGGCTGATAATCCAAATACTTATAAGAATAAATTTTAATTTAGGGTAGTCATGGAAGTTAGACTTAGCAGACCAGCCATCTGAACAATCACAGGTCAGTGATGCATAGTAATTTATCAGATTCCCATTATCACCTCATTGCTATAGCTAATGCAAACATTTTCATAGATTTTCATGGATTTGAAGAATTAACAAGGGTTGTAAAACATAAATTAGCTATAATAGTGTAGCACCAGTACTTGTTACAGGGTTCTCCCCAGGATTTACTGAAGGCATAGGGGCAAGACCACGATTGCCATAAAAGGGAGAGGCCGAACGATTTCAAGATGGCTCCTAGCTGGTATGGAGAAGCCACTGCTTAATACAAATAGTAAGGCATAAGGCATAGAGGGAAGAACTGAAGGCATATTGGGCATAGGGGGAAGAACTGAAGGGATAGTGGCCCACTATACCTCATGTAGCTATGTAGAGTATGCTGCAATAATAAACACAATGTACCACAAAGTCAAATGCAATGTATATACAGGACAGAATCAAGGTATAAGCTAACAATAGATGTACCTTAAAATGGTGTCTTAGTCTGTCCAAGTATAGTTGTACTGGGAGCAGTCCATTCTTCCCCAACAGTTCTTTGTTCTGTTGCAGGGCAACCAGAAATGCCACAACTAATGGAGAGAAAGAGAGATAGTGAGGATCCAAGTGGAGAGAGGGGGTGAAGGATGAGGGAAAGGGGAGGAGGAGGAGGAGGAGGAGGAGGAGGGGAGGAGGAGGAGGAGGAGAAGGAGGAGGAAGAAGAGGGAGGGGAGGAGGAGGAGAAGGAGGAGGAAGAGGAGGGAGGGGAGGAGGAGGAAGAGGAGGGAGGGGAGGAGGAGGAGAAGGAGGAGGAAGAGGAGGGAGGGGAGGAGGAGGAGAAGGGGGAGGAAGAGGAGGAGGGGAGGAGAAGGAAGGAAGAGGAGAAAAGGAGGAGGTTACTTCTACGTAAGTACATGTTATTTTTGAACTTGGACAACAGTCTGAAGAAATAGCTTGCTAGAATGCTTGAAACCGTCACTATCGAAGTGCCCAGCTGCCCAGCTATTTACGTAGCCAGCTAACATTGCT